>CM068953.1:192020040-192031893 GCA_035128595.1 Eptatretus atami | reverse complement strand
ATATATTATATATATATATATATTTATATATACATACATATATTGCATGTGTATAATGGAGTTAAAGTTAATGTGCATTGCTTTTTTTTCAGCTTGAATGACAGAATATATTTTTGCACAAAAATACAGCTCAGAATCCCAAAGCAGTGCGAGGAGAGCAAACATTCAGAGCGGTGGCATATTTTCCCTGTGTACTTGCATAGGCTGGAACAAAGGCCAAACATATGAGAGAGCATACAAGCATGCTGAATGTAATAAATCTTATCTCACTGAGTGATGGGGAAAGTTGAGAGATTTTCACAGAAAAGCATAAACATATAAAAATCAAGAGTCCCAGGTACGAAAAAGCACTGATTGGCCAAACAGGTGATGAATCTCGACACTCCAATATGATGGTTCCAGGATTTGCCGATAAATCTTGCATTGACTTTGAGTGGTTCCATAAGACCCAATAAATGCACAGTAAGAGTTGAGGGCTCACACCCAGCAACACAAAAACTTGTGGATTCACTCTTCTCAACATTATCCAGAAGCCAATATCTGGAAGTGGACCTGGAAAAATGTTTCTGTTGAGTCAACTCTGATGAGATTTATTTGGAAAAACAACACAATGTTTACTCAATGGAAGAAAATTGTCATTTGTATTCCTTTGAAGATAATTAAGGGACAGGTCCACTGAGCAAATGAGGTGTCTGGAGTTGGTTTTCACTCCTTGTGTTATCTTATCTGTCTTTGAGATGACATTGGGTGTTCTCCGAGAAGATGGAGATCCATTCTGGTGTAAATATTCTTTAAGAGTCAGGTCCGAAATCTAATATTAAAGATGTCAAGGTGATTGTATTGAGAAGGAGACAGAAGTTTCAAGGTTATTGTGAAGGTGATTTTACATATTTTACAGAAAATGTTGAGGATCATGAAGGAACTTGACAAAGTGACCAGCTTTTCCTGGCAATTGGAGTGGAAATTTGTGAAAAACACACAACGATAAATTTGGTTTCAATTCGACTACCTTGGATCAATGTACTGCCTCATGATCTCAAAGTTATCAAGTGGCTTTAGAAATATCTCCATCATGAGTTTGGATCAGATGTTCATTAATCGCTTGTGAATGTTGTGTTATTCTCTACAATTGTTTTGTAAAAACTACAAAGGTTGCATATTATTTGATTGTGTAATGATTAATAACAGTTTAATTTGAGGCTGCATTGTTAAAACTTACCTCTTATTTGCAAAAGCATTTCATAGGTCCTGCTTATAACACAAGAAATGACAAACACAAGGGAAGTGGAGGCAAGTGGTTGCCGTATTGGGCAGGTTGCATCTGTTGGCTCACCAACAAAATTAATAGTACAGACAAAGCAACTTGTCAGTGCAAAAAGTAAAAGTCCAACTCCCATTTGCATCTCATGAAGCCGATAAATCATCACCCCGATGAGCATTGTGAACACAAGTCCAACTGCAGCACATGCCAGCAGTATAACACTTAAGGGGTCTGAAAAGTCTAAAAACTCTATTGGCATCTGTACACAACCATTCCTTTCCTTCGTGGACCAGAACATCTCTGCACAGGAATAGCAGTTGGGGGAATCTGCACACAATTCAACAAAATAATAAATCTCACAATATTTGCTTTAAATCTCACAATATTTGCTTTAAATCTCACAATATTTGCTTTAAATTCTCAAATTGAAAATATTTGCTTTTAAATATTCACAATATTTGCTTCTCCCTTTCCCCCTCCAAGACACCAAGACCACTCACCTTCTCAAAAAATCCCTCATCTTTCTCCCTCAACTCTCCTCACTCACCTTCTCCCTCAAATCATGCACTCACTCCCCCTTCTTAAAATTTCCCCGCTCACATCCACAGACTGCCTCCTTCCCCTGCCCGCTCTCCTCCATCTGATCACTCCCCTCCTCCAATCCTCAACTGCCTTCTGCCCTCTCTCTTCTTACTCCCACTGCACCTCAAACCAGCACCACAGAGCCTTTTCTATTCCTCATCCGGCCCCCTGCCCGAGCTATTCTTCAATCCCTCTCACTCTTCCAACAACTCTCCTCACTCGTGCTATCCTCTCCCTGCCCTCCCCTCCACTGCAACCAAAGCCTCCTCCCCTCCTTCATCTTAACAGTGTGGACCTCTAACATATGTGGCCTTCGCTCACACCAGACAGATCTTTACATACAAGTTGCCACTGACAATGTAGAAAATCTGATTAACGGAAATTTTCCTCCTTCAAAACGACTCTGACCCCAGAGTACCTCTCCCCGAGTATGCCCTCCTCCGGTATGACAGACCTGAGAATCTCCCTGGCGGAGGAGTTGCTGTCTTCATCACATAATCCATTCCTCACTAAACATGCACTGCCCTCACTCCCCCACACCCCCAGGAATACCTCTGGCTCCAGCTTCCCCTCCAATCCCCCTCATGTTTATATGTGTGTTGTACTGTCCACCAAACAGTGAGTGATGACTCCATTTACACCTCATTATCCGAAAACATGAAGCAAATTCTGTCCACTCATCCCAACATGCTCTTCCTCAAATGTGGCAATTTCAATTGACATAATGCCAGTTGGTTGGGTGTGGGTACCTCCCTCACATGCCATGGCACTTCAGCAAAATAATTATATGACTCATTGGGACTGACTCAATCTGTCAACTTCCCGACCCGGATTTCATCCAAAGGTAGGACATCTCTTGTGGTTCTGATTTTGAACAATTTCCCTGAAAATATCTGCTGTTCTTCCTCCGCTCCAATCGGTTCATCTGACCTCATGCTTGTCAAAGTAGACATCCCTCTGGCTGTAACTAGAGAACCACCTCAGTGCCGTTGAGTCTCACATTCACTCAGGCTGACTGGCAGGGTCTTAAAGCAGCCATCAAATTTCTTGACTGGTCTCCCATCTCGACTTTCTCAAACATCAGCTTGTCCGAGGAATTATTTCAAAGAAACTTGCTTTCACATGCACAGATTTATCCCCTCTCATCTTCAATTGTCCTACCCTTCCTCCTGCCCATGGTACACTGAAGCTTGTGGTGAGCCACTTGTCCTGAAACAACTTACCTTTGCCTCATGGAAAGTGAATGCACCCTGGGTCATCTCAGTTCCTTCTATAAAGCTCGGAAAAGTGTATATCTACCCACAGGAGAGCTAAAAAAAACATCTTCTGAACTCAAGTCTGAACTCTCAAACCTCTCTCACTCCTCCCAATCTTGGTGGCATCTAGATAAATCTGTTTCTGGTGTATGCTCCCCCTACATCCCCTCCCTTACCTCAAATGGCCACACCACTGACACCGCACAGGAAAAGGCTGAATGCCTAAACCCTGTGTTTGTATCTAAACCTTGTGTCCAAAACCCATCGCTTTCTGAACCCACCTTACCAAATCACACCCAACTGTCCCTGGACTCTGTGTCCTTTTCTCCTGACAAAGTGGAAAATTAGCTGTCAAACCTCGACTCAGTTTCTGCAACCAGATGGCATCAGCCCACGTTTCCAAAAACCTGCTCTTCTGCTCTTGCTCACCCTCTCTCTGTTCAATTCACCCTTTAATTTGCTCAAGGTCATCTGCCATCTGCTTGGAAATCAGCAAGCATTACTGCCCTGCATTAAAAGGTGCAAAAAACAGATCCCTGAAATGACAGACCAATCAGCCTCCTCCCAATCATCAGCAAGGTTATGGAATCCATTATTGCTTCGGACATTAAATCCTTTCTCTTGTCCAATGGCTTGATTTCTGATCATCAATTTGGATTCAGTCCAAGTCACTCTTCCCTGGATAAGCTGCTTGTGCTCTCCCAACAATGGATGGAGGTCCTCAGTGATGGACATGCAATCAGAGCCTTCTCCCTCGACATATTGCGTGCTTTTGATATGGTATGGCACCCTGCCTTGTTCACCAAACTTTCTTCATGTGGTATCCAAGGCCATCTGCACTAAGGGCTCGCAGACTTCCTCTCCTGCAACAGCCAACATGTGGCCCTAAATGGAGTTCTCTTATCCCCTCTTCCTTTCCAGGCTGGTGTTCCTCAAGGTAGCATTCTGGGCCCTGTTCTTTTTCTAGTTTTCATCAATGATCTCTCTGACTCTGGAAAATCCTCTTTACCTCTTTGCTGATGACTCCACTCTCTGCCGTACCATCTGTCATCCCTCAGATTGGCAAGAAGCAGCTTCTTCACTCACTGCAGATCTGGATAAAATCACAAGATGGTCTAACACATGGAACATGTCTTTCAATCCTGACAATTTTCACACTCTACAATGTCTCTCCGAATGTACCTTCTGAAACCACCCCCCCCCCCCAATCTATTTAACAATCCTCTTGAAGAAGTCCTTTCATTCAATCTTCTGGGTCTCACTATCTGCCATGATCTTTCCTGGGAAAGCAACATTTCCAAGCAAGCCTCTCAATCCAGTCGCCGACTGGGCATCCTCTGTCGTGCAGTCCTTCCTTGGCACATCTGAGCTCCTGACCACATGCAAAGCTTTCTTCCACAGCCTGATGGAGTACTGCTCTCCCCTCTGGGCTGGTGCTCCCGCCCATAGAGGTAATACATCAGTGAGAGTGTTAAGTAGGTCACATGACCTGATGCCACCCTGGACACTCGCCGCCATGTTTTTGGCCATCAATTTGTCATCACGATTTTCATCTACTACATTTCAGGCTATATAGTTCGGAAGTTATTCAGTAATCTGTCCTGTGCAGAATGTGTTGGTGTACTGTTCGGGCTTCTGGTGTATTCTCTGCACATAGTTATAATGAGAGTCAACATTAATTTGATAGGTTGGTCGCTGTCAAGGACAGAGGTTTTCTGTATTTTGCTTCAATTGAGGTATTCAAACCTGTAGCTTGGTTACTTTGACCAGCTTGGTTACTTTGACATTTTAAATATGTCTCAATACTGTATTATGCAATCTTGATTATCCCTTCATGTATTTGTAGAAAACGAATTTCTGTAGTGATCAACAAATTTGCATCTCATCTTAATTTATAATTTCATATTCCTGTATTTATGACAAACAATTTCTGTAGTGATCAACAAATTTGCATCTCATCTTAATTTATAATTTCTTATACCTGTATTTATGACAAACATTTTCATGCTGTCGTCAATATTTCGTGTTAATCTGTACTCATAATTGTGTATGTATGTGTCTTTCTTTTATATATGGTTGAATTATCATGCAACCTCAGTTAATTAAAAGCATTCATCTCAATTCACATTCACTAAAGTTGTTCTGATTTCTCTAGCTTTATACATTGCAATGCATTTTATGAGCATACCTGTGTATTATTCAGTGAAAGGCCAAAAAACAAGCCCGAAATTGGAATAATATATAATGTGATGAAGCCAAAAGTTCAAACATGATCAGCCAAGTTGGTGATTGGTTCACAAAGAAAAAGATAGCGTGGCTGTCAAATCGTTGTTGATATTAAATAGGAAAAATGAATATGGGTGGAAAGGCACCCATGATCGTGGAATCGTGCCAATGCAAAAAAAAAACAAGTAATCAATGATATATTATATTATATATATATATATATTATATATAATATATTATAATTAATATATATATGTATGTATATATATATATGTATATATATATATATA
This sequence comes from Eptatretus atami, assembly GCA_035128595.1. Classification (NCBI taxonomy): domain Eukaryota; kingdom Metazoa; phylum Chordata; class Myxini; order Myxiniformes; family Myxinidae; genus Eptatretus; species Eptatretus atami. The sequence continues at coordinate 192,026,278 of CM068953.1, read as the reverse complement.
TATATATATATATATACATACATAATATATATATATATAATAAATATATATATATATATATACATATCGATATGTACATAATATACATATATATATATATATATACAGATATATATATATTATATATATATATATATATATATATATATATATATATATGTATAATGGCGGATACGCCTCACAACGGCTTAGTTCCAATGAGCTCAATTGATAGGTTGTTTGTGCTCGATTGTATGTATTGCTTCATGCTCCCGCCTCACCTTTGCCAGCTTCACGCTGTGGAAACAAGGAATTTAGGATCATTGGCATCTCCCGCGAAGAGGCTGTGTCTTTAGATCTCTCACTCTCTCAACGCAGGCAACTCGGTGGTCTTTTTGTCTACCCAATGTCTCCTCACTGGCCTCGCCCTCCCCCCCCCCGACTGTCTGAGATATGCCCCCCCCAAAAAAAATTTCCGCAGGGCACTCAAGGACTTCAGCAACCCCATCTCGTAAATCTACCAAAATCGAGAATCACTGCTCACCTTCACTCTTTCATTCCTCTTTATTCCCACCTTTGGAACAAACTTCCCACTCCCTTCAATCCCCTCTTCCCTCCAGGTCTTCACAACAGCTGTTCTACACCATCTCTTCTCTTCCCCCATCCAAAACCACAATCTTTCCACCCCTGCAGATCCACCCGAAAGGCCGCCTTCAAATTCACTGCTTCCTTCCTGAAAGTCCCGTTTTTGAGGACCTGAATGTACCTGTAGTGTCATCTTGTTTACCCTGTGTACCCTGCCCATCCCTCTCCCTTCCACAGATCTCCTCATGTCCCTGTCACCACTTTTTTTCTTCACTCTCCCACCCCTCTCTTTGTCCTGTTCCCCTTGTGTGTTTCTCTTGTTGGCTCTTATACGAGCCTCAACAGTGTACACTAAAAAATAAAAAATCAGGACGCTTTCCTCATGTTGTAACCTAGATTTGGTAACTTTGACTGGTGTTCTGAGGAGAAGATGATTTTATGTGCGCAATTTACACGATTTCCCCCAAAAGTAACGAAGTCAGCCATTTTTGAATTCTGCAATTTACCAGGCTAACGCAACATCTCTGATTTGGATCTCAGGGGTATTACTTTCCTATTACTGACCCTTCTGAACAATTGGATAACCTTATTGTGGAAACAGGCTGCGGTGAACTGGTTTGAAAATGTCGGGTAAAGCTCCTGGGATCTGTGGCAACCAAGCTGAACTTCTCATGGCTGGAGGAAATGCTGCACTCATGGAGTTGTATGCAGTTCTGTGTTCTGTTAAAAACACAGGCATCATCCCAATTGACTGAAAGAGGGGCCTTTTGTCCTCTCTGGAAAGCAAAGGGTGATCGCCACGACTGCAACAACTACTGAGGGTGACACTGCTCTCAGTGCTGGGCAAAGTCTTTGCCTCGATAATTCTTCATCGAGTTGCCAAAATCTGCTTGAGCACCAGTGCCCCAAACTGTCAGGCTTTACAAAAAGAGGTCAACAATTGACTGTATCCTTGCTCTTCGCGTCCTAAACAGAACGCAGACAAGTGTTTTGGCAGGGGCTGCTTGCAGCCGATGTTGATCTCTGCAAAGTATTTTTGATGCAGCGAATTGGGATACCCTCTTGAGTATTCTCTTTCTTCGTGTGTGCCACCAAAAAATGATCGCTCTGATGTCTGAACTCGACGCTGGTACTGAGAGTGCTGTGCGATTTGGTATACCATCTCTGATTTATTTCCAATTTATAGGATTCGTCAAGGTGTTGCAATAGACCCCACACTTTCAACGCTTGCAAAGACTGGATTCTGGGGGAGGACGTTGGAGAGATCAAGCTGTGGTGAATTGTTTGGGATGTCAAGATCTCTGACCTTCATTCCGTAGACGATGCATCTTTGCCGAGACACTTCATATCATTTTGGGGGCAACTCAAGGTGCTGAATGAGGAGGCGGAGTCGCTGGGAGTATGGGTTCCGCGGCGAAGACTAAGATCCAGGCTTTAATTGACATATTGGTGCGCTTTTTTTTCTCTACCATTTGTGTTGAGGATGTTGAATGTCACGGAGATATTCACTGACCTTGGCAGTGATATTGATGTCTCTGCTGGCTGTGAGCCAGAGGTCAATTTGATATCTGCATTGGGCCTGGCAAGTCATGGATTCACTGGTCCATGGCGTGTGGTGCTGTTCGGACCAATGGCAGAAGTATAAAGTCTGAGTCTTCAGTCCTTGGTGCTTCCAGTCTTCCTCTACTGATGTGAGACTTAGACCCTGACCAGGGATCTGAGATGGAGACTTAACTCCGTCGGTACCAGGTCTCTTCAGAGAATCCTTGGCTCTATCTCTGTCGGTGTTTTTTTGGCCAACAAGCGATTGATGAGAGAGACTAAGATTAGATTGTTGCCTGTATAGTCCAGAGCATTATCCCTGGAAGGACATGTGGCTCCATTTCCTGATGCTGGTCGTGCTCACCAGATTCTCTCAGCGACGGAGCCTCATGAGTGGAGGAGGAAAACACATGAGGCTCCACTTGATTCATGAATTGGCCTCCACGTGCCTCATGGTTACAGCAGGTTGATCGACATCTCAAGGAGATGGGAATGGGCTAGGCATCTCCCTGAGGGATGGACAGACTTTATGCTGGAGTACCGGCGGAAACTGGAGACAGTGACGCCCTACTCTGGAACATGCTCCCATACATGAACCGACATGCCATTTCGACACACTTCTGGTCATATGATAGGCGTGACCTCCACAATTTACCATCCCAATCCTGGCCTAATGTTGTCACCCAAATTTCGTCGCATTCTGACTGGTGGGTCTGGCGAAGATTTTTGAAGAAATTTACTATCGGCCATTTTCAGCTACTTAAAGTCATGTGACCAGAACAAGGTTTGTAATCCCTGTTACCAGTCAGGAGAAGAACGATGCTGAACCAAATTTCATCTGGATCGACCCAGATGTTTGGCCGGTGAAGTCAAAAAAGGAGGTGGACAGACGGACGGTGCGTGATGACAATTCCTTGTCCGGATTGTAAATTCCAGATAAGCTAAAAATAACTGACAAAATTGCGAGATTTTGTTCCATATATTTGATCCCCATATTTGCATTTCCATTTAAAAGAGGAAAAAAGCGAAGCAATGGTCATTTCAATCCTCAGTAAGTTAGTGGTTTATTAGTTGAGGTAGGTTCTTTGTGCAGATGCTTTATTCATGAACTTCTGTCCAATCAACTTGATCTGTTTTATCTTCTTCAGCCTTCATGGCCATTAATGGTGTCAATCGCCACAATGTCAGTACCCTCACTCTCATTGTCTCTTTTTTGCCCACATCCTTCCAACTCCACCCGTTCTCTGTGTCCCCTCTTCAGCATCCTTCCACCTCACGTCGTCCCTTCTTGCTTCCCCCTCATCCCACTCTTTTCAGCTTCCCCCTCCACTCATATTCCCCCTCTCACACTTCCTCTCCTAGTTTTCCCTCCACTTTGTCTTTTGTCAGTGTCTCACTTGCCCCATCCCTGTTTAAAGTTACCACAATCCCCCTCCACATTTCTGAAACCCTGCCAATAGTGCTCCTTCCCTGTCCATAACTACATGGACCTCAAACATCTGAGGCCTCCACTCCAATCTGACATCTTTCAATGCAAGCCACTGCCGATAAACCAGATATCATCTGCTGAACGGACTCGCTGTCCACCGATGCCCATTTATTCCGTTTCCATCTTGCCTGTGGAACCAACTTCCTCCGTCTGTTTTGTCTCATTATTCCCTGTGGGGCTTCAAGACATGGGTTCACCACTACCTCAGATAATCCCAATCCAAACTCATGTTCTCTTCCACTCCAAATTATACAATTTCCAAACTAGAAGGGCACTTGGTAGAGCACATACCTCCGTCACACATTGCCTGATCCACGAGAACATATCTGGCCAAACATGTTTTGAAATATCATGCTATATATCGTTTCTGGCTCTATCTCTCAATGGTGAAGAATCACTTTAAAAATTACATAATTCTCATTCAGATTCTGACTCAGATCTTCACCAAAATCGAACAATTTCATCCTTGCCACACACCCAACTTGTTATCCAAGTTTAGTCCGAATTAGGACACAACTTTTTGAGATACTGTGCTATATATCGTTTTTGCCCGATCTCTCAATGGTGAAGAATGACTTAAAATTTGGAGTTGTCAAATCCAGATGCGGATCTTCACCAAAATCTAACCAGTGCGTCCTTTGCATGACCCGAACCTGTCCCCAAAATTTCATCCGGATCCATACACAACTTGTTGAGATATCCTGCACACAAACAGACAGACAGACAAACAAACAGACTGAGAGGGGTGAAAACACAAGAGAGTGATTAAAAAAAATTAAAAATCCAACTTTTTTTTTAATTCAAATATTTTTTTTCTGAAAACACTCCCAGCACTCACTGATGAACTGAAAGTTTGAAGAAGATCTGTTTGGCTAACTGAGAGAAAATGGCGAACAACACACACCACAGGCAGACATACAAACATCTCTTTTAGTATACCAGATGGAAGTCAACATCCAGGGAGAGAGTAGGAATCAGGAAAGTTCTGTGGGAGAAGGACTCTGGGTTTATTGTATACTTTACATGGATGAGGCTCTTGAAAGATCTAGAGCAGAATGGAATGGAACAATGGAAAGGGAAAACAAACAACAGCAGGGTAGATTGAGAGTGAGAGTAAGTCAAAGGAGGGGGGGAGAACAATACATTTGTGAAGAAGCTACATAACAAGTGACAACTAAAAATCAAAAAAGGATGACAGAGGGGATTACAATAACTGGAAAAGGTGAGTTGTTACCTCCACCGCCGAAGGTGAAGGAGGTCATGTTTTCACCCCTCTCAGTCTGTTTGTTTGTCTGTCTGTCTGTTTGTGTGCAGGATATCTCAACAAGTTGTGTATGGATCCGGATGAAATTTGGGACAGGTTCGGGTCATGCAAAGGACGCACTGGTTAGATTTTGGTGAAGATCCGCATCTGGATTCTGACAACTCCAAATTTTAAGTCATTCTTCACCATTGAGAGATCGGGCAAAACATATATAGCACAGTATCTCAAAAATTGTGTCCTAATTCGGACTAAACTTGGATAACAAGTTGGGTGTGTGGCAAGGATGAAATTGTTCGATTTTGGTGAAGATCTGAGTCAGAATCTGAATGAGAATTATGTAATTTTTAAGTGATTCTTCACCATTGAGAGATAGGGCCAGAAACGATATATAGCATGATATTTCAAAACATGTTTGGCAGATATGTTCTCGTGGATCAGGCAATGTGTGACGGAGGTATTGTTCTACCAAGTGCCCTTCTATTTGGAAATTGATAATTTGGAGTGGAAGAGAACATGAGTTGGATGGATTATCTGAGGTAGTGGTGAACCCATGTCTTGAAGCCCCACAGGAATAATGAGACAAAATAGACGGAGGAGTTGGTCCACAGGCAAGATGAAACGAATGAGGCATCGGTGGACGAATAATGGGCATCGGTCCGTTCATAGATGATATCTGGTTTATCGGCAGTGGCCTGCATTGAAAGATGTCAGATTGGAGTGGAGGCCTCAGATGTTTGAGGTCCATGTAGTTATGGACAGGGAAGGAGCACTATTGGCAGGGTTTCAGAAATGTGGAGGGGGATTGTGGTAACTTTAAACAGGGATGGGGCAAGTGAGACACTGACAAAGACAAAGTGGAGGGAAAACTAGGAGAGGAAGTGAGAAGGGGATATGATGGAGGGGAACTGAAAAGAGTGGGATGAGGGGAAGCAAAAGGGACGACGTGAGGTGGAAGGATGCTGAAGAGGGGACACAGAGAACGGGTTGGAGTTGAAGGATGTGGGCAAAAAAGAGACAATGAGAGTGAGGTACTGACATTGTGGCGATTGACACCATAATGGCCATGAAGGCTGAAAGAAGATAAAACAGATCAAGTTGATTGACAGAAGTTCATGAATAAAGCATCTGCACAAGAACCTACCTCAACTAATAAACCACTAACTTATGAGGATTGAATGACCATTGCTTCGCTTTTTTCCTCTTTTAATGGAATGCAAATATGGGGATCAAATATATGGAACAAAATCTCGCAATTTTGTCAGTTATTTTTAGCTTATCTGGAAATTACAATCCGGACAAGGAATTGTCATCACGCACCGTCCGTCTGTCCATCTCCTTTTTGACTTTCACCGCCAAACCATCTGATCTCTCTCTGTTGT
>CM068953.1:191976998-191996468 GCA_035128595.1 Eptatretus atami | reverse complement strand
GTACATGCTGAGTTACTGGTTCTGTTCAAATTGTAGTTGTGGTACCAAGCAGCTCCACAGTAATTTATTTCCTCGAATGCGATCGCAGATAATGGCAAACCCATCTTCGAGGAGAGCGGAAGATAGGTGCATACCAAACACTTAGTTTTATTGCTCAACATTGCATATCTGTGTGACAAGAGTTGGAACGTATTAATCCCATGTGTTCCCAAGTCATGCAAATGCTCAGCATGGTTTCCAATTGCTCTTTTCCCTCTCTGTTCGATTGGCCAATAGTCAATTTGCCCTTCCACCTCCCATCTTCCTATCCAAAGGGCAATTATAGCAATTAGAATTTGCTGTGACACATTCATTCTGGCACACCCTCCTATTCTGTTGGGAAGGCAAGTTTGCAGTGTGAGGATGTATCCAAGCAGGTTTACCTTCACACTTTAAAGCAGTTGGGGTGGTCAGCAATACCTGAAGTGGTCCCTTCCAACGAGGTTCCAAGGCTGTTTTCATCGTGAAGTGTTTTACCAGCACGTAGTCTCCCTGTTTGAAGGTATGGTATGACTCCTCCACTGGTTCCGGCAGCGCCTCCTTCACCCTCGTATGTATTGCTCGGGCAATCCTGGAAAGCTGTTTGCAAAATGTCAGCAAGTTTTCGTCCATCATTGCAATGTCCAGCTTATTCATATTGGTGGGAGCGGTTACATGCAGCCGCATTGGCATTCCCATCAGTATTTCGTGAGGAGATAACCCTGATTTTTGGTTTATGGTAGACTGCATGCTCATTAATGCCAAAGGTAATGTGTCCAGCCACTATATCCCTGTTTCTGTTGTTATCTTTGCCAGTATATTCTTCAAAATTCCATTCTGCCTTTCCACAACACCTCCTGATTGTGGGTGATAAACACAGTAAAATGATTGTTTAATTCCCAACGCTTTACATGCTGCTTGTGTCACTTCCCATGTAAAGTGTCCCCCTTGATCATACAATATCTTGTAAGGGATGCCAAATCGACAGAAGAAGCTTTTCAACAAGTGCTTTACTACAGTGACAGCATCTGCCTTTGCATATGGGTATGCCTCTACCCATTCGGTAAAAATGTCTGCCACTACCAAAATATTTTTAAAACCGCATGATGGAGGCATATTGATGAAATCTATTTGCAGGTGTACAAAAGGACCCCACAGTCAGGGATGGGCTCTTAGCTCGCGTGTTTTACCTGTGGTTTGCTGATTGTGCTGTTGACATACCTGGCAACTCCTACAGACTTCTTCGGCTGGTTTCCCAATTCCTGGCGCATACCACAATTCCTGCACCTGTCTCACAGTCCCCCTCTTGCACACATGTCCATTTAAATGAGCCATGCGTGCAAGCCACGGCAGTATCTCACCTGGCGCTACAACTTTCCCATTATTTGTCCATAGTCCATCTTCATCCATCGTTCCTCCTTTTCCCTGCCATTTGTCATGGTCATTAATTGGTGCTGCGGCTTGAATAGCAATGATATCTGATAGGCTATATTGGTGAAGCTTAACCTGCTTATTTGCTGTACGCGCCGGCATTACTAAGGGAATGGGTTGTTCTGCAGCCGCTTTAGCGGCTTTGTCTGCTTTATTATTTCCTTTATCGACGTCTGTTGTTAACTTCTGGTGTGACCGGCACTTAATGACAGCTATCGCTTTGGGTAGCATAATGCTTGCTAGAAGCTCGGATATTAAACTGCCTTTCTTAATAGGTGTGCCTGCGGAGGTTAAAAACCCTCACATTTTCCAGATAGCGCCTATGTCATGAACTACGCCAAATGCATAGTTGGAGTCAGTGTATATATTGACTATCTGGCCAGCTGGCAATTCACAAGCCCTAATAAGGGCGCATTGCTCTGCTTGTTGTGTGGAGTAGTGCGACGGCAGTCTAGCAGCTTCATTAATTGCTATATCAGACTAAACCGCATAACCCGCATGACTCGAACCATTCTGGCCTCAGTAGGCGGATCCGTCAACAAATAAGGTTCAGTCGGGATTCTCTAATGGCTGGTCTTTTAAGTCTGGTCGCACCATGGATACCACCTGGATTGCTTCGGTACAATCGTGAGGATCGCCGTCTACCTCTGTTGCTAATAAGGATGCTGGATTAAGAACATTACATCGCTCTATCTGAAGGTTCGGCCGGTGTAGCAAGGTCATCTCATACTGCATCAATCGTGTATTGGTTAAGTGTTGTGTCTGTTTCTGTGTCAAGAGAGATGCTACACAGTGGGGGACTCTCAGAATAAGAGGATGACCCATCACGATCTCCGCAGTGCGCTTAACAGCATAGCTCGCCGCGGCAAGGGCTTGCAGGCAAAGTGGCAGGCCACGCTAGACCGGGTCTAACCTTCGGCTGAACTATGCAATTGGGCATTGGCGGTCGCCGTGCTGTTGCGTCAGTGCAGTTTGTGCAAACCCTTTTATTTCATGAGAATAAAGGAAAAACGGCTTTTCATAATCTGGAAGGCCCAAAGCCGGGCCGTCAAGAGTGCTACCTTCAATTTATTAAAGCATTCCTCCATTCCTTCAGTCCAATCGATTACATTGGTCAGGTCAGGTCAGATCTGTGACCTGCTACAGGTACCATGTAAACCTGAGTTCCTGATTCGGGTTGTCGGCGACCAAACCGTCTCCCCACCAAGTTTTCTGGTGAGGAGGGTGTTTGGATATGGACACCCAGCAGGATTAAAAACAAAACCTGTCAAAGGGCGGAGGAGCTCCTTGTGAGCCAACGGCCATCCATATCTAGTGCCCAAGTGTGTCTGCGGACGTCCTCCGCCAGTTGGGTTACTTTTTTATTAGGAGGTTGGTGGCAGGATTTGCACTCCGGCCACTGTAAAACCCTTCATTCCGCAAAACACACAAAACGCAAAAAAATCTGAAAACCCACTCCGTGGGAGTACCTCCTGTGCAGCTTCCCTTCACAGGGCAGCTCACCGGATGACGGATTGGGGCAAAGCCTTCGGGACCCCCAATCTTTGATGAAAGGAGGGAAACCACGGGTAACCTCCCTGGGTCAGATTGCGAAGAGGTGTCGGAGTGGTGCTGAGGTGTCGTCCACCGACGGCGGTCTCCTTGGGTAACCTGAGGCGGTCCCTTCGGTGGTGCCTGGAATGTCCTATCCCTAAGAGAGGATGATCACCTGTCTCTGTTATCATCTGAGCTCAAGCGTTTGGACATCGTATTGCAGCACTCTTTGAGGTTCGGAGACCGGATTGCGGCGAGATAATGGTGGGTTACACCTACTATTGGTCTGGTCGCTCTGATGGTTACCATACTCAAGGGTTGCTGTAGCTGTGTCCAAAAAGCTGACCCCAATGATAATTGAGGTAGCACCGGTCAAACAGCGGATTAATTATGAGACTAAGGATTCGTCACTCCTTAGGTGTCATTTTCCTGGTCTCTGTCTATGCTCCGACTGAGGCGAGTCACCTCACCGTGAAGGACACATTCTACACCACGCTCGAGTCTGTGGTTGATGAGTGCCCCAGACGAGATACTCTTCTAGTCTTGGGGGATTCCAATGCATCGACTGGAACTGATAGGGATGGTTATGAGACGTGTGTTGGTCCCCATGGGTCAGGAACTATGTTCAATGGTATCCAGTGTCCCTTGAGAGACAAAATTCTTCTTTGCCCTGCGGTGAGTTCCAAGACATCCACCGGCAACATCAAGGACGCTGGTCTTGAAGGTAATCCATAACTCTTTCAGGACCCCCCAAAGCACCCAGACAACCAAAATGTCCACTCAGCCTGTTCGCAAACTCCTCAGCTACTCTCTCATCCTTGAGCTTGCCAACATCCCTAGGCTGGGATGTACCATTCTCCAGGTTTAAGGTGCAGGCTTTAGAGTTGCTACAACAAGCCGTGGTCAGTATTTGAGGAACTGAGCACTCCGGTAGACCCTGCATTTCTGGATCATCCTCCAGCGACGTCAACGAGGACCATGCGTCAATCTCCTTTGCCACACACGCCAGCGTTGGAATACCAAGTCCAGCGATGAGCTTGTGGGCGCTGAAACCATGAACCAGCCACCCTAAGTCCATGACTTCTTGCAAAGTCAAGGAACTTAGTGCTATTCTGGTTCATAGTTCCTTGACCCATGGGGACCAACACACGTCTCATAACCATCCCTATCAGTTCCAGTCGATGCATTGGAATCCCCCAAGACTAGAAGAGTATCTCGTCTGGGCACTCATCAACCACAGACTCGAGCGTGGTGTAGAATGTGTCCTTCACGGTGAGGTGACTCGCCTCAGTCGGAGCATAGACAGAGACCAGGAAAATGACACTAAGAGTGACGAATCCTTAGTCTCATAATACCGTCGTTGACCGGTGCTACCTCAATTATCATTGGGGTCAGCTTTTTGGACCACGCTACAGCAAACTCCTGAGTATGGTAACCATCAGAGCGACCAGACCAATAGTAGGTGTAACACCACCATTATCTCGCCGCAATCCGGTCTCCGAACCTCAAAAGAGTGCTGCAATACCGATGTCCAAACGCTTGAGCTCAGATGATAACAGAGACAGGTGATCATCCTCTCTTAGGGATAGGACATTCCAGGCACCCACCGAAGGGACCGCCTCAGGTTACCCAAGGAGACGCCGTTCTGGTGGACGACACCTCAGCACCACTCCGACACCACTCTTCCGCAATCTGACCCAGGGAGGTTACCCCGTGGTTTCCCTCCTTTCATCAAAGATGGGGGTCCCAAGGCTTTGCCCCAATCCCGTCATCCGGTGAGCGTGCCTGTGAAGGGAAGCTGCACAGGAGGTACTCCCACGGAGTGGGTTTTCAGATTTTTTGCGTTTTGTGTGTTTTGCGAATGAAGGGTTTTACAGTGGCCGGAGTTGCAAATCCTGCCACCAACCTCCTAATAAAAAAGTAACCCACTGCAGGAGACGTCTCCGCAGACACACTTGGGCACTAGATATGATTGGCCGTTGCTCACAAGTGAGCTCCTCCGCCCTTGACAGGTTTGTTTTTAATCCTGCTGGGTGTCCATATCCAAACACCCTCCTCACCAGAAAACTTGGTGGGGAGACGGTTTGGTCGCCGACAACCCGACCATGAACAGGTTAGTACAGGTTTACATGGTACCTGTAGCAGGTCACAGATCTGACTGACCTGCCAATGTAATCGATTGGACTGAAGGAATGGAGGAAATGCTTTAATAAATGAAGGTAGCACTCTTGACGGCCCGGCTTTGGGCCTTCCAGATTATGAAAAGCCGTTTTTCCTTTATTCTCATGAAATAAAAGGGTTTGCACAAACTGCACTGACGCAACAGCACGGGCGACCGCCAATGCCCAATTGCATAGTTCAGCGAAGGTTAGACCCGGTCTAGCGTGGCCTGCCACTTGCCTGCAAGCCCTTGCCGCGCGAGCTATGCTGTTAAGCGCACTGCGGAGATCGTGATGGGTCATCCTCTTATTTCTGAGAGTCCCCCACTGTGTAGCATCTCTCTTGACACAGAAACAGACACAACACTTAACCAATACACGATTGATGCAGTATGAGATGACCTTGCTACACCGGCCGAACCTTCAGATAGAGCGATGTAATGTTCTTAATCCAGCATCCTTATTAGGCAACAGAGGTAGACGGCGATCCTCACGATTGTACCGAAAGCAATCCAGGTGGTATCCATGGTCGACCAGACTTAAAAGACCAGCCATTAGAGAATCCCGACTGAACCTATTTGTTGACGGATCCGCCTACTGAGGCCAGAATGGTTCGCAGTCATGCGGGTTATGCGCGTTTAGTCTGATATAGCAATTTAATGAAGCTGCTAGACTGCCGTCGCACTACTCCACACAACAAGCAGAGCAATCGCCCCTTATTAGGGCTTGTGAATTGCCAGCTGGCCAGATAGTCAATATATACACTGACTCCAACTATGCATTTGGCGTAGTTCATGACATAGGCGCTATCTGGAAAATTGTGAGGGTTTTTAACCTCCGCAGGCACACCTATTAAGAAAGGCAGTTTAATATCCGAGCTTCTAGCAAGCATTATGCTACCAAAGGCGATAGCTTGTCATTAAGTGCGGTCACACCAGAAGTTAACAACAGACGTCGATAAAGGAAATAATAAAGCAGACAAAGCCGCTAAAGCGGCTGCAGAACAACCCATCCCTTAGTAATGCCGGCGCGACAGCAAATAAGCAGGTTAAGCTTCACCAATATAGCCTATCAGATATCATTGCTATTCAAGCCGCAGCACCAATAAGACCATGACAAATGGCAGGGAAAAGAGGAACGATGATGAAGATGGACTATGACAAAATAATGGAAAGTTTAGCGCCAGGTGAGATTACTGCCGTGGCTGGCACGCATGGCTCATTTAAATGGACATGTGTGCAAGAGGGGACTGTGAGACAGGTGCAGGAATTGTGGTATGCGCCAGGAATTGGGAAACCAGCGAAGAAGTCTGTAGGAGTTGCCAGGTATGTCAACAGCACAATCAGCAAACCACAGGTAAAACACGCGAAGCTCAGAGCCCATCCCTGACTGTGGGGTCCTTTTGTACACCTGCAAATAGATTTCATCAATAGTCCTCCACATGTCGGTTTTAAAAATATTTTGGTAGTGGCAGACATTTTTACCGAATGGGTAGAGCATACCCATATGCAAAGGCAGATGCTGTCACTGTAGTAAAGCACTTGTTGAAAAGCTTCTTCTGTCGATTTGGCATCCCTTACAAGATATTGTATGATCAAGGGGGACACTTTACATGGAAGTGACACAAGCAGCATTGTAAAGCGGGAATTAAACAATCATTTTACTGTGTGTTATCACCCACAACAGGAGGTGTTGTGGAAAGGCAGAATGGAATTTTGAAGAATTATACTGGCAAAGATAACGACAGAAACAGGGATATAAGTGGCTGGACACATTACCTTTGGCATTAATGAGCATGCAGTCTACCATAAACCAAAATCAGGGTTATCTCCTCACGAAATACTGATGGGAATGCCAATGCGGCTGCATGTAAACCGCTCCACCAATATGAATAAGCTGGAATTGCAATGATGGACGAAAACTTGCTGACATTTGCAAACAGCTTTCCAGGATTGCCCGAGCAATACATACGAGCGGTGAAGGAGGCGCTGCCCGGAACCAGTGGAGGAGTCATACCATACCTTCAAAACAGGGAGACTACGTGTTGGTAAAACACTTCACGATGAAAACAGCCTTGGACCTCGTTGGAAGGGACCACTTCAGGTATTGCTGACCACCCCAACTGCTTTAAAGTGGAAGTAAACCTGCTTGGATACATCCTCACACTGGCAAACTTGCCTTCCAACAGAATAGAGAGTGTGCCAGAATGAATGTGTCACAGCAAATTCTAATTGCTATAATTCCCTTTGGATAGGGAAGATGGGAGGTGAAGGCAAATTGACTATTGGCAATCGAACAGAGAGGGAAAAGAGCAATTGGAAACCATGCTGAGCATTTGCTGACTTGGGAACACATGGGATTAATACGTTCCAACTCTTGTCACACAAGATATGCAATGTTGAGCAATAAAACAAGTGTTTGGTATGCACCTATCTTCCGCTCTCCTCGAAGATGGGTTTGCCATTATCTGCGATCGCATTCGAGGAAATAAATTACTGTGGAGCTGCTTGGTACCACAACTACAATTGAACAGAACAGTAACTCAGCATGTACAGTCTTTGCAGGTGCGTGATTCCTCCTTATAACCTAAAGAAAAGACCTCCCTATTTCAGGATTTGTACGAACGAGCTGGGTTTCTTTGTCTTACTTGGACAAATCCTAGTAGCAAATTTTATGCAGGGAATTCTACATGGTAACTCAATCCATAGAGATAAATGACATTGACGACAACGAAGGGGAAAAATTGAAAATATCCTAGATCCACATCCAATGGCACATATTTTGTATGTGGTTAGAGCCTATCCTTGGGGCCGCTTCAACTGGACCAGGTCATGTTACCTGGCCTTTATCGTGCCACACATGCGTTTGATCACTGGTCCATTATCTAAAGTAAATCAGCAATGACGGAAGAGACCATATCAACTGGGGAATTTGCAGCAATGGTACTTTTCCCCGATATGGATCCTGGGTAGCAGGAAGGGAACTCATTAAAAATGGCAGCATCGTTGTAAGTGATGGGAAATGAAACTGCTGATGGATTGATAAGTTAATGCGGAGTTAGTCGCATTAAGGACAATGACAATGCGAAATAGGTGGCTTTGATATGATACTTGCAGAAAAAAGGGGGAACTTGTGCTGTAATTGGCAAATAATGTTGTACGTATATTCCAGATAATTCAGAGAATATCCATGATCTAGCAGGACACATAAGGAAGGAAGCTGCAAATATCATGATTACAATCCAGGGTGGAAGTTCGAAGCATGGTTGCAAGGATTTTTTGGAGGTTGGGGGGGAACTATTCTCAGGTTCCCATTGGCAGGATTGGCCGTATTGATTGAATATATCATCATATTGTCTGCAATCAAAACAGCCATTATGGCTGGCTGCGAAAGTGTTTACAGGATGGCAACCAAAGACAACACTCAAGAAGCCGAAACCAAACCCGAACCTTGAGATGGCCCTATTAGCAAGAAAAGGGGAAATAAAAGGACACTTCAATAAATGGATATTTTTATCCGGCTCCCCACAACCACTGTACAACCCCCCCCCCCCCATCTCCACCTTCCCCTACTCCTGATACATCACTTGCTTGTAATATTATACTTCTGTGCATCGAATACTGTGATTGATGATGATTTGTATTATATCACTTTGAAGAGAAGACGAAAATGTTAAAATAGAGCTGGAAATGGATGTTGCACCAAATGCTCATGGGTTTGGACCAGTTTTCGGATGAAGATTTTTACTGAGAGATTTGTTAAACAGAAAGGTTGGCATGAGGTTCCATCTTATGTGGGGCAGGTAAGCTCTCTCTCCCTGGGTGAGAAGGGTGCATGGGGGGGGGTGGGGCTTTTCAACTGCCATGGTGACCATCTGGAGCTACCCCGAAGATGGAACTCCTCCCAGGGAGCGGCTCTGTCTGCACCACGGAGCTGGATCATCTGCTGGCCTGAATTAAGAAGTATGCTTGGTTTGTGATTTAATAAAACATTGTTTCTTAAAGCAACAATAGGAGGGAAATGATGGGATTCGTACCTTTTTCTATTACTTGCTTGTTCCCATGTTCCTTATTTATTTTTTGGAGGCTTGTGTTGATCAAATTATACTCTTGGTTGGCTGCTTAGAAAAAAGAACATTGGAACAGTGTATGCAGCTGCTTAGAAAAAAGAACATTGGAACAGTGTATGCAGAAATATGATTATGGTTAACCTTCAGTAATCCAGAGGAGCGCTGTGTGAGCAGGAGTGACCCGTTGTTTCCTCTTATCTCTACTTTGTTCCACTATTCTTTAATGAAATACGCCAATTGCTTGCAGCTGGTCAGGTTGGAAGAAAGGCAATTGTGAGATAAACACTTGTACAAAAATAAAACCGACTATATATGAGGGAAATATAACTGTCTCTGACAGCGGCGGCACCCTCCGGGCATCCTCAGTTCTTAATTGATGTTCCTGGTGTTTGCTGCGCTCCGTGCACGTATTCGCGAACAATAAAAGCTTTCTCTCAAGATACATTGATGTCTTCATAACTTGGTGAGGGGTGATTCACATTAGGACATATATATATATATATATATATATATATATATATATATATATATATATATATATGCCATATATGCAGATTAATTTAAAGTGCATTCATTGGGGGTGGAGGGGGGGGGGGGCTGGGTGGGTTAAATTTACTTGTTTTGCGTATATACTTCAATGATGCCCTGGCGTATATAAGATTTGTCAACTGGAAATGGTCTAATATCTGATATACAAGATTTTCAGGGCCCATGAATGGGAGATAGCATTCTTCAATTCCTTCGTAGTTCTGTTGATCGATTGTTAATGAATGTTGTCTTTATCTCTGCTGAGAACAGCTTCACTGTTTAAAGGAAACATTCCAGATATACTAAATTGTGTCATTTTATCCTCTGACTTGTGCAGGTAATACTGTTTTACCCATAATTTTGTATCTCACGATGGACATGTTAAAGTTCATGATTCTATATCTTTTCAACAAGCACCATACTGGTTGGAAAGTTATAGAACCTGAAATACTGCACTGCTTCCATTTTAACATGTCCAAAAAACAGAATAATCCACCCCCCCCCCCGAAAAAAATCCCGACCAACCTTCCCCATTCATTGAGCAGCATGTTATCAGAAACCCAACTTTTTGAGGGGGCCCAGCCTAGAGGAACAACACATTTATGATTAATTTAAATCATACCTCTCTGGCATTAAAGGTCAAGGTCAAATGGCATTCTGAAAAATAAAACACATGTTTTTTTTAATCGCTCAATTTGCCAATGCAGAATCTCAGACTGCTGGCCTTCAATATGTTTTTGCAACATTATAGTGGGATTCTTCACTGATGACGTGCACCTGATATTTAATTGTGTCCTTGACCTACTTTTTTGGATTGTGACCTAATTAACAAAAAAAACACTTTTTTGACATAACTGAATAATTTCTCCAATTTTCATGATGTGAGTTTATGAAAGCCTGCATTATGGGACACATTTTCTTAATTCACCACTCTATCCCAAATGTTGAAGTCAAGGTCATATGTGTGTCCAAACAAAATATGGCCATTATTGGGTCATGGGCCAAGGGCAAGTCTTGGGAGATCGCCAATGGGTAAGCCTCCCTTTTCCAAGTGAGACTAAATCATTGTTGATCGCTTTGTGATTGCAAAGCAGTGCCTTCAGAAAGTGTTCACCACCCTTCATTTTTTCACATTTTGTTGTGGTACAGCCTGAACTTAAAGTGGAATTGAGAATGAGATTTTTTTTCATTGATCGACACAAAATTCCTCGTTAATGTCAAGGTGGATTTTTTTTGTTTTGAGATTTTTTTACAAATCATCAAAAAAATGAAAGCTGAAATGCATTGTGTCAATAATTATTCAACTCCTTTGCCTATTACGCTCCAAATTCAGCTCAAGTGCATCCAAATTCCCTTGATCATCCTTGAGATGTCTCCACAACTTGAGTGGAGTCCACCTGTGGCCATTCAATTGATCAGACAAATATTTAGAAGAAACACACCTTTCCATATAAGATACCACAGTGACAGTGCTTGTCAGGTCAGAAACTCGACCATGAAGTCCAGAAACTGTTCTGTTAGAACTCCAAGATGAATTTTGATGAGGAATAGATTGGAGATGGGTATAAAACAACTTCTGGAGTGTTGAAAGTTCCCAAGAGCACAGTGAGCTCCATCAGGAGGAAATATAAAGAATATGGAACTACCCTGGTGCCAAGCTCCAACAACCCTTCATAGAGCTTGGCCGACAGACCAAACTGAGCAATTGGGCAAGAAGACCTTGGTAGGGAGGTGACCATGAACCCAATGACAACTCTGACAGAATTAAAGATTCCTTGGCTGAGATGGGAGAAACCTGCAGAAGGGCAACAGCTTTGTAGCACTTCACAAATCAAAGCTTTGTGGAGAGTGGCCAGAAGGAAGCCACTCCTGAGGAAAAGGCACATGACAGCATGCCTGAAGTTTTGAAAAAGGCACGTGAAAGACTGAGAGCATGAGGTAAAATATTCTGAGGTCTGATGGAACTAAATTGAACTCTTTGGCCCTGACGTAAAGCACTATGTCTTGTGGAAACCGAGCACAGCTCATCACCCATCTATCACCAACCCTACCGTGAAGCATCGGTGATGCAGCATCATCTATGCAATGTTTTGTTTTCAGCAGCAGTGACTGGGAGACGTGAAGGATAGAGGGAACAATTAATGGAGTAACATGCAGACAAATCATTGAGGAGGAATCTGCTTCAGAATGCAAAAGACCTGAGATGGTGGCGAGAGATTTACATTCCAACAGGACAACAACCACAGCATACAGCCAAAGCAACACTTAAAGGCTCAGAACCAGAACCTGGATGTACTTGAGTGGCCCAGCCAAAGTCCAGTCTTGAATCCCATTGAGAATCTGTGGCAGACATGAAATTGATATTCACCGATGCTTCCCATCCAACTTTACAGAGCTGAGCAAATCTGCAATGAAGGATGGGAGAAAATCCCCAAATCCAGATGTGCAAAGCTGTTACAGACATCAAACATACCCAAGAAGAATCAAAGCTTTAATCGCTGCCAAAGGCGCTTCTTCAAAGTATTGACTCGGGGGTGGTTGAACACTTATTGACACAATAGATTTCAGCCTTTTATTTAATTAATTTGTAAAACATTTCTTAAAACATTTTTTCACTTTGATTAAATTTTAATTTTGTCACCTACAGTATCTACACAAAATACCCAGGAATGACAATTTTAAATTCAGGCTTTAACACAACAAAATGTGAAAAAGTCAAAGTGTGTGAATACTTTCTGAAGGCATTGTAACTAGTTTCATTATGGTCTGGTATGTAATTAGTTTAGCTCTTCCACAATCCTCAATTTTGTTTTCAAAACAAAAACGACTACAAGGCTGTGAAGCCCATACAATGGTTTGTGAAGCCACAATTTTTTTTGAATGTTTATTTAATCTGAATTATATATTTCGGCTTGTAATTTTAAATATTTATTTAGTCTGGATTGAGTTGTACTTTCCAATTTCCTCATGAAATAATTACCTCCAGTAGATCCCCTGAGAGATGTTTCTCTAATGCTCAGCATAAAACTATTCAAATTTGATTGCACAAAAGAGGCACATTTCTGATATATCATCTTCACAATTGTCATCAGTTAAGAAATGTTCAATTTCATAACACCTTTGATCATTCCCAAAACAATCCCCCATTTGGATGTCCCCGGAGGCTATCGCTTTCATGAATAAAGCAGGAGTATTTATTCTCCTGTTCAGAGAGGTATTGACTTAGTTCAGCAACACTCAGACATTGCGTTTCTGTTTTCACATTGGAGTTTCATTTTTGATGATTTTGTGACTTGTAAGGATTGGATTAAGAGAAATGAGAGAAGGGAAAGTGCTCCTCTTCGGGCATTCCAGCTATTAAACATGTTTTCCTGGATTCCAACTTCATTGTGTTTCTGTGTTTCAGATTTCTGTTTCCTCCATATTCCAGGGACATTGTTTTGCAGTTGCATGTGATATCAACATTGATCACATGTCCAGTGGAATATTCGTACCTGGTCAATTAATGCTCGTGGTTTGTTTCCTTTACACAGGAGAAGCAACATTGCTCCATTGAATCCAAAACTCGGCCCTGAACCTGCCCTCTGCTGCCGCGTGAGTATTCTTCAATATCTTTGTTAATTATTTGTTGTTGTTGTTTTTTGAAATCTGCTTTTATTCAAAAAGAGATGCAAGGAAATAAAATATTAGTCCAATCTATGCAGAAAGTAGCTATTGTGTGCAGCCTGTGACTGACTGCTGGCCCTGCATAAATTTCTGGAGCATGGCTGTGCGACTAATGCAGTGCCCTCTATTATCAGTGCACTGGTACTCATTTCGCTGACCTTGGAAGGATACAGGCTAAGTCAACCCCACCTGGTATTAATTAAAACAGCCGACAGTCTCAAAACTCATGACCGTAAGTCTTAAGCCAGCCACCTTATCTGTTAAGCGAACACCACAGCTTATTCACAAAGTGAATTGCATAATTTAATTTTATAATTGAATATCATTTTTTCTCCATAATTCTTTTCTGCCTCCATAATTTTCTCTTTTCAATCCATACATTCTGAATATTCCTGGTGATTTTAAATCATAATCCAGATCTTCGCCAAAATCGAACCATTTCTTCCTTGTCACACACCCAACCAGTCCACCAAGTTTCGTCTGAATCATCCACAACTTTTGAAAAAATCATTGCTAAATATCATTTTTGGCCTGATCTCTCCAATGATGAAGAATCACTCAAAAAAATTATAATATCCAGATCCAAAATCAGGAATCTTTCCCAAAAATCGAACCATTTCTTCCTTGTCACTCAACCAATCTCTCCACCAAATTGCGTCTGAATCCATCCCACAACTTTGTGAATATCCTGCTCACAAACAGAAAGTAAAAGAGACAGACCAATATGGTATTCATAGAATACATACCCCATTCAGTCTTGAGAAGGACTGGTGTGAGCCAAATTTTTCTGTTTTATATTTTTTATCTTCTGGCATTAGACATTGATTAATTAACCATGTACATTCTAATGGGGTTAGCATCATCCAAGTAATATATGCGATTACCATCCAAGTTAATATGCAATGGTCAATATAAACATGTGGCAAAGTTACAATTTCCTATGTGAATGGTTTCTATTACGCTATTAACAAAATGCAGACACAAACGTATGTGACCAATTGCTTCAGCCTGCTTTTTCGTTCATGCTCGCAGGGTAATAATCACTCATAGAGCGATCCTTGGCAAAACAGAACAAAGTAGAACGACACTCGGTAGAGTGTCTACCCCCACCAGGCTGAACAGTTTATGCGACAGGTTGTATTTACTCTCATATATATTTAACATATATATATATATATATATATATATATAATATATATATGTGTGTGTGTAATTTAATATTTTAACTCCCATCTCTCAATTTTAGAAGTAAGGCTGATGTTGACATTTTGACTATAAAAATAATTGGCGTTTCAATTTATTGACCTGATATGCAAATCCTGTCAGACTTCAAATCAATCGGTATGAAAATTGAGGATTTCAGAAATTTGTCCATGTTGACCTTTTGGCATATGTTGACCACAAAAAAATTGGTGGTTCAATTTAGTGTCCTGATCTGCAAATTCTCTTTCAAATTTCAAGTCAATAGTAAGAAAAGATACAATTGAGTGATTTGGCCTGTGTTGACATCAGAAGGTTGTTTGAATTCAATGATTTGACATGCAAATAATCTTCAAATTTCTAGTCAATCGGTTTGAAAATTGACAATTTTCGAAAATTGGCCTAAGTTGACATTTGGCCTATGTTGACCTCAAAGAGTGACCGCTATATTGTTGTGGGCCGGGGGTCGGTGGCGAGGAACGACTGCTAGACGGAGTAGTAGGGCTGTCTCCCACTGAACACCCGGAATCGAAGGTCGTCACCCCGGATAACTCCGGAGTTAACGGGTCGCTTAAAATACCGTGGTCGCCAATATTTCGACGGCGTGAGGTAGGTCCACTTCTAATATTTCTAATTTACCTAAGTACTCACGCCATCTAACTAACCGGGAAGCCACACCCGCGGCCGACTTTGTCTGAACCGAGTCGCTGTTACCGACTCGGATCCGGGTTGTAACCGAGCAGGGAATTACCAAAGCCTACCGGACCAAATGAACAATTATATGCAAAAATGGCCTCACATTTCTCAAGCCCACACCGTGCCAGGCCAATGAAAGAAAACACGGACAACAAACTGGATATTAAACAGGGGGTTATTATAATAGGGGGAGACACAGAACAGATTTATCACGACTATAATATGCAGGCAATGTAACATGAGCATTCAACACTTATACAATTTCTACTTGTAGGATGCGCGCCACCACAGACACACACAGACCAAAAGAAAATGGACCCGGATATCTTTATTTCGACCCTCGCAGTCAAGGGGATAGACAGGCTGGACGGTCAGAGTTTGATCGGTACCTGGCCCCCTCGTGCAGTTTGGCCCGCGACTGCAGGTGTGAAACTCGGGGTCGTCGGCGAGCCCAGACACGGTTATAAGCGGGGTCCATGCGGGGGCAGGGGTCGCTCCTCACAGAGGCCAGTGGAGATTCCCGGCTCGGACTCCGGTTATTGCTCGACAAAATGAGAGATGGAAGTCGATGCGCTGTGGAATAGTCAGAGGACCAGCTTGAGACACGGCAACGATGCACCACCAATGACACACACCAAGAGCAATGACGACCCCTTCTTTTCTGACAAATTCCAACCCAACTCCAGCGCAGCCTTAAGGGTGTGCCCGGCGATTCTCTATCCCTCCCCCGGTGGGTGGGTGATCGGATCCTCTGGGGTAATCTTTGCCCTGATTGGACAGGTTTCGTGGGGTGATATCTGTCCCTCTCTGATTGGACAGGGGGGAAACCCTGCCTTTCTGGGTGGAGTCGGAGCTCTGAGGTAATCTTTGCCCTGATTGGACAGGTTTCGTGGGGGGTGATGTTGCTGGCCATCCATTGGATTGGAACAGGGGGAACCCCCTCCTTTCCTGGGCGGGAGTCGGCTGTTCTGAGGTGAGGAAACCTCTTGCCCACGTCCGTAGTGGAACGCACTGTGGCAATGGCGTCGATGGTGCGAAGAAGTTGAAGGATTGATTGTTGGCATTTGAGTATTGCAAAATCTAACTAGAAAAGAAACTTTGCAGCAACACATGTAATTCCCTTTAGACATAGGGAGGAATCTAACTATACACATACTTATGAAATAACTAAGCTTAGGGACTGCTGTCTGTTTGTGTGCAAATGGCTTCCAGATTCGTAACAAATCACATGATCATGTAAGTGGGTAAGCTTCAATTTCCTCCACTGAATGGTTTTTGTTGTACACTCTTAACAAAATGCAGATACGTACACGTATGTAGGATGTACGTACGACGTACTCACATAGGCTACTGATCTCTCTCTCTCTCTCTCTCTCTCTCTCTCTCTCTCTTCTCTCTCCTCTCTCTCTCTTAACCCTGCCTTTCGCTTTGCTAGCGCAGGGTAAAAAACAGACAGGCAGGGTGGAAAATATAACTCCGTCCACCTTAGGTGGCGGAGGTAATTTGATTTGTTCATACACTGGTTTGCCAATTTTTCCCACCAGGAATTGTTTGTTTTGTATGTTTTCTTTTTTTTTGTGGTGTCAAATTTTTGTTTTTTACTCTCAAATAAACTTTTATTGATCATGATAGTTTCTCAAATTCTGCATTATTATAGTTCCTGGATGGGTGCGATTAAGTGCTTATATTTGTGTTTTTGATGTCCTGCTTTTTCAATAATAATTTATCCATTTTAAAAATATAAAATTAAATTAATTAATTTAGAATTATTATATTTTTCCAAATTTTCAAATTTTTTTTAATTTCCATTTCAATTGCGAATTTTAAAAAATTTAATTAGAAAAAATTCTTAAGCTAACGTTTTCCTTCATAATCGTATTGAGATGGCTAGCTACTCATACAAGGCCCATGCTACTCTATACACTTCTATCTGTTCTTAGGCAATGTCTAACCCCCCGCCCCCCACACCACCTCACCACAAACGCAACAATATGTTAGATCAATCATTGAAAGGATCAGACCGTGCATAGACATTATAAAATGTTAGATCACATCAATTATTATATGTAATCATTCTTTGATGATGGAGATTGGGGAATGTTGCCTCACCATTCTAAATTTTCCGAAAATATAACTTCTCTTCCATGAGGGTTGTCCTTGAGGCAATATCACACATCACAAAAATTATGCTGTTACAATCATTGGTGTTGTTATTTTTGATATGAGAAGCGGATTTGAGAAAAACATCCCCATTAGCAATGTTAACAAGGATATACACCTGAATGTGGAACACCCCTTGAGAAGGGGTGCAAGTTAAATTGCTGCAACCTTCATCATTCAACCTCCATCATCCATGCATAAACACATCATGTAAGCAGCTTTGTGCAGATAAAGGATCGTTGCTGCTTACTGGAGAGCTATAAAGTTAACATAAATAATAAATCGCAATTATTTCAGCGAATGACATACTGAGGCTGGTTAAATGTTAAAATACGAAGGCTCGGCCAAATATGTATCGATTAAATGTGTTCTGCCTCTTCGTTTTCTCTTTCTGGAAACTATAATGTAAACTGAGCTAACAAGAGAAAACCCTGACGGTGAGGAATATGATTCAAACAATGACTTTTTGAGTTAGACACTATAATTCATGGATATAAGAAGTGTCAAGAGAAAAAGTGGCATAACCCTCAACTAAAAAGTTCAAATCATGCAAACTAATTAAAAAAAAAATTATGAAGATATTATTTTGTTATAAATTTTTTTTTGCCATAACAACTTATGAGATGGCCAGCCAACCCATAATAAATGGCTCCAATAATCGTGAAGGCATATTTTGTTACAAGCAAACAACCATGCAGGATCAATTCACCATGGGACTAACTTTAGGGCCTGGAGAGTTTGGCCTTTGAAATTTTGTCATTTTCGGCCAAATTAGATCAATTTTAAGCCTATTTTGCCTAAAAATATTTTCATCAGAAATTGATTTACAGTCCTGAGGGATTCAGGAAAAAATATTTATTACAATGTGCATTGTAATCTATCATGGAGTGCGGTAGTACTCCATATAGGGGATGATACGGGGAAAAAAAGGCCCACCCATTCAAATGTATACAGAATTATATGCTCATAAACACCTCAAGAGTGAAGTCATAAGTATTTTAAAAGCCATAACTTTTCATTCTCGAGGATTTTCTGAAAACCAAGACTTAAAAAGACGCCAAAATACATCGATAATGTACCACATCGGAGCTCACTAAAATTGCCACTTTATATTCTTCTTGGTTCCCTCTCAAAAACAATGTAAAACTGTAGCCCGACCTACCTTCAACAAACTGCTAAAGCCATTGATGGTGATTCCCAACACGCGAAAGTTATTTTGTCTCTGCGACTTGCATGCAACCCAAAATTATAAAATAAACATTTATAATTTTAGTACGAAAGAAATCAAATGTAAATGTGGACTCGACCAAACCAGCCCAGGATTCATGAGTGCGGAAATAGACGCCGGACAGTACCATTCCAAAAGTGATACATAATCAAAACCATCCCCCAAAATCAACTGAAACAAGTATTAAAACAATACTAACATAGATGAATTAAATCCATCCCAAAATAACAAAAAAATAAATAAAAACATAAATAACTTAAATAATAATTTATAAAAAAAATATATAAATCTTGAACATAAATAGAGATGTTCATACGCCATGAAAAGTGTCACCACCATGTGCTTGAGCGTTCATGTGACGGCAACCATCTTGGTTGCAGCACCACTTGGACGTTGGCTGACTCGGATTCATGGCATCAAGCGTGGTTTTGAAACAGCCATCCCTGTTTTGAAAAAAGCAAATAAATGTAAAATGCTTTTGTTGCCAATAAACTGCTCCAATCTGTACCATAAGAATCTGGAATTATACCATATGCCCAAATTAACAATAATATACTGTGATTGGATTTTAATCAACACCCAAATTAACAAAATATAATATAAACCATTAAGCATTTATTATTTTAAAGAAAAATATTCGCAATTTGAACATTGCTGCACATGATATGTTTGGTGATCAAAATTGTGCGACTGAGACAAAAGCCAGGATTGAGGGGTGTGGGGGGGGGTGTTGGATAGAAATGCTACCATTAGGCCAAATTTTAACAACAAAACTCTCTCTT
>CM068953.1:191926730-191938001 GCA_035128595.1 Eptatretus atami | reverse complement strand
CGAATTGGATTCGGTTCTTGAAGAAATAGATTACTTTCATATTTTGGGATGAATGATGGAATATTTTTGTGAAAAGAATTATTGATCGCAAATTGGAACCCTGATAAAGACTTTGCCTTTACATGGAAATAGCAAATGAGATGAATGTTTTGAATAATCGGGTGTTACATTTGATTTTGTTTGTTTCGGAGTGTTGAACGCAGTTAAACCATGAAATGTACGATTTCGTCTAAATGAAGCTGGAAAGAACTTCCACACAAAGATTGGACGATGGGAGAACCCAGATTTTGGTGATTGAGCATTCAACACGTGATCATGCCCCTTCCTGAGGAGATAAGATGAAGGAAATGTGAAAAAAGAAAAACCCACTGTGGAGAAGGTTGAGCAAAGTCTTAACGTCGGCGTTGTGTGGTGCCTGCCTGAAGGAATGTTCTCAGCCACACTCTCGATTGCTGCTCTGCAAATACATTATGAACTTGCTGTGGTTGCTTCAATGTACGACAGGCCTGGAGTTCCACACTGTGAGTCGTTTACAACATGTGTTCAATGGTGCGAGTGGGGGGCTCGTG
Organism: Eptatretus atami; assembly: GCA_035128595.1. NCBI lineage: Eukaryota > Metazoa > Chordata > Myxini > Myxiniformes > Myxinidae > Eptatretus > Eptatretus atami. The sequence goes on along the minus strand of CM068953.1, from coordinate 191,937,432 downwards.
CTGCAAAGCGACTGCATCTAACGTGCACAGCTCGCTTGTGAAATCAGGCCTGATTGCACGGACTGCTGCTGCGAGGCCCTCTGTTGGGGCTGGATCTCTGTTCACCTCTCGAGTCCTTTTCGTCTCCTTCAACCCAGTGTCCGGCCCAAGCTTGTACTTGCACACTATACTCTCCTCAGCTCAAGGAGTGCTTCGATTGTGTTTCCCATTGGGTGCTGCTCTATCCACACCCTGACCTGTTTATATTCTGACTTCGGGTAGCATGTTTCAATGTGTGACACATGCTGATGAACAGGCCATAAATTAAATGGAAACTCACTCATTTTCTGATATGAGCACTCGCTGCCATTGTTGATTGAACTTGAGTAATGGAAATCTTCTCTCCTTCAGGAACGGGACATGGTAATCATGTGTATGAAAAATTATTCAATTTTCCTTCAAAAAAAAAAACGGGGGAGTGTGGGGGAAATTTTTTTATTAATGTATTCTAAATTGTAACAAATGGAGTTTAGAAATGTAAGTTTTATGCTATAAGTTGAATTGGCTGTCCTTTCTGGCAAGAGACTTTTGCCCTAAATGTTGATAAATGTCTTGGTCTGGAGCGGTGTGACCTGAGCTGATAACAGCGAACCTTTGCTCGAAATGTACGTAGTGGCTTCTCATCTAAAGGACACGTCTGCAGTCTGGTTTGATAGCCCCACCACTCTCCCATGAAAGTATAAAATGCTTTGACATGTGACATTGTTTCAGTGCAAGTACCTGAGGAAGTATTAGAATCTCAGTGGCTTGTGCTCCTTGGAACTGACCAAGTACCAAGTTAGAATAAAACTCTCTGATGTAATGTGGAAGTGAATTGAATCGGGTTGGTCTAACTGTTAACTAAAGTAAGAATAATGAAATAGAACCAAATAATATTGCAATCAATGGGGATTCTTAAGTTCATTGTACGAGGGTGAGAAGTGTATGGTGTATTAATTAGAATAATAAATTGTTTCACAAGGAAGGACTTGTGTGGACATCGGTTATCAGTGTCAATGGGTTTTATGCAGGATTTTATAACCAAATCGTACAAACGTTAAACTCTGCCTGAAGTCAAATAGGATCTCACAATCAGCCAGGTAGAATCCTTCAACAATCACAATGGGGTGGGTTAAAAAATCCACATCAGGAGCATGTGCCGGAGCAGCGCGTTGGTGCATCCCCTTTCTGCCAGTACTCCAGGGGGCTCCCTCTGGCCATCCCACAGGCACATGCCTGTCCCATCCTCATCTGTTGAGATGCTGATCAAACTCCTGAAACCATGAGGCACGTGGTCGGCCCATTGGCCTCCTCCAATCACAAGGCTCCCTCGCTGAGCGAATCTGGTGAGCAGGATCATCGTCAGGAAAGGGAGCCACATGTCCATACAGCTGCAGCTGATGCACTCGGACGATGCAGGTAACAAATCTCATTTGAGTCTCTCTCAGCAACCGCTCGTTGGACACAAAGTTCGACCAGTGATAGCCAAGGATTCTCCAAAGAGACCTGCTACCAAAGGAATTAAGTCTCCATCGCAGATCCCTGGTCAGAGTCAAAGTCTCACATCCATAGATCAAGACTGGAAGCACAAAGGACATGAAGACTTGGACTTCCGTCATCCTGCACAGGTACAGGCATGCCACACCCCTTGATCCAGTGAATCCATGACCCCCAGGCCCGACCAGACGAATGTTGACTCTGACTCACAGCCAGCAGAGACATGAATATCACTGCCAAGTTAAGTGAATCTCTCCTTGACCTCAAAATCCTCGCCAGAAAAAGGTGCAGACAGGACAGCAGCATCCAAGACATCAAGGAAAGCCTGGGTCTTAGTTTTGACCCTGGAAACCATAATAGCATCGGCTCTGACTCTGAATTCAGCACCTCAAATGCCCCCAAAGGGATATCCAGAATCTCCTCAATGATGACTGCATTATGCGCAAAATCAAGATCAGAGATATTGACTTTCCCAAACGATGCACCACCGCTTGATCTCTCCGACATCCTCCCCAGAATCCAGTCCATACAATCTGAAAAGTATGGAGGCCAGCTCACATGCCTGAAAAACTCCAGTAACAACTGGAAATAAGTCAGAGATGGTATTACCACATCTCACAGCACTCTCAGTATCAGAGTAGAATTCAGACATCAGATCGATCAGTTTTGGTGGCACTCCATGAAGACCAAGAATCCTCTCGAGGGCATCCAGATTCACTGAATCGAATGCTTCACAGAGATCAACAGGGGCTGCAAGCAGCCCCTGCCAAAACTCTCGTCTGTGTTTGGTGAGGATGCAAAGAGCATGGATACGGTCAATCATTGACCTATTTGGTGTGAAGCCTGACTGCTCTGGATGCTGGTGCTCAAGCAAATGATGGCAAACCCTATCAATAATTATCTGAGCAAAGACCTTGCCTGGCATTCTGAACAGCAACACCCCTCGGTTGTTGTTGCAGGCTTGGCGATCACCCTTCACTTCCATAAAGGGACAACAAGGCCCTCTTCCAGTCAGTTGGGATGATGCCTGTGTTCCAGCAGCGCACAGAACTGCATCCAACGACACGAGTACAGCACTTCCACCAGCCTTGAGAAGTTCAGCATGTGCCACTAATCCCAGGAGCTTTACCCCATTTAACGGGTTCACCACAGCCTGTGTTCCAAAAACAAAGGTGGACAACAGTTGATTGGAGGACCAGCAATCGGGATTGTAACACCCCTGACATCCAAATCAACAGCTGTTGGATCAGCCTGGTACAGCCGCTCAAAGTAACCGGCCCAGCGGGTCTTCACTTCGGACTCATCTGTCAAGAGCCGACCACCCTCTGCACTAACTGCAGTGCAACGAGGGACGGGCTTGGAGAAATGCAATGTGCATTTCCCCTGTAAGCAGGATGAGAATCACTTGACCACTTGTGATGAGCTACCCCCTCACAGATTCTTCGCACATAGGCCTCCTTGTCCACCATTAGTGCACATGCAGTTTTACGCCTCAGCTCCCTGAACAGTTGAGTTCTGCCATTCAGCCTGGCCCTGCAACTCTGGTCAATGGTGTCCAGTGTTCCGTGAGAGACAAAATTCTTATTCGCCCCATGGTGAGTTCCAAGACAACTTCCAGCAACATCAATTATGGTGGTCTTGAAGGAAATCCACAACTCTTCAGGATCTCTCAAAGCACACAGACCCCCCAAATCTCCACTCAGCCTGTTCGCAAACTCCTCAGCTACCCTCTTATCCTTGAGCTTGCCAACATCCAGCCTCAGCTGTGATGGTACCATTCTACTGGATTGAAGCTGCAACATCAAAATTGCTACAACAAGCCTGTGGTCAGTATTTAGGAACTGAGCTCTCCGGTAGACCCTGCAGTTCTGGATCATCCTCCAGCGACCATCATCGAGCACATGGTCAATCTCCTTTGAAACACTGCCAGCGCTGGAATACCAAGTGCAGCGTTGAGCCTGAGGGTGCTGAAACCATGAACCAGCCAGCCTGAGTCCATGACTTCTTGCAAATTCAATGAAATTAGAGCTATTCTGGATCACAGATCCAGACCCATGGGGACCATCACATGTCTCATAACCATCCCTATCAGATCCAGACGATGCATTGAAATCCCCCAAGACTGGAAGAGTGTCATGCCTGGGGCGCGGATCAACCACAGACTCGAGCATGGCATAGAATGCGTCCTTCACGGTAAGATCACTCACCTCAGTCGGAGCATAGACAGAGACCAGGGAAATAACACCCAAGGAGTGATGAATCCTTAGTCTCATAATACGCTCATTGACCAGTGTTACCTCAATTATCATTGGAGTCAGCTTATTGGACAAAGCTACAGCAACTCCTTGGGTATGGTAACCATCACAGCGACCACACCAATAGGAGGTGTAACCACCCATCATGATCTCACTGCAATCAGGTCCCCGAACCTCAGAGAGTGCTGCAATACCGATGTCCAAACGAATTAATTCAGATGGTAACAGCGACAGGTGATCATCCTTTCTTCAGGATAGGACATTCCAGGCACCCTGCCGAAGGGACCGCCTCAGGTTAACGAAGGAGACTGCCGTCTGGAGGACAACACCTCAGCGCCACCCCGACACACGCTTCTGCAATCTCACCTGAGAAGGTGACCTCGTGTTTTCCTTCCTATCATCAAATATTTGGGGTCCCATAGGATTTGCCCCAATCCCATCATTTGGTGAGCTGCCCTGCGAATGGCAGCTGCACAGGATGTGCTCCCACAGAGTGTGTTTTCATGCTGTGAGAATGTTTTGCAGAACGAAGGGTTTTACAGTGGCTGGAATGCAAATTCTGCTGCCAACCTCCCAATCAAAAGTAACCCAACTGCAGGAGGACGTCTGCAGACACAGTTGGGCACTAGATATGGATGCCGTTGGCTCACAAGGAGCTCCTCCACCCTTTGAGTTCCTCCGCCTGTCAAAGTGACATTTGTAAAGAAGCTATCAATGTCAAAAGAACACATTACACTCTCCAAAGACAGTCTCACTAATGGTGTCAGCAAAAGTGAAAGAATCTTTTATGACATACCCTGAGACTGTCTCGAGCACTGGTTGCATTAATTCTCCCAGCCATTTTGCTTGCTGATGCTGGGCAAAGCCGATCATGGACAGAATTTGTCTCAGTGGAATATTCTGCTTGTGATTCTTCGGTAGACCCTACATTCTCGTATGAAAAGAGCCTACCGGCTTGATCCTCTTGTCATATTCCCTCGACAGTTCACCACGTTTATGCAGTTGGAGCAACCTCTTTCCGATTTAATTCACCAAGCATGACATACGGTCATGTGTATCCATGCTTTCCAGCTGTCGAAACTTGGACTGATCCTGCAGGATAACCAACAATTTGTTCTTGTCGTCCACCTTTTTTAAAATAACATCAAAATTAAATTTTAAAGTGTCCATTAGAGATTTTAGTTGTTAATATATTTAGAAGCAAAAATAATACAATGACACACACACACACACACACACACACATACACACACACACACATACACACACACACACACAACCATTTTAAGACCATGTTTCCCTGCTTGAGCAGAGGTTAGGCTTGCGAGTCCCATGACAATCTTTTCACATGGTTCCCTTTTTTGGCAATGTTTTTTTCTAAAAAATTATGGCCGGATGCTCTTCCTGAAGCCAACCCTTTAGTCGCCTCTTACGGCATGCAGGGATACAGTCTACCTATTCTAAACTTGGGAAAACACTGGAAAATGATACAATGATACCCTTTGGTATATATGAAACAGAAACTCACAAAGTTTTGTGCACACCTTCAACACACTTCAATGTGAGGTCCGTTTGCAATGCACAGAACGTCAAGGCCGTACACAAGTTCTTGCCATGTTTGGCTCAGCATGTTTGCGTCCACCAGTGCGGATGCAGCTGTGATCCAAGAACGAAGATCCTGCAGGTTTGCCACCTTGATGTAGCCAACATCAGTGACAAACCCCAACAGAAAAACATGAAGGGGGGTTATGTCTCGTGATCATGGGGGCCATGTTGTTTGTCCATCTTGGCCAATCCAGCAATGTGGAAATCTTTCATTCAGGATGGCTCGAAAGACAAAGGCCCAATGACAGGAAGCACCATCATGTTTAAAAATGATAGCAGGTTGCAGGTCTTCTGTGGGAAGGTAAATCCTTCCAACAAGTTCATGGAAATTGTTTTGCTCACTGTATCCTCTGCAAAGAAAAACGGACCCACCAAGCGGTCATGGAGAAGGCCACACCACACACTGACCTTTGGACTGTGGTGCATGTGTTCAATGACCAAGTGGGGGTTGTCAGAGCCACAGATCCTCAAATTGTGCTGGTTGACCTTCCCCAATACATGAAAGCAAGCATCGTCTTTGAACATGACCTCTTTCAGGTAATTTTCATCATCCTCTGTGCAACTGAGCATTTCCAAGGCAAACACCTTCCATTTGGGTCAGTCATTTGGTTTGAGTTCTTTCAGAATCTGCACCTTACAGGCAGAAAGCTTCAGCCTTTGATGCAAAATCCTATGTACAGTGGTGGTTGTTAGTTACAGTTCTCTGAGTGTGCATCAAATTGATTTTCTGGGACTTTTTGAAATGTTTCATACACTCATTCAATGTTTGCTGCATTTGTTCTTGGTGAACCAGTACTTTTCTGTTTCTGAAAACTTCCAGTCACCTTAATCATCTTGTACCACTCTTTGATACAACTATGTGATGGCAGATTCCTTACATACCTTGTATGGAAATTATCCTGAACTTGCTTGTCGGATCTCATCTCCAATAACCAATCGAAGCACTAAGCTTTCTCCTGTGGAGTCGCCATTTTCTTTTACATTATACCACCAGAACTGAAAACAAAAAAAACATGATAAGTTTCTGTATCTTCGAAAAAAACAAAAAGGTGTCGTTATATCAATAGTTGTACGAAATATATTAACAACTGTGGAAGAAATAAAATTAAATATATTAATGTATTCTCAATTTCGTTATCCTTTGTTTTTAACAGAATAGCATAAGGTGTTACTTTTGTACTGGAATCACATTGACTGTCAGTAAAATCTCTTTTTACAGTCTTTTGATCTCCATAGTGATGTCGATGATATACAAGCAAGATAAAATGGTGTCTTAATAAATCTTATGTGCTTTAACTCATTTCAAATGTATGTACTCGTATGTATGTATAGATATATATTCAAAGGAAACTGCTCTTCTGCTCAAGTGAAGTACGCTTTGCTGCTGGCTCCTATTGTCTGATGGTAATTAAATAACTACTGGGAGGCGATGCAACAGACGCCTTGTTGTCTGAAGACGATTATATGAGAGCATAAAACGGAATTTCGTATTTTGAGAGTCTGGTTACCCAATGGTGAATGGAAGTTATGATCAAAGTAATAGGCTTGTGTCTCCATTCACTCAGCCTCTTCATATTTTGTCTTAACTTTGCTGTCACCTTCTCCTTCTCAAGGCCAGCCTCGTATTTCCAAACTGCAATCTTGACCTGAGCATGTCTATCTCCCCTTCCCTCCCAAAGTGGCCATGTCTCCAGTTCCCTTTCTCATGCTTGCCGGCTCCCCACCCATTTACCCTTGCCAGATGTTTAGCTCTCCCATGTCTTGTCTTTTGCAGTCCAGAATAGTATAATGACAAATGCTCTTTGCATTTTGAGCAGAAAGAGGATTGTATGTGTTATTACTTGTCATGTTATCCTTTTTTTCCATGCACATGTTTGTTGTTATTTGTATTTGATGTGTGCTGCTAATAAATGGTTTCAGACTCTCAAAGAGAAGAACTTAATTTCTTCCACACAACCAAATTTGGCTTGATCTTTTTGGAACACCATGTACAATAATGTCTTTGTCCATCTGCAGTAATGCAAATTATATAAAAGCCTCTCCATGAGCCTTCTGGGACAGCTAAAATACATGTTTAAAAGTGGCCCATTGCGGAAATATATGTTAATATGAATTAGAAGGGCATACCCGTTGTATTGGAGTATGTTCCTTCACCACAGGAAATGCAGTCAAAGCAACAGAAAGGTTCCCCTTTTTGTCTGACTTTCCGTGTACTCGGTTTGCAAGGATTACTGCAAACAGACCTTGGAACCTGTTAAATAAATTAATGCTTTCATGAACATGAGAATTTAACTTTTACTTTTCAATGTGGTGAAAATTATTGATGGATAAACTTACAAATGGAATTTGCCATCAAACTCATACACAACAGCTGTTCATGTGTGTGTGCAGACATATAAATACATATCACATACGACGGAAGAAGTACTTTCCTTGCATGTTCCGTCATTCCATAAGATCGTTTTGTTGGAAAGGTGGAGTTGCTTCTCTGGAGGACCCGATGACTTAAAATCACCAACAACTTTAAACTGCACTTGACCATTCACATCTAGTTGCCAGTTAATCAATTCATATGAGTTTCCAGATGGATCTCCATTTTTATCAAAGTTCACCAAATCACCAAGGTTGTTGATAAATTCAACATTCCTGAGATAAAACAAAAGCTAAAACATGTGTGAATGTAAACATTGATGAGGAAGTACACTTCATCAGGAATATAATACAATGCCTGCATGATATCGTCTGTGATAAACTTTCATGTATTCATTGATATACTTAAGCTTCATGTTACATTTCCAGGTAATTACATAGTTTTAAACAATATAACTAATACATGTCAAATCATTATCACTATTCGCAGATGTATGTTTTTAAAAAAGCAAATGTAATAGAGGACATGGATAATTGTTTCCAATGGAATCCTCTCAATGGCAGCATATTATACAAGTTCAATTAATATTTTGTGAGGAGTGGGATCAATGCCATTATTCACTCAGACTGAGTACAATGCTTAAAGAGGAAATCCACTTCTACATTCCCCACTTTTGTCTTTCATGGACAATATTATGTCTCTTTACAATTAACTGAAAATACAGAGCTCCTCCATGAGCATTTCTGTTTCCTGTGCATCAATCTCCAAGCACAAATCACAAAGCTGAGCCTCTTGGCTGTAGTCATTCCTCTCGATGAAATGTAGTCATTCCTCTCCACACAAGCTGGGAGGCTTTATGTGGTTATGTGGCTGGGCCTGCTTTAGGCCATTGCACTCGGACATCTCTTCACACTAGGTGCAATCTCGTCATTCTCAATGCACATGGGCAGAGGGTTCATGGAACAAGGCTGATAAGTGCATCAAGGATAACATTTGTCCATAGTCACAGAACCTATTCAAGACACTGACCTAGGGATTCTCAATCACAACTTTGCACAATTCAATCAATTTCTCATTGAGATCAAGATCCTTATAAGGAGGTGTTTGTTGAGAAACCATTACAGATGTAGCTTTTCTCTTAAAGCAGGAGGCAAATGGTGAGGGTAATATCATAGCAGCACAATTTAAAAGTTCTATGATAACAAGTAATATCAGTCAGTTGTTTCAAAAATGAGGATTTGCTGCAGTTTTCTGTCCCATTCTCAAAGTCGCAATATTTGCTTGTTTACGCTCACTCATATTTCTCCTTTTCAAATGGAACACATTACTTCATCAAACACCTCCCCTTTGACACCATGACCTTTCAGGGCTGGGGCTTCGACTTCCTTTCATATGATCATTTCTTTAACCAAATAGAGATCTCATAAATATTTGTTTATGTTTTTAGTTTTGGGAATAACTTAATATATTTACCAGTATAAATGGTGGCAGTAGCCCATTAAAACCCCAACTCCATTTTATATTATTACTTATACATTAACCCATAAGGTAATATATGTATTTCATCACTCATTATATATCTTTTATCATCAAATGCTGTTTGAGCTTTCTTACTAACAGTCTCTGAGAATATTTAATGTTGATAATTTTCAATAAGATGAATCTCTCCATAAACATCTTTTCTCTTCCATATACACTCAAGGTAATGTTCAAAGTTCACAGTCTCCTTTCATACACTTCTTTAGACCTTCGAGTTTCTTTTCACATTTTAATTAATTTAACCCCCATTTAATTCATTTAATTCAGAAAAAGTATCAAAAAAGAAAAACCTTATGGATGAAGCTTCAGAAAGAAATGAGAAGACAATCAGCAATAAGCAAGGAGAAATTTGTATTTTTTTCAACAACTATAAAGATGGAAATCTTGATGAAATAAAGGATGTTAACATATCATGTGAAATTACATTTCATTTGGAAGTAGTTAAGGACGATATTTAAAGTTACCTTTAGTATAAAAAAATGTAGTAGTTGAATCTCTTAATGAAAAAAAGTACATGGATACAGATGGTGATGTTTTTTCTCATAATTAGAAATGAGTCATTATTCAAGTGAAGATTTTGGGGATTATGATTGTGATGGTAGTATCTCTATTGGGACAGTAAACAGTTATGATACTGAGAGTTTGTGTTCAAATTATCGTTATGAAAGTATATTTCTGGATGATTGTGAAAGCACCAATGAAAGTACCGAAGATCATACTGAAGATGAGTTACATTTTGAAGTAGAGTTTAACGACATAAATGTGAACAGAATACCAGATCTTGAGTCTCTTGAATCCGCAAATTTTCCAGATGACATATTTGAGATTTGTCCTGCATGTGTTAGAGTGGGATTAAAGACAGAGTCAAAATCCTATAAACAATTTCTATTCTGTGATTATCTTTTAATTAATGAAAATAAGAAATATATTAAAAGGAACATCACCGTTTCAAAATTACACCAAAAATGAATTACTTTCCAAGATTAATATGAGAGATGAAGGTCAAGTATGAGGGTGATAACACACCTTTTCTAACAAAAGAGACTGACCAAATGAGGGTAATGTTTAATGGATTGATGTTATTTATTATTCATGATTGTCATTTTCAGCGAAATATTAACAAAAGATATTGCATAAATAAAATAATGGAATAGATTAAAATTAAAACTGAACTCAGGATAAAACAGTTTCGAAAAAGCCTACAAAAAATTAAACAAATTATTTTCTAAGTACATAAATGAATGATTTTTTTTACCATTTTGGGAAAATAACATAAAATATAACAACTATAAAAATCTTCCAAATTCATTGAGATGTCTCATATTTGGTTCAAGCAGATATAGGAAAACCTGCCAGCTTTTATAGATGCTCTCTTACTCCCAACTTTTTAGATTTTGATCATTTAATAATTTTCACA
>CM068953.1:191906885-191921011 GCA_035128595.1 Eptatretus atami | reverse complement strand
TTACCACCGATCCAATATTATGTCGTCAAAAGGAATTTGTATGATCTCTGTGTCTCTTTCAGCATGGAAATATCAAGGGAAGTACGGTAACAAATGGTGAATGGACCTCAGGGGAAAGCCATCCCCCCTCTCTACAGGATGTGGTTGCAAACGTCAATCATCGACGAGCTCTGCTCCACACAATGGGAGCTTGAGGTGAAGATGATGAGCCGACCAATGGGCGTTCGGATTAACCGTGACGTCATTCGGTTGAACGATCAGCGTCTACCTTATTGAGACCTGCGTATAAGGCACGCGCCTTCACTTGCTGCGATTTTACCCTGAAGAGTGCAGCACGAAAAGCTTCGGTCACTATTATGTCATGTTTGTTTGTATCCATATTAAAGTTCTGTAGTACCAAACATCTGTTTAAAAAAGAATCTCGTCATCTTTGATGATTGTGTTGAAGAGAGAAACTAAACTATTATGAATAGATACTACACTTGAGGGAGACATTCTTTTTGTAATTGTATTTATCTTACTCAATCATACTTTCAACTCCCGCGTCGCTTGATAAGAAATAATTCTAATACAGTCAACCCCCGCTTCATCGCGGTTCACCTATCGCACCCCCGGTTCATCGCGGGTTTTCCCTTGGACGTTAACTGATTTTTTCTGCGGATTCCCCCGGTACATCGCGGTAATAATGTATAAAATATAAATTATTTAAGCAATAAATTATAACGCGAGGTGCTCGACCAGTCACACAACGCACGAGACAAAGTTTCGCTTGTAACTTCGAATATTTTCTACGTTTTTTTCTCAAGCCCCACGATGCCGCCCAAACGCCCTGCACCTTCGAAGGTTTCTGGCAAGGAACCGAAGCGCCAGAGGAAGGTCCTGGGATGCTCCAGGAGAAGGTTAAGGTAAAGGTGATCGATATATGCTTCGGGAAGGAAAAAGGTTTGCCGCCGTTGGACGAGCATGCTCATACCCAGCACCTCAAAACCGACCAGACCAGACTAGTCGATCTCCGGCACCTCAAACCCAATCACTGCCAAACCGACCAGACCAGACCAGTCGATCTCCGGCACCTCAAACCCACTCACTGCCAAACCGACCAGACCAGACCAGTCGATCTCCGGCACCTCAAACCCACTCACTGCCAAACCGACCAGACCAGTCGATCTCCGGCATCTCAAACCCAATCACTGCCAAACCGACCAGACCAGACCAGTCGATCTCCGGCACCTCAAACCCAATCACTGCCAAACCGACCAGACCAGTCGATCTCCGGCACCTCAAACCCAATGACTGCCAAACCGACCAGACCAGACGAATCGATTTTTTGGGAGGCGTCCATTCATCGGATTTTCACTTAGCGCGGGAGGTTTGGAACGTAACCCCCGCGAGAAACGGGGGATTCTGATTTTTATTTTATCCAAGTGAAATTCAATAGATATCAATAGTTTTTGGAGACAATTGTTTTACATTGTGGAGTAACAAAGAATTTGAGGAGTATATGAAACACACGACTGGGAGATATAAATATATTGTTGTGAAACAAGATGACGTATTAAATGCTGTTTTCCAATTAATAAATACATTAAATGAATGCGCAAGAAAGACCAAGAAGGTTTAAAGAGCATGAAGAGTTAGTTACAAAAGTTGTAAAACAACAGTAAGATATAAAGAAAAAATGCAGACAGAAACTAATGGGTGAAGAAGCATTTGAAAGAAAACAAGATAAATTTTTTAGACCACTTTTATAAACTCCTCAACAAAAATGATGGCTGTTTCTGCAGTTGCTATGGTAGAATACACTCCTAGAAAACTTCAAATGATAAAAATTTTCAGTCAAATGACTCGAAGCTTTAGGAGAATTAGAACATGATGACAAAGGATTATTTCAACAACTGGGAGAGATAAATCAACCCCCAGATTATGTTGTGAAGGCTCTTCAAAACAAAGAATGTTTCACAGATTCAAAATCCACAGCAGGTCTCATTCCATCAGTGCAACCAGCAATATTCTATCTTGTTAAAGAAAAGGTATTGATATATAATAAGGAATTGAAGTTCTTGAGTTCTGTTCAAGTATAAATATTTTTAATATATATATATATATATATATATATATATATATATATATATATATATATTTGCTAAACTCACTTGATTATGGGGTTAGTGTTGCTGGAAGAAGAAATAAGAATGAAAAGGAGAAACACATTATTGAGACTTTATGTAGGCTCGGTTCAGGTATTAGTTTTCTTCCAAATGACCCATCACAATTAGTTAATACAGTGTTATTGTTGTTAAGTAGTAAGAACGCTGGAAACAACAATTGTGTTAATGAAGCATCAGCCATTTTAGACCAGTTAATGAATAAGAAAAAAATAATGAATGTCAATACAAAGATATTTTATCCCATGTTAAATGAGTTTAATTCTCTCTCATGATGAGAATGAAAAAATATCTCCATTGTAGATGCTACTGAGAATTATATTTTATTTTTGAAAAATGATAAAGAAGTACAGTAAAACTTCCTCCAACGTGGCTTCCTCGAGTGCTTTTTACAATTCACATTCTGAATTAAATGTGTCAAAAACTCCCAACACGAGGGTGTGTTTCGCATTTACGTGATTGTGGCTGGTGTATCCAAAATAATATATAATATATATATATATATATATATATATATATATATAGTATAAATATATAAATATATATTATATATATATACATTATTCTTATTCATTGTTACTGCACTGTACTTTACTAAACCCTTGTCCACACAAGGGAGGTGTTATTAGGCTAAACACAAGGCTAAAATGAACCCCCTTGTGTGGACAAGGGTTAATTAATATTTAATTTATACATACGATGATGTGAGTCGCCACCTGCCGCCATCGTGATAACAGTTCAAATTTACATTCTGGATTAATTGCAACAAAAATGGCCGGTGTTTTCCCAAAGATTTATTTATTTTTCCTTATTCCTAATTACTTTACTTCATTCCGATTTTATTTATAAACAAACACAGCAAGAGCTGCCACTCATGCTGCATGTGTATATAAATTAAATTATAAATGTGCGTGTTTGTAAATAAACTTGTCACCATCTCCGAACCTGCCTCCATCAATTGAACTTACATTGATCATTATTGACCCAATTGCCAAATAACCCAAAAGACCCAATTTGAACCAACCAGACAAGAAGAGGAGGAAAACAATGACCATCGAGGTCAAACTTGATATCGTGAATAAATTATCATCAGGTTCTGCTTCACCTTTGGCCAGGCAATATGGTGTGAATGAATCAACCTTGAGGACAGTACGTAAGGTCGACGATAAATTCTGTGCCAGCATTCATGCAGGAGTCTCCTTCTCAACATCATATGTTAGCAGGAGAGATGCCCTTGTTGAAAAAATGGAGAAAAGATTGAGTGTCTGTATCGAAGATCAGAACCAGAATACTGCTCCAGTAGATGGACCCATTATCAGAAGAAAGGTCATTAGCATCTAGAATTACCTGAGGAAGGAAGCCCAACCTGATGAAGAAACAGAAGAAACTGAGTCTTCTCCAGAATCGTCATCATCATTTCAAGTAATTAGGGGCTGGTTTGACAAAATTAAAATTAGTTATGACCTCCATAATGTCAAGCTGGCTGTTGAGGCTGCTTCTGCTGATGTAGAAGCAGCTACAGAATACCTAAAAGAGGTTCAGATGCTGACAGAGGAGAAAGAATATCTGCCAGAACAAGTCTTCAGTGCAGATGAGACAGGTCTATTCTGGAAGAAAATTCCCAATAAGACCTGGATTTCCAAAAAAGAACGAACTGTCTCAGGATTTAAAGCTGCAAAAGACAGATGCACCCTTCTCTTTTGTAGCAATAATACTGGGGACTTCAAATGCAAGCCAATGCTTATCAACAGAGCAGAGAACCCCAGAGCCCTGAAAGGCAAGACAAAGTCCATGTTGCCAGTCTTTTGGAGATCAAAGAAAAAATCCTGGGTTACTGCCATAGTGATTGAAGACTGGTTTGAAAACAGCTTCATTCATGAGGTGCAGGGTAATCTGTCAAAGAAAAACTTGTCTCTCAAGGTGCTTCTTATTCTGGATAATGCAACATGATATCCACCATCCTTAACTGAGTGCCATCCTAATGTTAAGGTGAAGTTCCTGCCTTCTAACACCACATCATTGTTGCGGCCTATGGACCAGAGTGTTATAGCAGCATTTAAGTCTTACGATACCAGGAGGAGTTTTGCACACATCCTGTCCATGATGGAGAGAGATTGAGCTCTAACAGTGAGTGTTTTTTGGAAAAGTTTCAATATTTTTGATGCCATTATGATTAGCAAACACACCTGGGAAGAAGTGAGAAGTGAGACCTTCAGCTGTTGCTGGAAGAAGCTATGGCCTGGGATTGCCCATGATTTTAGAGGTTTCCCTAGTCAGAAAGAAGAAGTGAAAAGGATCATTGATCTTGCAAAACATATTTGAGGGGAAGGATTTGATGACATGGAAGAAGAAGAAGTAGATGTACTGTTAAAGTCCCATGGAGAAGAACTGTCCACTGAAGAACTTGAAAAACTTGTGACCCAGACATCTCATGAAAAAGACAATGAGGAATATGATGAAGAGCCAGAAAAGACAGGATTAACCACAAAACTGCTGGAAAAACTCTTCAAGGCAACAAAAACTGCCAATAAGTTGCTGTATGGATAGATCCTTTTGCAGAAAGAAGCCTGAAGTTCAAGTTGGCCATAGAGTCAGCTTTAAACCCCTCCACAGAACTTAACAGGGAATTAAAACAGAAGGCAAAGCAAGTGCTGATAAATCAATTCTTTACGCTTAATTCAGCAGCTACCAGCAGCAATTCAACCCCTTCCACCAGCAATTCAACACCATCCAGCAGGACTTCAACAGCATCCACGAGCACTTCAACACCATCCACCAGCACTTCAACACCATCCACCAGAAAATCATCACCCAAACCTCCAACAACAACCTCAAAATAAGGTGTGCTATTTTGCAATACTACAGTACTATGATGATACTAACACTTATTTTAATGTACATTTAATAATGCTGCACCATTCCACATAGAAATGTAAAAAAAAAGCAAGAAAGTCTGTTTTAAGGTCAGCTTTATGGGAGCGTGGAACATTCCCCAATTTCCCCATACTTTAATGATTCCTCCAACACAAATTCCTCCAACAGGAGGATATCCCAGAATGTATCCCCTGCATTGGAGGAAGTTTTACTGTGTTTATCTTTAGAGATAAGATAATGGTTGAAATACAACCACTGAATGTTGGAAGAAAAATTATTTGTATTATCTTATTTTCAAAAAGATTTAAGAAGTGTGGTGTTTCAGAGAATGAGAAAGAGATTGAAAAAACCTATATTCAGACTGTTTTTAAACTTATAAATGAGAAGCACAATCTTCAGTTTTAATTTCACAAGAGATCACACATCTTAATTCCCAAACCCACTACAACTTGACGCAACAAAATAATATGAGGCATCTTTATTGTCTATGGAAACTTATAATGCCCTTTTTAATATCACAGAGAAAAACGACAACTTTAGTTATACTACAGGAAGTGGATACAAAACTATAACAGTTTCACCAAGGGTATACGAGATTTCCCAAATATCTTCCGAAATTGTTTGCCTTATGAAAGAACAAGGTGATGAACCAAAAATATTTTTAGATATTCAAAAACATACTTCAAAATCAACTATTAAACTTAAAAAATAATTAGAATGTGGATTTCACAATTATTAATTCATTTGGAGAGTTATTGGGTTTCTCCGAAAAAAAAAATTGAAACTAATGTAATATTTTATCATTTTATAGTGATAATGTTATTCAAATATCCACAGGTATACATTCAGTGTTATTTCACTGTGATTTGATTGATGGTGCAAAAATAATAGAATATAAACAAATACAATATTTTCATTCTGTGCAGACTCAACTGCATCCAACCATTGGGACCATACTCTGCAGATCATTGATGCTGCCTAAGCAGTATCCTTGGCTATTGGGCACCATCCTGGACGGGTTGCCACTCCGACACAGTATACCAGCATGCTGGCACTCATTTTGCCAACCTCAGAAGAATGACAGGCAGAGTCAACCCCACCTGGTATTAATTCAACAGAAAGTGGGATTTGAACACAGGATCCTCGGAACCCAAGCCCACAACCCCAGCCAATAAGCCAACATCAGACATACGCAACCCCAATTGGTTATAAATTCAATGTGGAACCAAAAAATCTGGTTTATCTACCCGTGTCAGGAAATAACATTTGCAGAGTCAATTTTAGGATAACTGATCAAGTTAAACATATGATTTCCTTCAATGGAGAAATTACCCTACGGGAAGTTTTACAAAAAATATTTACAATGGTTATTGTGAGGAAACACGAGTTGTGAAAATATTAAATAATTACAGGGTATAGGATGTTTCTTTCACCATACTATAAGGGTGAAGGCATGTATCTTGGTGGAGGATATGAAAAGAGACAACTTGGTGTGGGACATCAATTTAGAAATTAAGTAGATGGGATAATTGATACTCCAATGGGTATAGGTTCAACTATTCTTAAACATATAGACCTAATTGGTTCAACCACTTCTGCTGTAGAAAATGAAGTGGGTGCTTTCAAGAGTATAAAACATGCCCAAAAGGAATCCCATAAATTGCAAGCAATAAAATAAATTGAGAAAGGCAAAATTCCATTGTCCTCCCTAAGAACGACAGAAAATAACTCAAATACTTGGATCAGGGTTTCAAAAGTATTAACATCTGTTTTTTTTTTTCATGAAATAAATACAAGTATGGAAGCAATTGATAGTGTCTATGATTTGGAAGATACCATTATAATCTCAAATTCAACCAAAAATGAAGACTACTTCAAGGTAAATGCTATAACAGGGTCAGACTGGAATACAAATGGAACAAAAAGTTTTGAAATAAAGAATCAACAAACTTATTTGAATGTTGCCGATAGTTTCTTGTTGTGCACATTTTCATTCACTAAGGCTGGGAATAACACAAATGCTGCACATGTACAGTAAATAATTTCTTCTGGAAAATGTTTGTCACTGTTCAGTTGTATATTGGTACACAAGAAGTTGAAGCAGTTGATTGTGTCTCTGCTACATCTGAAATGATGAAATTTACACTATATTCCTTTTGTGATGGAATGGGTAAGTGCGCAGTCGAAGGTTTTATTCCTGATATGACAACGGGAACAAACGCAGACCACATTTATAGTCAAAGCAAATAAATGTACAATGATTATGCAACAGCAGAAAATAGTTTTACTGTGGCAGTTCCCCTTGAAGGCACATTTGGAATTTGTGATTATGATAAACTTCTGCATTGACATAAAAATAGATTTCAACTGGAAAGGAATGATAAATAAAAATAGCTTGCTTTTTAGTGTTGCTAATGCTTTTGGTGCTCAGAAGAAAGTTGTTATTGATGAAATGAGTTGGTATATTAGTGAATGTACTCCTAATCTTAAAAGAGAAGAGATGTTGAATAGAAGAAGAGATGTTGAATGGAAGACTAAACTCAAAGAAACCGCAAAATGTACCTTACCTTTAAAGAAGATGTCAACATGTTAAACTGAACCAAACCACTAACACGTGGAATTTGCGTTTTCTGGAAAGAAAGCCACAATAACTTTGGCTCATTTTAAAGAAACCAGATATAGATACTGCTTCTGATAAGAATAATGTGCTGAGTAATAATGCTAAGTTGAAACAACTTTGCATTTCTCTGGATGGAAAATTTTCTCCAAGAGATAGATTGCAAATTGATTGGGAAAAAAATTATTATGCTGAAGCTTACAAGTCTTACCAAAAGGTGTGTGAAAGCAATGGTAATAAGGAACACATTTTGGATATGGTAGCACTTAAAAAAACTATATACAATCTATGCAATTGACCTGAATGCTCAAAAGGAAACTATAAAATTTAATAGAGTAGCTACTTCCCTATACATTGAAAGAGGAGAGATTGATGAAGTTGATACATATTGTTTGCCTATGGAAGAAACAGACTTACAGATTAATACAGATAATGGTGTTATGATTACTCTCACATAATTTTTTGACAAATAAATGAATAGTAAAGGGTCAACTGGGGTATATATTAATCAAATCAATCTTAATAAACTATTGTTTTGTGTTCAAAATCAAAAGCCTTGAGTGATTAGTGTTCATACAATTCAGAGAAAAGGAACAGTAAGAATTGATGTTTGGCTCACAAGAGAACATGAGAAAATCTTAAACAAAACTGGCTCACTTAAAATTAAAATATCAAAACCAATGTTGAAGAAATGGTCAAGAAGAGATACAAGTGGAGAATTTCTCCATTTCTCATTTTTTTATTTGCTGGTGTAAGTGTGGCTGGAGCATTGTTGGGTGGTATTTCAGCAGTGATGTAAACTGCCAATGAAAGTAAGGCTCAAATACAAGCTCAAAAAGAGTTGGAGAAACAAATTTGTAGAAGTGGTGTAATTGTAGATTTTGCTGTAAACCTTGAAAGCTTACTTGATAAAAACAAGATTGTTATTTGGATATATGCTTTCTTCTATTGCACAAGATGGTGTAAAATTAACGAAAAGAGGTAATGGATTATATTGTTCTCTTAAATAAATAAGCATTGATGAGTGGTTTAATGAATTTGGAAAGAATACAACATCAAATATAGAACTTACCAAATATTGTAAAGAAAAAAAAAATTGATCATGTGGTTATTTGTATGAGAGATTAATTAACAAGTTTGTCTGAATATACAAAGAATATTATTATGAATTTTGAAGATAATAATGGGAACGGTTATAATTGTTTTTGTAATTATCATAATCAGGAAAAAAAATATTATTTTGATAGTTATGTTCTTCCACCACCTGTTGAAGTCATGAAATTCTTATAGAATGGTGTTTGTCAAACATTTCAAGTCCAATAATTAAATTCCAAGTGTTGTGGTCAATTATGTCTATATGTGTTATTTGAACTCAATAAGAAGAAATTTTATGAAGTTATTTTTAATCTAATATATATGACATGTTGGAAAAGATGGTTATACCTTTGTTCAAACTGAAGAGTTGGATATTGATTTGTCAAGTTATTTTACAAAGGCAAGGCTGAAAGACATATAGTGTAGCAAAAAAATATTAAAATGAAAAATGTTTACAAATAAATTCTTATCCAAACCCTACAGATGCAAATGATTTGGTGAGATGAAGAATATTTATCACAATCTATATTCTAAATAAAATGGTTGTGTATTACAAACATGCAGAAATGTTGATTTTATCTCCTGATCATACAGAACTCAGAGTTCCAATTTAAATTAAATTTTATAAAGAAGGGCATATCGTTTTTATGAGAATAGGACCTTGGGGTCTGATATGAATGATTTAGGGTATAATTGGTCATTTAAAATAAACCTAGAAGACCTGAAAGAATTATATCAGTCTCGTAAGGAAGAATATTATCCACTTTAGTGCCATTAATGAGATTTGTGGAAGCACTCTTGGCAAACAACAAAGAAAATAATTTAATAACACTGAAATCAATCACGATTTTGTCATCGTTTAGAGAATGAAAACACAAAGAACAGAAATTTACATAATTATTCAGTGAATTCAAACTGATTCATCAATCGGAATATGGGGAGGTAGTACCTGTCATCAAAAAACCATGGAACTAGACAAGTTGAATGATGATATTTTAATAAGGATGTTGCTATATGAAAAGAAAAAGATATAGATATAACTTTCACACTTCATTTTAATCCTAACTAAATGGGATGAAAATCTGAAAGTTATTAATAAAGTGCTTATTGTATTAAGGGCTGTATTCCAAATGATGATAGAAAAATCCAAAGAAATATTTTCTTCATGTAATTTCTTAATATTTCTCACAAATAAATGAGATATTGTCTCAAATGTAAAAAATAAAACTAATACTAATAATATCTCGTATGTGAAGTAAAAATAATAGAGTTCATCAAAAAGGGATATGTATTATATGCGGCTCTAAAAAGTGTCAATTCATCACTAAGCATAAAAGTTGGGGAGATATCCAAAATAATTAATCAGGAAGTAAATTTGCAACACCTGGAATACCAGGGGAATTACATCTCCAAGGATATTCTTTCTGTGGTCTGGGCACAAACTTGGATAAAGGATTAGTTTTAAGCTAACAATCCTAAATATGGTCGAAACCTAAAAAGAGAGTTGATGAAGTGTGTATGAAGCATGATATTGATTCTGGAAATAGCACTACTTTGGAAGAAAAACACGAAGCAGATCGAGAAATGTTGTACTATTTTTCTTTGATAAGAAATCCAACATTGAGAGAAAAAAATGATAGGTTCATCATGAAGAAGATGTTAAGTGCTAAATTAAGACGTGGGCTTGGAAATTAAACAAACTTTTTGGCTCTAATGATGCCATTAAGATCGGAGAGTAATTAGACGATGAATTACATAAACTAATCATCACAAAGTTTAAAAGAATGAAGGTTTATTCCAAAGAAGTTGAATATATCCTGTCCGCTGACTAGATTGAACTCAATAATGGTTAGGGGTACAAGTATGCTTTAACTGTAATTGATTTGAGGAGTAGATATGCGTGGGTTGTCCCTTTGAAAAACAAAACAGGAAATACTCTTATGTTAGCCTTCCAACAGATATTTAATAAAAGCAAGAGAATACATATTACATTGTGGAGTGATGAGGGAACAGAGTTCTACAACAAAACATTTATGAATTTTATTAAAGATGCAGCATTTAATGAAGGAAAAGCGGTTGTGATTGAGCATTTTAATCACACTTTAAAAGAGAGACCACTCAAAAGAGACAAGTGAATAAAAAAATTCACTCAACTCGGTTCTCAACAATGGGCATCTTTAATTCAGGACATTGTAGATAATTACAACAATACAGATAATTCCTCAACAAAATCAAAACCATCAGAAACATTTCCAAAATGAGGAGAGGAAAAAGATATTAATCTGAGAAAGCCGAGGTTCAACGTTGGGGATATAGTAAGAATATATTGGTGGAAATCACACTTTGAAAAAGGTTATGCTAAACGATGGACAAATGAACTTTAAAAAAATTGTTGATGTATGATATGCAGTTCCTTGGCCTTAAAAATTATATGATTTAAAGAGAGAAGCAATCTTGGGTTCATTTTATTCACGGGAATTTCAAGACAAAGATGATAAATAAAATAGAATAAAAAAATTCAAAATATTGACTCCACCCCTTTTTTTACTCTGTCTACAAAGACAATGCCCACACAAACCATGCCCCCACAAAAACTGTGCCTGCACATACCACGCCCACACTAACCACACCCATAATCTCCATAATCTCTATAATCGCCATCATCCCCCTCTCCCTTGTGTGCCCCCACTCTTGACGCACAACTCCCTTCACCCCACCCCTCATTTCCCCACACAAAAATGGGGAGGGGAAGGATAGGACGAGGGGAGCATATTTTCCCTTTTGTCCCTCCTTTATCCTTTAAAAAAAATTAAGAATCAAATAATTGTAAGCAAAGCAGATATAATTAAACAATATTGAAAACATTAAACATTTTTCTCTGGGTCGGGGTAAATATTCAATTGTGAAACTGAAATTTCTTTCCCAGCAGTCTGTTTTGGCTGGCTTGCGATTTTGAAACTCGGACACCATATTCTGTTTAAAACAGAGGGAGGAATCATTAGGGTATTTAAAGATGATGATTTAATAATATGAATAAAATAATATATAAATCATTTACCCCCAGAAGATTGAGTTTTGTGTGAAGTTCATCACGATTGTGGTTTAAACTGGAACAGGTTGGGAATGAATCAGCACTCCTCAGAACTTCAAAATAGTCCCAGTTAAGGTTGTGAAATTCATGGGTTTCATAACCAACCATCATTTTGTTTGGTTCATTTTTAATGCTGGAAATAAAAAAAAACAAGTGGGGTAAAATTAACACCAATTTGTCTCTGCTTATAAAAGTTTGTGAATAAGTATATCTCTTACCTCTCGCATAACAGCTCATACAAGGTGTTTAATTCGGTTTTGGTCCTTTGCTCTGTTGTCTTCCCAGATTCAGGGAATATTAAAGGACAAGAGAGGTCTTCCAAGCACTCCATCATTTCATTATGCAGATTACTGCCAACTGATTGGAATTATATGAAGAGTTCGTTCATATTCTGCCATTCTTCATGATATTCATTGGCTTGATCTTCAACATCAGCCATCAACTTTGTCAATGGGGAGAGGTTGTCAGAAAAACAAACAAACAATAATTATTAATAGTAAATTGGTTCATTATAAAACAACAAATAATTAATCAGTTTAAACATTACTTACCTCTCCTCTTTTGAAAATGAGTGAAAATCATCTTGTTGTGGAAAAGGCTTTTCAAAAGATATTCGCAATGAAAGCAAGCTGATCTCTGGACTGTGTTTTATAGGCAAACTCGGGTGTGGTCACAGAATCAAAGAACAAAGGGTTTTCTGTGGACTTGAGGTGTGCGTTTCACATTCTTCAAAGGATGAAATGTTCCAAAATATCACTTTATAAAGAGAGTTTGGTTTTTTTTGCCTTAGGCAACTGAAGACATGTGCTGGTTTCTCAGGTGATATGTTCTCATGTAGGCTGGTGAATCATATAAAAAACGGATTTTTATAATGCTTATTATATAACACAACCTCTTTATATTTCTTCTCTGACAATTTATTCTATGGAAAATAATCTACTACAATCTCAAAATGATGTGCTCAGACAAGAGCATCAGGAGAGTTTTGTCATTTCATCTCTTCTCAACAAAAATACTCAAACGAAGAACCAAGTTCAGGTATACTCAATGGTGATGAGCATTGTAAGAAAATTAAGTTATTCCTGAAAATAAGACATAAAAAATACTTATGAGATCTCAATTTGGTTAAAGACATGATCATGTGAAAGGAAGGTGAAGCTCCATTCCTGCAGGTTAGTAGTGTCAAAAGGGAGGTGTTTGATGAAGTAATGTGTTCCATTTGAAAAGCAGAAATATGAGTGAGTGCAAGCGAGCGAATATTGCGACTTTGAGGATGGGACAGATTACTGAGGTAAACCCTCCCTTTTGACACCACTTCAGTCCCACAGAATTCCACTGCAACAATTTTTCCCACCATCCTCCAAAGTTCCCTTTTAGCCAAGAAAATATTCCATCATCTGTATAATAATTATGAAACTTTGCTTCTTTAATTTTTCTGCCAAACTTGCAAAGTGTTCTGAATTGTCTGGGATATAAGTACAGCATTCAGACCCAATAACTGCACAGGTTCCACCTTGTGCAGAAAGTAACAAACTCAAAGCAATTCGATTTTGCACAATGACTGTTCAAATAACAATTACTTCTGCAATAATATCTGCTAAACTATTCACATTTTCATTAGCAAGCAGTTGCAAAGCAGCTGCCATTTTTATAAGTTCTTCAGCTGCCTCAGCACTTCTCTACTGAGGAAAGATGGCCATAAAGGCTAAGTAAGTCAGTCATCGATATATCCCACTTCCTTTTTTTCAAATTTTGAAATTGGGAATGGGTAAGTAAATGTACATGAAGAACCACATAACCTACACAACAAGATTATGTCAAATTAATCAGAAGCCATGGATAAGCTCGGGTTCCCCAAATAAAATAGATGTTATTTCGTGCTGCTTGTGGACTCATTGCATGGTTTTCAATAAAATAATTTTTTGCACTCTCACTGACCTAACATTATTTTCTCCGATGCCTTATGCACTATAAATAATGCTGTTTTTTTCTTTTGTTTGTCTCACCACAAAATATGGAAGCATTATACTTAAATTAACGTTAGGCCAGTACCAGCTAATAAATATGTCATTGGATACAATTCCTCGTCCCATTAGTTATTTTCATAATTACTGTTTGATCTAGCCATTCTTCTAGCCAATATTTTTCTGTTTCTGTATTATGGTAAATGCAAATATCATACTGATTTTCCCCGAAATACTGATTTTCCCATTGCACCCATCCTATAAAATACCCGCACCACTCATACCATTTAAAAGATACTGCTAAGTGTGGTCCTTTGGGA
>CM068953.1:191871129-191894757 GCA_035128595.1 Eptatretus atami | reverse complement strand
ATTTAGTGTATTTGTAAATTAGAAATCAAATAGACCATGGGCCACCGTAGACCCCCATCCTCCCCTGGGGATTTTTGTAGACTATGTTTTTCAGATAGCCTGACTCATGCCCTATCACAATCCGGTTGTTGCAAAAAATCGGTGGTGGTGTGGTCGTGACACGCCCGCAGTAACCCACCCATTCTGAAATAAGGAATTTGGTCTCCGTAATATCTTCGCTATCCTTAGGCTAGACGCTGAAATTTCTCATACTTTACGTTTGACAAGTCTTCACTAGAAAATCTCAAAATTAAATCCAAATGCCGCTATAGTGACGTCACAGTGACGCATTTCCGAAAAGTCATTTTCACTGTTTTTAGACCTAATTTTGGAATTTGTCATTTGTGGATGTTTTTTCTTTAAAATTATGCATAATTTCTGTGTCACTAGCTCACTGCCATCATACATGTAGTATCACAGATTGTTGAATTGATGTTGATGTTTATTGTTTCTGTATTTCAGTTTCAGATGAGACTTTTCAATGGCCGACAAGAAGAAAACAGTGAAAAACCTTGAAATGAAGGCCAGCTCACGGTCTAAAGCCAAACATTCGCATGAAGGCTTACTGTATTATACATAATATTCAAAAATGATAGTCTGCAAAAATCCCCAGGGGGGGGGATGGTTTCGGCTATTGGCCCATGGTCTAAAAAGAGGTTGTGTGAAAAACAACACAGGAATTTATTGATGCCTCATATATAATATTGTTTACAGTTTTAGTCGCCGCATCAGAGGTAGGACATAGTGGTGAGACAGATGGTTCAGTGTAGATTGATTGGATTGATTTTGGGGCGAGTTGGAATAAGCTATGAAAAGTGGCAGAAATGGCAGATGAAAGAGACAGGAACTTTTGCAGAAGAAAGGAGGCAATAAGGAGGGGATATTTAAGAAAATTAAGGGTATAGGCAAAATAAGAGCAAAGTCATTTCGAAACAGAATGGACAGTGATGGGACCAGGAGCCTGAAAGTAAAAAAGAGGAGAGTTAGGATTGCAGTAAAGTTGTGTTCTTTTACTCAGTGTCGTAGTACATGGTGTAGTATGCTTGAAATGGTCGTGGCAGGAGTAATAGTACAAAGTAATTTGACATCAGCTTTAGTAATTTTCGTTTAAAACACCCTAATCATTAATTCATAAAATAAAACTACGAATTTAACAGATCTCGAATAAGGAATATAGTACCTCATTATTATACAGCAAAACAACAAAAGTTTGATGAACCGCATTCTCACCTGCCAGGGCTCAAAGCTCAGAATATCTCCACAAGTGACATTGAATAAAATGCCTTTCACGTGCACACAGGACTGAAGGTTGTGCAAAGCCTTAGCGATCGCATACACAGCCATGTATGTGTTGTAACTGACTCGGAGATGAGATACATCAGTAAGCTCTGTATCAGATGCTTCCAAATTTTCACTTCCTGTGCACAATTGTGAAGTCTCATCGTTTGGACACCATGTGCAATCAAACGTCTGCTCCCAAAATTCCAACAAGAATATGTTCACTGATGCCTTTTCCTTCCCATACAGAAGCATTGTTTTGGTATGAAGAATGTCTGAAGCAGTTGAATCAAGTTTCATTACTCTGGAAACGGTTTGGTTAAGAGTGAACTTTTTGTTTATTTGCTTTTCATTTAAATTTTGATGCTTCCTCTGCTTGATTGATAAAGAGAGTAAAGAATAGATTAATAACAAACTCGTGTTGAACAAATCAAAAACCGAATAGTTTCATTATTCATCATTTCATTGTTCGCTTTATCAGTTCCTTCTCACAAATGTTGTTGATTTAATGTAAATAGCTGAAGGATCCTTCCCATCCTGATAAATAAAAACATTTTTACTTTTTATATAATTTCTGGAATAAAGTTCAGAAAATTTGACTCTAATACTTGCCTCTCTTTTTACATTTTGATGACTTGGTCTTTGCTGAATGAGGAAGTCATGGAAACCTGGAATGTATCCCCTGCTTAAAGCAAAACCAATTGTGCCTTGGAACATATTGATCGTATCCTGGGCTGAAATGACTGTGGAAACAATCCAACTTTCACTTGCAATCCATTGTTTCTTTGTGATATTTCTCTGTAACATTTCTGCTATGATTGGTGTAAAAGCATCAACAGAAGTAAAAGTCAAGATGACTTTCGCTTTAGTGATTGCAATCTCCTCCCCTAATTGATGAAAATAAATATTATTCATCAAAATAAAATTATATTTGATACAACTGATCCAAAAGTTGTTGTATGCATTGTACATAACTATTCGTCAATAAAGCCTGGAACAACAAACGTAATTAAAATTTTGTTTATTACTTACGAAATCTAAAGATTTCGTAAGTATATTGATGACTTACGTCATCTGTTTGTGTGTTTGTTTGTGTGTGTGTTTGTTTGTTTGTAGGCACGATAACTCGAGAACAGAAGAAGCTACCAATGTCAAATTAGACCACGTGATTCAGGAGCGTGATGGCTAGTGCTGATTAGATTTTGGTCAAAATCGGTCAAAGGTCAAGGTCACAGTGAGGTCAAACATTCGATTTTTGATGGTTTGGTACAGAATCATCGTAGAAACTTCTGGTTTACGTCGCTACCTTCTCTCGAGACAGCTTTTATTAGACAACCTCAGAGGTCAAGTTGACGATTTCGTAAGTATCAGTCTATGACTGCTTGTTTATATCTTTGTTATCTTTATGCTCTTTCAATTTATGAAAAAAATATATCTCCATCAATTTGCAAATCTCTTGAGAAATTTCTACTTTAAAGATGCAAAGATATTCAACTCCTATGTCAATTTACTTTTTACAACAAGAAGGAATTTTCTTGATAACAACACAGTATACCCTTAAATATTGTGGGGGTTATGTTCCTGGAAATTGCCGTGATCGTGAAAACCAATTTCATATGGAAATAAAAGGTTTAGGTTCCTGGGTGTCCAGAAAATATCAAGGAAGGTCGGCATAACTAAAAATAAACGCATCACAATGGAAATAAATATGTAAATAAATATAAATCACCTTTGTAACGAAGTCTCCTGCTGTGTTGAGGCAGAGTAAACAGGCCCTTCCCTTCTAAAATTTGTCAAAAGACCCTACCTTTCACTTTCTGTTGTACCATTATCTTCACAGAGCATCAGTACAACTGATGCAGCTTCCTGAGCAAGGGCTATACTGGGTGATTTGCCATTGCTTTCCCAGCAGTAGTTGGAGGAGGAATTAGGAATTTGTTCTTGGTGATGGCAATAGCTTGCAAACTCTTTGCAAAGGATACCGTAGAGTCTGAAACTCCACCAACTAATGTCGGCAGACGGGACACCCAGTTTAACATCCATCCGAGGGACAGCACTCACATTGATAAATCACCCTGCCTCTGAAACAACAGAATGACAGTTTATAGCTGGGTAGGGATTTGAATCTAGGCGAGACGCCTAAGAGGTGAGGATGTATACCTCAAGCCCACACTGCCAGCCTAAAAGCCCCCACCTTTCCTCATCTATTATGTAATCTCTTAAATTGTTTCCTTTTGTAAGCTACAATGTGTTTCTGTATATATATATATATATATTATATATATATATAATATATTAATATATATAGTATTATATAATATATATTATATATAATATATATATTATTATATATATATTGAAGATGTATATATATATATATATGTTATATATGTATATATAAGATGTATATATATATATATATATATATATATATATATGTATATATATATATATTATATATATATAATATCTGTATATAATTGTATTTTCTGCTTGTCTGTCTATCTACCCCATCGATATATTGATCCACACCAGTAGTAACCCCATCATATTACATTCCGTTGAAATGTCTTGGCAAATGCAGATGAAGAAAACATTTTAACCTACAGAGTAGGGGGTTCAGGGTGGGAAAAGACCCAAATTCTCTCTATGTGATGTGGATCGTGGGCGGAGCACCACCTGGTGGTTGGCAGTATTACAAATAATTTCAATGTGTATGTATATGTATATATATATATATATATATATATATATTATATATATATTATATATTTCCAGGCTCACAATACTGGCTCCCAACAACCACAACTCAAAATGTCTATCCAGAGGCACTGCCAGTTCTCATTATTGTGTAGTATTGCCTTATTGTCTCATATTAATTGCCTGTTCACCTGTTATTTTATGTTAATTATTGTATATCCTGTCGTAATTATTGCATTATTACCCTCACCGAAGAAGAGGGTATTGTGTTTGTTGTTATAGTATTGCCTGCCAAATTATATGTCACTAGCATAACCCGCGCTCTGCACGACATGTTGGGGTGGGTGTGTTTGAGAAAGGAAAACTGATGCAGAGTATCAGTAGTAATTTTACTTTAATGCAGTAAGTGGAATACGATTTCACTGTTTCAGAACCATTTTATTTACTTTTTTTGTACCATGCACCTCATATGGCTTTGAGATAATGTAAGCCGAATATCACGTTACTCGAGCGCAGAACAAAGTCGAAGATAGGGCGACACGAAACCACAAACTCGGAAATAATATATTTTTTATTTTTTTTTGTACCATGCACCTCATATGGTCTTTGAGATAATGTAAGCCGAATATCATGTTACTCGAGCGCAGAACAAAGTCGAAGATAGCGCGACACAAAACCACAAACTCGGAAATAATATATAAGATGAGTTAAATTGAATTATGTATCGTACCTGGCTCTCATTTTCTAAGCTCTACATTCATTCTGCACAAGGTGAGTATACCTCTGCTAGTCTTTTATAAATCATTCTGCAGTTCCTAACACCGGCGAGTAAATAAAATAAACACACTCACCTCAACCAAGTTTATACAAAACCTATACTTTCTGAGTCAAAGAAATCACTTTCTTCAAAAATATTTTTCATTTGCTTCAATCCTAGCAACAGTTTTTAGCTCGCATGTTCGAAGAGCAGAGAGCTATAGCAATACCCCCAGAGTGAGTGTGAGCGTCAGCGTGAGCATCAGCGTTAGCGTGAGCGTGAAAATGTTAAAGTTTTTGGTGCAAGTTATTTCCTTTATAATGTTTTTATCTACCACACTCTTTTTTACTGATTACAATATACAAATACATATATTGCTTTAAAATTATTTGGATCAGACTTCACTGCAATGCTTTATAAAAAATATTATTAGACTAGTCTTTTAAAAACGATAAACTTATAAACAGGCGAGCATTGGGTGGCTTTGACACCAACTCTCTGGTTATCTATTTTATAGTTATCAGAGTAATAATACCTCAAAACAAAGATGATTTTGATTAAGGTGAACGAAGTGTTGACGTGAAGATAGGTACAGTGCAGTGCTGTACATGCTGCATGTCTCAGTTACCACCTGCACAGTAGCAGCGCCGTCAATTTGCAACTACATGTGTAAAGTCAAATTATATGTGCAAAGTCAAAACAGCAAATAACAAGGAAAAAAGTTGTAAAATGTCATAGCCCCTGTTGTTTTAGTAATTTTGCTGGATGGAGTTAAAGGGATAGCCCATAGTTATTTACAACTAAAAGGGCTGCCAGTCTGCGAGTTGGCTGTCTTTGATCAGATCACAAAATAAAGTGAGTGGCACGTGTATGCCTTCATATACTGTGCTTGTGCCAAGTTTGAAGAAAATCGGACCGTGCATTTCTGAGAATTGGTTGGGGACATCATTTAAGTCACAAAGTGGCTCTCAATCGGCCACGTTGGATCTGATCTCGAAAAAAAATGAAGTGCAAATGTCATTAATTATCGGTTTGCCAAGTTTGAACAACATTGGCAAATGTAATGTCCAATAAATGGTTGAAGATTTGTTCAACATTGGGTTTTTGCAACTAAAATGGCCGCAGGTCGGCCATCATGGATCTGATAATGAAAAAAATGGTGTGTATTTGTAAGCCATTTTTTGTTATCTGTGTGCCAAGTTTGAGCAACAGTGATAAATACATATCCAATAAATGCTTGAGGACGTGTTCAACATTGGGTATTTTTACAACTTAAATGGCCGCTAGTCGGCCATATTGGATCCGATCTCGAAAAGAAATGAGGTGCTTATGTAAACTTTAATTGCATATGTGTGTGCCAAGTTTGAATAAGATCGGTAAATGCATGTCCAAGGAATGAATGAGGACGTGTTTGATACTGTTCTTATGTTGTTTGTACACTGAAACTGGCCGCCATTCTACCAGTCGGCCATCTTTGATAATATTGCAAAATAAAGTTAAACGCACATGTATGCCATCATGCACTGTACTTGTGCCTACGTTGAACAAAATAGGACCATGCATGTCTGAGAATTGATTGGGGACACATTTAAGTGACAATATAGCCACCAGTGGGCCATCTTGGTTCTGATATTGAAAAAAACATGATATGCTTATATAAGGCATCGTTCTTTATCTGTGTGCCAAGTTTGAGCAACACTTGTAAATGCATGTCCGATAAATGTTTGAGGACGTTTTCATCATCGGGTTTTTTGCAACTCAAATGGCCTCGAGTCGGCCCTCTTTAATCGCACCAGGAAACAAAATGGCATGCATATGAATAACAAAATGTGTTGTCTTGCTGCCAAGTCTGAATAAAATCGGTCCATCAATGTCTGAGATATGGTTGCAGAAGCACACACGCTTGCACACGCACACACAGACACGAAAATTGAGCCCAAATACAAAACCCCGTTATGGACTAAGTCCAACAGGGACTAATAATCACTTCTTTTCTCCATCGTTTTCCATTTCAGCGGCATTATGAACAGTGCACAAGAAACACCAAAGGGCTCGTGGTGCGAGAAATCGATCACAACTCAGCTCAAAAACCACGATAGATACAAACTAAACACCATGATAAATAAATCGGCACACAAGCACGTGCCCGCAATTTGTTAAAACCCAAGATATTCAAACCCGCGATATTTATGGATTAACTGTATCATATTTTTTTATTGAATGGGAATATATGTGGACTTACCAAGACGTTTTATTGCATTTATATCCTCTTTTTGGGGCAGAACTTCTTGAAAAGCAAAACACAATCCATAATCCTCTGATTCAGTAATAAATTTTGCAATACCTTCTTTCCCATATTCCTCGTTAATCTCAATCGTACCGATGTAAACCCAGCCAAAGTGTCGAACCGTCCTTGCTATTGCAATTGACTGGAATGTGTCGCTTGGCATGGTTCGCAAAAATGAAGGAAATTGTTTTTTATCACTCAAGCATCGACATGAGGCAAAGTAGCTTATCTGAATCAAAACAGTGTAGGGTAAGAAGCTTTAAATTCCTAAAAATCCACAATACTGCTAATTAAAGTATAAGTCACAATGAAAGTAAAATTAAAGAATTTTCCTTCAATAAATAAAGTCTTACTTGTGGAATTAAAAAGAGAGCGAAGAAACGAGCAATTGTTAAGGAATGTTGTGAACCAGACTCTCCAACCACAGCATGAATTGGACAATCTTCTTCAAGATCTTTACTGAACTTTTGCCCAAGGAAGCAGAGTGCAACAGTCAGGGTTTTATGCATGTTAAAGCAAGAATCATAAATCATGTATCCAAGCGACGTATTTGGAAGAATAGAGGATTTCCTGTTTATTTCATCAACTGCATAAATCATCGACATAATCCTGCGAAAATTATTGATGTGGAATCTGTGTGAGAGAGAAACAATGATCTTCACAATAACAAGGCAAAGGTAAAGGTTATTTTATAACCCAACTATTACTATAACCTCCATCCTGTGACCCTTAATTTCCCTGTCCAGTTTGATTGAGATTGGATAAGAAACGACCGAATGTATTATGAACAAAAAACAGACAGACAGACACCAAATAGCAAAATTTAGTTTGACTAGAATTTAAAACCCGTGACTTCCAAAGAAAGTAAATAAAAATTAGCTGTCACCATTTAAAAATAATGTGAATAGAATAATAAATATCAGCTGCTTTTTTTGTTTGTGTTCTTTTCTCACCTGTGTTGCATGTAGAGCGACCTGCTTTGCGATGCTAAAATAAGTGGTGTATAATCGGAAATGCTGTTTGATAGGGTGATATGAATAAAATGGAAATGTTGAAAAAATATGTATTGAATATAGCTTGCATTTAAACGATAGGAGAGATGAGATTGAATGAGACACCACCATTATTGTAAGTAAAGAAAATTATGAAGGAAGAAGAGTTTTTGTTTTTAATGCAAATTGAAACTGGCTCATCTATCATCACCTTACTCAACTATATCATACTGTTTGCAGATTTCGTGTAATTATTGGTTTCCCCTATAGGACAATTGTTGACGGCTGGATGGACACAGGCAGGTAGGGACAGAGAAACGCAGGCAGGGATGGACAGATGCTGGAATGGTTGGACGCAGGGACGGATGGAGGCAGGCCGTTGGCTGTCTGGATGGACGCAGGTGCACAACATCAGAGTAGGTACACTATTATGATTATGTTGCAAGAACATCTTGGAAGTCCAAGTGATCTTTTGATATTCTGCATTTGCAAACTTGAGCGATGTCAAAAAAATGCGTTATTCTTTTCCGACCGACATTTGACGTTGACTTTTAACCAATAGTGTAAGGATGTAATATATCCGTAAATGCACCTGGCTCTACGATATCTAATGGGGGCAATTTAGTCCTGATCAGGCAGGACTTATTGAGTTTTGCTGAAAAATTCTAAAATACCTATAATTTTGTCATGATCTAAAAACTAAGTGAAAGTGAAAAACTTTATGTCAACCCCGCCTACATTTTGTTCAAATTATTGCTGCAAAATTTCATTCCGAAAGTCCCAGCCAGCTCTGAGATACAGCTTCAAAATTGGAATACCTCAATGGTGGTTTAGTATGCCAAGAGCTGTAAGACCTTAACTTTTAAGCTGGAGGGGTACGATGTAAATTCATCGTAAATGGACCTTTACCTCGGCCTTCTAGTGAGGGCAATTTCGTTCTGATCAGAAAAACTTTACTCGTGTTATGGTGGAAATTGTTAAAATGACGATAATTGGGACATGACTTTAAAAACGAGGTCAAAGTCAAAAAATTGTTCAACCCGCATTCTTTGTATTCATATTATTAATGCAAAATTTCTTTTCAAAAGTTCAGGCCGGTCCGAGATAGAGCTCAGAAATTGATACCATTTGGAAATTTGGTGTGGAGAGTGCAAGAAGACAAACGTTAAAAATAAAAAAACATTCAAAGTGTTGGTTTAGTAGACGGAGTCTAACAAACTCTGTGGTATCATTAGAAAATTGGGACATTAATTGTAGAAACAAACCCGACAACAGCAATAAGCCTTCCCTTATGCTAGAGGAAGAGGCTAGCAAACTCATAAAAAAAAAAAGCAATCAACGAAATGAGATTATCGGAAAAGGAGATTGAAGAATACTTACTCAGCACAGACGGCAGGTTGAGGGCTGAACTTTGGATTCAATGGAGCAATGTTTGCTCTCCTGTGTAAAGGAAACAAACCACCGATCATTAACTGACCAGGTCGAAATATTCCACCGGACATGTGATCAATGTTGATATCACATGCACAGCAAAACAATGTCCTGGAATGTGTAAGAAACAGAAATACAAAACACAAAAATAACAAAGTAGGAATCCAGGAAAACATGTTTATAAGCTGGAATGCCCAATGAGGAACACTTTCACTTCTCTCAAATGTCTTAATCCAATCCATTACAAGTCACAAAAACATCGAAATGAAACTCAAATGTGGGAAATAGAAAATCAGTGCTCTGATTGTTGATGAACTAAGACAATATCTCTGTTCAGGATAATAAATATATACTCCTCCTGCTTTATTATGAAAACATGAGCCAAATGATGGATCATTTTGGGAATGATAAAAGGTGTTATGAAATTGAACATTTCTCAATTGGTGGCAATTATAAAGATGATATATCAACAAAATGTGCTTTCTCTCTTCTGTGTAATCAAATTATAAATCGTTTATGCTGAGCGTTTACATTAACATATCTAAGCGATCTACCAGAGATAAGACTTTCATGAGGAAAATGTAAAGTACAACAACTCATTTCAGACTGAATTAAATTACAAGCCATTGTGCGGGCCTTCCACAAAGATACAACGCTATTTTTGTTTGCATACAAAACTGAGAATTGTGGAAGAGCTAAAACTCAAAATTGACCAGATCAAAACAGAATTAGAAAAAGAGCAATCAGAGATGGCGGACCCTCGCCATTTCCACTTACCATAAGCCTGGAGATGGCATGTGACAGATGGCATATTGGCATGTGACTATCAATGATTCAATTGAATAGGTCATTGAATTCAGTGACCCAATATGCAAATGGTCTTCAAATTTCAAGTCAATCGGATGAATTTGGGCAAAATTTAATGAGACATCATTAAAACTTCCACTTTGTACAAGCTGGCAGGGATTACTGGGTAATAACACGTCCCACTTTGACGCAACCCTGCTTTGATCGCACAACTGACCGTGACCCTGACCCATGACATTAATTATTGTTCAATTGAATTCAGAATGGGATTAAAATATATTCAATTCAAAATAAAACGGAAGACCAAAAAGGTGCAGTTCTGCATTAGAGTAATCAGAAGGAACCAAACAAGCAAAAATAAGATGAAGTCATCAGGTGGAACCTAGATAGGATTCACATTGAAGCTGCCAGCCTCTACCTCAAATCCTCAAATCCATCCAGGCACAGCCAAGTGAGCCTTATTCAAAAAATAAATAAAATAAGACCCTTGTGAAGGTTCATGGCGATTAATGAAGTGGTTCCAGAGAAACATTATTTAATATTTTCTTCAATCCAAAATGGCTGCCAAACCATGTGACTCAATTATCTGAACAAACTTGTACCCCATGCTTTTGGAAACATTTGTGTGAAGTTTCCCCTCGATCAGTCCAACCGTTCTGGAGAAGAGGATGTTCAGGTTTCAGGGTAAATCCAATATGGCTGCTGAATCATGTGACCGAACGACGTCATCAATTTTTCTTCTGTGGACCATTTTATCCTGAGATGTCCTCAAAAGTTTTCATACTGATCAGATGTAGTGTTCTACATATGCAATTACGACATCATAACGAAGGTCCATATGATGTCATAAAAATCAAACATATTTCCCATGAGGAGTACTTGCCAAGTGCCAAGTTTCAATTTTTTCCTTAGTGTAGTTTCAGAGATACAGACGTCCAAAGTTTTTCAGCTTTTCCAACATGGCTGCCACACAACGTGACACATGACGTCATAATTATTATTATAACATTTGAGATGAGTAGTCGCTCTGATGTTGAAAATGTTGTCTCAATCCGACAAGCCGTTGTGGAGAAAAACACTAAAGTTCTGTGTGGATAAACAAACAGATAGAAAAACAAATCGACAAACAAACACATGGAAAATCACTCATAAAGTGCCAACTTGGCAAAACAGCACAAAGTGGAATGGCACTTGGAAGAGCACATACCTCTGCCAGGTGGAACAGTTCACGGTTTGTATCCCGCTGATGGGCTGGATCCGAAACAAAATCCAATCCGCTTGTTCTTTTGACCTATTCAACTCATGCACAGTTTTAGAAATTAGGCCTGTGTTCACCATTTCACCTAAAAATTAATTCGTAGTTGAATTCAGCGACCTGATATGAAAATGCTCTTCAAATTTCAAGTTAATCGGATGAAAATTGAGGATTTTAGGAAATTGGCCAAAATTCGCCTTTAGGCCAATTTTGACCTTTTGGCCTACGTTTACCTCAAAATTAATGGATGGTTGCATTCAGTAACCTGATATGCAAATGCTCTTCAAATTTTAAGTTCATTGGCTTACAATTGATGATTTTAGAAATTTTGCCTATGTTGACCTTTTGGTGTTTGATGACATTTTCGCCTATGGTGACCACAAAATAATAGGTGGTTGAATTCAGTGACCTGATGTGTAAATCCATTTCAAATTTCAACTCAATCGGATGAAAATTGAGGATTTAGAAAATTTCACCCAAATTGGCCTATTGGCCTATGGAGACCTTTTGGCTTATGTTTACCTCAAAAGTAGTAGGTGGTTCAATTCAGTATCCTGTTATGCAAATGCTCTTCAAACTTCAAGTTAATTGGATTAAAATTGAGGATTTCAGAAATTTGGCTGATGTTCACCTTCTTGTCAATGTTGAGCACAAAATTAATAACTGGTTCCGTTCAGCGACATCATATGCAAATGGTCTTCAAATGTCAAGTCAATCGGATGAAAATTGAGGATTTTATAAAATTTGGCCAAATTTGGCCCAAATTGGACTTTTCGTCAATGTTGATGTCAAAATGAATAGGTGGTTGAATTCAGCGACATGATTTGCAAATGGTCTTCAAATTTCAAGTTAATCGGATGAAAATAGACATTTTTAGAAACGATTTTAAAATTTGGCCAATTTTTAGTTGAACTTATGGCTTATGTTGACCTTTTTAACCTGTGATAACCCCTTAAAGTAATGGGTGGTTGAATTAATTGACCTCATATGCAAATCCTGTTAAAATTTGAAATAAATCGGATGAAATTTTAGGATCTTTGAAAATTTGGCCCAATTTGGCACTATTTTGCCCAAATTAGCCTTTTCTCCTATGTTGATCTCAAAATTAATAGGTCCTTGAATTTAGTGACCCAATATGCAAATGATCTTCAAATTTCAAGTCAATCGGATGAAAATTTACAATTTTAGAATCAATATAAAAATTTGGCCTATATTTGGTTGACCTTATGCCCTATGTTGACCTGTTGACCGAGGATAACCTCAAAAGCAATAAGTGGTTCAATTCAATGACCTGTTGTGCAAATGTTGTTCAAATGTTAAGTCAATCGGATGAAATTTGAGGTTTTTTGAAAATTTGGCTCAAATTGGCTTGTTGGCCCTTGTAGACCTTTGTGGTGGACCAAATGTCACGAAACCTCAATGTGGGACCATCGCAGCATCGTTGTCATTAATCTCATAAAATTTCTAAATGATCGATTGAACAGTTTGGGCCATAGGCGAGCGAACAGACAAACAAACAAACAAATAAACGGAGGCGATTAACATACTTGTCAAAAAAAAAAAATTGGTCAAGGAATAAACAGACCCAAATGCAATACCCTCCTCTTCGGTGATGGTAACAATAGGAACAGTGAACCAGCCTTGCTGGAAAGATGGGTATTTTTTGGTCTTTTGGGACTTTTTGGTATTTTGGGGTGTTCAGGTTTTTGGGGATCATTGGGGTCTTTGGTGACTTTTGGGTCTTCAGTGTCTTCGAGTTCTTCACACATTTGGTCACAGCTTTACTGTGAAAGGAACATTCCAATAGTACGTAATTTATAGACGTTTGTGTTGTGTGCAACCAACCGTTAGAAAACCGATAGGCTAGTGGCCAAAATTAAAAAAAGGGGCCTAAAATTGTGAGAAACCCTACCCACGGTTAGAACAAGTCACAACCTATTTTTTCTTGAAGAGGGATGTTTGGGGAGTAGAAAATCATGGTTGTGAACCTGAGATCATTGCACAACATTTTGAAATCACGTTTACATATGTACCACTGCAGACTACAAAAATGGATTTAATCGCCACAGATTTTGCTCATATTGGCTCATATATTTGTTAATACTGTGCTACAAACACAAATTTGGTACCAAAATGTGCGGAAGGATGACATATATATCTGTAAAAACCATTTGTGATGTAACAAAGGCTTTTGTGTGACCTCCAGGCAAAATAGTGGAATTTTACTCAACAAATCAGCTTCGGGTTTACCAATAAATATCAACAAAAACATGAATACTTCAAAAATAGGACTTGCAGTCATACTTGTTACATCAACATAATCCAAGTTTATTTACCCTTTGAAAAATATATCTAATGTATAATTGTCACTGAAATGATATAGTTATAACTGAAATCATATGTCGCCCCACTAATGCTGACCGATAGAAATCCCGAAGAAGATATGCAACATGAAGAATTGACTTAAGATTCTGACACAATTGTGAAAGTGACTTTATAGACATCATGTTGATATCAGCTATTTCACATATGATGATAATGAATTCATAACATGCACTGTAACTTATGTACATCGATTACATGAAGTAATACATGTAATACATTTAAAAGTTCAGTCACGCTCTTAATCAGTGCTGTCGTCAAAGACAACAGAATCATCAACATTTGGACAATCGTCTGCACTACATGAGCAGAATTCAGTGCAGGTCAGTCCTGCAGAGATGCAATGACATGTTCTGCTCTGCCGACAGTCACCGTCGGTGCAGCGTAGGTTTTGAAGAACTTTGGGATGTAAATATCCTCCGAGGCAGTTTGATCAACAGCCACAGACGTGAGGAAACGTCTCACCTCATTATAGGACACACAGTGTCCTAATTCATGAAGCATGTCAATGAGATGCTTGCTTCCCAATTCATGATGCACCTGCAAGGCTAATCCAAGCGTTATTGTGGAGTACACTCGACGGCTCTGTGATTATTATATTGTGACAAATGGCGATCGTCCTCAGGTTGTTCTTCATAACACCTTCATCACTACAGCTGGTACATTCGTGTGTGATTCTCACTGGTGCACCACTGAATAAAGTCGTAGAGTGTATTAGGAACAAATTCTGCCACAGTGCTGAATATCTGTTTCCTCGACAGTGCATACATATTTCCAACATGCTCGATATCAGCCATGTGCTTCCTCAGGATACCAGCTGCAGCATGCAAAGTATGCATTTCACTATCTGTTGCTGATGGTACACAGACGGGATGTCTTCATATTCTGGTTCATCAGTCATGCTCTGCAGAATCGTGGCTTTTCTCAGGGCATCACATAAGGTCACAGAAGAAGAGCATATGATGTCAGTGGCCATCAAATGTTACACAGACTATTTGGTCACCATAATATTTATTTAATCGCTCCTTCAACTTCCAAGTTTTATACTGTTCTGCATTCTGGTACCCAGTGAAACCAAATATCCAACGTATTCATCTTTAAGATGAGCGAGGGTTGTCACTGTCTTAGTTTTGGAGAACACAGTTTGTTCCAGATAACATTTCAGTTCATCAAAAGCTTTCCATTAATGTGCCCATTGTTTCCTCTCCTGATTTACGAATTGCAGCCAGCGATGTTCCTTTCTGAAATATAGTGTGAATAGCATAACCTGTGGTACTTGGCATCATAGGCGAACAAATCTGGAAAGGCGAGCATGCGCATGTGTATTTTATTGTCTTGTCTTTGTCAGTGCTGCTGCCAGAACTTTTTCTCTGGTTGGACTGTCCAGTTCCTGTAGATACCGGTGTAAGCTTGTTTCTTGAAGTGTTGGATTTTCCACAAATGAAGCAGTTAGTCCTGATGTCAAACCCAGCTGTTCATTTCTGCTGATTCTTGTGTGTTCTGTTGCCGCAGACGTGCATGGTTGCTAGTCACTCTCACTGGGGTTGGATGGGAGATATTTGACTTGCTGGTATACTTGGCCCGACACGATTTGGAATAATACTTTCAAATCAAGACTCAATATGTTTTGTTGCAAAGGCCAGATACTTTCGTAAACGTCATCTTTTCTGATTTGACTTGCTTTGAAGATTGCACTCAAACCATTAAATGTTGGGTTCTTTACAACTTCTTGCTTTTTAGGGTTGAGGGGTTTAAAGCATATGATGCAGTGGTCAGTGTCAATTTTAAGATGCTACACAACAGGTGGTTCCAGATCCATAATTGCAGATCAATGTCAGCACAAGCATCTGAAATGAAATAAGTAAAGATAAGTATATATCAGTAGTTTAGAAAAAGGCAATCAAGCTCCAAAATTGATTTTCTGCAACTGGGATTTAAAATCATTCTTGTTTGGTTAATGGATATACATGTATTATAAATTAATCAATGTCGGTTTACTTTTAGGGGGGGGTGACATATGGTTTCGGAAATAACTCTATAATTCAAATGATTTATCTTTATGGGTTATATTTCTAAAAAGGAGAATGATAGAGGGTTATTTGATGTAATATGTAGTAATACAACTCAAATACTTATGAAGAAATTAATTGTTTAGTTGATATTTATTGGTAACCCAAAGCTGATTTGTTGAGTAAAATTCCACTATTTTTTGCCTGCAGTCACTCAAAACCTTTTTTACATCACAAATGGTTTTGACAGATACATATGTCATCATTCCTCACATTGTGGTACCAAATTTGTGTTTGTAGCACCAGTATTAACAAATATATGAGCCAATATGAGCCAAAATCTGTGGCGATTAAATCCATTTTTGCAGTCTGCAGTGGTACATA
This sequence comes from Eptatretus atami, assembly GCA_035128595.1. Lineage (NCBI taxonomy): Eukaryota > Metazoa > Chordata > Myxini > Myxiniformes > Myxinidae > Eptatretus > Eptatretus atami. The sequence goes on along the minus strand of CM068953.1, from coordinate 191,878,436 downwards.
TGTAAACGTGATTTTAAAAATATTGTGCAATGATCTAAGGTTCACAACGATGATTTCTTAACTCCCCAAACATCCCTTTCAGAAAAAATAGGTTGTGACTTGTTTCTACCTTGGGTAGGGTATTCCACCCAAAACCTTATTTGGCCACTAGCCTAGTATGTGATGAATAGGCATAAACAGCAGGCTTCACCGTGGCTTCACGGACTGACTCACCGCCTCAAGACCGTGCTTGCTTTTCAGTTTTTATCCCCGCCGCGTGGCGGAAGGGGATATTGTGTGTCACCGGGTCGTCCGGCATTCCGTCCGGCTGTCCGTCCGGCTGTCCGTCCGCTGTCCGTCCGTCCGTCCGTCGGCGTCAACAATTATAGCTGTGAATGCGATAACTCATAAACTCTTCGCCATATCGATTTGAAATTTGGCTCACACATGTACCACCTGAAAAGGAAGAACCCTATTGATTTTGGGCTGGCCGGATCCAAGATGGCCGACTAGGCGGCCATCTTGAAAAAAATTTTTTCGCAATAACGATTTGAAATTTGAGTCACACATGTACCACCTGAAAAGGAAGAACCCCATTGATTTTGGGCGTGGCCGGATCCAAGATGGCCGACTGGGGCGGCCATCTTGAAAAAAATGTTTTTTGTAATAAATGGAAAACCGCTTATCTGATTTCAATTATTTTTGGTTACTACATTCCTCACCCCTGGGGAACTTTTTCAGAGATGATGACCAAATGGTGTCTTGTTTCCAATTCACCTCCCTCATTAGCTGGAATATGTATGACCTTTTCATTCAATGGCGGGATTCCCCTCTCTGATGTATATATATATATAGATACGAGTAGATGCAGGAAATGCATGTATGTATATCCTCTCTCCACCTTTTAGTTGGACAGCTGACCTTACTCACTCACAATTTAACCTGAAGACCCAAAAGACCCCCCCCCACCCCAGCAATTACCGAAAAGAACCTGAGGATCCAAACGACCCTGAGGGTCTAAACGAACCTGATGACCCAAATGATGCGAAGACCTAAATGACCCCGACGACCTCAATGACCCCAAGACCCAAAATACCCCAATGACCCAAAGACCCAAAGGACCAAAATAGAAAAATAAAAAAACCCTGAGGATACATCGTATTCTAAATACTCCCAAAGACCCCAAAGACCGAAAAGACCCTGAACACCTAAAAAAAACTGCAAAGACCCTTAAAAGTCCCAAAGACCTGTAAATACCCAAAAGACCCTGAAGACCCAAAAATACCATAAAGACCCAAATTACCCTAAATACTCCGTGTACCAAAAAGTCTCCGCAGACCAAAAATACACAAAGGTCCCAGGGACCCAAAAACCCCAAGCAACTAAAAATCCAAAGGAGGCAAAACACTCTGAAGACCCCAAAAACACAAAAGATCCAGAAGACCCACAAGGCCTTGGGGACGCAAAAGACCGAGGGGATCCAAATGACCTGAGGACACAAAATACCAAACAGGACTATCTATGACTCATGGAAGTCTGCATAATGTAAAATGTAACTTTAGGTCCATACCCCCCCCCCACCCTCTTACACACACACACACATACACACACACACCACACACACACACAACACCACACACACACACACACACACAACAAACTATGTACTTCCCTCCCACTTTCTTTAAATCTTAAAACGCCCTCCCAACACAATGTCCTCAACCCCATCCCCCCCCCCCATTCAAAAGCCTCAAACACCTCGATCCCAACTTTGTGCCCTCTCTGCCAACCCTCCCCCCAAAAAACTCTGTCATCCCTCCCTCTTTCTTCAGGGTCCAAAAGATTACCCAAAATACCCCAAGGACCCAAACGGCCCTCAGGAACTAAATGACCCGATGACGCAAATGACACCGAGGACCTAAATGATCCTGTTGACCCAAATGACGCCAAGGATCCAAATGACCCCAAAAGACCCCAAGGACCGAAAAAGACCTAAAGACGGTGAGGATCCATCATACTCTAAATTCCGCCAAAGACTCAAATCCTGAAAGGAACCTCCAAAGACTGAAAAAACCCTAAACACCTAAAAGATCCCAAAGACCCTCAAAGGGCCCAAAGACACTTAAATACCCAAAAGATCCTGAAGACCCAAAAATACCTGAAGGACCAAAACGACCCTAAAGACCCCAGGTATGGAAGAGACCCCAAGGAACCTGAAGACCTAAAATACACAAAGGACCCAGATGACCCAAAATACTTTGAGGACCCTGAACACCCAAAAGATCCAGAGGATCCAAAATACCTTGAGGACCCAAAAAACCCAGGGGATACACAAGACACGAGGACATAAAAGACATAGAGGACTGAAAATAATGTGGGGAAACAAAAGACGCGAATACGCAAAAACCCAGGGACCCAAAAGACCCCGAGGACCCAAAAGACCCAACGCGGATATTCTGTGACCCATGAAAGTTCTGCACTATGTAAAATATGACTCAGGTTCCAATGCTCACACAGACACACAGACACACACACACACACACACCACACCACACACACACACACCACCCCACACAAAATCCCATATGCTCAAAACCCTTCCCCACTCTGTCCCATCTCTGTCCACCCTCTCCCAACCCAACTCTGCCATCCTCTCCCATTTTCTTATTCGAGTTCTCAACTGCCCGAAACCACAAGTACTCAACCCCCATCCCAACCCAAAGTCCTCAATCCTCCCCCTTCCCAAAATCTCACTCTCCCTCTTCTAACTCAATGCACCACCACACATAACTCTGTCCTTCCCTGCCCATTTCATCCCATTCTTAACAACGTTACTCAGGGAACTTTTGCGAAGTTCTCAGGGAACTTTTGCGAAGGCCATTCGGCCTATCATGCCTGCATTGTTCCTCTCCCGATTTGTTAAGAACAATGTTAAAAGGAAACTAAGATGCAACGTTAAATTCACAATCACTTCCCCCTTTCTTCCCTTATCTATTCATTTTGTACTAATAAATGTCAATGTGTGTGTCTCCTCCATAACTCCAAAATCATGAAAATATTTGTACTGTACTGTACTGTTGTACTGTTGTACAATATTTGTACTGTCACAGAATACTGTCTATCGATCGACTTGAACAAAGATCAGGGTGCAACAGATTGTGGCTGGCTCGCTGAAAATGTGAAATTTTATTTTCCACGATTGTTCCCCTTTTTTGTACATTCCTCCATAACACGACACGTCACTTCAGCATAGATAAATACAAATAAAAATTAAAAGTTTCGTTTTTTCTTCAGCTGTTTCATGGATTGCGTGGTGAATCCACTTGGCACGCATTCTTCAAGCTTCAATCAATGGTGATAATCGTGGTTCGATACCTGGGGTGGGAAGGCAAAATAAATTATATGATCACAATGAGTAAAAAAAATGTTCTCAGTTTGGAGATCATGAATTGCGACACCACGGCAGGAAAGCCGAGATGTACACATGCTCACTCTTTGTATCCTGGATTTGAATCCAGCCACAGCTCTAAACTGTCATCCCGGTGTTTCATAGACAGGATGATTCTTTATAAAAGTTATATTATTTCTCTTTGTGAGTATCAAAGGAAAATATATTTGACTGGAGAGGTACCTGACTGTGCTATGCACGGGAGGGGCTGGACAGCTCCTGGCCAGCCGGTTCGTGAAAGACTTCAGCAAAAAATGACCAAACCACAAATGCCGAATCTGAGAATGTCAGTGGCGGAACCCCTCACATGATTTCCTCATTCTGCTTTAAACTCAATCTCTCTATATTTTCCTTCAACCAGCATCATTGCAATCGCAAATTAATACTATAACATTAATTTAACAAAATACAATATTACAAACACTTGGGAGGTAAACAAAGTATAGAAATGATGTCATGACAATTCTGCAGATGCCAAATCTGCGAATGTCAACGGTGGAAGGAATCCCTCACATTATTTACTGAATCTCTTGTAAACTCAATCTCTCTATATTTTCATTCCACATAGCATCAATCCAATCACAAATTAATAGTATTCCTTTAATATAACAAAATACAAGATAACAAACACTCATGAGGTAAACGAAGAGAAATGCAATTCTGAGGTTACACCCGGATCGGAAACAGCTTCGTACGTATCGAAAGTCCAAATCATAATTATATTATGGTATTTATGAAACCTCCCACCCACCTTAGGACACTGACTGGGACACAAAAACGTTCCACAGAAGGTTTGGTCGGTGTGGATGCAAATTTCTCCAAAATTAGCACAATGGTTTCAGGGTGATAAAAAATTAAAATAAAAAATGTTGCCGATTAAACTTGATTGATAAATAACTTGAAAAAGCAAAATGTTTTTAGCATATAGCAAAAAGTATTGTTATAATCCTTGAATGGGAAATGTACTCAAATACAACATGATTATTATTTCTATGTGCTTGGACATGGATATATTTTAAATAATATATTTGCATTTTAAACGTCCTTATATCTCTTGACTGTATTGGAAGGCTACCATTCTGATAAGTAAAATACCCCTTGTTCCCCGAAACAGACTGGCCTTCCAAATAATATTTATTCTTTATTCAGTAGAATATAATCATTTATTTGGCTTATGAAGGGATTCTTAAAAAAAAAATCATTATACACTGGTGTCTGAAAGTCTGGCTGGAAGCAGGAGACTATCTTAAATGGAAGGTGTGTGAAGGCAATGTCCAAAACTCACATCAACCTTCAGGTCATAAATATCCCCCATTATATTTTATAGACAACACCCGATTTCTGAGCAGTTCACCATATCAACGTGTTATCTAAATTACAGAACCAAATTTTTTTCCACCCATTACACGATTGTGCACGAGCATGTGTGTGTTGTTCATAAAGCATAGCATATTCTCTCTGATAACTCCCCTAAGTCCCCACACCTTCTCTCCTTTGACCCACCCTCTCTCCACCCCAATAATACAGTGCAGCACCCTTCACTCACCTCTCTCTCTCTCTCTCTCTCTCTCTCTCTCTCTTCTCTCTCTTCCTCTCTCTCTCTCTCTCTCTCTCTCTCTCTCTCTCTCTCGCTCTCTCTGTTTCTTGTCTAGACATTGCCCAAACAGTGTTATTCTCAACACGAGCAGGAGGGTTTATCTCCCATATAAGTCTGGAAGAGTGATGGTGTCTGAATGTTGCTATCTTCAATGGTGCTAATGCCGGATGGATCCTCCCATCACACTGCCTTACCTTGCGCTCCTCTCAATTCGCATTCCCTTAGCTAACATCCTTACGCCCTTCATCATCATCCTTTCACTCCGCAACCTTCTTTCCCTCCTCAACTGCCTTATCCCTCCCCAATGTGTTCCTCCCTCACGCTGCCTATCCCTTTCCTCATGCTCCTTTCCCTTCCCTCTGCTCCCTGTCCTCCCCCACTCTGCCTCCCTTCCCCTCATGCTCTTTCCCTATCCTTATCACGCTCCCCTCCTGCGCCATGTCTTTCCCCCTCACGCTATGCATTCCCTCCCATGCCTTTGTGCCGGGAACTTCCCACAACCGAATTCGAGTCCGAAATGGCCGTAGTATAAGCTGGCGCGGCAACGAGCGCCCCACGTGTTCGCCACAGATTCGATTATGAGTTCATGAGCGTTGAATGAGGAAACACCGAATTTTCATAACACGAATTGCAAAGGATGCGTGAAGGCCGTGTATGTGCGTTATAATGGATGCGTAGGAAAGGGCGATTTGAAGCGACGAATGGCAAAATGGGATGCGTATGAAGGGCGATTTGCAATCAACGAAGGACACAAATGGTATGTAAGGCGATTGCAACCACGTATATGGCAAAATGGATTTGCGATGAAGGGCGATTTGCATAGCCAACTGAATTAGAAAAAATGGATGACATGAGGGGCGACATGGATACAAATATGCGAAAACTGCGGGGTGAATTGCAGAGCATGGGGTTAGGCCTGCAGACAAGCTTGGACGAGGTGAAAGACAAAATGGCGAAAGAGATCGGCATGGTACGAAAAGAATTGACCGAGTTGAGAGGGAATGTAAAAGGTGTGTGGTCCGTAATGAAGGCGGGTAAGGAGGACGTGACAAAAAATTATGACGGTTGGACGGGAGGGAGACAAACTCGGACAGGGGGTGAAATAAATTAAAGAAGGACAAGGGCAATTAGAGAAAGAAATGGGAAGGAATGCGACAGCAATAAAAGGACTAAGACAAAGCCAGCAGGAAACGAGGGATGAATTAGAGTCCGTAAAAGAGGGGTGCAGGGCGAGACATGAGGAGATGACAGGATAGTGGGAGAATTGGGACGAAGAGTAGAGACGGAGACACCGGAACTGGGAAGACGTTTAGGAAAACATGAGGGCGAGACGAAGGAGGGATTTAGAATGACGAAGGAAAAATTGTCAGAGACGCGAGGGGAGATAGAACAGATGAAGGACGAATTAAATAGAGTAAAGGATGAGCAGGTACAGATGGAGGGGAAGGTGAAGGGTATAAAAACGGAGCTGGTGGAATGTATTGAGGCCCGATATAAGAAGCAGGATGGCCTCCTTAAGGAGCAGAGGAAGGAATACGCTCCCTCAAAGCGGATCGAGACCAGGTGAGTCCGGTGTCACCGAACGAGGTAAGAGGGTTGCATGACGTGGGTGTGCATGCCGAGTTTGGGAGGGGCAGAGATTTTGGGGTCTCTTGGCCTGATACAGGCCCCCAGTATGAGTGTTCCCTAGAGTATGCGGAATGCGAGCGGGATGGCATTGGGGAGTACGCAGGACAATGCGGGGCATGCACCGACTCAGACGGGGGTGACAAATTCCCAGGGCGAATGGCTCAGGCTCCGCGGGGGTAGGGCACCGCCGGAATCTGGGGGTCCATCCCTCCATTTGTCCCTCAGGGACTGGTGAGTGGGGTTCGGACCTCGGGATGCCGGACGGTGCCGCTGGCTCCGTACGATGGGAAGACCGACCTGAGGGCGTATATGGCCCAATTTGACCACTTGGCCAGGGGAAATGGTTGGAGCATGGAAGAGAGTGGGACCCACCTTGTGGCGGCGCTGCGCAGTGCAGCAGCCGAGGTCCTGACCACGCTGCCCCTGGGAGGAATAACGTTGGAAGGCCTCCGTATGGCCCTAAATAACAGATTTGGAGTGGAGCAGCAGAGCGAGCGCAAACGACAGCCCCATTAAAAGATGGGAGATTTGGCTTACAACATTTGCCGTGCAGTGGGGATCGCACGTGCAAACATGGCGCCGCTGTACCAGGAAGACCTTGCCCTGAACTATTTTATCCAGGCTCTTGCGGGCACTGACACTGGGGCCCTGCTG
>CM068953.1:191818198-191829668 GCA_035128595.1 Eptatretus atami | reverse complement strand
ATTTTTAGGGAGAATGTGATCATCATCCTATACCTTGAGAATTCATGAGTATGTCATATGCATTGGTGAGCACACAGATAATTGAAAAGGTGATCATGCCAAGTGCCACAGATTCTCTCCATTGACAAGACAAGTCTGTGGGTTCACCCACAAACCCGACACTGCTTGTAAAATTGATTGCAAGTGCAACGAGTAATACAAAGTGAAACGAAGACTTTGATTTCACCGCAATTAACTTGCGGTACTTCACCATCATTATACAAACTATAACCACCATTGTAAAACCAAGAACAGCAAAGGCCAGCAGAGTGCAGAGCCAAAGGATCGGTGAATATCAGCCAGAAACTCCCTTTGACTGGCAAACAGGTGCTGCGCTGTGTGTTGGACACAGGTCTTCTGGCAATGCTGGCAATCCTGTGAGTCTGCATTCAAATAGTGTCATGTTCAAACTTTAGGATTGTAAAAGTTAAAAGGGGAAATCAAATATATAATTATATATATATATATATATATTATATATATTATATATATAATATATATATATAGTATATACACATACAAAATATGATGATATTGTAAATTTGCACATAAGGAGAAACTGAAAGGTCGGTCTAATTGGTGAACAAACAACCGGAAGTGTTGGAAGTACTGCCCATCAGTGCAAGGGATACAGTCAAAAACAAGCCAAAAGGGCCCCCTTTGAGAGAAACTTTCCGAGTTCCCGGCTGGCATGGCTCGCTGCACATGGACCGAGGGACCTGGAAAATATAGAGAACAAGTTAATCAACTTTTCATAAACAAGAGTGGATATTTAATATCTTGCAGACTCTGTCCTGATAAAATCTCTTTCTTGCAAAAAAATATGCAACCTCCTGTTTTAAAGTATGAAGTGCTGGAGGATTTTTTAAAACGTCTGGAACTGTATTGTGTCATACGATAAAGATGACTCAATGAACAAATTTATATCGAGAGCAAAAAGATGAGAGAAAAAAAAGGAGCCAATGAGTACAGGTTGGACGTGAGCCTGGATCTTTGGAGTTTCACTAGAAGCTGGCTGCTGGTGGAGTACTTGCACCCTGTAGAAAGCTGGAGGGGGAGGGGAGAGTAGAGCAGGAAGAGGAAGAGGGTGCAAAATCATAAAGGAGGCACGATAAGACAGAGACCACCAATCGATCAAGCTGACTTTAATGCAGGAGTTACAGATCCAGATATTCGGAATCATCATGAGATATTCCAAAGATTTTGAAGCCTTCGTTTGCACAGCAACAAGATGTATGAGGATTTTTACGTGGTTTGTCTGGAAGATGTGAAGGTTGCTGGAACAGCAAGTTCAAGGAAAAGAACTTGTGCAAGCTTTCTCGCAGAAGGAGTTTTTCTTGTGAATATATTTGAAGACTCATGATAAACACTTGACAGTAAATATGTCACCTGAGCATGTGTTTAAACCTGATGGCTGTTGGTTTAAAACATCCCCTTGTGAGCAGAATGTGCTTGTGATATTTTATGTTTCTTGTTATGTATATATATTTTTTAGTGTGTAAATATGATATAAGAAACAAAATCAGAAAAGTAAATAAATGTCTTTACTTTCATATTCTTTCCATCGTTCCATTGTATGGCACTTTCATTTATCTGCAGGTCTTCACCTTGAGGGGCTCGAGGATTAAATGAACCTACAGGATTGAGATTCATTTTGCAATCATCGTCCAGCTGCCAGTTGAGAAGTTCGTAGTTTGCAGGAGTATCACCATTTTCATCAAACTTAAAAATATCGCCTTTTTTGTTTTTCACAAAGCTCACATTACGGATGTAGAACAGTAACTGTAAAGGATAAATCATTGAAATTGTGAAAAACTTATCACGATAATAAAAAATAAAAAAAACAGAGAGCTCAAAGAACATGGTACCAATGCATTGTTTTTGGTATATATTTCAATTAAAATAAAATAATGATTTTAAAGATAGTTTAAAAAAATTCCAGAAGTTTAGTGCTGTTGAACAAGTTTTAACCATCACCCTGAAACACCTCCTAATTTAAAAAGTCCAAGTTCTGCAAAACTGGAGGTTTTTGGAAGTATTATGAAGGCAATTTGTGTTCTGCAGTGTTCAAGTGTTTGATTCAATTTAAATACAGGTTTAAAGAGGTTTCAAGGCATATAAATAAATTAATTCCTAATTTTATCGCCGTTTTATCCAGTGTGTATGACACTCCACTATCTCACATATTACATTTGTTAATCATGCCTGTTGTCTGTGTCTTTATTTTTTTACAACGTCCTTAAAAACAGTAAATTTCCTGTTTGGAATGATTTTCGATTTTGTTTGAGTGCCAGGCAGAGAGAGTAAAATATGATCTTAATCTGCTCTGCACATATGCAATTGGGACTAATTCAGAGACTAAGTATTGTGAAACGGCAAACTTGTCTTACTATTCATGTTCCGTGTTCCCTTTTCATCATGTTCAAAATATCACATTCAATTTAAATAAGTTGTTCCTCGATCATAAACTGCTGATCATAAACTGAGAAGACAGACAGATGGATGGACGGACATGAACCAATTGCTTAACCACGCTTTTCACTTTGCGTGTGTGGGGTAAAAATGGTTAGAGTAATCCACTTTGAAGGAATACAAGGTGCTAACATTTCGGGATTATCTTTCGTTGGAGAAAAAGAGGCTCGTCTTTCTCTCCCATCAAGGGTAAAGCCTGAATCATCTTATTATCCTTCACTGTGGATGCATTTTAAAATTTATTCACAAGTTTTTATTATCTTGTGACAATGCAGACTGCTTGGTCTGGAATTAGCTTCTTCATTGTGAGGAGATTGCCATCTTCAACAGCGGCATTCGTCTTTTCAACAAAGGTTTCCACAACATTTCAGTGTTTCTAGTTTAGAAATGGAATTGGCCCGCATCGATCCTATTTGATGAAGGTCAGGATTTCTTTTTAATATATAGCATGGTCAGGGTCACCAGGACAGACACCTGCTCAGAACTATTTGAGAATGCAAGGCTGTAAAATGTTGATCTAAATACAGAAAATGTCAACAAAATTCTGCTCTGTAACTTTCTCACCAATGCGGATAAATTTGAAGTAAGTGCCACCATAGCAATTGACTTCAGTCGCAAGGTATACAATAAAGTAGTGGAAACTCAAATAAATTCATACAGGAATTAGAGTGTTCATACAATACCTTACTCCACACAAGCAAGCTGTCTTGAGAAACAAGGACTTGGGCCGGATCTACGAACAGAAAATTTAAATGGTTGAGATGACATAAAATTCCATAATGTTTTGTCCAAGTACCACTAAATTGAAGTGTTTTGAAAGTGCCAAAAGGCCAATTTGTGTTCTAAGGTGTTCCAAATATAATATTAAATTGAAATATCGCGACACAAGGGGTGTTTGCATGGCATCACTCTGGCATATTTCCCAGCCTTGGCAAAGCAAACATTTCCTTCCTTGTTGTCGTGCTTGTGCCTTTCTTCGGAGAAGGCAGCTTGCAATGACATTTCCCCACACAAGCCAAACTATATGATATGTTCATTTGGATTACAAACTGAATAGGAGTAAATTAATTTACGTTTTAATCATGTAACTTGTGATATGTTTAATTTAAATAATTCAATTTTACTGAAACTCATACACTGTTTCCAAGTTATCGTTTCTAATTGCATCATGGCAGGTGAATCTGAGTGATTATTATCAGAAAGATTATCAGAATCTGAGTCGACGTTTGTCAGCAAGTACTCCACCTTGTCAGGAGAAAAGGACACAGAGTCCAGGAACAGTTGGGTGCAACTGCGTAAGGAGGGTACAGAAAGTGATGGGTTTTGGACACAAGGTTTCGATTGCAAACACCAAGTTAGCATGAAGTTTTTCACGTGCGATATCAGCAGTGCAGCCATTTGAGGTAAGAGGGGATGGAGGGGAACATAACCAGAAACAGGTTTGATTAGACGCCACCAGGATTTGGAGAGGGAGAGAGGTTTGAAAGTTCAGACTTGAGCTTAGAAAGATGTTGTTTTCCCGCTCTCCTGAGGACAGATACACACTTGTTCCGAGCTTTATGGAAGGAACGGATTACCCTCAGTTGGGTTGCTTTCCATGAGGCAAAGGCAAGTTTTAAGACAACTGCCTCGCCATATGCTTCATTGAACATGGGCGGCAGGAAGGGTAGGACAACTGAAGACGAGAGAAAAAATCTGTGCATGAGGGAGAGCAAGTTCTTTGAAAGAATCCAGGATGAGTTGATGTTGGAGAAAGTACGATGGAGTTGATGTTTGATGGTGTTGGACCCTTCCAGTCGCTTGAGTGAAATGCCAAACTCGACGTTGCTGAGGTGGTTCTCTGATAAGAGCCAGAGAGATGTCCACTTTGACAAGCAGTGGTCAGAAGAACCGATTGAGCAGAGGAAGAAAACAGATGTTTTCAGGGATTTGTCAACATCAGATCCAGAGAGATAGAGTACCATGGTTGAGATCCGGTGGGGAAATTGACCGATGAGTCAGTCCAATGAGTTGAAGAAAGCTTTTGCTGAAGTGCGTGACAGGTGAGAGAGTACCCACACTTAGCCAATGGCATGATGACAATTGAAGTCACCACAAATGAGGAAGAGAGAGTTTGATAAGAAGATGAAGTTGATCCATGTTTTGGATAGTGAGGTGTAAATGGAGTCATCACTTTTGGTGGACAGTACTGTACACATATAACATGAGTGGAGTGGAGGGAAGCCGTAGCCGAGGGATTCCTGGGGGTGTGGGGGAGTGAGGACAGTGCATGGAGAGTGAGGAATAAGTCTTTGATGAAAAGCAAATCCTCAACCAGGACGAGGCTCAGGTCTGTCATTGCAGTGAGGGGAGTAAACAGGGAGAGATACTTGGGAGTCAGACAAATCTTGTGGGAGGAAAGTTTCTGTTTGGCAGATTATGTCTGGTTTGTCAGTGGAAACCGGTATGGAAAGATCTGAAACTTTTATGGTCAATCATTAGCAAGAAAACAGAAAGCACATTGTTTAATAAGAAGCAAAATATAGAAAAAAAAACGGATGATTATATTTCCTATGGGTTCTTTTTACATGAGTTCAATTAACATTCGGTGGATAATGAGATTAAATGAGATTATAGTTCTTATTATTGCCTGTATTCACTCAGATTGATTAAAAAGGTTGCTCAAAGGTGAAATCTTGTTCTACATCTACATCAACAAATTAACACCACCAACTAAGAAAAAGAGTTAATCAAGACAATTTCAGAAACAATATCCTCACCTTTTGACGACAACCTCTCAAAGGATGAAAAAATGGCGTCTGGCCACAAACGAACGCGGAACTGTACTTTTATCATAATGCTTCATTTACAAACACAATTTGACAATAATTTCAACATTTAGAAGTTATTTCTTTACTTATTTTAGAAAATATTGCATTTTTTTTTAGACTTTCTTTTTCAGAAATATATTTCTTCGAAATATATATTTTTGAGAACATTTTAAGAAAAGTAACAACAAATTAGCTTTTTATAAAATAATGATAAAGGCTATAAAAACTGTTGTAATAATAAAGTTTAAAAAAAATTCACCTGCCATGACGCAAAGTTCTTAACATTTGGGCACGAACCATTGGTGAAAGGACCACTATGTGGTTTGCATATCACCATATCATCCAAAGCATGTGCAATCACATACACAGCAATGTACACATTATAAGGCTGATGAAATTGTGAAAAATCTGTGAACTGAGATTTGGTCTCCTCGAGTTTTTCATCTCCTCTACATTGCGTAATTTCCTGTCTCTCTGTGTCAAAAGAGCATTTAAAAATTAGTTCCCAGAGTTCATTCATAAAGATGCTCATCCCTTTACGATTGTCATTCACAGATTGAACATTTTTCATCATGTCATTTTTGGGAGAGAAAGTCCTCTTTGTCAGTGGATCAAGACTGCAAATATTGTTTCCTGGGATCAATGTTCTCTTTCCTAACCATGATAATGGAAATAATATTAGTTTTTGGAATCCTTTGTCTGCTGTCGAAACACGTTCTTGGAGTGTGTGGAATGAATGATTATGCATAGGTTTATTTGTTTCTTCATTCACACATAAAATATCATTGAAATCTCCTCTCTTTGTATAATAATAAGATAATGTGTTGCAGAAGTGTGAACCATTATGAAGAACAATTTCTGTTAAATGTTTCCTTGCATTATGGAAAATGCAATTTAAATCTGGATCCACAAAAGCTGCATGATCGCTGTCACGTTTTTCCTTCGTTGAATTTATAACTTGAGAATGTTCAATCACCACCTTTCCAATCGCAAATTCCACATGTCCAGAAAAATTTAACATATCGGGTTTGCGACTGATGAGGAATTCATAAAAGCCTGGAATATGCTCATAAAATGGATAAAATCCAAGCGCACCCAAAATATCGAGCATATCGTGGAAGTTTATGGATGAACTGGCTAATAAGTCCTAACCATACTTTTCACTTATATTGTTCACCAAAAACACCTCTGCAAGTGGTACAATATCTTTATAATGCCACAAGATAAATATAATATTTGCTTTTGTCTTTGCCACAACATTCCCTTCATTCAGACATTTGTTCGGTAAAACACAACATTGGAATGACATTTTTGCAATAAATAAATAAAGAAGGTCAATATCCATTTCAACAAGCAAAGAGAATGAAAGGTATCTTTAAAAAATATATTTAATTTATTCAAGATAAACTCAACATTATTTCCTTTGAACCAGTTATTTAAACTCGGTGAGGTTGTATAAACATTTATATTGCATGAAAGAAAATTAAATTTGGAAACAGAAATTCACACAAAATATATATCAATGTATTTTTGCAATCAAAATGGCTTTCAAAACGTGCAGGAAAAACTAAAACGGCACTCAGTAGAGTGCATACCTCTGCCAGGCTGAACAGTTTACGATTTGTATCCCACTGATAGACCAAATCTGCATCCCAGAAATGAACCAAAATGTAATCGATTAATTTTTATCACCTATCCAAATAATTCACCAAGTTTTTTCAAAACTCATCCCTAACTTTTTGAAATATCATGTTATGTATCGTTTTTGGCCCCATCTCTCAATGATGAAGAATCACTTTAAAATTAAAAAATTCTCGTATCAGGTTCCAGATTTTCAACAAAATCGAAACAATTCGTTGTCGGCAGACACCAAATCTGGCCAATTTTGTTAAATACCTCTCTTTGGAGAAGTTAATTATTTTACAAAGTTTTCTGTCAGGCTCACTAGGCTACATTTGAATGGGTTTGAGGGTATTGGAGTAGCAGCTGAAACCCGAATCTTATCCAAGTTCATCCTGATGACTTCATCTTTTGCTCTTTATTCTTAAGGTTCCTTCTTCGTCTTCCATTTGATTATATTTGCACCATATTCTGATGCTGTGTGGACTGTGCTTCCCCTCTGAGGCACCTCTGGTGGCATGTATATGTTGCTGCGTTTGAGCCTGGGGAGTAACTGCTGAAATCTATCGATTTGGGTTCTTCCTGACATCTTTGTTCTTTGTTCCTTTCACACTTTTTTCAAATTTTTTTTCACAATTCTCTTTATTCATTCAAATTTTTGCTTTTTCATCTCTTTTACTCTCTTTTTCTCTCTTTCATTATCTATCTTTCGAAGGAGAAGTGAATTCTTGCAGAAATTTTTCTGTAATGCTCACTTGGCTGTGCCTGGATGGGTTTAATGGTTGGGGAGTACCAGTTGAAAACTGAATTCTCTCCTAGTTCCTCATGATGACTCTGACTTAGTTATTTACTTCTTCGGCTTCCTTATTGATGTTCCTTTTTATTTCATCTGAATCCGTCCATGGAATTTTTGAGATATCGTGCTATATCTCGTTTTTTTTTGCCCGATCACTCAATAGTGAAGAATCACTTGAAATATTCTCGGATCCGGATCAAACTCTGGATCTTCACCAAAATCTAATCAAATCCTCCTTGTCATCCACCCATCCTGTCCTCCAGGTTAAATCTGAATCTGTCAATAACATCACAGACAGACAAACAGATAGAACAACAGAGAGACACACAGACAGGGGTGAAAACATAAACTCCGTGGAAATTTGGTGGCAGAGTTAACAGGGAAAAAAGACATAACTTAGCCACTGATGTTTAATAATTTTGCTGTACGGAGTTAAAGGGACAGCCCATATTTATGTTCAAGTAAAATGGCCGCCAGTCTACCAGTCGGCCATCTTTGATTAGATCACAAATTAAAGGGAGCGGCACGTGTAAGTCATTATGTAATGTGCTTGTGCCAAGCTTGAACAAAATCAGACCATGCATGTCTGAGAAATGGTGGGGGACCCATTTAAGTAACACAATGGCCAGCAGTCGGCCATATTGGATCCGATTTCGCAAAAAAATAAAGTGCATATGTAAGCCATTATATACTATCTTGGAGCCAAGTTTGACCAAATTCGGTCAATGAATGTCCGAGAAATGTGTTCAACATCTGTTTTTTTGAACAACTAAAATGGCCACTAGTCTACCAGTCAACCATGTTTAATCAGATCAAAAAATAAAGTTAGTTTTGAAGTATACGCCATTGGTTATCTTGCTTGCACCAAGATTGAACAAAAACGGACAATGAATGTTGGAGAAATGGTTTGCGACACTTTTAAGTCACAAAATGGCCACTAGTCAGCCATCTTGGATCTGATCTCGAACCAAAAATGACACACATGTAAACCATCATTCCTGATAGGTTTGTCAAGTTTGAACAACATCGGTAAATGCTTATCCGAGATATGGTTGAGGACATGTTCAACATCAGGTATTTTTACAACTAAAATGCCCAACAGTCGGTCATATTGTATCAGATCTCGAAAGAAAATGACATGCTCATGTAAGCCATTATTGCATATGTGTGTGCCAACTTTGAATAACATCGGAAAATGCTTTTCTGAGATATGGTTGACACATGTTCATCATCGGGTTTTTTTCAACTAAAATGGCCGATAGTCAGCCATATTGGTTCCGATCTCGAAAAAAAAAAACCATGGCATGAACCTGTAAGCAACCATTGCATATGTGTGTGCCAAATTTGAACAAGTCCCATCAATGCATATCCGAGAAATAATTGAAGATGTGTTCGACACCAGGTGTTATTTTTACAACTAAAATGGCCGCCAATCGACCATCTTTATTCGCATCGTGAAACAAAATTATGTGCTGATGTATACCATCATGTGTTGTCTTTTTTCTCAGTATGAATAAAATCGATCCACACAGTCAGGCCCAAAAGTTTGCATACATTTCAGCAGAATACAGTTGACTTCCATTTATACCTCTTTTCTCCACAATAATCATAATTCTTTCCATTCCAAGAACAATTTCAACCATTCTCCTTTATTTCTATCAAAGGTTTCTGCAACTTTTGTACTTTGGATGATTTTATTCACAGTTTAATTCATGATGTGACAAAAATAGCGGGTCAAAAGTTTACATACAGCACACCCTAATATTGTCTAATACTTTGTTGCATAGCCTTTAACCTTTAGAACTTCAGTCAGTCTTGCAGGATAACCAACAATCAGCTTCTTCCAATTCCATGAAGGTATTTTAACCCATTCTTCTTGACAGTGTTGGTAGAGTTCAGTCAAATTCGTGGGTTCCCTCTTTTGCATTCTCTTATTCAATTCTGTCCACAAATTCTCCATTGGATTTAAGTCCGGGCTTTGAGCTGGCCATTCCAAAACATCAAACTTGGTCTGCTGAAGCCATCCAGCAACCAACTTGGAAGTATGCTTTTTGTCATTGTCATGTTGGAAGGTCCAGCGACATCCGAGGTTCAGCTTTCGAGCGGACTGCTTCAGGTTCCCTTGTGACACCTTCGTCCCTGAAGCCTCCAATTCTTGGCACAGGTGTTTCTTGGTAGTCTTGGGGTTGAAGCGTACCTTTCTGACCAATGCCCTCTCATCGGTTGGTGTCAACGTGGAATTCCGGCCTAATCTTGGAAGGATCTTGGTTGTCCCTAGGTCCCTATACTTCCACACAATCGTCTGCATTGATGACCGTGGCACTTTTAGTTGCCTAGATAAGGCTGCTAGAGAAGTCCCTGACTTGTGCAACTGGATAATGCTCTTCCTCAGGTCTTCAGAGTATTATTTTGCCTTCCCCATGCTGACTCATGTGGAAATAGGGCCTGAATAGGAAACCAAGGCCCTTTATACAGCCATGGGCGCACGAGCTGACCTATTACATAAAAATTATAATCAGCAGAAAGTGGGGGACACAATGCAGCAAGTCACCTTGGTGTATGTAAACTTTTGACAAGCTATTTTTGTCTCATCATGAATTAAACTGTGAATGAAATCATGCAAAGTACAAAAGTTGCAGAAACCCTTGATATAAACAAGAGAGAATGGTTGAAACTGTTCTCTAAATGGAAAGAATTGTGATTATTGTAGAGCAAAGAGGTATCAATGGAAGTCAACTGTATTCTGCTCAAGTGTATGCAAACTTTTGGGCCTGACTGTACATGCCGGAGATAAGGTTGCAGATGCACACATGCACAAACACAAAAATTGAGACCAATACCATAAGCCCCCGTTTCGGCATAAGTCCATTGGGGGATAATAAAGCATTACGAGGAAGAAATAATACAGCAATTAAATTATGTATCCACATCAACACGAGATGTGGCTTCTCGGAGAAATAAAGTAAGCTCTGTAAATTAAATAATGGACTGAATCATCATAAAATTTGTTCATCACATGCTTACCAAGTGAAGCAAATGATGTTCTTCATATTGAAGTGGCCAAGTTTCTTGAAAGGCCAAGCAAGTGTTTTCATTTTCCACCTCTGCTTACAAACTGAGCTGCTGCATTTCTGCCATAGTCATCTTCCACGTTACACCTTCATAACACCTACATATGTCCATTGAAAATAATTCACCAAACGAACCACAGCTGATGTCAAGAACAGATCACTCGGATACGTCCGCAAAAAGGATGCAAAAACAGTTTTGTCACTGAAACATTTGCAACCTGCTGCAAAACTTATCTAAAGAAGGTGGAATTGATTTTATCGAGTTTATTATATCATTGCATGTTTCAGAGTTACAAGTAAATCTGTAATTTTGCATTTACTTGCCATTCATTTTACCTGTGGCTTCAAAAATAAACTAAGGATGTTGTTTAATGGTTTTGAAAGTGCTGAAGAATAAGGTCCAACAATTGCATGTGGGGAACATAATCCTTCAGTTACATCAACAGTTTCAATGCTCTGCTGCATTACTCTCAACCCATACTCATAGATTTTGGAAATTGACAAACAGGTATCATAAATTCCATAACCTAATGTGATGTTCGGTATGAGTGAATGTTTTTCATTTATTTCTTGGATAGCAAACATCATGGCCATTGCCCATTGTAATTGTCTGGGACGTATCCTGAAATAAAAAATGTTTGTTTTTTAGCCTATCGCTCTGC
>CM068953.1:191796676-191808133 GCA_035128595.1 Eptatretus atami | reverse complement strand
GAAACTTGGGCTTGGAAATTCAAAAAACTTATAGGCTCTAATGATGTCATTAAGACTGAAGAGCAATTGGGTAATGAATTACATAAACCAATATTCACAAAGTTTCGTAGAAGGAAGGTTTATACCAAGGAAGTTGTCACTTATTATCCTGGTCGCTCGATTTCGATGAACTCAATAATGATAAAGGGGTACAAGTATGCTTTAACCGTTATTGATTTGAGGAGTAGATACGCCGTGGGTTGTCCCATTAAAAACAAAAACAGGTAATACTCTTATGTAGCCTTTCAACAGATATTTAATAAAAGTAAGAAAACCTAAAAAATTGTGGACTGATGAGGGTAGAGAGTTTTATAACAGAATTTATGAATTTTCTAAAAAATAACAGTATTACATTATACAGTACCTTTAATGAGAGGAAAGGCGGGTTGTTTGTGAACGTTTAATCGTACCTTAAAAGAGAGACTATATAAAAAATTCACACAACTCGGTTCCACAACAATGGTCATCTTTTATTCAGGATATTGTGGATAAGTATAATAACACGATCATACGTCAACAAATATGAACCATCAGAAACATTTACAAATTAAAATATGAAAAAGAGATTAATGTCAGAAAACTAAGTTCAAAGTTGTGATATCGTAAGAATATACAGGTGAAATCTCATTTGTGAAAAAGGGGTTTTTGCGGTAAGACCGATGTACTAACGAACTTTTAAAATTGTTGATGTAATAGATACGGTTCCTTGGACTTATAAGATATATGATTTAGAAGCAGAAGATATTTTAGGTTCATTTTATTTACAGGAATTACAAAAGACAAAACAAAGCAGATAATACCCATGGGAGCAATGGGTTGACGCTTCACTCCCTCCTACTATACACCGTTGTGGACACTCGA
Organism: Eptatretus atami; assembly: GCA_035128595.1. Classification (NCBI taxonomy): domain Eukaryota; kingdom Metazoa; phylum Chordata; class Myxini; order Myxiniformes; family Myxinidae; genus Eptatretus; species Eptatretus atami. The sequence goes on along the minus strand of CM068953.1, from coordinate 191,807,233 downwards.
GGCCAAGCCGAAGTATATAACAGTATATAATGTGTGCCAATGGGGGACGTTTCTTAGATCTGTGAATCCAAAAGACAGAATCCTCCACTGAATAGTCAAGGCTTAACTTTTGTCTGTTGATGTTTGTGTGTGTGTGTGTGTGTGTATGTGTTTGTGTGTGTATGTGTGTGTGTGTGTGTGTGTGTGTGTGGTGTGTGCAATGGGAGCAATGGGTTGGCGCTTCACTCCCTCCTACTATACACCGTTGTGGACACTCGAGGGCCAAGTCCGAGTGTATAACAGGTGTCATCTGCCGTATATAATGTGTGTCAATGGGGGACCTTCTTAGATCTGTGAACCAAAAGACACCAGGATTGAGATCTTTGCTCGTGATTATGTGAGGCATCTACACTTATCCTATTAAAATTCACCTACTGGTGTTTGTGAGGTGGTTACTTGGCGAATTTCTTTTTCCCCGAAGTATGTTGGTCTGTAGCATTTGTCTGTTTTTTCTGTCTGTTTTTTGTCACACGATTTTTGGCTACACTTTTCAAGCAATCGTTTTGAATGTTTATGTGCATGTACATGACTGGCCAGTGACAGCAGTACTTAGTTTTGGTGAACATCCGAATTCAGATCCGGATCTGAGAATTTTTTCATTGATTCTTCACCATTGAGAGAAAGGGCCGAAACAATATGTAGCAGGGAATCTCAAGAGGTTATGGATGGATTTGGACAACAACCGGTGGACATATTGGGTGTGTGACAAGGACCAATTGATTCTATTTTGGTGAAGATCCGAATCAGGATCCGGATCCGAGAATTATTCAAGTGATTCTTCACCATTGAGAGTTCGGGCCAAAAAGGATATACTCTATAGGACAATATCTCAACAGGTTATGGATTGATTCCGACGAAATTTGATGGTGTCTGACAAAATGTACTCAAATTATAATTGTACAAACTTTATAAACGTACACATTTTCAAAATGTACATACTTAATAAACGTACTTATTCTCAAATTGGACATACTTTACAAACGTACTCATTTTCAAATTGTACATACTTTATACACATACTCAAATTATAATTGTACATACTTTATAAACGTACGCATTTTCAAATTGTACATACTTTATACACGTACTCATTTTCAAATTGCACACACTTTACACACATACTCATTTTCAAAGTGTACACACTTTATACACGTGCTCAAATTATAATCGTACATACTTTATACATGTACTCAAATTATAATCGTACATATTTTATACACGTACTCAAATTATAATCGTACATACTTTGTACATGTCGTCAAATTCTCATCGTACATACTGTATACACCTACTGAAATCCTAATTTTACATACTTTATACGTGTATCAAATTTTAATCGTACATACTTTATACACGTAGTAAAATTCTAATCGTACATACTTTGAACTCGTACTCAAATTCTAATTGGACATACCATGTACACATACTCAAATTTTAATTGTACATACTTTTATACATGTACTCAAATTCTAGTTGTACATACTTTATACACATACTCAAATTCTATTTGTACATACTTTATACACGTACTCAAATTCTATTGCACATACTTTGTACACGTACTGAAATTGTAATCGAACATACTTTGTACACATACTCAAATTCTAATTGCACATACTTTGTACACGTACTGAAATTGTAATCGAACATACTTTGTACACTACTCAAATCTAATCAAACATACTTGTTACATGTTACTCAAATTCTATTTGTACATACTTTATACACGTACTCAAATTCTAATTGTACATACTTTATACACGTACTCAAATTCAAATCGTACATACTTTAAACACATACTCAAATTCTAATCGTACATAGTTTGTACACGTACTCAAATTCTAATCGTACATACTTTGTACACGTACTCATATTCTAATCGTACATACTTTGTACACATACTCATATTCTAATCGTACGTAAATCTGATATGTAAATCTCACTCACTCACTGACTGATATTAATGTTCAGCATTTCTCGGGTGACATGGAAAGCTGAAAATGTGTGTGCTGATGGACATCGAAGCAGATACACCATGAAAATTCACAGAATCATCGGAAAGTATGTGTAAATGAGAATATCCGAAAATAAGTGCAGCCTTATTCTCACTGCAAGTCAGCGACCTGAGACAATATGTCAGCATACCCCACTCGTAAAAGCGTAGCAATATCTAGAAGGGCACTCTTCCTCGTCGCAAAGTCGCCAGACATGCCTCCGCCTTCATTATTACATCAATATACACGAGAAAAAAATGTTTTTTTTAGAAAATTGTAAAGATAGAGGTATGAAATGTCAATGAAATAACCAAACGAGGGAGGAATGACACCACATTACGATGTCACAATATGACACCATAATCCTCTTATTGAACACCATCACGACATCTTTTGACATTCTTTTTAAAGGGCAAGAATTTTTTTTGTCATGATGCCATTGATATATCTGATCGCCGACATTTTGCTAAGGTCCCCTTGGGGTCTTTAATGTCCACCAACTTGTGTCGGAAATCGGGACTCCCAGTTCAACGTCCATCTGAGTAACAGAACACACACTGATGAACCACCCGGCTGTGAAACACAAGGATGACAGTTTATAGCTGGCTGGAATTCAAATCCATGCAAGATAGCTCAGAGACTACTTTACTACCTCTGGGTCGTGCTGTCATCCCAGGCAAACATTTTGAATGCATTTGACTTAGTCAATGATAAACACCAGTAAACATAAATATTGCCATGCTCACAAAAATAATTTAACAATGTCCTGTTGGAAACACGACAATTTGGAATTATACAAGTCTTATTCTTTACATTTATTACTTTAACCGATTCATTATGGATTAATTAGAAGAATAGCACATCTTCTAAATTAACACATTTTATGTTATTATCAAAAACGAAAAAATATCTGAAATCCATTTTAATCAATGCCGAAATACAAACAATAGTTCTTTATCCATCATACGTGCCTTTAAAATCTAAAACAGCCGACAAGTGAAGTGATATAATTCAGAGATTTCTAACCAGAAGGTAATGCTGTACAACAGCAATATCTGTGTTGAAACAGTGAAAAATAAGAATTTGTTCAACTGTTACCCTTGATATTGTCACATGACAAGCTGTACCTTGAAAACAGATCATGGCTCCTGTGATTCTGATTTTGTGCTTCACTGTCGTCGGTGGAGACGTGTGCAAGCCTCTTACTGGGAGCGATCTTAAGGGCATTTTATCGTATGGAGATATCATTCTCGGTGGAATTTTCCCTCTTCACTATGCAGAAGTTGAAGATCATCCATTTTTGAAAGGCCATCCCCCAGTCATCACCTGTAACACGTAAAGGACTGACTTATTGTTGTACGATATTTGATTAATATGGAGGAAGTTCCACATGAGTACTGTGATGTGTTTGTTCTTAACGGACTCTGTCCATGTCGATATTTATAGAGACACATTAATACTGTATTTGGTTTTCTTTCAATATAAGTTATCAAGTAAATCACTTTTATAAAGTTAACCACAGTTGTTTATTTTTTTTGACATTCTACACTTTTTTTGTCTGCATCAAACATTGTTCTCACCTTTTTTTTTTTCTTTTTTTTACAAATAACCCTGTATAATTCTCTGTTTTCAAACAATATAAATAGAAAATTTGAGTGTAGTTTTGAACGTAAAAACGAAGACGTGGTCATTTATCATGCCACTTCAATAAAAAATGCTACAATTTGCGATTTTGATATTAATTACAGTTTAACATTTTGAACGTAGTCAGTAGGTTCTACATCACTTTGATCAATAATCATCAATCTGATCAGCAGGTGAAAGGGATGGCATAGAGGTCTTCTCTCTCACACACACACACACACACACACACACACACACACACACACACACACACACACACACCACACACACACACATCTCTCTGCTGTCTCTCCTGAGTTCTAATCTCAGCCAAGTTATACACCATCATCCTGTGTTTCACAGGAAGGGTAGTTCATCAATATGTGTGAGGTCCTTTGGATGGACGTTAAACTGGGCGTCGCACCTGTTAGCATTAGTTGGTGGTCGTTAAAGATCTCATGTGTCGTTCACAAAGAGTAGGCAAGTGATTTTGCGCTTTGACATTTTGACCCAATTTTCAATTAGTCTTCTCCATTTTCTCATAAAAAGGCTTTGCTGAAAAAAATTTATGACAAAAGCTCAATTAGAAAGAGTTAAGGCCTGAAAAGATGCAATGACACAAACACACAGAAAGAAGCACAGACGTGGTTTGCAAATTCCTGTCTCTTGCTGTGCAGAGCGATAGGCTTAAAAACCATACATTTTTTTTTATTACAGGATACGTCCCAGACCATTACAATGGGCAATGGCCATGATGTTTGCTATCCAAGAAATTAATGAAAAACATTCACTCATCCCGAACATCACATTAGGTTATGGAATTTATGATACCTGTTGGTCAATTTCCAAAATATATGAGTATGGGTTGAGAGTAATGCAGCAGAGCATTGAAACTGATGATGTAACTGAAGGATTATGTTCCCCACATGCAATTGTTGGACCTTATTCTTCAGCACTTTCAAAACCATTAAACAACATCCTTAGTTTATTTTTGAAGCCACAGGTAAAAATGAATTGGCAAGTAAATGCAAAAATACTGATTTACTTGTAACTCTGAAACATGCAATTAAATAATAACTTCGATAAATTCAATTCCACCTTCTTTAGATAAGTTTTGGAGCAGGTTGCAAATGTTTCAGTGACAAAACTGTTTTTGCATCCTTTTTGCGGACCTATCCGAGTGATCTGTTCTGGACATCAGCTGTGGTTCGTTTGGTGAATTATTTTCAATGGACATATGTAGGTGTTATGAACGTGGAAGATGACTATGGCAGAAATGCAGCAGCTCAGTTTGTAACAGAGGTTGAAAATGAAAACACTTGCTTGGCCTTTCAAGAAACTTGGCCACTTCAATATGAAGAACATCATTTGCTTCACTTGGGTAAGCACTGTGAATGAACGAGAGCAAATGTATTTTTTGATGATTCAGTCCATTATTTAATTTACAGAGCTTACATTTATTTATCTGATTAGCCACATCTCGTGTTGATGTGGATATATAATTTTATTGCTGTATTATTTCTTCCTCGTAATGCTTTATTATCCCCCAATGGACTTATGCCGAAACGGGGGCTTATAATATTGGTCTCAATTTTTGTGTATGCGTCTGCAACCTTATCTCTGGCATATATAGTCAGGCCCAAAAGTTTGCATACACTTGAGCAGAATACAGTTGAGTTCCATTTATACCTCTTTTCTCTACAACAATCATAATTATTTCCATTCCTACAACAATTTCAACAATTCTCCCTTGTTTATATCAAGGATTTCTGCAACTTTTGTACTTTGGATGATTTCATTCATAGTTTAATTCATGATGAGACAAAACTAGCAGTTCAAAAGTTTACATACACCAAGGTGACTTGCTGCATGATTGGCTTTCGAAAGTATTAGAATGTTCTGAAATGGCCTTCTATCACTTGTATTGTGTCCCCCATTCTCTGATGATTATAATTGTGATGTAGTAGGTCAGCTCGTGCTCCCATGGCTGTATAAAGGGCCTAGGTTTCCTATTCAGGCCCTATTTCCACTTGAGTCAGCATGGGGAAGGCAAAATAATACTCTCAAGACCTGAGGAAAAGCATTATCCAGTTGCACAAGACAGGGACTTCTCTTGCGGCCATATCTAGGCAACTAGAAGTGCCATGATCATCTATGCAGACGATTGTGTGGAAGTATAGGGACCTCGGGACAACCAAGATCCTTCCAAGATCAGGCGGAACTAATAGTTGACACCAACCGATGAGAGGGCATTGGTCAGAAAGATATGCTTCAACCCCAAGACTACCAAGAAACACCTGTGCGAAGAATTGGAGACTTCAGGGATGAAGGTGTCACTGTCCACCTTCTGTCCAAAGAGTCCTGCACCGAAACCGACGAAGGCTGCAGAGAACAAAGGAGGCCCATCCTTCAAAAACGCCACTGCGAAGCCAGGCTGAAATATACAAGAAAGCACAAGGCCAAAGATACAGGCTTCTGGCAGAGTGTCCTTTGGTCTGATGAAACCAAGATGGAACTTTTCGGCAACAATGACCAACAGTACATCTGTCCAGAAAATGGAGAGGCCTTCAAACCTAACAACACAATACCCACGGTGAAGCATGGTGATGACAGCATCATGCTATGGGGATGTTTTGCTGCTGGTGGTCCAGGACCACTGTATGAGATAGATGGCACCATGAACTAGGAAGACTACTTGGAAATTCTCCAAGGGAACCTGAAGCAGTCCGCTCGAAAGCTGAACCTCGGATGTCGCTGGACCTTCCAACATGACAATGACCCAAAGTATACTTCCATGTTGGCTGCTGGATGGCTTCAGCAGAACAAGATTGATGTTTTGGAATGGCCAGCTCAAAGCCCGGACTTAAATCCAATGGAGAATTTGTTGACGGAATTGAATAAGAGAGTCCAAAAGAGGGAACCCACCAATTTGACTGAACTCTACCAACACTGTCAAGAAGAATGGGTTAAAATACCTTCAGGAAATTGGAAGAAGCTAATTGATGGTTATCCTGCAAGACTGAGTGAAGTTCTAAAGGTTAAAGGCTATGCAACAAAGTATTAGACAACATTAGAGTGTGCTCTATGTAAACCTTTGACCCGCTATTTTTGTCACATCATGAATTAAACTGTGAATAAAATCATCCAAACTACAAAAGTTGCAGAAACCTTTGATAGAAATAAGGGAGAATGGTTGAAATTGTTCTCGGAATGGAGAGAATTTTAATTATTGTAGAGAAAAGTGGTATCAATGGAAGTCAACTGTATTCTGCTCAACTGTATGCAAACTTTTGGGCCTGACTGTATGGACCGATTTTATTCATACTGAGAAAAAAGACAACACATGATGATATACAAAAGCATATAATTTTGTTTCACGATGAGATTAAAGATGGTCGATTGGCGGACGTTTTAGTTGTAAAAATTACACCTGGTGTCGAACACATCTTCAATTATTTCTCGGATATGCATTGACGGGTCTTGTTCAAACTTGGCACACACATATGGAATGATGGCTTACAGGTGCATGCCATGTTTTTTTTTTTCGAGATCGGAACCAATATGGCTGACTATATATCGGCCATTTTAGTTGAAAAAAAACCTGATGTTGAACATGTCCTCAACCATATCTCAGAAAAGCATTTACCGAACTTTTCAAAGTTGGCACACACATTTGGAATAATGGGTTACGTGAGCATGTCATTTTCTTTCGAGATCAGATTCAATATGACCGACTGTCGGCCATTTTCGTTGTAAAAATCCCTGATGTTGAACATGTCCTCAACCATATCTCATTCAAGCATTTACCGATGTTCTTAAAAACTTGACAAACCTATCAGGGACGATGGTTTACATGTGTGTCGTTTTTGGTTCAAGATCAGATCCAAAATGGCCAACTAACGGCCATTTTGTGACTTAAAAGTGTCGCAAACCATTTCTCCAACATTCATGGTCCGTTTTTGTTCAAACTTGGTACAAGCACGTCAGCCATTGGCGTACACTTGAAAACTTACTTTATTTTGTGATCTGATTAAATATGGTTGACTGGTAGACTGGTGGCCATTTTAGTTGTTAAAAAACCATATGTTGAACACATTTTTCGGACATTCATTTACCGATTTTGGTTAAACTTGGCTCCAAGATAATATATAATGGCTTGCATATGCACTTCATTTTTTACGAAATCAGATACAACATGGCCGACTGCTGGCCATTGAATTACTTAAATGGGTCCCCAACCATTTCTCAGACATGCATGGTCCGATTTTGTTCAAGCTTGGCACAAGCACAGTACATAATGGCTTACACGTGCCTCTCCCTTTAATCTGTGATCTGATCAAAGATGACCGACTGGTAGACTGCTGGCCATTTTACTTGTACATAAATATGGGCTGACCCTTTACCTCCATACAGCAACATTATTAAACATCAGTGGCTATGTCATGTCTTTTTTCGCTGTTAACTGTGCCACCAAATGTCCACGGAGTTTATGTTTTCACCCCTGTCTCTGTGTCTCTCTGTTGATCTATCTGTATGTCTGTCTCTGATGTTATTGACATGTTATTGACAGATTCATCTGTCAATAACATCTCAAAATGTTATTGACAGATTCAAATGAAACCTGGAGGACAGGATGGGTGGATGAGATGGAGGAGTTGCTTCGATTTTGGTGAAGATCCAGAGTTTGATCCGGATCCGAGAATCTTTCAAGTAATTCTTCACTCTTGAGTGATCGGGAAAAAAACGAGATATAGGACGATATCTCAAAAATTATACAGACGGATTCAGATGAAATAAAAAGGAACATCAAGAAGGAACCCGAAGAAGTAAAGAACAAAGTCGGAGTTATCATGAGGAACTTGGATAGAATTCAGGTTTCAACTGCAACTCCAAAACCCTTAAACCCATCCAGGCACAGCCAAGTGAGCATTACAGAAAAAAATTCTGCAAGAATTCACTTCTCCTTTGAAAGATAGATAATGAAAGAGAGAAAAGGAGAGTAAAAGAGATGAAAAAGCAAAAATTTTGAATGAATAAAGAGAATTGTGAAAAAAAAATAGAAATTAAGTGTGAAAGGAACAAAGAACAAAGATGTCAGGAAGAACCCAAATCGATAGATTTCAGCAGTTATTCCCCAGGCTCAAATGCAGCAACATATACAAGCTACCAGAGGTGCCTCAGAGGGGAAGCACAGTCCACACAGCTTCAGGATATGGTGCAAATATAATCAAATGGAAGACGAAGAAGGAACCCTAAGAATAAAGAGCAAAAGATGAAGTCATCAGGAGGAACTTGGATAAGATTCAGGTTTAAGCTGCTACTCCAATACCCTCAAACCCATCCAAGTGCAGCCAAGTTAGCCTGACAGGAAAACGTTCTAAAATAATTAACTTCTCCTAAGGGAGGGAGATAACAAAAGTGGCCAGGTTTGGTGTCTGCCAACAACGAAATGATTCGATTTTGTTGAAAATCTGGAACCGGATACGAGAATTTTTTTTAATTTTTTAAGTGATTCTTCATCATTGAGAGATGGGGCCCAAAACGATACACAACATGATATTTCAAAAAGTTATCGATGAGTTTTGACAAAACTTGTTGAATTATTTGGATAGGTGATAAAAACAAATCGATAAGATTTTGGTTCATTTCTGGGATGCAGATTTGGTCTATCAGTGGGATACAAATCGTAAACTGTTTAGCCTGGCAGAGGTATGCACTCGACTGAGTGCCGTTTTAGTTTTTCCTGCACGTTTTGAAAGCCATTTCGATTCCAAAAATACATTGATATATCTTTTGTGTGAATTTATGTTTCCAAATTTACTTTTCTTTCATGCAATATAAATGTTTATACAAACTCATGGAGTTTTAAAAACTGGTTCAAAGGAAATAACGTCGAGTTTATCTTGAATAAATGAAAAAAAAAATTTTTAAATACCTTTCCTTCTCTTTGCTTGTTGAAATGGATATTGACCTTATTTATTTATTTATTGCAAAAATGTCATTCCAATGTTGTGTGTTACCGAACAAATGTCTGAATGAAGGGAATGTTGTGGCAAAGACAAAAGCAAATATTATATTTATCTTGTGGCATTATAAAGATATTGTACCACTTGCAGAGGTGTTTTTGGTGAACAATATAAGTGAAAAGATATGGTTAGGACTTATTAGCAGTTCATCCATAAAACTTCCACGATATGCTCCGATATTTTTGGGTGCGCTTGGATTTTATCCATTTTATGAGCATATTCCAGGCTTTTATGAATTCCTCATCAGTCGAAAACCCGATATGTTAAATTTTTCTGGACATGTGGAATTTGCGAGGGGAAAGGTGGTGATTGAACATTCTCAAGTTGTAAATTCAACGAAGGAAAAACGTGACAGCGATCATGCAGCTTTTGTGGATCCAGATTTAAATGGCATTTTCCATATTGTAAGGAAACATTTAACAGAAATTGTTCTTCAAAATGGTTCACACTCCTGCAACACATTATCTTATTATTATAACAAGAGTGGAGATTTCAATGATATTTTATGTGGGAATGAAGAAACAAATAAAACTTTGCATAATCATTCATTCAAAAAACTCCAAGAACGTGTTTCGACAGCAGTCAAAGGATTCCAAAAATTAATATTATCTCAATTATCATGGTTAGGAAAGAGAACATTGATCCCAGGAAACTATATTTGCAGTCTTGATCCACTGACAAAGAGGTCTTTCTTTCCCAAAAATGACATGATGAAAAATGTTGAATCTGTGAATGACAATCGTAAAGGGATGAGCATTTTCATGAATGAACTCTGGGAACTAATTTTTAATTGCTCTTTTGACACAGAGAGACAGGAAATTGCGCAATGTAGAGGAGAGGAAAAACTCGAGGAGACCAAATCTCAGTTCACAGAT
>CM068953.1:191782920-191796666 GCA_035128595.1 Eptatretus atami | reverse complement strand
TTCATCAGCCTTATAATGTGTACATTGCTGTGTATGTCATTGCACATGCTTTGGATGATATGGTGATGTGCAAACCACATAGTGGTCCTTTCACCAATGTTTCGTGCCCAAATGTTAAGAACTTTGCATCATGGCAGGTGAATTTTTTTTCCAACTTTATTATTACAACAGTTTTTATATCCTTTATCATTATTTTATAAAAAGCTAATTTGTTGTTACTTTTCTTAAAATGTTCTCAAAATATATATATTTCGAAGAAATATATTTCTAAAAAAGAAAGTCTAAAAAAAATGCAATATTTTCTAAAATAAATAAAGAAATAACTTCTAAATGTTGAAATTATTGTCAAATTGTGTTTGTAAATGAAGCATTATGATAAATAAGTTCAGTTCCGTGTTCGTTTGTGGCCAGACGCCGTCTTTCGTCCTTTGAGAGGTTGTCGTCAAAGGGGGAGGATACTTGTTTCTGAAATTGTCTTGATTAACTCTTTTTCTTAGTTGGTGGTGTTAATTTGTTGATGTTGTTGTCGAACTAGATTTTCTCTTTGAGCAACTTTTGTAACCACTCTGAGTGAATACAGGCAATAGTAAGAACTATAATCTCATTGAATCTCATTAATTACCCACAGAATGTAAATTGAACTCATGTTAAAAAAAACCCATACATAATATAATCATCCATTTTTAGGTCATCTCTTCGAGCATGACCTAATAATATGGGTGTCGATGTCCTTCGATCCGTCCGTGTCGTCCGATACTCAGCAGTCTTCCCGGGTTCACAATGAAGTTGAAGCGGGTGATCTGGTCATTAGTGATCCTGATAGAGGTCGATGAGACGTACACGATGGTATGACCTTCAAGGTCACCGCAGGTCAAGGTCAAGGTCACGAGGCCTTTGAAGTTGCGAAAATGACGATTTTCAAATTCTATCTCCTCCGTTCCGTCATTTCTCAAGCGATCTTGATTTTGATTGGAGCATATGAATCTATGGACAATATCTAAATTTGGTCTGGCCGGATTTTCGATATTCGCTTTCGTTTTCGTGTCACGTGACTTCAAAATTGGCCAAAAATGCGAAAATGACGATTTTCAAAATCTATCTCCTCCTACATTTCTCAAGCGATCTTGAATTTGATTGTGGCATATGAATGTATGCGACAATATCTAAATTTGCTCTCGACGGATTTTGGAATTTCGCTATAGTTTTCGCGTCACGTGACTTCAAATTTTGCATAAACTGCCCTATCTTCAGGAGGCTTTCTATTCTCTACTGGGCATGGTAAAAGTTAGTGAATGGTGTCATTGCATAGCAGCTGACCTTGTTAGGTCATCGCTTCGAGCATGACCTTATAATATGGGTGTCGATGTCCTTCGATCGTCCGACCGTCCGTCCGTCGCCGTCCGTCCGTTCATAATGAAGTTGAAGCGGGAGATCTGGTCATTAGTGATCCTGATAGAGGTCGATGAGCCGTACACGATGGTATGACTTTCAAGGTCACCGACGGTCAGGTCAAGGTCACGAGGCCTTTGAAGTTGCGAAAATGACGATTTTCAAATTCTATCTCCTCCGCCATTTCTCAAGCTATCTTGGTTTGATTGTAGCATATGAATCTATTGCACAATATCTAAATTTGGTCAGGCCGGATTTTCCATATTCGCTTTTGTTTTCGTGTCACGTGACTTCAAAGTTGGGAAAAATGCGAAAATGACGATTTTCAAAATCTATCTCCTCCTACATTTATCAAGCGATCTTGAATTTGATTGTGGCATATGAATGTATGCGACAATATCTAAATTTGGTCGGGAAGGAATTTCGAGTTTCGCTTTCGTTTTCGCGTCACGTGACTTCAAAGTTTGCAAAACTGCCCTACCTTCAGGAGGCTATATATTCTCTACTGGGCATGGTAAAAGTTAGTGAATGGTGTCATTGCATAGCAGCTGACCTTGTCTTTCATGTTCATTCGAAAGAATACGATATCTTCGAATACGTACACGTCATGTGACTTTGAATTTTGCGAAAACTGCTTCATGTAGTTGCAAAATGACGATTTTCAAAATCTATTCTCCCCTACATTTCTTAAGTTATCTTGAATTTGATTGTTGCATATGAATCTATGGGACAATATCTAGATTTGTTCGGGCCGGATTTTCGATATTCGCTTTCGTTTTCGCGTCACGTGACTTCAAAATAATTGGTTGGCCAAAAATCCCTCCTGACCCGAGAAAACTACACCCTTGTAACAGGAACTCATGCTTGTAAAGGTCGTTGTCGTGCTTGGTATTCGTGAACTCTCGGTTTGTGACTCCTATTATATAATCTGCCTGCCTGCCACCGCGTCTTTGTGTCATTAGTGATCCGCCTGCCTGCCCATAGCAGAGCTTTTTAGGTACCCCCACTCATAGCCGAATGTCCCCACCAAATCGGCAATCGCCATAGGCCTAGGTCATAGAAGCTATCAGAATCATCTGGTGGAGGTAGTCGCCTGAGTGGAAATTGTCACCTACTGGTCGGGATCTAACCAGAGTGATATTCAGTTTGAGTCCACTCTGACTGGACCTGCACTTGTAGGGTGATCTGCGTTGTTCATATTGTTCATCTGCATTGAATAGTGACTGAAACGTTGTCGAGTATCAAAACATCTGTATGTGCTTGCATCGTCGTGTTAGTTTTCAGTTTATGATCTTTTCAGTGAATAAATTCCAATCTGATCTATACTTCGTCTGTGGATTGAACTTTCTGATGCATGATCAGTCGACCATATCTAGTCCCCATGCCGAACACCACCTGATTTTATAATGCGTACATAACTGTTCCCCACACAAGCAATTGCCGTACCTCAGAATATGAGTTGCTCAATGCCTAGAATATGTTGCAGCATAGCTTATTTGTCACCGAAAATTCAGTGTGAAAGCCCAAACAGATTTTATCTCGTGTATCAATGAGACGTAACCGTACCTGACATTAACATCGATTTCATTTGTTATTACGTGGAAGCAAGTATCTTTGACAGTCAAAACTGAAAATATGTCAGGCGCGAATATATATCGAACAGTCGAATAGATGTGCTAAATACACAATCTACATAAAATGTTTTATGCAATTAGTCTAGTTTCTCGCAGAGATGACCGTCACTCCTGCACGGGTGTATTTATATATATATATATATATATATATTATATATATATATATATATTTATATATATATATATATATATTGCTTCTTATTAAACAATGTGCTTTCTGTTTTCTTGCTAATGATTTACCATAAAAGTTTCAGATCTTTCCATACTGGTTTCCACTGACAGACCAGACATAATCTGCCAAACAGAAACTTTCCTCCCTCAAGATTTCTCTGACACCCAAGTATCTCTCCCTGGTTACTCCCTCCAGTGGAATGACAGACCTGAGCCTCGTCCTGGTGGAGGATTTGCTCTCTTCATCAAAGACTCTATTCCTCACTCTACACGCACTGTCCTCACTCCCCCACACCCCCAGGAATACCTCTGGCTACGGCTTCCCCTCCACTCCCACCTCATGGTTTATTGTGTGCAGTACTGTCCACCAAACAGTGATGACTCCATTTGCACCTCACTATCTGAAAATATGGATAAACTATCTTCTCGTCAAAACTCTCTCTTCCTCATTTTGGTGACTTCAATTGCCATCATTCCCGTTGACGAGGTGTGGGTACCTCTCTCACCTGTCATGGCACTTCAGGAAAAGCTTTCTGCAACTCATTGGGACTGACTCAATCGGTCAATTTTCCAACGCGGATCTCAACCAATGGTACTGTATCTCCACTGGATCTGATTTTGACAAATTTCCCTGAAAATATCTGCTGTTCTTCCTCTGCTCCAATCGGTTCTTCTGACCATATGCTTGTCAAAGTCGACATCTCTCTGACTGATATCAGAGAACCACCTAGGCACTGTTGAGTTTGGCATTTCACTCAAGCCGACTGGAAGGGTCTCCAAGCAGCCATCAAACTTCTAGACTGGTGTCCTATCGCAACTTTCTCCAACATCAACTCATCCTGGGAATTCCTTCAAGAGAACTTGCTCTCCCTCGTGCATAGATTTATCCCCTCTCGTCTTCGGTTGTCCTAACCTTCCTCCGCCCATGGTTCACTGAAGCTTATGGCGAGGAAGTTGTCCTGAAACAACTTGCCTTTGCCTCATGTAAAGCAAACCCAACTGAGGGTAATCTAAGTTCCTTCCATAAAGCTCGGAACAAGTGTGTATCTGTCCTCAGAGAGGCGAGAAAACAACATCTTTCTAAGCTGAAGTCTGAACTTTCATGCCTCTCTCCCTCCTCCAAATCCTGGTGGCATCTAATCAAATCTGTTTCTGGTGTAGGTTCCCCCTCCATGCCCTCCCTTACCTCAAATGGCTGCACTGCTGATACGCACGTGAAAGGCTTAATGCCTAAACTCGATGTTTGCATCAAACTTTGTGTCCAGAACCCATCACTTTCTGTACCCACCTTATCCAGTCGCACCCAACTGTCCCTGGACTCTGCGTCCTTTTCTCTGGAAAAGGTGGAGAGCTTGCTGTCAAACCTTGACTCAGATACTGCAACCGGTCCAGACCGCATCAGCCCACGTGTCCCATAAACCTGCTCCTCCGCTATTGCTCACCCTCCCTCTATTCTATTCACCCTCTCATTTCTCAAGATCATCCGCCATCTGCTTTGAAATCAGCAAACATCACTGCCCTCCATAAAAAGGTGCAAAAATAGATCCTTGCAGCTACAGACCAATCAGCCTTCTCCCAATCATCAGCAATATTATGGAATCCATCATCGCTTCAGACATTAAATCCTTCCTCCGCTCCAATGGACTGATTTCCGATCATCAATTTGGTTTCAGACCAGGTCACTCTTGCTCAAGGTCATCCGCCATCTGCTTGGAAGTCAGCAAACATCATTGCCCTCCATAAAAGGTGCAAAAACAGATCTTCTAGCAACAGACCAATCAGCCTTCTCCCAATCATCAGCAAGATTATGGAATCCATCATAGCTTCAGACATTAAATCCTTCCTCTTCTCCAATGGACTGATTTCCGATCATCAATTTGGTTTCAGACCAGGTCACTCTACCCTGGGTATGCTGCTTCTGCTCTCCCAACAATGGATGGAGGTTCTCAATGCCGGACAAGAAATCAGAGCCATATCCCGAGAAATAGTGTATGCTTTTGACACTGTTTGGCACCTGCCCTGCTCACCAAACTCCTCTCCTATGGTATCCATGGCCATCTCCACTCATGGATCGCAGACTTCCTCTCCTGTCACCATCAATGTGTGGCCCTAAATGGAGATTTTTCATCCCGCTTTTGTCCAGGCTGAAGTTTCTCAAGGCAGCATTCTGGGTGATCTCTCCGACACTCGGGAAAATCCCCTTTATCACTTTGCTGATGACTCCACCCTCTGCCGTACCATCTGTCATCCCTCAGACCGGCAAGCAGCAGCTTATTCGCTCACCGCAGATCTGGGTAAAATCACAAACTGGTCCAACACATGGAACATGTCTTTCAATCCGGACAAATCTCACACTCTCACTTTCTCTCTCCGAAAGGACCGTTTAGAAAAACCCCCATCCAGTTTCTCGACAATCCTCTGGAAGATTGCTTTCTTTCAAGCTTCTGGGTCTCACGATCTGCAATGATCTTTCTGGGAAAGCCACATTTCCAACCTCGCCTCCAAAGCCAGTCGCCGACTGGGAATCCTCCATCATGCAAAGTCCTTCCTCAGCCCACCTGAGCTCCTGACAACTTTCAAAGCTTTTGTCCACAGCCTGATGGAGTACTGTCTCTGCTCTGGCTGGTGCTCCTGCCTCTCACCTCTCTCCATTTCACGCAGTGGAAGCCAATGCATTTCGGATCATTGGTAACTCCCGCGATGAGGCTGAGTCTTTGCGCCTCTCACTCTCTCCACCGCAAGCAGGTGGGCCGTCTTTCTCTCTTCTTCCATCTCCTCTACAGTCTCGCCCCCCCCCCCGCTCTGTCTGTGATTTGTCCCCACCATATTTCCGCAGGGTGCTGAAGGTCCGCCATCACCGCCTTCTGTAAAACTACCAAAATCACACGAATCAGTCCTCACTTTCACTCTTTCATTCCTCTTTTTTACCTGCCATTGGAATAAACTCCCTCCCTCTATTCAATCCCATTATTCCCTCCAGGAATTCAAACAGCTGTTCACCACCATCTCTTATCTTTCCAATCCAAATCCTCGATCTTTCCTACCCCGGTTATCCACCCCAACCCCACCTCCTTCAAATTCCCTGTTTTCCATCCTGAAAGTCCCTGTATACTCGTGTTCCCCGCCCATCACTCTCCCTTCCACGGATCTCCTCATGTCTCTGTTCCCCACTGTTTTTGTCCTTCCCACTCCTGCCCCTCTGTTCTCATGCCCCCTTGCTGTGCATTGTGTGTTCGCTCTCATACAAGCTCGACAAGGCATACAAAAAAAACAAAAAAACATGTATTTGCTAAAGCAATTTGAAACGATAACTTGGAAACACTGTTTGAGTTTAAGTAAAATTGAATTATTTAAATTAAACATATCACAAGTTACATGATTAAAACATAAATTAATTTACTCCTATTCAGTTTGTCATCCAAATTAACATATCAGATAGTTTGGCTTTGTGTGGGCAAATGTCATTGTGGAGCTGCCAGCTCCGAAGAAAGGCACAAGCACGACAACAAGGAAGGAAATGTTTGCTTTGCCAAGGCTGGGAAACATGCCAGAGTGATGCCATGCGAACACCCCTGTTTCAAGATATTTTAATTTAATATTATATTTGGAACACTTAGAACACAAATTGGCCTTTTGGCATTTTCAAACAACTTCAATTTAGTGGTACTTGGACAAAACATTATGGAATTTTAAGTAATCACGACCATTTCAATTTTTCTGTTCGTAGATCCGCCCATGTCCTTGTTTCTCAAGACAGCTTGCTTGTGTGGAGCAAGGTATTCTATGAACTCTCAAGTTCTGTATGAAATTATTTGAGTTTCCACTCCTTTCATGTATACCTTGTGCATGAAGTCAATTGCTGTGGTGGCACTTACTTCAAATTGATCCACAATGGTGGGAAAGTTACAGAGCAGAATTTTGTGGACATTGTCTGAATTTAGATCGACATTTTACAGCCATGCATTCTCAAATAGTTCTGAGCAGGTGTCTGTCCTTGTGACCGTGACCGTGCTATATATTAAAAGAAATCCTGACCTTCATCAAATAAAATCTATGCGGGCCAATTCCATTTCCAACTCGAAACACTGAAATGTTGTGGAAACCTTTGTTGAAAGACGAAATGCCGCTGTTGAAGTTGGCAATCTACTCACAATGAAGTAGCTAATTCCAGAATAAGCAGTCTGCATTGTCACAAGATAATAAAAACTTGTGAATAAATTTGAAATGCATCTATAGTGAAGGATATTAAGATGATTCAGGCTTTACCCTTGATGGGAGCTAAAGATGAGCCTCTTTTTCTCCAACGGATAATCCCGAAATGTTACCACCTTGTAATCTTCAAAGTAGATTACACTAACCATTTTTACCCCACACACGCAAAAGCAAAAAGCGGGGTTAACCACTTGGTTCAGGTCCATCTGTCTGTCTTCTCAGTTTATGAACAGCAGTTTGTGATCGAGGAACATCTTATTTAAATTGAATGTGATATTTGGAACATGATGAAAAGGGAACACGGAACATGAATAGTAAGACAAGTTTGCCGTTTCACAATACTTAGTCTCTGAATTAGTCCCAATTGCATATGCGCAGAGCAGAGTAAGATCATATTTTACTCTCTCTGCCTGGCACTCAAACAAAATTGAAAATCATTCCAAACAGGAAATTTACTGTTTTTAAGGACGTTGTAAAAAATAAAGACAGAGTCAACAGGCATGAATAACAAATGTAATATGTGAGATAGTGGAGTGTCATCGGCACTGGAATAAAACGGTGATAAAATTAGGAATTAATTTATTTATATGCCTTTAAACCTCTCTTAAAACCTTTATTTAAATTGAATCAAACACTTGACACTGAAGAACAACAATTGCCTTCATAATACTTCCAAAAACTCGTTTTGCAGAACTTGGATTTTTAATTAGGAGGTGTTTAAGGGTGATGTTTAAAACTTCTTCAATAGCACTAAACTTCTGGAATTTTTTTTTAACTATCTTTAAAATCATTATTTTATTTGAATTAAATATATACCAGAAACAATGCATGGGTACCGTGTTCTATGAACTCTCTATTTGTTTTTTTTTTAATTATCATGATAAGTTTTTCATACTTTCAATGATTTATCCTTACAGTTACTGTTCTAATCCGTAATGTGAGCTTTGCGAAAAACAAAAATGGCGACATTTTTAAGTTGATGAAATGGTGATACTCCTGCAAACTACAAACTTCTGAACTGCAGCTGGAGACGATGATGGCAAATGAATCTCAATCCTGTAGGTTCATTTAATCCTCGAGCCCCTCAAGGTGAAGACCTGCAGATAAATGAAAGTGCCATACAATGGAACGATGGAAACAATATGAAAGTAAAGACATTTATTTACTTTTCTGATTTTGTTTCTTATATAATATTTACACACTAAAAAAATATACACATAATAAGAAACATAAAATATCACAAGCACATTCTGCTCACGAGGGGATGTTTTAAAACCAACAGCATCAGGTTGAACGAATGAGCAGGTGTCATATTTACTGTCAAGTGTTTATCATGAGTCTTCAAATATATTCAACAAAAAAACTCCTTCTGGGATATATGATGCTTGCACAAAGTTCTTGTCCTTGAACTGGCTGTTCCATCAACCTTCACATCATCCAGACAGACCCAGCGTAAAATCCTCATCCAGTTTGTTTCAATACGAATCAAATCGATATCAGGTTTCTAATATCTGAATTTCCGTTGACCTGTGGCATATCGATTAGGCTCTATTCATTGCATATTCACAGAATGATCTGAATATCCAATCGCTCATCTCGTGCGTGAAAGTTGACGCTTGTAGCTAAATCGTTTGATGGCCTCTTTGGTGTTTTGCATGACTCATCGTCCTATTAGTGTCCTTATCCAAACTCCCTCTCCAGCTTTACTCAGGGTGTCAGGGCTCCCAGCAACCACTCTCGGTGAATCATAAGCATCATTCACTTTCTCGAGTCTCTGTACTGCTATTCGCTCCCTTTCTCTCTCCTCTTTTTGCTCTCGATATAAATTTGTTCATTGAGTCATCTTTATCGTATGACACAATACAGTTCCAGACGTTTTAAAAAATCCTCCAGCACTTCATACTTTAAACAGGAGGATGCTATTTTTTTGCAAGAAAGAGACATTGTATCACGACAGAGTCTGCAAGATTTAAATATCACCTCTTGTTTAGAAAAGTTGATTAACTTGTTCTCTATATTTTCCAGGTCCCTCGGTCCGTGTGCAGGGAGCCGTGCAGCTGGGAACTCGAAAGTTTCTCTCAAAGGGAGCCTTTTGCTGTTTTGACTGTTCCCTTGCACTGATGGCATACTCCAACACTTCCGGTTTTGATTGTTCACGCAATGAGGCCGACATTATTCAGTGTTATTCTTATGTGCAAATTACAAGTATCATCACGTATATATATAAATATATATATATAATATATATAATATATATATATATATATATAATTAATTATATTATATATAATATATAGATTATATATAATATATATATATATATATATTAATATATATATTATTATATATTCTTGTGATTTCCATTTTTAAACTTTACAATCAAAAGTTTGACATGACACTGATTTGAATGCAGACTCAGAGGATTGCCAGCATTGGCCAGAAGAACTGTGGTCCAACACACTGCGCAGTGCCTGTTTGCCAATGCCAAGGGAGTTTCTGGCTGTCACCGATCCTTTGCTCTCACTCTGCTGGCCTTTGCTGTTCTTGTTTTCAATGGTGGTTAGAGTTTGTATAATGATGGTGAAGTACGCAAGTTAATTGCGTTGAAATCAAAGTCTTGTTTCAATTTGTATTGCTCGTTGCACTTGCAATCAATTTTACAAGCAGTCGGATTTGGTGGGTGACCTACAGACTTGTCTTGTCAATGGAGAGATCTGTGGCCCTTGGCTTGACTCACTTTTCAATTTATCTGTGTGCTCACCAAGGCATATGACATTCTTATGAATTCAAGGTATAGGATGATGATCACATTCCCCCTAAATTAAGATTTTATTTTCATTGCTATAATATGTTTCTGCAAGATATTTTGCTGTTGAATAAATTAGGAGGCAACAATTTATTCAAATTCCAAGGCTAAGGTGTTGTCACCATTTGTATGCAGCAAAAGGTTGTAGGGTAGTATTTTTGGCTGAGTGCACGGCTCTGCGCTAATGCATTGCCCTCTGTATGTTCTCTTCTGCAACTCACTCACTATTCGCAAAGGAACAGTGGGATTTTAATGTCACCAACCAAAGCTGGCAGACAGCATGCAGTTTTACAACATCTAAGGGACGGCACACAGATTTATGATGACTGCCTGTGAAACACTGGTAGGACAGTTTAAATCTGGTCAGGATTCAAACCGCCTAGACAGCTTAGGGGTGAGTGTGTGTACCATTAGGCACAGGGCTCGAGGTACATCTCTAATCCATGTGAGCCTTCATTTCCTTCCACAAAACGTCTGCCTCTGCAGCATTCAAATAGAGTAGTTATTGCCGACGAGAAGGCCTGTGTCACAATACATTGGACTGACTTGCCTCGACATTTCCATGAATCACTTAATTTATAAATGCTGATCACAAAAGTCCATGCTTATTTGACACAATTAAGAGTTTTCTGAAAACAAGAACGTCACACTGTCGTCACAAACTGTGACAAAATCGGTAAGGGCCGATTGGGAAATGTACATTTAAAGTAGTCTTAAAAGTTGAACAGCACGATTGGAAACACATTGACTGCGATATTAAATAATAACTGGACACCCTCTCATCATGCCACGGTTACGGCAGAATGGTTGATTTGTCACACAGTCACACATTGTTTAACCTATATATGGGGCCGTTCAAAAATTACATAACGCTATTTTTTCTAGGAACGCGAAATGTGCATGCTGATGGCTTGATTAAACCTTACTAATAAATTTTGTTAACATTGATTAAATTTTGGGGGTCCTCATTGTATCACATGGCTCGATCACAAAGCCAATGGAAATCTCACGCAACAAACCCAGCAGTGTATATCAGCAGAGGCCAAAAGTCTGATGTTTTGCACACCAAAAAAAAACAAGATGGCAGCATATTAGGTTATGCTGGGTTTCAGGTGGGGTGGAGTTCTCAGGTGGGTTAAAATTACTAGTAGTCGCGATACGGATCTGGATCTTCACACATAATGACTAAATTCTTCCTTCTACAGACATCAACAGTCTACATAAGTTTCATTTGACTCCTTCCACAACTTTTTGAGATATCGTGCGAAATATCGGTTTCGCCCTAATCTCTCAATGGTGAAGAATCACTAAAACATCGCCAGATCCGGATGACCTCTGGATTTTCACCAAAATCTATCATTTTATCCATTTCACCCCAAGTATCCTTTTGAGATACTCCTCTACACAAACAGAAAAACAGACAGACAACAGACAAACAGATATAAAGGGGTGAAAACATAACTTCTTCACCTTCGAATTGGGCGGAGGTAATATAAAGTGAAGATGTTATTTTGGAGATATCGAATTGACTTGATGAGGGCATTCTAATACCTGCAAAGTGTTCCAATTTTTCTGTTTTCAATAACTTGAAACCATTGTATCTTGCCGGTTGAGATTTCATTTCCTGTTTCATCTAGTAATTGGGTCTTTTTTTTCTTTTGATTTCATTCTCTCTGCTGACAGTTTTCATTTATTGTCGTCCATTGGCTAAAGATTTGAAAGTTCCTTTTTTTTTTTGTTTTCTCCAGGTATCTAAGAGTCCTACAACATCTAAAGAAGAAGATGTTCTGCAGCCAAAGGTCCTCCTATACTCTGTTATACCACAAACAGGCTTTAGTGTAGCCTGGGCGTTGTGTGAGAAACACACAACCACCACAAAAACTGGAATACCGTTTGTGGAACCGTTGTTTTAGATGTGTTGGTGCATCTCCCCTCTGGGTTTCATGTGTTTGTGTTACCTTGGTGGTCCTGGTGATCTTCTGCTTTAGTGATGGCTATGACAGGGAGTAAAATAATCCCAGGTTTCAGTGAACTACAAGGTTCATCATCTTCCGCATGCTGTTCTTCTGCATGGTCAGCAATACAATTTGTTCTGCCTATTCGCAGCACACAAGGCTAAAAGTTTTCTGTGCCGTGGAGATATTGCCTATTCGTACAATCGTTATGGATTGTTGGGAATTGTTATTCTAGCCTCATGTTACACATTTATAATGTAAGAGAACAAATAACTTATGAATGAATCTTACATCATGTGTATATATAAAAAAGTTGTTTCGATCTGAATTTGCTCTTTGTGAAAGCAAATATTTTAGAATTTTGTGGCAATTAGAGCTATTTTTAAGTTGAACATGTTCTGTAACGTTTCTGATGACATTCATTTCTCGACAGCAAGCTCTGTAGCTTATGCTGAAACTGTGGCCCCTCAACAACTGAGGATGTGTTATTTCCATCATCTATCTATAATTCCAGCAATTCTCTCTGTGTGTGTCTGTATGTGTTCTGTCTGTCTGCGACCGCCGTTTCTCGACAACCACTGGTCCGATCGGATTGAAACTTGCCAGGAAGATGCCGGGGCCCTGCGATGTGCTTTTCAAGTTTGATATCAAGTCAGCCGAGCGTTCCCAAGTTCGCTATTTATTGTTAACTAATGAGAAAGAGCAGGTGTCATGACGTCATGAATGATGCCACAAATGAATGGGTTTTTCACGATTGACGTCACATTCTTCTTCTCTTCGTTTGTTATGACGTACAATGGACGCTGGGGACACTGAGTATGTGCTCTTTCAAGGTTTGGATATAATCGACAAGCTGTTCCCAAGTTACGGCCATTTATCTGTCAACCAATGACAAGACAACGGTGATATGAGTACGAATGACGTCCAATTTAAACGTTTATTTATTATTATAATTAATTTTTTTTGCACGATTGAACGTCAAATCTCTTCTTCTTCGTTTGGTATTACGTCACAATCGACGCTGGGACTCTGAGTTGTGCCTTTTCAAGGTTGATATCGTTCTCATCCGTTTCACTGTTTCCCAAGTGTTTCCCTAAGGTTTGAAAGCTGTTTTTTTTCCAAGGTTTAAATATTGTTCAATTATTAACTTAATCCGCAGGTGGGTGAATTTCCAAGGGAAACAGCTGTTTCCCAGTGGTTTGAAAGCTGTTTTTTTGCCATGGTTTGAATTATTGTTCAATTATTAATTAATCCAAGGTTTGAATTTTCCAAAAGGAAACAGCTGTTTCCCAAGGATTAAAAGCTGCATTTTCCCAAGGTTTGAATTAATTGTGATAATTATTAATTAATCCAAGGTTTGGATTTTCCAAGGGAAACAGCTGTTTCCCAAGGGTTTGAAAGCTGGTTTTATCACAAGGTTTTGAATTATTGTTGTGCTTGGTAGACATTTGTGATACATTTTCCAGAGGAGGGGCGAGAGAGGAGGGGGGGAGAGGACGGGGAGAGAGAGGGGGAGGAGAGAGGGGCAAGAGAGGGGGCGGAGAGGGGAGGGAGAAGGGGTGGAGAGAGAGGGGCGTCA
>CM068953.1:191675236-191699820 GCA_035128595.1 Eptatretus atami | reverse complement strand
AGCAAAGTTTGTGCTGATTATTGCCTTTCTTATAAAACTAGCTCTCCATGAGCCTTCCTGTTGTATAAAAAAATGTGAGACCCATAGGTCTATTTTAAATATGTATATATTTTTTATATAAAATTGCAATTGGCATTGTTGGGTTTTTTTCCTGTCATGGATTTTTACTTGTAATACATAGGATGTTGAACCATTAATCGAAAGGCATGTTGAACCCTTTCCTGTGTTTAGTGTTCAAAACCCTTTCCTGTGTTTTGTGTTTAAATATGACGATGAAATAGGCCAAACCATATTCTTAGTTAAGTATCCTCAATGAAAGTTGATTTACTGAATTCTACTTCATGATGCATGAATAATCAACGAGATACATACGTTTTAAATGAAACAGCAGTTCAGTACTCATGGTGAGCTGGCATACAATGAGCAGGGTGAAGCAGAAAACTGCAAAGGGTTCATTCAACTGGCAGATAAGATTTGTTGGTTCTCCAACAAAAGGTATGGAACTTGCAAAACACAAAGTCAAGCATGCGAGTAGCAGAGCATTTAACTTTGGTATTGCTGTTTTTCTCATAAACAACTGATAATGCCAGAAGAAAATGAACATCAGACCAAGCGTGATGAAAAATCCAAGAATTGCAAAAGCCAACATGGCAAGAGCTAAGGGTTCAGAAAATGCCAGAAATTCCTTTAACTTGGGCAAACAGGCGCTGTGCTCTTTATTAGACCAGAATTGTATTGGACACTTCATGCAGTCTTGTGAATCTACATATAAAATGGAAAAATCAAAATATCGACAGGAATATTTTACAGACTGGAAACATCGTACAAACCGCTCCAAAACCATGACAACTGTTTTAAACTTGACTACACAGATGGTTTCTGCAAGGCACACATAGTCCACAATCAATCCTCTTCTGGTGAAACTCCCAAAATCCAGAATCACTGCTCACCTACACTCCATTGTTCCTCATTCTTCATGCCTGTGGACCCAACTTCCACAATCTCTTCAATCACATTTTTCCTTGCACGTTTTCAAGACACGTGCTAACCACCATCTCCGATCATTCCCCATCCTACATCATGATATTTTCTACCCCCGTTAACTCACCCCCCCCCCCCTAACCAAACTCCTGGAGGCCACCAGTGTCCAAATTTCCACTCTTTCCTTCGTGAGAGTTTGCTTCTGATTTCATATTGCCCACTCCTTGAATCCTTCCCATAACATCATTCTTTCCAACATCCCATATTTGTCCAAGTTTCTGTCTATTTTGTCCTTCAATCATGCTGTTTTGCCCTCTCTTTCTGCTGTTCCTTTTGTTCTGTTGCATTCTGATCTTTGACGTGTCTAACTCTTCCACGAGCCTTGACTTTGCATCCAAAACTTTTAGCTTACTCTAATGGTCAAAAGTTTTAGAACACCCCCATTTTTCAGTTTTCACTGAAATTTAAGCAGTTCAAGTCAAGTGCATAACATTAAATCGTACAAAGCTCA
This sequence comes from Eptatretus atami, assembly GCA_035128595.1. NCBI lineage: Eukaryota > Metazoa > Chordata > Myxini > Myxiniformes > Myxinidae > Eptatretus > Eptatretus atami. Next base: position 191,698,328 of record CM068953.1, on the reverse strand, counting down.
GTGGTAAACTGCCAGAGGTTAAAAAAAAAGTTTAGTTTACCAAAAAATGAAAAATAATGTAAATTTCAGAGTTGTTAAAAAAGGCCCTTTTCAGGAAACAAGTAATGGGTTAGTAACTGCAGCTGTTCTGCAGCAATGAAGTAAATTAAGCCTTGAAAGTTGATGTAAACAATTCATACAGGTGTCCCAACTTTGGTTGAATAGCTACAAACCCTCTGTCTGTATAAAAGCAGTGTTGGAACAGACTGTGTTGCTACACCCTCTGAAGCATTATTTGGACAATGTTGCACCCCAGGAAGTAGTATATTGCTGTCATAATGGCAAGAAAAAGACAACTAACAAAGGAAGACAGACAGACTAGTATAACCCTTAAAAGTGTCGGTCTTTCCTTGGGAGAAATTGCAAAGAAGCCAAGGTGTCAATGAGTACAGTTTCCTACACCATCAAAGGGCACTTTGAAACTGGAGAAAACTCTGACAGGAAGATGTCTGGCAGACCCAAACCCACAACACAATCAGAGACAAGTTTCTGAGAGTCAACAGCTTGCATGATAGGCAGCTCCAGGAGAGCAGCTTCAAGTACAGCTTAACATTGGTCGAAGTATGGAACTCTAATTTTCAACTGTGAAGAGAAGACTTCGAGCTGGAGGTTTGACAAGTCGAGTGGCAATAAGAAAGCAATTGCTAAGATGGCAAAATAAGAAAAAGAGGCTTGCCTGGGCCATGAAGAACCGCCAGTGGACTATTAAAACCGGAAGAATGTCTTATGGACCGATTAATCAAAATTTGAAATCACGCAGGATTTTTGTACGCCGCCGAGTAGGCGAAAGGATGGTTCCTCAGTGTGTGACACCAACTGTCAAACATGGAGGAGGAAGCGTGATGATCTGGGGCCCTTTTTCTGGATCAAGAGTCAGCGACTTGCACAGAGTGACTGGCACACTGAACCAAAAGGGCTACCACAGCATTTTGCAGCACCATGCAATACCCTCTGGTCTAAGCCTAGTTGGTCAGGGCTTCATCCTACAGCAAGATACCGACCCAAAACATACCTACAGGCTATGTCAAAACTACCTTAGAAGAAAAGAACAAGACGGTAGGCTTCAAATCATGGAACGGACAGCACAGTTTCCAGACTTAAACCCCATTGAGCTGGTTTGGGATGAACTGGACAGAAGGGTGAAAGCAAAGCAACCTACAAGTGGAACACATTTGTGGGAACTTCTGCAACAGTGTTGGGAAGAACTTTCTGAACAATATTTGATTTCCATTGTGGAAAGGATGCCAGGAGTATGTTCGGCTGTTCTATCTGCAAAAGGTAGCTACTTTGATGAGTCAAAAATTTAGATTAAATTTTGTTCAACAAAACGATTCCATGTTTTCTTTTTTATCTGCAATTGTTTATTTGTTCGATGCTTTAATTTCAGAGTACATTGAAACATTAAACTGCTTAAATTTCAGTAAAAACTGGAAAAATGGGGGTGTTCTAAAACTTTTGAACAGTGGAGTATCTGGAATTTAAATTCCTCATCCATCCATCGTCATCACACACCGTTCATCCGTCCGTCCATCCGTCCATCTCCTCTACCGACTTCTCTGGCCAAACCGCTGGGCCAATCTGGCTGAAAATTGGCAGCGACATTTCTCTCGACTCATTACAGGAATTGTAAAGCTAGTTCCGGTCTCATGACTTTTATTCGTTCAAAATGCTGACTTAGAAAATTTCTTTAAAAAATCTTCTCCAGACCCACAAGTCAAAATGTTACCAAATTTGGGTTACGATATTATGATAGGGTCCTGATGTTAAATTGTGAAGGCCATGCTGATCACATGACCGAATGTGTGTCAAAATGATGGTCGTGCAAATTCCTTCAAAAATCTTCTTTTCCAGACCCTCCAGTCAGAATGCTACCAAATTTGGGTTGCAACATTAAGCCAGGTTAGGGATGTTAATTTTCTGAAGTCATGCCAATCACTTTACCGGAAGTGTCAAGATGGCCGACTTTGTCAAGGTTTGAGGAAATCGTGTAAATTCCTTCAAAAATCTTCGTCTCCAGACATACCAGTCAGAATGCTACTAAATTTGGTTTACAGCATTGGGATAGGTCCTGATGTTAAATTGTGGAGGACCTGCTGATCATGTGACCAGAATTGTGTCAAAATGGCAGTCATGCAAATTCCTTCCAAAATCTTCTTCACTAGAACCACCAGTTAGAATGCTACCAAATTTGGATTTCAACATTAGGCTCGGGTAGGGTTGTTAATTATATTGTGGAATTCATGTCAATCACATGACCAGAAGTGTGTCAAAATGGCTGAATTTGTCAACTTTTTAGAAAATCGCATTCATTCCTTTAAAAATCTTCTTCTCCAGATCCATCAGTCAGAATGCTACAAATGTTGGGTCATAACATTAGGAGCAGGTCTTGATGTTAAATTACAGAGGTCACGTTGATTACATTACTGGCAGTGTGTCAAAATGGCGGACGACGTAAATGTTATGGAAAATCACTTAAATTCCTTTAAAAACCTTCCTCTCATGACACACCAGTCAGAATGCCATCAAATTTGGCTTACAACATGAGAATATGGCCCAGATAAGGTACAGTTCCAGTGGTCCTATTTTTCAATCTCTTAATTTTTTATCTACTTTTGTTTGGCTTGTTTGGTGTTCCTTCTCTGAGTTGGTAGCTCATGATCCTGAGATCCTAGGTTAATAATACAAAATCGTAAAACATCATTTTGTCCATTGTCAACTCACATCGTGGTATTTAATTAGTGATATGTGTGCAATCTCCTCCAACATTTTTACAGCCGCACTAAATAAAGAGAAATAAACTTTTCCATGATAAGAATTGCCTTTCCTTTAAAATATGTTGATATATTTTGGAAAACAACAGTAAAATAGTATTACCTGTGTTGTTTGAAAACTCTCCTGCAGTGCAGAGGATACAGTCGAAACAACAGGATGGCTCCCCTTTTCGCAAGATTTTCCGGGTGCCAGGCTGACAAGGCTTGCTACACACAGACTGCGGTACCTGCAAAATGATGTAATTATTTTAAAATAAATTATTTAAATAATCATTAATTTTAAAATGAAACCATTACATTGTCGTACATTGATTAAATATCTTTACAGTTGCACAGATTCATTAGAAGAGATTGTTAGGCCATGCATTGCTTCGGTTTGATGTTTATGTTTGTATCCTTATGATTCGATATCGATTTAATTAATTAATTTATGACTCTGCAATGCATGTTCAGGCAAGAAGTTGATTCAAAAATTTGAGTGGAGTAAAAAGATGACAAATATTATTATTATTGAAGGTCAACTTCACACTGTGTGGAAAGCTCGTGAAAGTTTGTCAGAGGAGAGGGCAAGACGTTCTTGTTGAGGTGGCTGTGAAGCTATCGTATACTGGACCATTGTTGGTTTGTTGGTGATTGCGGAAGGGGCAAGCTGTGAGCTGGTCTCTGCTTATAGTAACTGTGCTGTGGTGATAGGGAGACTGCCTACAGAAGCCGGCACAAGTGATCAACATATTGGAGTCTGGAATGTGCCTTAATTATTGTTGTGGTTTGAAGAAATTATTTCCATCCAAACAGTGTACACTGAGTTGAGGAGGCAAATTTGTTTGATATTGGAATTGTTAGACTGAGAGCACAAGGAACCTTGACAGTCCCAGGAAAAGATGCTGCAGTTAGAACTACAGTATTTTAGACAAGTACTCTCATACACTCTAGTTGGTAACTGGTCCTACTGCAGTAGTCTGCAGAGAATTACTACAGGAAAGAAATTGCCTGGGGTTTGTGGCTGAACAGCATATGCTGGACAGGGAAAATAATCTTTAAGGAGAATATTGAAAGGAAAATATTTGAGGATGAAAGGGAGTAGAGAAGACTTGATGCTAAAAGGTAGGCCATCAGGCAATGCCGTGTACCTTTGCAAGTTTTAAATAAAATTACATTTAATAAATGGATATATCTCCACAAGTGCCAAAACCCAGAAAGTTTATTTTAAAAATCCTTCCAATTGCTCAATCCAGGAAATTTCCGAGAACAAAAAAGAGAGTTTAAGAAGTGACAGTGAAGGATGCTTGAAGAAAGAAAGCCTAAACAAGATCCATAGACAAACATTTAAATAAAGAGAGGCATGACTGTCATTTGGAATGTGTTGACTGGTTTCTCACAACTTTGTGGATTTTTCGTTACAAAGCAACTTCCTGGGCTGAGGCTGACACATATTCATGTGGCACGGAAACAGATGGAAATTTTTATTTTAAAGCATTATATATATATTTTTTTTTATTCATATAATATATATATATATATATATTATATATATAATATATATTATAAATGAATATCGTATCTGATTAACGTCTTTTCATTTCACATTGCAGTTTTTTTAGGAATACATCAATGATGTAAATCAGCGACTTGCTTTGTACACATCGTTTAAAGTAAACAATGATGGATGTTTTCTTTCACAATCTCACAAGATTCCTCGAATTCCTCGGACAAAGATCTTTTTAATGACCTGGATTTATGGTCCCTGATCAAGTCGTTTCGAAGAAAATAGTCAGAAACAGAACACTGCCTCTGTCGCTCCCAAAAATATAAAAATAAGTAATCTGTGTGTGAAGCCAAATTATGCCCACTGCTTACTTATGTGCATGCATAATACATCATGGTGATATAACTCAGAAAGATTCCAATTGCACCGGCCCATAGGATGACAACAGAGGCCTCAAGCCAAAGGAATGAAGTCTGAGGCCAGTACTTACTGTGGCCTTAACAAGGCTCATGAACCCCATGAAATCCAACCTTTCGATATTTCATCATCATTTTTACAGTCACTTTGGTCATTTTCCACTTAACGGAAAACTGATGAGGAGGGTATGGCGATTGTGAATATGACAGCTCCTAAGATATCTTCGACTTTGCATATCAACGAAACAGTGGCCGTATGATTATTCAGGTTACAAATATTGGTGAGGTCAGGCAAGCTGTCCAACCAACGGATGGCAAGGAGCGTTATACATGGACAGACAAACAAATGAGCATATTATTATATACAGTAGACATACTTTTAAAAAGGATATTTTTGCTCACCTCGTGTTTTCCTCCTTTCCACACGATGACATTATTATTCATCGAAAGATTTTCACCATTGAGGCTAGAAAATTCATAAGTGCCCACAGATTTCAGGACCAACTTTTTACCTGCACCTCTCTGCCAGTTGATAATATCATAGTTTGCAGGGGGATCTCCATTTTCATTGTAACTGAAAACATCTCCCATGGTGGTAGTGAAACTCACTTTTTTCAAATAGAACATAAGCTGAAGGCAGAAAAAAGACGAATATATTGCTTTGCTGCAGGGAATATTAAAGTGCGTTTTCACATCGTCATATTTGCCTGCAGACTCTACACCCCCAGGGTTGTTTACATACCATTGCATGTGTGGAATAAAATGGTGAGGGATTGGGGGCGCAGTTGTGAGTCATTGTAAAGAAGGGTCAGGTCAGGTCAGGTATGGGAGCATGTGCCAGAACAGCGCGTCGCTGCGTCCACTTTCCGCCGGTACTCCAGGGGCCTCCGTCTGGCCTTCCCCAGGCAGATGCCAGGCCCATCCCCATCTCCTTGAGATGATGGTCACCTGCCGCAACCACGAGGCATGTGGTCGGCCCATTGGCCTCCTCCACTCACGAGACTCCTCGCTGAGAGAATCTGGTGAACAGGATCAGCGTCAGGAAAACGAGCCACATGTCCTTACAGCCGCAACTGACGCTCACGGACCATGCAGGTAACAAATCTCATCCGAGTCTCTCTCAGCAACCGCTCATTGGACAAAAAATCTGACCAGCGATAGCCAAGGATTCTCCGAAGAGACCTGGTACCAAAGGATTAAGTCTCCGTCTCAGATCTTGGTCAGAGTCCAAGTCTCGCATCCATAGAGCAAGACTGGAAGCACCAAGGACCTATAAGACTCGGACTTTCGTCCTCCCGCACAGGTACCGGCAGCGCCACACCCCATGATCCAGTGAATCCATGACTCCCCAGGCCCGACCCAGACGTCTAATGACCTCTGACTCACAGCCAGCAGAGACATGAATATCACTGCCAAGTTAAGTGAATCTCTTCACGACCTCAACATCCTCACCACAAACAGACACAGACAGGACAGCAGCATCCAAGATGTCATTGAAAGCCTGGATCTTAGTTTTGACCAAGAAACCCGTAATCCCAGCGGCTCCGACTCCTCATTCAGCACCTCGAGGGCCTACAAAAGGATATCTAAAGTCTCCGCAAAGATGACTGCATCATCTCCGAAATCAAGGTCCGAGATCTTGACATCCAAACGATGCACGGCAGCTTGATCTTTCTGACATCCTCCCTAAAATCCAATCCATACAAGTGCTGAAAGTGTGGGGCAAGTACACACCCCTGACAAACTCCAGTAACAAATGGAAATAAGTCAGAGATGGTACCACCACATTTCACAGCACTCTCAGTACCAGAGTAGAGTTCAGACATCAGATCGATCAGTTTTGGTGGCACCCCAAGAAGACCAAGAATCCTCCAGAGGCATCCCGATTCACTGAATCGAACGCTTTACAGAGATCAACATAGGCTGCAAGCAGCCCTGCTGAAACTCTCATCTGCTTTCGGTGAGGACAGGAAGAGCAAGGATACGTCAATCGTTGACCTCTTTGGTGTAAAGCCTGACCACTCTGGACGCTGGTGTTCAAGCAGATGGTGGCGAACCCTATCAATAATTATCCGAGCAAAGACATTTCCGGCACTGAGAGCAGCGTCACCCCTCGGTAGTTGTTGCAGTCTTGGCGATCACTCTTCCTTTCCAGAGAGGGACAACAAGGCCCCTCTTCCAATCAGTTGGGATGATGCCTGTGTTCCAGGCAGAGCACAAAACTGCATGCAACGACACGAGTGCAGCATTTCCACCAGCCTTGAGAAGTTCAGCATGGACGCCACAGATCCCTGGAGTTTACCGTTTCAACCGGTTCACTGTAGCCAGTGTTTCCACAAGCGAAGGTGGACCAAAGTTGATTGGAGGGTCAGCAACAGGATTGTAACACCCTTGACGTCCAACTCGACAGCTGGGGGGTCAGCCTGGTACAACCGCTCAAAGTAACCGGCCAGCGGGCCTTCACTTCAGACTCCTCTGTAAGAGCCTACCACTCTCTGCTCTAACTGCAGTGCTCCGAGGGATGGGCTTGGATGAATGCAATGCGCGAATTCCCTGTAAGCGGGACGAGAATCACCTGTCCACAGGTGATGCTCGACCCCTCACAGATTCCTCGCACATAGGCCTCCTTGTCCACCCTTAGTGCACGTACTTTTTTACGCCTCAGCTCCTGAACTGCTCAGTTCTGCCATTCAGCCTGGCCCTGCGACTCTGGTCAATGGTATCCAGTGTCCCTTGAGAGACAAAATTTTTGTTTGCCCTGCGGAGAGTTCCAAGACATCCACCAGCAACATCAAGGACGTTGGTCTTGAAGGCACTCCACAACTCTTCAGGACCCCCAAAGCACCCAGACACCCCAAATGGCACTCAGCCTGTTGCAAACTCCTCAGCTATTCCTCATCCTTGAGCTTGCCAACATCCAGCCTAGGCTGGGATGGTACCATTCTCCAGGATTTAAGCGTGCAGCTTTAGAGTTGCTACAACAGTCGGTGGTCAGCATTGAGGAACTGAGCACTCCGGTAGACCCTGCAGTTCTGGATCATCCTCCAGCGACCGTCAACGAGGACATAGTCAATCTCCTTTGCCACACCACCAGTGTTGGAAAACCAAGTCCAGCGATGAACTTGTGGGCGCTGAAACCATGAACAGACACGAAGTCCGTGACTTCTTGCAAAGAGTAGGAACTTAGTGCTATTCTGGTTCATAGTCCTGACCATGGGGACCAACACATGTCTCATAACCATCCCTATCAGTTCCAGTCGATGCCTTGAAATCCCCCAAGACTAGAATTGTATCTCGTCTGGGGCACTGATCAACCAAAACTCGAGCATGGCGAAGAATGTGTCCTTCACGGTGAGGTCACTCGCCTCAGTCGAGCATCGACAGAGACCAGGGAATGACACTGAGGAGTGACGAATCCTTTACTTACCCTCATAATACATCGTTGACCGGTGTTACCTCGATTATCATTGGGGTCAGCTTATTGGACACAGCGACAGAACTCCTTGAGTATGGTACCATCAGAGCGACCAGACCAATAGTAGGTGTAACACCCACATTATCTCGCCGCAATCCGGTTCCGAACCTCAGAGAGTGCTGCAATACTGATGCCCAAACGCTTGAGCTCAGATGATAACAGAGACAGGTGATCATCCTCTCTTCGAGATAGGACATTCCAGGCACCCACCCGAAGGGACTGCCTCAGGTTAACCCAAGGAGACCGCCGTCTGTTGGACGACACCTCAGCACCACTCCGACACACTCTCCCGCAATCTGACCAGGGATGATACCCGTGGTTTCCCTCCTTTCATCAAAGATTGTGGGTCCTGAAGGCTTTGCCCCAATCCCGTCATCCGGTGAGCTGCCCTGCGAAGGGAAGCTGCAAAGGAGGTACTCCACGGAGTGGGTTTTCAGATTTCTTTGCGTTTTTGTGTTTTGCAGAATGAAGGGTATTACGGTGGCCGGAGTACAAATCCTGCCACAACCTCCTAATAAATAGTAACCAACTGCAGGAGGACGTCCGCAGACTCAGTTGGGCATTAGATATGGATGGCCCTTGGCTCACAAGGAGCTCCTCCGCACATTGACAGGTTTTGTCTAAATCCTGCTGTGTGTCCATATCCAAACACCCTGCTCACCAGAAAACCTGGTGGGGGAGACGGTTTAGTCGCCGACAACCCGACCATGGAAACGGTTAGTACAGGTTTACATGGTACCTGTAGCAGGTCACAGATCTAACCTGACCTGACCTAAAGAAGAGTGGTTGTGGTATTGTACCTGTACTTTCAGCAGTTTTGGTTTTTTTTTAATGAAATGGTCTTTCTCTTGATTATGTGTGAAAGCGACATTTTTCTTTTCCATGCTTTAGGTCTGTCCTTCAAGAATTTATCTATCCATTTCCACCACCTCCTTTTTATGATTACACAATCCTCCTTTTTCGACCACCTCCATCTCTATTGTTTAACCCGCTGAGCTGCTTGAACCAAGACTCCACCCCCAACCCCGAGCTGTCAGTGCAGAACCTGCTACACCTGCTGCTTTGCACAGATGGGATGGCCCTATACAATTGCAGTCAATATGGTTTCCTCCCACATAGGGCTACATAAAGGGAAGCATGCTTGATTGACACAGTTGGTGAAATCTGATAATGATGCCAAAATAAAACGAAGTGTGTGTGTTGACATTTTAGCTGTTGCTGAGAATGAGTCATCTGAGAATGATGTTAACAAAAAAGCAAGTGGCTTCCAAGCAGCACCATCCTGTTGTTGCCACAACAGAAGCCGGTCATGTCCCAAAACTACATGCCTGTTGGCGTCCCAGCACCAGCCTGTTTGTGCGCTCCATCTGCCTGCATGGATACCTTTGCATGTAGATGATAATCTGCACTCTTATCGACCACACCTACCCATTTTAATCTCATCCCCAACCCTCTATTTCTTCACACCCCCTACCCCTCACTTAAGGATATTTTGGTATTATGTCATCCCATAATTCCCACCTCATCCTTCATGTCGAAAGCAGAATCCTGAAATACTGATTTTTGCTCATTTCTTAATTATTATTAGTATTATTAATATTATTATGAGAAGTATTATGTTTTATTTTTTTTCCTTTGAAAGGAGATGCTTCCTTTCCTGCCATTAGAATAAATAGCAGAGTACCCGTCTGATGGGTAATTTTGTTCCAAGCATGCAACATGTTCTTCTGAAGCAAACCTTTATTTGGGTTCTGGGTGGTGTATAGGCAACTGCCAGCTCTGTAGAGGCAAAATAAATAAATCATCCGGGTTAGGTGCAAGAAGCAAAAACATACCTACAGATTAAAATTAAAAACACCTCATTGCACTGGAAAACGTGTGGACAGGAACTTTGGACTGTAAATGGTGGAGACTTGTAACACCAGGGAAACCTGGAGGTGGTGCGACATGACACACATTTACATGGAGAATTTGCATCCCTCTCCCTTCCCACAAGGACCACCAGCAAAAATAAAAAACCCCCATACATTAATTGTGGACACACTGATCCGACGTGGCAAGTCTGGGTGTAAACGGCCCAGAACTGAAGGAGTAGCATGACAAACAATGAAACAAACAAACACCAGTATCGTGAGGATAAGGGGGAAGTGATTGTGAATTAAATATTCTGTCTATATTTACTTTTGACATTGTTCTTCACAAACGGGGACTGGAACAACGCAGGCCTGATAGGCCGAATGGCCTTCCCATGTGCCAAAATTCCCTGTGTAATGTTGTTAAGAATGGGAAGACATGGGGAGGGGAGGACAGGTAGTTGTGGGTGGGAGGATAGGGAGTTGGGGGTGGGAGCGCATGGAGTTGGAAGAGGGAGATTGAGATGTTGCGAAAGCGTGGGGGATTGAGGACTTGGGGTTGGGAGGGGAGTTGAGTACCTGAGGTTTGGGCAGTTGAGACCTTGAAGAAGAAAGAGGGAGAGAATAACAGAGTTGTGTGGGGATGGGGCATAGCAGGGACAGAGTTGGGTTTGAGGGTTTGAGGCGTTTGAGGTGGGGGCAGGGGGTAGAAACTTTGGGTTTGGAGGAATTTGAGGATTTGAAAAAAGGCGGAGGGGAGCACAGAGTTTAGGTGTGGTGGTAGGGGGGCAGAGAAAGACAGAGTTGTGAGGGGTTGAGCACTTGGGATCGTGTGTGTGTGTGTGTTTGTGTGTGTGTGTGTGTGTGGTGTGTGTGTGTGTGTGTGTGTGTGTGTGTGTGTGGTGTGTGTGTGTGTGGAGGGAGGGGAGGGGGAGTTGGGGACCTGAAATCATATTATACATAATTATACATAATTTCAGAATTTTCATGGGGCCCAGATAGTCCCATTGGGTCTTTTGATTCCATTGGGTATTTTGGGTCCATTGGGTGTATTGGGTATTTTGTGTCTGTTGGGTATTTTGGGGCCTCTATTTATTTGGGCCTGTTGGGTATTTTGGGTATTTTTGTCATTTTTGGTCCATTGTGTATTTTGGGGCGTCTAATTATTTTGGGTCTGTTGGGTATTCTGGGGCCTTTAGTTATTTTTGGGCCTCCGAGTATTTTTGGTATTTTGGGTTCTCTGTGTCTTTTGGGTCCTCAGGGTCATTTGGATCCTCTGGGTATTTTGGGTCTTTGGGGTCCTCATAGTCTTTTGTGTCCCGTGGGTCTTTTCAGTTCTTGAATTGGGTCTTCATGGTCTTTTGGGTCCTCTCGGTCTTTTGGGGTCTTTTGGGTACCATGGTATTTTGGATATTTTGGTTCTTTGGGGTCTTTTGTGTCTTGTGGGTCTTGGGGGCCTTGGATCTTCTGGGTCTTTGGGGTCTTTAAGGGTTTTTTGGGCCGTTGGTATATTTTGTGTCTTTGGGGTCTTTAAGGGTATTCAGGGTATTTTGGGTATTCTGGATATTCAGGGTCTTTTTGGTCCTCGGGGTCTTTTGGGGTCTTAAGGGGATGTTGGTTTCTCAGGGTCTTTGGGTCCTCTGGATCTTTTGGATTCTTCGGTTCGTTGGGTCCTCGGGGTTGTTTGGGTCCTCAGGTTCTTTTGGGTCCTCTGGGTAATCTCGGTTAAGTATTTCAGGTTACAATTGTGGGTGACATCAGGTCATCTGTCCAACCAATGGGTGAAGAATGGACATTCCTACATTCATAACATACATACAAACATACCTAATTAATCACAAACTCTTGTTCCATTGTATATGGATTAGCAATAGAGGAGTGAAACCATGTTAAAATCTGTGTTAAAATGTTAAAAAATGGGGAAACCCAAAACATATGATTATGTTGGTTAATTCCTATCGCAACCTGTAACACTCAATCATTGACAAGCAAAGTGGCTGCAACCATCATGTCTACAAAATTGGAATGTCTGGAATGCATACACAGGCATTGAAGTTAACAGGCGGGACTAACTGAAGTTAACTGGACTGATAGCTGCACACTTCAATCCCACAAACACTCCTTCATTTATTTTGGATATCACGATGACATGCACTGGGAAGAAGTAGCCACAGTCATGGACAAACAAGTCAATAATTCCTTTATCATGAGGAAGCAGCCTTCTGATTACATTAAGGTTCAGACACCACTTTGGCAGTCTCACAGTAGAAGATGCAGCTCGAGAGGATGGTCAGGATCCCTTCTACAATAACATGCATAATGTAATGGCTAACACCAATTAACCACATCTCTTCTTCTTACTTGGGGATTTCAATGCCTAAGTTGGAGCAGATTGAACAGGATGTGCATCAGTTGTAGGCCCCCATGGAGTAGGCACTAGAGATGACATTGGAGAGGGACTCATGAACCTTTGTCTGGCATATTGAGTTTAGATATGTTGGATGAACTTCCAATTCAAAAGTATCCAGAATAATGACTTGATACAGCAAAAATGGCAGACCAAATAAGGAGATTGATCACATCCATATAAATTGTTGCTGGACAGCTATCTCCACCAGCGAAGTATATAGGAATTGTTGAATCTGGATGTCTTGACCACTGCCTACTTGTGTCCAGAGTTGCACTTAATTTGTCAAGAGCAAAGACCACCCCCTGTCAATGAACATGGAGTGTACATTTTGACGTGAACAAGATTAAGAATGTCCAATATCGATATGCAGACAAGGAGGAACTTTCAAACAAGAGGAATGAGACAATCAGTGACATAATCAAAGTGGAAAGATCTCTGATATTCAATCACTGGTGCAGTAGCTTCTATTCTATGCAATAAACAAAAGAGAAGAGCTCAATGGATCATAATTAATACTCATACTTGTCGAAGAAGGCTGCAAGGCAAGGCTAACTGAAAATCCCGATCTTTGTCCATGAATTGCAGAGGGATAAGTGTCAAACTGTTAGACATAAACCTCTTCTGATAAAGAGGTTTATCAGAAACAATAATCAATCATGGCTGAGCAATATACAGCCAATATAAATATTTTGTAAATCAACCACATTGTGAGGAAATGGAAATGCAACCAGTTTCAACCTCTTCAGCATCCTATCCAATCCTCCACCCAACAGCTCTTAACTGATGCAACCAGCCAACTGAAGTTCTGGCAATAATATAGTGCTATGCTTCTCTCACCAGTCCCCATGGACCCTCCAGACAAATTTATCCAACTCGCCAGAATGATGGTCCCACATGAGGAGATAAACACAAACCATCAAATGCAAGATGAAGCAAGAACTGGTATTTCCAAGCAAAGGGGCACTGGATATCTGTGGTATTACACATGAACTCCTCATGAATGCAGATCAGGAAAACGTCTTAAGACTTCACAATCTCTTCTGTGAAATCTGGGAACGTGAGGTTAAAAGCTATCATCCTGTACTTCTCTAAAGGCAAGGGATCACAGACAGGATGTGATAATTATAGGGGAGTCATCCTTCCACTTGTGGTAGCTGAAGTGTTTGCATAAATCATCCTCCAAAGAATCCACAAACCATGGCCAATAACCATCACCTCTATGTTGATGTGAAGAAGGCTTTTAAATTCATAAATAGAGGCTGCCTTTAGTTTCTGTTCCAAGTTTTGGGAGTTCCTACCAAGATTATCTGATTCATCCAGGCTCTTTATGCAAACATAAAAAGTTATGTCCACATGTGAACGTCAGATGTCTAGACGTCAGAGACATGATTATTCAAATGAGGGGAGGACAGGGAGATATACTATGACCAACATTGTTCCTTCCAGCAAAGGATTACATCATGAATGCCACACTGCAATATGGTGGCCATTAGTGTGTCGTCCACCGAAGCACTCACCACAATTTCACAAACTTGGACTTCACTGATGATGTGGTGCTTCCTGCAGAGAGAGAGCTGTCTTCCTTGCATTGGCACTCATCAATTTCAATAGCCACTCATCTAAGTTTGGTCTAAAAGTGAGCTTGCCGAAAACAACAGTACAATGCCTTGGTTGTGGTTAACTCCCCCTTATAATTTCGATCAACAATGACTGTTCACTGGACACAGTCACAGTGTTTCAATATCTTTGCTCTCTCATCTCCTGTCAGGCAGCTCTCGGCCTGAGCTCAGAAGAACAGCTGCCATTGCTCAATCAAGTGAAGCATTACTCTTCAATGTCTGGTAAGTCCCCATAGTCTAGCAGATAAAACTGGTCATACAAAACACTCATAAGCCAAATCTTCACCTACAACTTTGAAACTTAGACTGGAGCTGCCACCATACAGTAAATACCCACATTCATGGTTTTTACATGAAAGTTGTAAGAATTCTTCACATACAATAGAAAAATCACATAAGCAATGCCAATGTGAGACTGAGCAGAGCACAACAACCGAGCCAATTAATCCATTGGGACCACACACATTGGGACCATCCATCCACCATTTGGACCATACTCTGAACAGAGCGTTGGTGCTGCTGAAGCAGTCTCCTGGGCTATTGGGCACAATCCTGGATGGGTTGCCACTACGACACAGGATACTCGAATAGCTAAATCATCCCAGCAAGCTGGAACTCATTTTACCGACCTCGGAAGGATGAAAGGCTGAGTCAACCCCATCTGGTATTAATTCAACGGCTGGCAGGATTTGAACTCAGGACCATAGGATCCCAAGCCCACCACCCGAATCATTAATGAATGCTCAAGCACATTTCAGATACCATGGACATCTGTGCCATCACCCTGACTGTGATGCATCTATCACCCTTCTGACTGAACTTCCACTAGACTGGAAGAAATCCAAGTGGAGACCACATACGTATTATAAGGACACGAGCAAGCAACTAATTTAACCTGTAGGCCTGTCTTTAGAAGATGAACGGAGAAGAGCACTCAATCAAGCAGACTGGAGAAAATGATGGCTGCAGCCACCTCACATCCTGACATGTCAGATGAATGAGTAAATGAGCATGTGGGGTTGAGGGGGAGAGTGAGGTAAATGTGATTTAAATGCACCCTCAACAAGAAAAGTACACATAATGTACTCTGGTCCCCACCAGAGAAATGAAATTGCCAGCTGTACACTGAAGTTGACGTTTGGTTTAGTAGGTGGAAGTGACAAACTTCTCTTGAGTAAGCACTGCCACCTCCACCGCTGCTTGCTCTTAAGTGGTGTCCATGAAATGACTTCCGATACATGCAGAGAGCTCCCCCAAATCATTTGCACAGTGACTTTTGCATCATAAAAGTGTGGACTTCCTGAATACTATCCCCTGACTCAAACGTGAAGGCACAAAATTGCATTTCTGCTGACACAATGAATGGATTGGCGCTCCTGCATGTTAGTCAGGTTATTTATGTCCAGATGTTTTTTAAGGTTCATTTTTGATTTTATGGAGATTTGTAACCATTTTTACATTTTTTTTAAAGTTTGCGAGGTTCTGAATCCAAAAAACAGTGTTTCCATTTGATTTGCAAATTTTCCTGGCCGCCATCTTGGATTTCAAAATTTCAAAATTGTCACCATATGGCACCTATTTATGTCAATATCTCGACAAGTAAGCCAGATATGAAGATGATTCAAGTGGCTGTACCCACATTTTGGGAGCAATGAATATGATAACTCAAAATTATTTGTCCCCCAGTCCATTAAGTTCATATATCATCTTCGTCACTCTCAGACAATGGGCTGTCATGCAAGACATCATCATTTTGGCCCTCGGTGCTGCAAAAACAAAGATCAGTGCATGCCAAGTTGTTCAATCTGCAGCTACACCTTTGTGATGAGCAGTCTCCCTTACATTGGCAAACAACCATTTCAATGATGGTCTTGGCTGCTGGTAAAATATCTGTTGTTTGGGGCTTAAGCTGTGCATTTGTGTCTTTGAGGAATCCATTCTGTCGTCAGTCCAATAATTCATGCTGCACAATGCTGGCTTGACCCCATAACCGTGCCTGAATATGGACTCTTAGAATGTGCTGCTTAAGGGCTCCCGTCATAGATGGAAGCATGTCACTTTCTGCCCTGCATTTACAGAATAGATACCATCGTAGATCAGGAATGCTGTTAATCTCGATCCCTTTTGGGTTGTATGTGACACACACAAATGTAGCTCGCTTGGTTAGCTACTGCTCGCTGACGTTTTTCTCATCAGATAGCTTTGCTAAGGACTCGATAGCATCACTTCCTGCTTTCAGGAAAACTTTCAGCCATGGTGCCTTGCTATTCGATGAAACCTCCCAATGTTGTCCGCCCCTGAAAATACGTGGAGGAGAGGCAGCGCCTTGGCCTTCTGTCTGCCTCGCGCTGATGCAATTGGCTGTATTTGGATGTCCTGACCATTAAGATATAAGTGTTTCTCAGGAGATTATAGGTTGCCACGACTAGCACAAGGACATCTGTGGCTGAGGAGAAGAACATCAGTTGTGCATCAGGTCTGTTTCAATTAGATGCCAACACTGCTTGAAAGATCAGTCGTATCTCAGCTTCTTCATGACTGTTGTGCTCGAAGATCAGATTGCCATTGCTCCTTGTGCATCCTGATATCAATGCAATGACCAGCTTTGTTGAGTCCTAGTGGTATAATAGGATTTTCAGCAATGGATCTTGGGAGGCTTCGACAGCTTTACGCAGAGTTCTGCCAGCATTATCAGTCCGCACCACATACAACTGCTCACCAGCATTTTCCTGACAGAAGACGCACAGATCCTTGTCCAGTGGAACTGTTGATGACCATATAAATAGTGTCAAGGAACCTGAATCTGACTGTTCATCCATTTCAGTCCTTGTTCTTTTAGGTCCTCAGATTTTGGCGGTGTAGAACCCGGTCAAAAGTGCATGAAGTTTATGCTCCCTTGCACATTGCACATAGACTTTGTAAGATGCCACAGAGGAGCATCTATGATGCCGCACAGCCTTTTTGTCAAGTATCTACGGAGGGTATCCATGCACCCCCCCCCCCTCTCCCCAGGACTCTACCAAACCAATTTTTTAGGCTTCCTTTTATGGTCCTATTACACATTTGAGATGTTAACAAAAAAAATTCCCGGCACTCTGGCGATATTCAAGATGGCGTCCAAAATGGCCACCAAAATGGGTAAAATCATAGAATACGGTATATAACATCTCAAAAATGTAGCCAATTGGAAAAATAATCATTGGGATTTGGTTTTTGAGTTGCATTTAGTTGTATTGATTCAATTTACAACTGTAAAAGCTTTACCTACTCTAATTATTCCCACATTCTATGGTCGGTCTAATGGATTTGGTCAAAATCTTTCATAAACCGGCTGGTCAAACCTGACAACAGAACGGTGCAATAATTCAGAATTTCGCGAGGATTCTTGAGAAATCTTTCCTACTTTTCGGGAAAAGGACATTGAAGGCTATTAACACACACCAACTTTCTAACATCCATCCAAAGGACTGTATACAACACACACACACAGAGCAAAACACCAGGATGACAGTTTATAGCTGGGCCAAGATTTGAATCAAGACTAAACAGCTCAGGCGATGTACACTCACCTCTGAGCTATCTTGCTGGGCGGGAAAAGGACATTGAAGGCTATTAAACACACACCAACTTTCTAACATCCATCCAAAGGACTGTTACACACACACACACACACACACACACACACACACACACACACAGCAAAACACCAGGATGACAGTTTATAGCTGGGCCAAGATTTGAATCAAGACTAAACAGCTCAGGCGATGTACACTCACCTCTGAGCTATCTTGCTAGGCGTAAGTGTATTGATTGAATGCTGTTGTTTTTTCAAGGTGGAGAATAATATAATTGATTCACTACCATAAATGCTAGCTCTTGGGTTTTACGTAAAGCAGTTTGCTTTTGTTCCTCTTCCTTTAAATGCATCTGAAGTATATGGTCAATAGAGGGGAAATCTCATAAAAAGTGTTGAAAAATGTCGAACTATCATCATTTTGTATATCCATGACTGAAGGTCATGTTGTCACAATACCAAGAGAAATTATTATTTATTTTTCTGTTGTACGAGTATTGGGAGAGGAACTTGAATTTGACCACTTTTTCTCACCCATGGATCGTAATCTCCCTGAAGTGTACACTGCATTCCATCGAGTAACAAATCCACAAACCTGCCAACCAGTGAAAGAAGGAGACTGGGCACATGATCTGTTCTGAAATGGACCATAACCTTGTGTACAAGACAGTAGATCATGAATTGCGTGTGCAATCGAATTCACAGCAAGAAAAATAACGTATGGAACTCGAACGTTAGAAGTATCTGTAAAGGCGGATTCAACTTTGACCAGTTTTTCAGATCCTGTACAATTCCGCTTCGATTCAATCACAGAATTCCAGGAGCAATTAAATGTTTCTTTCCAAAAATCCAAAAAAACTTCACTCTTTAGGACATTGCTATCTGCCAATAAATAAACAAACAAGTTGATATGGTGTTGTTTTTTGCACGTCCAGTTGACAAAATTGACTGGTGTTCCAATACATAATAATTTGATAAACCTCCCCCCTAAAGGATAGGGGAAGGCTTATTGCTGATGTAGGATTTGTTTCTACTATTAGCACCCCCAATTTTAATGGTATCACAGAGTAATTAGACCCCGAGGAACAGTAACCCACCACTCAGCAACAACAACAAAAAAAATTATTCATGCACTCCCAATTTCCGAAATTTCCTCGCCATATCTTAAATAAAACTAGACCAAATTTCCTAGAGCTGGCTGGGACTTTTGGAAGGACTTTTTGCAACAATAATGAGAATAGGAAGTTTGTCGTGTTGACATAATATGTTGACCTTGACTTATTTTAAAATGGCATGTCATAGTTATAGACATTTTATCATTTTTTCACCACAACTCGACAAAAGTTTGTCAGATCAGAACGAAGTTGCCCTCTCTTGATAGCTGAGAGCAAGATGCATTATGTATAATTTATGTCATACCATTCCCGGTTAAATGTCTAGTTGTTAAACCCCGAGGAGTACGAAACCACCATTTCGGATTTTCTCCCTTTTTTCCGACTGTGTCCAAGAACTTTCGGAATTAAATTTTGCATCATTAATGGGAATAAAATATATGCAGGGTTGACATCTTTCTTTTTTTTAACCCTAATCTAACTTTTAAGGTCATGGCCCAATTCTAGATATTTTAATTTTTTTCACTGCAACTCCACGACGGTTTGGTCAATCAGAACTGAATTGCCCTCTCTCGATAGCCGACAGCAATTCACATTTCCATTTAACTTAAATCATACCCATCTTGGTTAAAGGTCAAGGTCAAGGTCAAATGATATTGTGAAAAAATAACACATTTTAGTAATCTCTCAATTTTGCCAATACACAATCTCAAACACCAATGTTCTTGGATAATACTAGCGCACCTGCATTGAATGTGTGTATCTGTTATTTGTTTAGTGTCCTTGACCTACCTTTTTAAGATTGTGACCGAATTGACAAAAACACCTTTTTCATCATAACTTGAATTATTTTCCTCCGATTTTCATGATATTGAGTTTTCTGGAAAGGTTTTAGATGGAGACTTATTTTCTTAATCTACATTTAATCCATAGATGTTGAAAGCCAAGGTCATCCTGTAGTATGAAAAAGATATGGCCATCATTGGATTGTGGGCCTAAGGGTAAATTGCGGGCAATTGCCAAGGGTAAATTGCCAAGGGTAAGCTTCTCCCAGTTATGGGAGGCTTATCCTTGGTGTTCGCTTTGTGATCGCAGATTCTTGTTTGTTTTTCTTCTTCTACAAAATTGTGTTCTATGCAGATTTGCTGCAAATGTATCTTTACTTCTCCATGTTGGTTTTATTGTCTTCCAATCAAAAGAAGTGAAATGAGAACACAGTAATTATTTTTTTATGATCGTATCATTTAGTCATCAGTTCACTTACTTTTCAAAGCTGATAACTTCTCTTTGTTTCTCCTTCTTTTTTCCTGAAGATTACCAGGAAGTTGTGGTTGAAGACTTTGAAGAAAGTCTTGTAAACCAGGTGTGAGACCCTGTCTTAACCCAAGTCCGATGGCACCATCAAAAATATATGAATACAAGGGATTGTGCATCATACTAAACCAGGCAAAACTTCCAATCCAGGTCTTCTCAGTAATGTTGAATTTGGACAATATTTCAGCAACAGGAACAAAGTCTTTGCTTCGTAATATTACAAGTACAACCAAAGCTTTTGTTGTTTTTCCAATCTGACCTGTTTTCACACACGAAAATAAAAATCTGTTGTTGAGGTAGATTATCGAATACAAAATCATAAATAAAGGACATAATATTTCACCATATTTCCTTATAAATGTATTATTTATTCCCCAAAATAGATAAATGTATGATTTATTGAAATTCCAGCAAATCAAGGGATGTGAAAGCGACTCATAGTTTTTGGGTTGTATACAGTACGTACTGTCATCGGTAATCATATTGATTCCAATCAACCATTTCCTGAAAAATTGCTATATTGGCCAAGCACTAATACATATCGTGTATGTATGTGTGTGTTGTTCAGAAAGCATAACATATTCTCTCTGCTAACTACCAGACTACCACACCCCTCTCTCTCTCTCCCTCTTTGTCCCACAATTGCTCTACCCCCTCCAAGTACAGTGCAACACCCTCCTCCCACACATTTTCTCCCCCCCCCCCCCTCTCTGTCTCTGGACATATGCAGATGGTGGTTATGTCCGACATGGTTATTCCACATGTGATTGGGTGGTGGTTGTGTCAGGGCGGTGTCTGTCTCAGACACATCCGGGCAGCATCTGTCTCTGGACACGTCCGGCGGTGTCTGTCTCTGAACGCATCAGGGCGTGTCTGTCTCCAGATACGTCCGGGCGGTTTCTGTCTCTGGATGCATCCAGGCAGTGTCTGTCTCCGGACATGTCCGGGTGGTGTCTGTCCAGACACATCTGGAGAAACACAGAAGGAGAGCAGTGATTCTTAATTTTGGTAGTTTTACCAGAAGGGGGTTGCTGGCGGACTTCTAGTGCTCTGCAAAAATATTGGGGGGGGGGGACATATCTCAGACAGAGCAGGGGAGGGGTTGTGAGAATGGTGAGCAGATGGTAGAAGACAGAAAGACCACCGACCTGCCTGTGGTGAGAGAGTAAGAGACCAAAGTCTCAGCCTCATCAGAGATGTAAATGCTTGGTTGCCACAGCATGACGCCGAGAAAGGTGAGGAGCGGGTGCACCAGTCCAAAGGGGAGAGCAGTACTCCATTAGTCTTTGGATTAAAGTTTGTATGTGGTCAGGAGCTCAGATGTGCTAAGGAAAGACTTTGCATGACAGCATATGCCCAGTCGGCGACTGGCTTTGGAGGCCAGTTTGGCTTTGGAGGCCAGACTTGATATGCAAATCCTTTAAATTTCTAATCAATTGGATGAAAATTAAGGATTTTTGAAAAATGGCCAATATTCACCTTTGGCCTATTTTGACCTCAAAAGAGAGTGACCCCGATATTACATTGCTATGTAACATGTGGTGAGGCTTCAATTTCCTCCACTGAACAGTGTTTGATGTACACTCTTAACAAAATGCATACACGTATGCCATACATACGTACACCATACGTACGTACGTACGCTACCGATTGCCTCAACCTGCTTTCGCTTCATGAGTGCAGGGTAAATTGCATACTTTATCATCATCTGTTTATTGCAGTCTTGTGGTGATCACTCACCTGTGGGAGGATACCTAACTCCTGGCTCATAATGCTTGCACTGCCAGTGGTGTAGACCAACAGAGTCTTGCCTAATGGGCAGCCATATAAGATTTTGGAGCTTTACATTTTTATATTGGAAGGATTATATTTCTTGGCTAATCATTGTGATTGAATCACAAGAAGATATTGTGATTTGGCTGAGCCTCGAGCACAAAAGTCCATCTTTGCTCATCACCACCGTTCCTTCAGGAAACTCGATTATGAGGATCCAGCTCATGACAGATGTCAAAAATCTCACCATTATTGATTAAGTATGATATAGGTAGGCACAACTAATATTTAATATTCGATAATTACTGTTAATGTAAATACTTTTGAGGAACTTATTTCAATGTCTTTTTTTTTTACCAAGCCTTTCAAGGTGCTGACTGTTATAATGTTGAGGAAGCATTTCTCTGAAAGCGATGCAGAATCTTTGTTCTTCTGCCTCTTTAAGGAACTGGGTCATTACATTTCTGCTGTATTCATCATCAACTGCAACTGTTCCAATAAATTTCCAATGAAAATGGTGCAACAGGCTCAAAATGGCTCTCGATTGGTTATCATCACTTGGAAAGGTTCTCATGAAAAACGGAAACTCCTTTTTGTTACTCAGACATGTGCAGGTTGCACCGTAGCTAATCTGAAATAGATATTTTAACAAATATTTTAACATAATAATAATATTGGTGTTCATTTTACTGTATGTAAACACTTTGGAAATTACCATCATTGAAATTTTTTAAATATTGCTAAATAAATTTAATTTAAGTGAATTTTTGTTTTAAAGTACATCGATTTTTTTTAAGTACATGACAATTTACCTTATTCAACTATATGCCCAACATGACGCTATAGCTGGATCCAATCATGATCATTTATTGGCCATATCCACATGCAATTATTAATACAAAAGAAAGCATGTAACCGGTTTGAAGAAATGTGAAGGTCCATACAGTTGGACTGCTGAGTAGCTCGATAGCATTACCACCAGAGGCAGCGCTAAGCAAATGCTCTAAATGTACCATCTCATTTCAATGAATCTTTGGCAGGTTATGCACACTCATCAGGTATGCGCACTCACCAGGTATGCACACTCACCAGGTATGTGCACTCACCTCTGAGATGTTGAGCCTTGGTTCGATACTCGACTCGAATATAAACAGTTATCCTGATGTGTTCCTAATGTTTTGTCGACAGGGAGTATAGTCGACGAGAGTATATTGTTATACTCTCAGATGCATGGGTGTACGAGGTGGTGG
>CM068953.1:191656359-191666812 GCA_035128595.1 Eptatretus atami | reverse complement strand
CCAATCTTTATTTATGGGCTGGCTCTCAACACTGGAAACAAATCTGTGTTTTTGCTTTTGAATTTTTTACTTGGAATTGCTAAGCTTGCTATTTATAAGACCAGGAAAGCCAGATTGGTAAATATGAAAAACGAAAATGCACTTTTTTGTTTCAAAGACGTGGTGTCTGTTCGTATAAAACTTAACATGCATATCATGTAAACATGGGTAGTCTTCTGGTATTTGAAGACTTATGGTGCAGTGGTGGTGTCTTGTGTAAATGTGTTGAGAATGAAGTTCACTTTTTTGTGAGTTGTAACAATATCATTGACTCTTGAACTTTCATTGTTTTTCTGACTCTGCTGGAGCAGCTGTACTTTAAGAATGGCACTTTGATTCTCATGCGTTGATGCTTTTATGAACCTCAGGCAAATTGTGCCTCAAGATTTCTTTCTTTGTTTAAATTTGCCTTGTGAAATGTTTTATACTTTTATAATAAAAGGACGGAGACATTAAGTCTCTCTCTCATGTCTTGTCTCTGTCTCTGTTCTGTCTTGTTCTGTCTCTGTTCTGTTGCTGTTCTCTCTGTCTTCAACCCCCCCTCTTTCTCTCTCTCTCTTTTTCTCTCTCTCCTTCTTCACGCTCTCTAATTTTTCCGCTCTCCCTCTCTCTTCCTCTCTCTCTCCTCTCTGCTCTCTTTCTCTTTTCTCTTCTCTCCTTCTTCCCTCTCATCTTTTCCCTCCTCTTCTTTCTCCTTCCCTCTCTCTCTTTCTCCTCTCTCTCTTTTCCCTCTGTCTTTCTTCCTCTTCTCTTTCTCCTTCTCTCTTTCTCCCTCTCTCTCTTTCTCTCTCTCTTTCTCCTCTCTCTCTCCTTCTCTTTCCTCTCAGTTAATCAGACAGCTGAGGTTTATTAAGGGTGAAACATAAGGCATGAGTCACTTCTATGGGATGTAAAACTCATGTCATGAACAGTTCTACACTAAAGGCCACAAAGTAATGTGGGCAATCTATTGGCACATCTTGCAAAAACAATTAATCTCCCAGTTCCAGAAAACTCATGGAACATGAACATTACGATAATTGAAACAGGACGGAAACACATACGCATGACGCTGTTCCGCATCGAGCATGCACATAGAAAGAAAACATTGTGATGGATAGAGTCTTAGGTACAAAAAAGCAAAGACAGCCATTGCTAATTTTAGGTATCCATACCCAGGATTTTTGCTGACAACTAGAATTACAAATGGCGAGATTCTCAAAATGAAGTGAAAAGATCCTCGAAGCTGAGAGAGCCGAAATTGTACGAGTGATAATTACTTGGAGCAGTGGGAATGATAAAAGAAGAATCTCATGGAGATCTTAGAAACCTCCTGGGAATTTACTACAAACGAACTAAAGTTGGAAGCTGTTCGGGGTTCATAGACGATCTCAAAAGAGCCGTCAGAACAAACTTTGAGAATAGAAAACTTCACACTTTAGTCCGTGAATTGTGACACCCTTAATGAACGAGGTGGCTACTTCCGAGACCTGGGAGGACTCTGTTCCACCTTCTGAATGCATATGGCATACGAGCTAATGACACACACCCACACACACACACACACACACACACACACACACACACACACACACACAACAACTTTAAACTCTACCAGTGATCTGTTTTACCGCCATTATTGTTGGTTCTGTCATCAGTTGTATTCTAGAATGAGCCGGTGTGATACATGTTCATGGTGGTGACTGGTTTTACTGATGTGTGTTTTAGGAGATGAGCATCACCTGTACTCTCGGTACAGATTGAGTGTTGTGATTAGAAGAATGAAGTATTGGTGATAATGTTTACACAGTAAGTCGAGCTGTTGTTCTTTTATTGACCAACATATTGAAGTTACAACACATGAAGCACAAAAGCACCAGCAATCCTCGTACCGAAAATAATTGTCAAACACCACTGATGATAGAAAGAAAGTGAAGAAACATTCCAGGAAGCGACTAGATAAAAGATGGAAACATCTCGATTGCAACTTACGTACTGTGGGCACTGTACCATTTGATAACTAGAATGAGCTTGTTGCAACCATTAACGCCTTGCTTGACGACAGATGAAAACAAATTTCACATTTGAACATTTAGCATAAGGTTGGTCATTCCTCCCAAATGGAATATTCTTTGGTCATCACTTGATATGCTCGTCTCAACTTGTCACAGCATTCATATGGGACAGGGTAAACTACCTGTCTTTTAGATCCTCTAATGGTCTACCATTGCGGTGTATTGTAAGTACTGTTATGTTTAGCATGTTGTGATAATAGAATGGTTGCAGAATTACTGAAGCAAATTGATTACAAGACAGACAGAATTGTTTTTTCATTGGTCTATGGCAAAATAAAATACACTATTTATTAAGCTTTGGAAGAGTTTAATTTTAACAGAGGAATTAGCCAAGGAACAAAACACCTGCTGGTGTGGTCGAGGGAATTGCCCCAGCTTGTCTCAATCTGTAATCATGGCCTGAAAAGATGATTTTTGATAACACTCCACAAATCAGACTTTGAGAAAGAATCAAAATATTTCAGATTATGGAATAATGTGGTGGAAATATTCAATTTCCAAGTTGAATCAGCATACAAACGAGAATTTTAAATTTGTATATAATGGAGGAGAAAATTGATGATTAGTGAAACCATTCAAACAGA
Organism: Eptatretus atami; assembly: GCA_035128595.1. Classification (NCBI taxonomy): domain Eukaryota; kingdom Metazoa; phylum Chordata; class Myxini; order Myxiniformes; family Myxinidae; genus Eptatretus; species Eptatretus atami. The sequence continues at coordinate 191,664,135 of CM068953.1, read as the reverse complement.
CTTCACTGAAACAGACAGCCAAAGCAATTCTTATTATACACAATTTGACAATCACAAGAATGGGAGGTGAGACATTTGGCACTCCGCTACGGATGAGCTGATAGATTAGGCAAAATAATCAAAAAACTGCAATAAGTGCCCACTTTTGGTGGGATGGGTGGGACGCAATTATGGTAAAGTTTAGTGTTATCCCCCAGGTCACCCTGTTTTCTATCGCGCGAGCAAAGACCTTTTTTCATAGTAAGATACTTCGTTTTATTAATATGTAGGTTCAAAAGAATCTTGGGAAAACGGGAAACATTCTTCTTCTTCTTCTTGCTATGGCAGCTTAGGTTGCCAGGATAGCTATACTTTCTTTGAAAGCGCAACTGTATTCACTGATGCAGAGCCTCTACCGTAACACACTGGTACTCATTTTGCTGCTCAGAAGGCTGACAGGCTGGTAACCCCTGGTGTATTAATTCAGAGCCAACAGGGCTGAACTCAGGACCCTAGGATCCAAGCCACGACCCTAACCACTAAGCCAACAACGAGGCTAAGGGGAACATTTGACAGCCATTCGACTCCAGTACAAAATTAAATTTATAAGTAACCAGCAACAATTATAATTAGCAAGTACATGAAATTTATAATTATTTTTCTTCCACAGATAATACGGTTTGTGGAGTGAACAACTATGTAAAGCATATATTTTTTTATATGTTTTCTGGAAACTAATGTTACTCCTTATGAGAATGGAACTGCATCTGCAGACTAAACTTTTTGGCTAAATTTTGGTTTTAACTATGATTCCAGGTGTGAACACACACACACACACACACACACACACACGCACCCACACACACACACACACACACACCAACACCTAGAAGTTTTTTGGTTTCAATTAATATGGCTAATGCACATGTGAGTTATTTCCTATTCAGATAAAACGATCAACTCCAGATGTTTGAATTCCACAGAGAGGAAAAACTTTGGCCCATGAAATAATTGGTGTGGCCTAAATGATAATGATTATGTAACGTACACTTTACAGAGTGCGGTGCTGCAGAGCAGAATTTTGGTAGCTGTTATGCTGGGTGGTTTGGTGTGCTGGGAGCAATTTTGTTATGCTGGGGGTGGGGTTGTTTTGCTGGGCTGGTTTAGGTTTATGCTGGTTGGTTTGGGTTTGCTGATGGTTGGGTTGGGTTGTGCTTGGTGATTTGGTTATGCTGGGTTGGTTGGGTTTGTGCTGGGTTGGTTTGGTTATGACCTGGGTGTTTTAGTTATTGCTGGATGGTTGGGGGGTTGTGCTGAGTGGTTTGGTTGTGCTGGGTGGTTGGGTTTGTGCTGGTTGGTTTGGTATGCTGGATGGTTGGGTTGTGCTGGGTGGGTTGGGCTTGTGCTTGGTGATTTGGTTTATGCTGATTGGTTGGTTGTGCTGGGTGGTTTGGTTATGCTGGGTGTTTTAGTTATGCTGGACTGGTTTGGTTGTGCTGGTTGTTTGGTTGTGCTGGATGGTTGGGTTGTGCTGGGTGGTTGGGTTGTGCTTGGTGATTGGTTTCTGATTGGATTGGGCTGTGCTGGTGGTTTGGTTATGCTGGGTGATTTTTAAGTTACTGCTGGATGGTTTTGGTTGTGCTGGTTGTTTTGGTTGTTGCTGGATGGGTTGGGTTGTGCTGGTGGTTGGGTTTTGTGCTTGGTGAATTTGTTATGGCTGGTTGGTTTGGTTAATGCTGGATGGTTGGGCTTGTGATGGATGGTTGGGCCTGTGCTGGGTCTATGGTTATGGCTGGTTGGTTTTGGTTATGCTGGGGTGTTTTGGTTGTGCTGGTTTGGTTTTGGATTATGCTGGATTGGTTGGGTTGTGCTGGGTGGTTTGGTTATGGCTGGTTGGTTTGTTGTGTGGGAGGTTTGGTGTGCTGGTTTGGTATTGTTATGCTGGCGGGTTGGGTTTTGTGCTGGTGGGTTTGGTTATGGCTGGGTGTTTAGTTGTGCTGGGTAAGTTTGGTTGTGTTGGGTTTGGTTATGCTTGGATGGTGGGTTTGTGCTGGGTGGTTGTTGTGCTGGGTGGATTGGGTTGTGCTTGGTGATATTGGTTATGCGGTTGGTTTGGTGTGCTGGGTGGTTTGGTTATGCTGGGGTGTTTTTAGTTATGCTGGATGTTGGGTTGTGCTGGGTGGTTGGGTTGTGCTGGGTCTTTGGTTATGCTGGTTGATTTGGTTATCGCTTGGGTGTTTTTAGTTGTGTGGGTAGTTTGGTTGTTGCGGTTGGTTTGGTTATGTTGAATGGGTTGTGGTTGTGCTGGTGGTTTGTTGTGCTGGTGGGTTGGGTTGTGCTGAGTAGTTTGGTTGTGCTATGGTGGTTTTGGTTATGTGGGGTGGTTTCTGGTTATATTAGGTGGTGGTTATGCTGGTTGGTTTGGTTCGTATGGGGTGGCTTTGTTGTGCTGTGGTCGTTTGGTTGTGTTGGGTAGTTTGGTTAGCCTCTGGGTGGTTTGGTTATAGCTCGATTGTTTGGTTTTGTGCTGGTTTGGGTTTGGTTATGGCGATGGTTGGGTTGTGCTGGGTGTTGGGTGTGCTTGGTGGTTTGGGTTATGCTGGTTGGTTGGGGTTGTGCTGGTGGTTTGGTTATGCTGGTTGGTTTGGTTTGCTGGGTGTTTTTAGTTGTGCTGTAGTTTTGATTATGCTGGGTGGATTTCTTGGTTGTGCAAGATGGTTTGGTTGTGCTGGGTGGTTGGGTTTGCTGGGTGGGTTTGGTTGTGGAAGATGGTTGGTTATCTGGATAGCTTGGTTGCTCTGGGTAGTCTTGCGTTATGCTGGGTGGTTGGGTTTAGTGCTCGCTTGTTTGGTTGTGCCTGGGTAGTTTGGTTGATGCTGGTTTGGTTTGGTTATGCTGGATGGTTGGGTTAATGCTGGTGGTTTGGTATGCTGGGTGGTTGGGGTTTGTGTTGGTGGTTGGGTTATGCTGGTTGGTTGGGTTGTGCTGGGTGGTTTGGTTATGCTGGTTGGTTTGGTTATCCGCTGGGTGTTTTTGGTTGATGCTGGGTGGTTTTTGGTTGTGCTGGGTAGTTTGGTTTATGCTGGGATGGTTGGTTGTGCAAGATGGTTTGGTTGTGCTGGGTGGTTTGGGTTATGCCTGGGTGAATTTGGTTGTGCTCGTAGTTTTCCCATTGCCTTCTCAGCCCTCAGAGCAGGAATTAGTAATTTGTTCAGGTGTCGTGGATAGCTCGCCACTGTTGAGTGTTTTTTTCTTTTCTATTTTCAAACAAACACTAATAGGCAACATTATATGACTTGCTTTGCAGTCAATAAATTTTAAACATTTCACAGAATATGATGGATCAGGAATTTGAATAAATTTAGTGAAATATAGGTGAAAGTTTTCAATTTCTGTTTATTTAGCCCCTCTTAAATGGTTTGCTCAATTTGCCGGAAAGTACTTCTGATGTGTAACGTCATGCGGACAACCAAAACAACGGCATCACCTTGTCGCAGCACAACAGTCCCAGATTGATTTCATTGTGGCTAATTCAAAATTAGCCCAAAGGTGTGCTAAACCGTTGAGGGTGAATGTGTTATGGGCATAAAATCATTTTTGGTCTCGAGCAACAACATAGTTGAAACATACTTGGTTAAACGAAATGTTAATAATGTAAATTGAAGTTCTTTGCGTTTCAATTTGTTTATTCCTTTGTTCAACAGAAATTGGGGTTATACAAGGATGCAAAATAATTACTTGATATTGAGCAGAATTTCCACAGTAATGGACTGTATGTTAGGACCACGGTTTTTATGGCGATGGATGAAGACGACATTAAACTTTTTTTCATTATTTCAATTGTGCTCGTCAGCACGATATATTTCTTGACTAAGTCATTCTGATTAATGCCGCGCCGCGTATTGCATCAACCACATTAGGTTTCACATTAATGGAGTTAAAGCTACAGACCTACCGTCATTAGGTTTATCCATTGCGGAGTTCCAAGCTCACAGAATCGACCACATCTAGGTTTACATTGAGGGAGTTCGCTCAAGAACTCGACCAATTAGGTTATACATTGAGGAGTTCAGCTCACAGAATCGACGCACATTAAGGGGTTTTACATTGACAGGAGTTCAGCTCACAGACTCTACCACACTTCAGGTATCCATTGACGGAGTTCAGTTCACAGAAATCGTTACCACATTAGGTTTCACTTTGAACGGGTTCAGCTTCACACACTCTAACCCGCATTAGGTTCCATTGTCGAGTTCAGCTCACAGACTCTACAACATTGATTTCACATTGATGGAGTTCGGCTCAAGAAACTCGACCGCACATTAGGTTTCACATTGACGGAGTTCAGCTCCAAATTACAGTTTTGCTCACCTGCTTTCAGCCTTGGCACCAATCATTGAAGGGTGAGCTCTGGTTTTTTGTACCGCGGCTGTCCCTTTTGAGGGTTGTGGATGATCCAACTGCAAAAAACAATACAAGTAAATAGCAATTTCCAGCAATTGTAATTGCAATGAGATTGACATGTTGTTTTAGAAGAAGTGGTGAGCTAATTTCCATAAATCTAAATTTTGTCTTAATGGTTGCTAGTTTCTCAAATGCGTGCATTGTTTGCTCATTTTTGGTAATTTGGTTATTGTCGATGCTTATTCTTTGCATTGTTTTTTTTCTTTCATTGCTCGTTATATTCTTGGAGATTTAGTTAACTTGGTTTATACGCTTCTTCTGAAATATTTTTGTCTGTATTCTCTTCATTTGTTGAATTCGAAACAATAACTAACATTAAGAAACCCTGAACAACAGATTGTTTCCAGTTTTCTAATGTGAGTGAGCAAAGTATGGAGTAATGTTTATGTCAGCAGAGTAAAAGCACTTTTAAGGCCCATGATGCTGGGTGCCAGGCCTTCAAATCCCATGCACTGTGTGTGGATTCGTTTCGTGTCTAGATCATGTGCTTGTAATTTGTAAAAGTGTCCTGATGTTGGCTAAATGTCTTAGTCTAGATGTTATACAGTTAGTGGAAAAATGGAAACACCAGGGGACACGGGCCTTACAACATATATGTTGTAATGGCCTTACAAAAAGTATGGGGCCACACACGTTCTAAGACAGTGTTGAAATATGCAAATCTATCATGGCAGTCCTCTCATGTGTATTATGCAAGTTGGCTGTCGCTGAGTTCGCATTAAGAGCAGCATGCCGCAAGAAGGAGACCTCCGTGACTTTGAACAGGGTGTAATTGTTGGTTCGCGTGTTTGAGCGGCACTTTAGTGACAATGGCTTTAGTTTATACCAAAAGAAAACACTCGTATTAATCGAAAAATAAAAATCCCTTCGAGTTCCTAACCTTTACTTAGGTCAATTAATCATCACTTAGGTATTAATCAGAATGATAATTTATAATATAAATATAGGTCAAATCAACATGAATCAATTTCATCAAAGTAGCATAAAATTTAGGAATTATCCTTACAAGCATTTTGCGAGAGCAAAAAGGATTATTTTATGAGGCAAAATAGCTGATGTCAAATGATATTAATAGTGCTGGAAAACTATAATGTTGCCAACTTTGAAAGACAAAAAGATACCTCTCATGAACATAAAAGGATATGACGTTTCATTGAAGATACTTATGTTAATTGTTGTAGAGCATTTAAATGATTACTTTATTATATTGGTCCAAAATATTAGCAAAAATATTGCAATCGCAAATAGGATTGTTTGTCTTCACAGTTTTTTTGGGGGGCCTGAGATGCCCAGAAACTTTGAATTTATTATTTTTTTGTCTGATTCTGAACTTGAGATAAAGACAATTGTTGATAAATAAAGAGTGCAGGAAATGAATGGAATAAGGTGTATGTGCTTTTAACAATCTATTTTACTGAAATTAGTTAACATCCCCGTATTCATCACAAATTCATCGATATGTAATGGTGGAAGACATTAGTAATTATCAACCAATCTCATTATGGCTATTTTTCCCCAAACATAACTTGAAAAGACTGTTTAATATCCAAACTGTAAAATTTTTGAAAGCAATCTAATATTTTTTAGTAATTCACAATTTGGATTTAATGAAACATAGCACCATATATGCCTTGTTCCTTGACAAAAGTGGCACAGAATTGATCATTTGCCAAATACAGTTTGGAGTCTTCCTTGACTTCTCTAGGCTTTGTACATTGATCATAAATTTTTTTACACAAACTATACATTATGGATTGGAGAATAACCTGACGAATGGTTTAAAATACTACCTGTTAAACAGACAAAAAATTTGTGGGTGTGAATGGTCTGGAATCCAATATGTGGATCAGTGCTTGTGGGGTTCTTCATAGAATCTATCTTGGGGCCTTTTTGTTTATTATAGAAAATATATTAATGATTTTCATGAAGCCCTGTCCTTCATCTATTTGCTGATGATTCTAACCTTTTATTTTCTCATCGTGATGTTAATGATGTTGTTGCGGGCCGGGGGTCGGGTGAGAGACACTAGGTGGGGGAAGCTATGTCGGTTAGACACGCAGCTCCCCGGAATTGTAGGCCGTCGCCACGGATATTCCGTGACGCAGCGGGTCGCTTAACCCGACGTGGACGCCAATAACTCACGTCGTGACCTCGGGTCTCCGTCTCTGGGTTATCGGGTTACCTAATTAATCAGTGGTTTTATTACGGGGAACACGCCTCGGTACGCCTTGTCCGAACGCAGGGATCACTCTCGGACGGATCACTTTAACCGGTTCGGATGCAGCCGAGAGCACACTGCCAGGAGTCCCGGGCTAAAAGGAACGGATCGTTGGGAATAAAGTCCCGGTAAACTTGGATTTCGGCCATGCTGGATCATGGAAGAAAAGACAAAAACGAGCGGGAAATTTCTAATAATATAATTTAAATTTAGCAAGCAGGCGAGGAAAAATATGTGGCAACAGTGAAGATTTATTGGGGTGTGTTGTGGCTAGAAAGATAGAAAAGAAGCGTGTGGTGCGACAATTAACAGGCAAAGTTACAAAAGGGGCACAGAGCACTTTAAATGAGGAAAATTTAATAACAATCAACAATGATAAATCTTGACAGTCTTTACTTAGCAAGACAGGCCGCCAGCAACCACACAAACACACACCAAATCACACGCTCTCTCTCTCTCTCTCTCCACACAACAACACACACACCACACACACACACACAACACTACACACAGACACAGAACCGATGAAGAGGGAGTTTTGCAACCGGGGGGGGGGGGGGGGGGGGGGGTTGAGGCTTATGATCTCCTGTATGCCCGATAGGCACGACGTGCACATACGTTTCGGGGGGGGGGGGGGGGATGCTCCGGGGTGCGTTGCCGACAGTGGCGCGCGTTTGTCCTCTGGCCAAGCGCATGTGTTGGAGACTGTGTCGTGAAGGAAGGCGCTTGAGTGGAGAAGGGGCGGAGTACAGCTTGCGAGGGTGGGTAGTAGGCGGGATCAGCGTAGGCGGTTGGGGGTCGACCTGGATGTGGGTGGAGATGAGAGAGCGAGTCGAGGAGCAGGAGGGGGGTCGTGTGCGGTGTCGACAAGGTGTGGGCGGGAGACGGGAGGTGGAGAACGAGAAGCAGGAAACAAGACCGTCTGGGCCACGAGGGACTTGCCCAACTTTATACGGGCCGCAGCTGGGGGGAGGGGCATGCAATCCAACGTTCATCACCGAATCGGGCGCGTGCCGGATTGTCCCGACCTCCGGTGGCTGCAGCCTTGGGCCGGAAACCGCCTCACTTCGTTCCGGCAAAAAAGGGCCATCCCAATAGCGGCAATTTGGCGTAGT
>CM068953.1:191643017-191656334 GCA_035128595.1 Eptatretus atami | reverse complement strand
GACCTCTTTCTCTTTCTCTTTATCTTTCTCTGCTCCTCTTTCAAGCCTCTCTGATCATCTCTCTCTCTCTCTCTTCTTTCTCTCTTTCTCCTTCTCCTCTTCTACGCCTCCTTCTCCTCTCTCCTCTCTCTCATCCCTCTCTCTCTTTCCTTCTCTTCCTCTCCTTCTCTCTCCTCTCATCTTCTCTCTTCCCCTCTCCTCTCTCTCTCTTCCCTCTCTCTCTTTCCTCTCTCTCTCTCTCTCTTTCTCACTCTCTCTCTCTCTCTCTTCTCACTCTCTCTCTTTCTCTCTCTCTCTCTCTCTCTCCTCTGCCCCTCTCTCTTCCCTCTCTCTTCCGCCTTCCCTCTTTCTCCTATTCACTCCTGTCTCTCCTTCTCCCTCTCTCTCTCTCTTCTCATCTCTCTCTCTCTTCTCTCTCTCTCTCCCTCCTCTCTCGCCTCTATCTCCTCGCGTCCTCGTTCTCTCTCTCTCGTCATCTCTCTGCTCCCTCCTGCTGGCGTCTGGTGAGTCGTGCCGTGGTGTGGGCGTCATGGCGGCTTCGTGTGTGCAGCTGTGAGTACTGTGCTGTGTTGGTGCTGTTCCTATCCCAATTTCGTTTCCCTCTGTGTCACTGTACGTGTTTGTGGAGTTTTTTTCCTTCTTTTCCCCGTTTTTTTTATCTTCCAAATGAGATGAGAGAGAGGGAGAGCATGTACTGTAAGCGTTTTTTTTTTTCTTTTTTTTTTTCATAAGGCCTTTCCAGAGCTTTTGAGGCCTGCGTTTCCTAGTTGGCAGCTGCCTTATAACTTAAAAATACTAAAGTATCGATTGTTCTCTCCTTTTAGTTTATTTCAAACAGTGATACGTGTTGCACCAAGACGAGCAAATGGCTAATGGGGATTTATCTCGTAAGCACGGATTATGTTTAGTCCCGCCCGAAGTGTAATGATGGATGACATTTCTCTCAAAAATGAGAACAGATAGGAGTAAAACATTCGTGCTGCTTCAAAATGAGCCACAAGAGTAGTTTTTGTTTCACAAACGCTTTATCGACATCGTTGTCCAAAACGGTTTTTCCTTTGAAAACTTTGTCCCTGTCTCATCAATGGATACTCCTGCTACAAAGATAATATTAAGCAATGTTCCGCCTTTCCTTTCTAATGAAGCGATTCAACAAATGCTTGTGATTATGGCACTGTAGTGTCGAGAATTATAACGGCCCCGTTACGGACGAGGAACGACAGATTAAAGCATGTGGAATCCTTTAGACGTTTCTGCTATGTTGTGTTAAAAGACGGTATAACACAGTTGAATATCTCGATGACCTTTAAAGTGGCGGAGCATGACTACAGGATTTTTTTCAATGACAGAAACTTTAATCTGTTATAACTGCGGGGCATATGGTCACACCAAATATTATTGTCCTGGCGGTAAGAAAGAAACATATTCTGCAGCTGCTGCAGATGGACTGGGTCATGCGACCGCAACTACCACAGGCAGGTTGAGTAACGTGACTGTAGAGGCTGCAGGTAAACCAAAACATGTGACTACCCCTGTTGAAAAGGAACTGGGCCACGTAAATACGGATGGAGGAGGATTGGGTCACGTGACTGCAATGGCAGAACCTCCCCTTCTAACCACAGCCGTGTCGGTAGATTTGGCAAACCAGCCACAGATAGACAAACGACATACGTTAAAATGTTCAGGTAGGATTGGAGATGGTGTCGATAGTAACAAGTGAAACAGCAGAAGGGCTGGAACCCTTGGAAGTTTTTTCAGTGACGAGATAAAGATATGGAACTGCTTCAAGGAGAGTTTTGAAACGGCCAACATAAGCATGAAAGTAATTGTAAGGCACAAAGTGTTGGTAGTCCAAGAAGATGGTGGTCTCGACAAGCCTTCACATACTGAAGGAATGGTGAAGCACTGGGAGATGAGCTCCACCCATTGCTAATGTTGAAGGAGATGAAACGATGGACAAAAATGCTTGATGCATGAAACGAAAGCTTGGTTATCGAAGATAACAGTCAACTTGAGACATATGACAAAAAAAAAGAAAAAAAAAAATGACAGTGATGAAGAAGAAGATTCCTCCGTGCAGTGCCAACAGGAAGAAAGCACCACTTCCGATACAAAAGGGGGTCAAGGAACACAACTACAAGTAAACAACACAGGTGTGGTCCCCGATGAATGGTCCTCCTCCTTAAGTGAAACTTCGGGGTCACTGCAGGGGATAACAAGCAAAAATAATAGTAAAGGAGGAAATTGTTAGGTTTCTAAAGAAACCTTCAGGCAACGCAAGGTGCAAATTAAGGATTATTTTCCTGATATTAAAGTTTTCATTGCGACTGCAAAAATATTGTTTCGAATTCGCGCCTCGCCGGCGTGCGATCGCCACGTAAACTCGAATCGCGACCGCGTCCCACCGGACGGCAATTCAGTGTGACCCTCCTGTAGCACTAACCGCCAAAACAGTCACGGGTTGGGGGTTAACCCCACACCCACCAGTCCGCAGTCACCGCTGAGATAGTCCCTCAAATAATCGCCGAAAGTCGAATTACCTATGACTATCGCCGGGTAATCTGCGAGGGATGGACCACGCCACAGGCCGACTCCGGACACGAACGCCTTAAGCGGTTCGTTCCGTCTTACAGGGATAACCGAGCGGGAGTTATCGTCGCCTTTGACGGTTCCGATTAATTACGGGATGTTTGAAACCCACTACGAATCCCTTACGTGATGCAAGATGGAGATTCAATTAAAGGAAAGACAAGCGAAACGGGAAAACAGTTCACACAATGCACATTTATTTCACACACACAGACAAGCACGTATTACAGTCAGCAACAGTTTTCATACAGTCAAAGAAAGAACAAAGCAAGAACGAAAGCAAGAACTACAACCGAAATATGACTTACACGGCACACATACACAGTTCTACTTTACAAGACTTGGCGCCACACACACACATACACCAAAAGCAAGAGAAAAGAAAAGTAGTGACTTCCCTGGCGCGTCGTCGAGTCCTCCTCCGCGACCTCAGCTCCCAGCTCCTCCGGCGTCTCGGTGAGCTCGTGCTTCGCGCCGGCCACGTGTTGGCCGCTCGACGCCACGGAACGGGGTTTTCGGCGCTATTCTCAGCGCGGATAAAGGGGGAAACACGTTGATGCTCGGGGTCGGGAGAGGGAATGGCAGATGCTCCGTCCCGCCAGGGGGTCCGGGACCACACCAACGAAGACCTTGGCACCGACAGAAGACCAGACCAGACCACGGCGAGACGAGCCAAGACGAACGACGAGACCAGCTCCAGGACGAAGAGGCGAACCACCCCATGTGCGCGCCTTTATAGACCGAGGAGGGGCGTGTATGCAAATTCCCGATCAAAATGCATTTGGAGCGGGGCCACGCCACCCCTTGGTCAGCCATTGGTCGGGCAAAAAGGGGGCATGAGCCTCTTTTGATCCGCATTCTCTCCCTTGAAGAATCCACATTCATCGCGCTTGGAGAACGGGCCATACCGCCCGACGCTCGCCCATTGGACGGAGAAAAAGGGGGCGTGAAGCTCCCCCGATCCGTTTTCTCCCTCGGAAGAGCGCCGCATTCGCTGCTCGCGGCTCGACGCGTTCGGCACTAATCGCCGAACGGGCCCTAGACAGCCCGGTTCAGTGTTCACAGGTGGTGCGGTTGCTGGTTGTGAAGGAGAAAGGCGAAGGTGGTGGGAGGTTTGCCGTGGTGGTTGGGCCGTTGTTGGGCGTCGTTAGAGAATGGCGGGTTGAGGCGGTGCTTGCGGGGTTGTGGTTGTGGAGGTGAAGGTCGTGGCGGTTTTGGTGGAGTTGTTCGGGGGCGTTTGTTGATGGTGCGATTTGGATGTTGGGTGGTGTTTTGTCCAAAATAACGACAGCAAAAGAAAACGGCTAACTGAAGAATCGCAGCCCGAATGGATCACATAATTCCCTCTATACAACGGGTTTTGGCTAAACTACACATGAACTTACCGATATATCTCACCTGAGGACCCTTTATGGTGTAATGCGAATTTCCACAACCGTAACACTACCCCCTACCCCTTTTACAGGACTCGTCCCGAGTCGTCAAATTCTCGTGTACCAATCATCTGTAGTTCTCCCCTAATACGTTTTACCTTCGGATCCCTTGAGTGCGACATTCAGTGTATTCGTGTCCCCAAAATAATAACCTGAGGGCTGAGTAACTAACTAAAACAAACCCACTCATACAGACGACTTAAATAAAATTGCCGGGCGCTAACACATACATGCGGCGGGCGCACTCATATTTACAGTACATCTTAACCTTATAAATTTACACTAACCATGGCCAGGATCAATGGACTCTGCAAGAGAGAAAAGCAGTTAGCAGGGAGCCAGGCTGCTCGACATGCAGTCTCTGGCTCGCAATGCAAGTGACAGGAACGTGGCCGGCTGCTCACACGCAGTCAAGGCCTCCCCTTATGAAATGAACGCAGTGAACCACAACGGTGCATGGGCTGCACCAACGCAGTCTCCTGCCAGCTCAAGTGGCACAGCAATGAACGCAACGTGCCGCTTTGGCAGCTGCAACGCACTACGCAAGTCTCCGTGCCAACTCAGTGGCACACGCAATGAACACACGGCGCATGTATGGATGGACGGATGAATTGAAGGATGGCTGCAAACAAAGAACGGTGCACGGCGCGCCACTGCAGGCCCGTGTTGTAGCTGCCACAGGGCAGTCCTCGCAAACTGCGCGAACGATCCTGGCGCACATGCAATGAACAAGGGGGGGGGGGAATGCAAAACAGAACGGGGGCAAAAGATGACGAGGGGCAGTAGGCATGGATTGGCAAAAGCAGGCAGGTAAGGCATGGCATGACAAGGCCGCTGTAGCAAAAACAGCCGGCAGTGAAATGCACAATAGCACAGCGAGGCCGGCACAGCCTTGCCCTAATGACAGCAACAGCCAGCCGATGAGTGGCCAGCCTTTGCCCTTCAGTGGAGTTGGTGGAGGGAGTGCGGTAGGTGCTGGCCACTCAGAAGCGGGCGGACCTACCTGACTATCTCCCTCCCAAACCTATCGCCTTTGCCTGTCTCTGTCCATACCCACCCCCTTAATTGTCAAAAACCAATTTAGCCCCAACTTATTTTTTTGTTGTTTTTATTTTTATCTTTACTTCCCCTCTATAAATCGTCCCCTAACCCCCTTTACTGTCTCTGTTCGGCTAACCTATCCTGTCCGAGCCTACTCCCACCCTACGTTCCCTTCCGGAGGGGATAAGAAGAGCTAGGTCCTGCGTCGAGGCCCAACTCAAGCCTCAGGATGGCCTCCTCGGAGTTCAGCGATCTTTACCCAAAGTGGGTCCAGCGGCCCACAACGAGCGAAGGGATGGGATGGTGCGGAGGGTACACTTCCTATCTACCCTATCCATTTAACTTTGAACTACCCGGGGCTTTCAACAAGCGCCTCTCGCTTAAACTATCGGTTCTAGCAACCAAGATTCCTGTCGCCTGTGTTGGTGTCCTCACAATTTCGGGCCTGCCCCCAATTTTCCTTCCGTGCCTCACACGGTCTCATGGCTGGGACGCGTGGCTCCCTTGGCAGGCACTACCTCGCCGATTCTCCAGCTATGGCACCCCCGGGCACTACACTGCCTCCGACCTACCAGCTCCCTAAACACCGGGGAGTGCCCTCCATGGGACTCCCTGAAACGCTCACGTGGCAGGCTGGCCCCCGGCCCTCCCTGGGTGCCCGTGCCCAATGCACTGCCACTGCGGCTAATGGCGCCCCGGGCCGCCGCATTCATGCGGGCGCACCCGTGCCCACTACACTATCCCGGCCCCCATGGGCCTTGGGCCTACGCGGCCGACTAGCCCGGCTGCCCGGGTACCCACTCAGCGATACTCACCTTTCGCAGCCACGCTCCCAGCCTGTCAACAGGGCTCCTGCACCCTCCAACGGGTTCGAGCCTACACTCCACCAACAGCAAAACGACCTCATTTTGTCAATTTGACTAACCCCTAACTCACTCTACACTGACCCCGGGTCCCTTGGGTGGGAATCACTCCTCCCCCAATCACTCATCGCACCATGCATTCACATTCGCCCATTCATCTCCCGCTGGCTCACTCACTCACCAAGTACATTTTCCTTCCACACTTCTCAACTCACACCGCTGAATCTGCCAATCCTGCTCACTAAATCCCCTATCTAACTCTTGCTCCCACGTCTCCCTTACATTATAGCACGTTCCTTTTAACACTACGTAGCTGAGCTACGTCCCTCTACACACTCACAGTCTGTCACTGTCTTCCAAATCATCAACATAAATTTTCCCCTCCTAAATCTGGCTACAGCTCTACCTAATCCATTCACGGGCCCCATGAGGACTTACCCCTGCCCCAATGAAGCCGGTCTAGCTAAGCTAACCCTTCCCCCTAACTAGTCCATCACTGTGCCCGGCAGGGTCTTCCACCCCTTGCCGGGAATCCTGTTTCACTCGAAGCGAGGCTTGCATTTTTTTTTATTTATGCGCGCGCAGCACCAGCCGTGGCAACTCGCAACCTGCGCTCTTTGCCCGTGACGTCATGGCAGCTTGTTCGCGTCCCTCGTCCCTCTTGACGGCACCATCGGCAGGGATTCCAACCCTACACGCAGCCATGACGCCACCCGGCGCATCAAAAAAAAAACAAGCCCCGCGTTTCGAGGGTTCCCACGCGAACACACGTGCTCTGCCCATTGGAGTTACACAAGCTCGCGTGGAGAACCCGTCATTCAAATCCGTTGTCCTGCCTAAACTTTGTCGTCCGCGGGATCGGCAACATTCACCGCTGGCGTTTCCGGACCGGGGTTCACTCCCGCAAGCGCGTACGTGGCGCCTCGTGCGCTGCACGGCACGGTACTCGAGCGCGCTCCGTGCAAACCCGGGGCGATCCCCAAAACAGCTACGGCCGCTACTCGGCTTTTGTCCCTCTGTCGCCGTCGTCATCTCCATCCCTCCACGCGCTCAAACTCCCGCGTGTCACGAGACTCACACACACACATGACATATCACACCGGGAGACGCGCTGCATGTTCGCAACATGCCACGTCATCTCCCTTTACGTACCGCTCTCTTACACACACGGTCTCTCTCACTTCCACACCCAACCTTTCACTTGCACAGGGGGTCTCACTCACACCTTGCGTGCTGGAAAGCACGCATCTCCGCACACTCGCAAACACACACACCTGCACAACCACACTGGGGATTCGTGTCCCCACAGGGTTCCCGGGGCCTCTATACCCCAAGCTGCACGTGCACCTGTCCACAGCACTCGTCCCTCGAACTCGCTCGACACGACCGAACCCACCTGGATCGTGACTCGCTTCAAGGGAGAATAGCGTCTCCCTCCGTTCCCGAGGAGGCCATCCAGCTGCTTGCACGGGTCCCCACACGTTCTGCCAGCTCCCCTCATGGTCCTCCACTACCTCTGGTGTGTGTTCGTCACTAACCCGTCAATTTCACTCTCTATCTCCCGTGTCTCTGGCATACTTTCATTTCCTTCTTTGCCTTTGTAACTTCCCTTTATTTGTTCTTCCTTTATCAGGGCCCGGCCCCAGTCGTGTTTCATCGTCGAGCGATGTCAATTAAGTCCCGCACCACTAACGTTCCTCCTTGTGGTGATGTCACACGTCCCACATTATTTCGCTGTTCCATTTCCTGTCTCCTTTTGAGCGTTCTCCTCTCGGAACTTTCTGAGTTCTTCGTTCTCCCTCCGGATTTTTCAATCTCCGCTGACTCATCTTGCTCCCCGTTTTAGTTGTTCAATTTCAAACTCACATTATCTTGTTTTCTACCCACAGTTTCTCCTGCTCTCATTCTCCAATGTCATCGTTTCTTTCAATTGGCTCATTTCCTTCCTGTGTCTATTCGCTGTTCTCTCTCTTACTCTTCCTTGTTTCCTCTTCCTGTCCTTCCTTCTCCAGCTTCATGGTTTGCTTCATGGTTAATCTTTCCTTTTTGTGTTTATTTGCTGCTGTCTCATTACTCTTCCTTGTTTCCTCTCCTGTCCTTCCTTCTCCAGTTTCGTGGTTTTCTTCATTGCGTTATATTTCCCTTTTGTGTTTCATTCGCTGTTCTTTGTCTATCTCCTCGCACTCCAGCCTTGCCTTTTCTTCCAATTGGTCAACCTCGGCTTCATGTTCCTTTTTGTTTTCTATCCCATTGTTTCCTCTCGTCTTCCCTCTCCAATCTCGTTGTGTCCTTCATCTCCTGATTTCCCTTCCTGCTTCATTCGTTCTTCCTTCATTACTCTTTCTTGCATCTCATTCTGCAATCTCGTCATTTCTTTCAACTGACTGATTTCTTTCTCCTGTCTCATTCCTTGTTCTTTGTATTCCTATTCCACTGTCGTTCCTTGTTCCTCATTCTGCAATCTCGTTATTTCCTTCATTGGCTGACTTCCTTCTCCTGTCTATTCGTTCTTCTTTGTGTTTTTTATTCCACTGTCTCTCTTGTCTCATTCTGCAATCTCGTTATTTCTTTAATGACGGATTTCTTTCTCCTGTCTCAATCTTTGTTCTTTCAGTACTCTTTCTTGTTCCTCATTCTGCAATCTATGTGGTTTCCTTTCCATTGGTCGATTTCCTTCTTCTGTCTCATTCGTTCTTCCATCATTACTCTTTCTTGCATCTCATTCTTTAATCTGGCCTTCGCTTCCAGCTGTTCGATCTGTACAGTGTGGTTCCTTAACGTTTCATTCTCCGTTTTCGTTCTTCCTTCTCTCACCATTCTTAGCTCGTTTTGTAATTCCGTCTCTTTTTTTTGGTGTTTCTGTAACTCAGAAGCTTTCTTTTCTACTTCCTTTCTCATCTCCACACCACTCCCAACCTTGCTTTGGCTTCCAGCTGTTCGATACTGCTCAGTGTGGTTCCTTAACGTTTCATTCTCCGTTCTTGTTCTCTCCTTTCTCAACATCCTCAGCTCGTTTTGTAGTTCCCTCTCTTTGTTTTCGTGTTTCATATCTCATAAGTTTTTTTTCCATTTTTCCTCTCTCTCTTCCTTGTGCCTCCTCCCTCATTTCATCCCTTTTACGCTCATCTCATCCCCTTTTCCTGCTCATCTCATCATACTCCAACTTGCTTCTTCTTCCAGTGTTCCTGATATTCCTTTTCTTCTTTCATCGTCTCTTCTAGTCAAACTCTTTTCCGATTGCCTTCTTCTACCTCTCCCTTTAATTTTTTTACTTCCAATTGTGTTTCCGTTTTTGCTCCTCTAGCTTTGTTTCCTACTTTATGGATACTCAATTCTATTTTCCCCATTTTTCCCTCTAGTTCTTTGACCTGTCTTGACTTCTCCAAGTTCTTTTTTTAATTGTTTACTTCCAGATCGTGTTCCCGTTTTTTCTTTTCGAGCTCGGTTGTCCATTCTTCCTCCCATTGTTCCGAAGCCCGCCAATGTCCGCCTTGCCTCGCCCACGTGGTTTGAAACGGTTGTTGGGAGCGCTCGCCCTCGTGTCACGCCATTCGCCGCGCCATAAATAGCCGCTCGCTCCGTGCTGCGCTGAGGTGCGATCGCGCCGCCATTATGCGACTCAGTTTTGCCGGTAAAGTCCGTGCTCAGAATATGGGGTTGAGCTTCCCAGAAAGAACCATCCCGGGCCATGATTCTACATTAAAGACATATCGAATACCCCCGGCACCGCTCGCTTTGAAATGCCATCTTATTTCACGTAAGCGATTAATTTTTTTTTAAAAAGCTCGTAATTTGGAGGAACGGCGGGGGTCGCTTCGCACACCCCTGGTCCGTTCCCCGTGAATTTAGCCTGGAGACGCGGAGAGTTTGTTCCCGCTCGCTGACACAGTGTGCGAATTCGCGCCCGCCGGCGTGCGATCGGCCACGTAACTCGAATCGCGACCGCGTCGCCCACCGGACGGACAATTCAGTCGTGACCCTCCTGGGACTACCGCCAGAAACCAGTCACGGGTGGGGGTTTATACCCCACCACCACCCAGTCCGCAGTCCACCGCGTGAGATAGGGTAAATCGCGAAAAGTCGATATACCTATGGTACTCGCACGGGTAATCTGCCGAGGGATGGGACCACGCCACAGGCCGACTCCGACACGAACCGCTTAAGCGGTTCGTTCCGTTTACAGGAAACCGAGCGGAGTTATCGTCGGCCTTGACGGTCCGATTAATTACGGGATGTTGAAACCACTACGAATCCCTTACGTGATGCAAGATGGAGATTCATATTAAAGGAAAAGACGAAGCGAAACGGGGAAAACAGTTCACACAATGCACATTTATTTCACACACACAGACAAGCACGTATTCACAGTCAGCAACAGTTTTCATACAGTCAAAGAAAGAACAAAAACGACAAAGCAGAACTACAACAATATGACTTACACGGGCACACTTACACGTTCTACTTTACAAGACTGGCGCCACACACACACATACACCAAAAGCAAAGAAAAGAAAAGTAGTGACTTCCCTGCGCGCGTCGAGTCCTCCTCCGCGACCTCAGCTCCAGCTCCTCCGGCTTGCTCGGTGAGCTGTGCTTTCGCGCCGGCACCGTGTTGGCCGCACGATGCACGGACGGGGTTTCGCGCCTATCTCAGCGCGGAATAAAGGGGGGAAACGTTGATGCTCGGGTCGGGAGAGGGGAATGGCAGACGCTCCGTCCCGCAGCCGGGGTCTCGGGGACCGCACAGACAGAAGACCTTGGCCACCGACAGAAGACCAGACCAGACCACCAGGCGAGACGAGCCAAGACGAACGACGAGACCAGCTCCAGGACGAAGAGGCGAACCACCGTGTGCGCGCCTTTATAACCGAGGGAGGGCGTGTATGCAAATTCCCAGATCAAAATGCATTTGGAGGCTGCGGCCACGCCACCCCTTGGTCAGCCATTGGTCGGCAAAAAGGGGCGTGAGCCTCTTTTGATTCCGCATTCTCTCCCGCTGAAGAATCCACATTCATCGCGCTTGGAGGCGGGGCCATACCGCCTGACGCTCGCCCATTGGACGGAGAAAAAAGGGGGGTGAAGCTCCCCCGATCCGTTTTCTCCTCGGAAAGGCCGCCATTCGCGCTCGCGGCTCGACGTGTTCGGCACCAATGCCGAACGGGCCCTGACAAGCCCGACGTTCAGTGTTCACAGGTGTGCGGTTTCTGGTGTGTGAAGGAGAAAGGCGAAGGTGGTGGGAGGTTTGCCGTGGTGGTCCGTTGTTGGGCGTCGTTAGAGAATGGCGGGTGAGCGGTGCTTGCGGGGTTGGGTTGTGGAGGTGAAGGTAGTGGCGGTTTGGTGGAGTTGTTCGGGGGCGTTGTTGATGGTGGCGATTTGGTTGTTGGGGTGGTGTTTGCGTCCAAAATAACACAGCAAAAGAAAAACGGCTAACTGAAGAATCGCAGCCGAATGGATCACATATATTTCCCTCTATACAACGGGTTTTGGCTAACTACACATGAACTTACCGATATATCTCACTGAGGACCCTATATGGTTGTAATGCGAATTTTCCACAAACCGTAACAATATGATACAGAGGAATGATGACTCTGTGGAACTTTCTGAACCACAGTTTCAACGCCTCAGGAAAGCTTTGACAAAACAAACAAAGAATTGCAGGAAGGAGTTTCTTTTTAGTGCCTGGTCCTTTCTCACCTAAACTTCGACAATGATGGAGTTAAAGATTGCAACCCTGAACATGAAGGGGGGTCGAGCCCCATTGCGAAGAATTCAAACATCCAAGCTTAGGAGAACAAAGGCTGATATTATTCTCTTACAAGAGACCCATGCTACAAACACTCTAAAAACTGAGTGAGAAACTTTTTAGAGGGCAGTGGTTCCTAAGCGGTTTCCCACACCCAAGGCTGGGGTTGCCCTGTGCTTAAATCAAAAGTTTTCCGCACAGCAGGTTTCCTTCAAGGAAATACAAAAGGCATCTCATATCTGTGGAGTTTTGTGTAATGCACAAAAATAATGTTGTGTGAATGTCTACACTCCGAGTGATCCTATAGAAAGGAAACTTTTCTTTCCTATTTTGGAAGAGTTCATTAAAGACCAGGACCCGACTGCGTTTGTTTGCTTTGCTGGAGACTTTAACTGTACTATTCGCCAGAAGTTGATAGGAATGGTCATGAGCCCCATGTAGCCTCAAGTAAAGGGTTGAAGGACATCATTAAGAACTATTGTTATACAGACGTATGGAACTACAACACCCAGACCTGCATAGCTACACATGGTGCAGATGTCAGGACGGGTTTATATCAAGAGCAAGACTTATAGAATATATGTCAATACCGATGCTAAATGTTATAACTACATCCCAAATTCTACTAACCGGTTTTACAGACCATAGTTTAGTTGACTTTCCTTTAAATTACCATTGCCATCAACTGGCAGTGCATATTGGACCTGAATACTCGTCTTTTAAGTGACAAAAAATTTAAAGACTATTTTAAGGTGTGTGGAAAAAAAATTGCACTTCCAAGTTTGAGCACGAAACCTCCGAATGTGGTGGACCTCGCAAAGTCCCAAATAAATCCTTGCAGCAATATAGTTTATACACAACTAAGGTGGAATCTTACTCAATAGAGTTGTTAAAACTGAAATTGTGTCTTTAGAAGGGAATAATGACGATGCTGGGAAGGACACACGAGATCAGCTGTTATGGGCAAAGAGAACTTTGTAACAGAAATGGTTAAACAAAGGGCAATAGGTACCTTGGTACGAATGAGGATGAGCAATCTGACACTTGATATGCCAAATAAAGAATTTTTCAAATTAGAGAACTCTACCAAGAAGTCTCAACAAATTCATAGCTTACTCACTCCAAAAGGAGTCTTGAAGACATCCCAACAAGGAATCCGGGGTGTCTTAAAAGATTTTTACTCAGACCTTTACTCCCCAGAATGTAGAAAATGGAATGATACAGGAACTGATTGCTGGACTTCCAAAAATTGAAGAGGACCAACAACGAGTGCTCGACTCCTTAATCACGGCCGAGGAACTTGAAACGGCTATGCGAAGTTGAAAAGACGGGAAGGCTACTGGGATTGATGGCTTACCTGGAGAATTTTACAAGACCTTTTGGAGGGGTTATTGGACCTGAGTTGCGTGATGTTCTCGACGAAAGTATTCGCGCTGGAGAATTGCCACTGGTCATGTCGGAGAGCAATTGTGTGCTTAATACCCAAAGCTGGTGACCTTCAGTTCATTGAAAACTGGCGACCTGTATCGTTATTATGTGCTGATTATAAGGTTCTCTCGAAAGTTCTTGCAAATTGCATGAAAGATGTGGTTGGTTCTATTGTACACACGGACCAGACCTATTGTGTGCCGGGAAGGTCTATACA
>CM068953.1:191598933-191643002 GCA_035128595.1 Eptatretus atami | reverse complement strand
TAGTCTTTCTTGCAATATCTGTTTGTTTGATGATTATGGGCTAGTATTTATTGATCAAGCAAAAGCGTTTGACCGCATTAATCACCAATATCTTTTTGCTGTCCTTGAAGGGATGGGTTTTGGGAATTCGTTCATATCGTATGTGAAATTATTGTACTCTGGCACTTACTGCATTGAATAAAAAGTTAACAATAACTATGTTCCCCCTTTCCCTTTCAGCGAGGCATTCGTCAAGGGTGTCCTCTTTCTGGCTTATTTTATGTGATAGCGCTGGAACCACTCTTGGTCTCCATTAGGCAACAAATGCCCCAGAATAATGGAGCTGTAGAAGGTCCAAGATTTGTGTTGACTGCTTATGCTGATGATGTTTGTGTATCAATTAGAAACCAAAACAGTGTCTTATGTTTAAGACAATGTTTGGAAAATTCTCGCAGCATCTTCTAGTGAGGTGAATTGGAACAAAAGCACAGCCCTATGTGTGGTCATAAGGATCTCTCCTCAATACACCACTCTACTCCCACAGGGTATGGTATGGAAAAATGATGGGGTCAAATATCTCGGAGTCTATCTTGGAAATCCTGAGATAGAATCGAAAAATTGGGAGGGTGTGGTTGAGCAGATTGAAAGTCGGTTAAAAACATGGAAAGGACTACTTAGGTCCCTGTCCATAGGGGACGTAGTCTGGTTATCAATAATCTAATAGCAGCTAAGTAATGGCACAAATATTGCCTTACAGCCACCCAAAGGGAAAGTCCTTGCCATCCAGCGAGCACTGGTGAATTTCTTCTGGAGTGGCTACCACTGGCTACAACGGCCATATTGTACTCTTCTCGGAAAGAGGGTGGCCAGGGCGTGACGGACTCTCTGCGCGAGTCACTGCTTTTCGTCTACAAACGTGCAAAAACTGCTGTTCACTGAAGACTGCCATGGCGTCCCTTTGCTTTCTTTTTGCTGCAACAGGCTGGAGGATTGCTGTATGACCGACAACTTTTCTTGATTGATCTGGAACGGATTCACCTTGGCTCACTTCCAACTTTTCACCAAAGCTTGCTGGAGATTTGGAAGGGTTTTAGCGTCCACCGTTTAATTGATGCTTATAACTGCAGAATGTTCCTCCAGGAACCTCTATTCTACAATCCATTTCTCCCAGGTATTCCTCAGAGTAATGCCTTGATCAAAAATTTCGTACAAGGATGACTCAATAAAGTGTGCGATCTCAGAGATTCAGCAGGACTGAAATGGAGACCTGTTGGGGAAATTTCAGCAAGCCTGGAGTCAAGATCGCTGTCGACTCGTATTTAGACCAAGTTATCCGAAGTGTGATTAGGAAATTCCGACTGCTGAATATTGGTTGGGAAGGTGTTGGTATTGAGAAGGATTTTAGACTGGGTTTTCCCGAAATTAAGGTGCTCCCCCTTGTTCGCTTAAGCAGTGATCACTCCTCCCCCCCCCTTTCACTTGCAAACTAAAACTGGGCTTCATGATCTCTGTAGA
The DNA here is from genome assembly GCA_035128595.1 of Eptatretus atami. Classification (NCBI taxonomy): domain Eukaryota; kingdom Metazoa; phylum Chordata; class Myxini; order Myxiniformes; family Myxinidae; genus Eptatretus; species Eptatretus atami. The sequence goes on along the minus strand of CM068953.1, from coordinate 191,641,508 downwards.
CAAAGACAAACAGTATTATCCCCTTTTGGATCAGCACATATAGCAAGGTGGTCAGAAAAGCTAGGATCTGGGTGTCCTTCAGCTCCATTGTGGCCACTGATGTACACATTACCGATTTATGGACTATTAGCAGATATACAATGAAGACTAGCCCATTGGGCCCTCCCATCCAACACCCTGATACACCTTTTCAATAGCTCAGTGCAAGTCACTTTCACCTTTCTGTGAACACAAGGAGACCTTTTTCATGCATAGTACAATGCAAGAGAGTAAAACCTCTTCTTTCTTTACTTTCAAACCTTTCTCATAAAAGTCCTTTCCTTTCACTCTACATAGGTTTGTTTTTGGGGTACCTTTTAGCCCCCATGCAAGGATTCTGGGGTCTGCTTAATTTCTTGGTGGCTGTTGCAAAATATAGATATATATAATCTAGGAAAATTAAGATTGATAATGGTCATAGGTCCAATGTCATGCCCATTTTTAAAGGGTTCGTTGAAGCAAGATTAAGTTAAATTAATTATTATGTAAGTATGGGGAATGTTAAGCTTTTTGAGAAGAAATGGTGCTGTGGTAATGCTTTGTGTCTTGTGGATAATTTGGAATTGGTGATAACCTTGTAATGTTCAATGGAGAAGATGCCTTTTTGCATGTTGCAATCAATAAACGGTTTTGCAAATCAATCTCTCTCTCTCTCTCTCTCTCTCTCTCTCTCTCTCTCTCTCTCTCTCTCTCTCTCTCTCTCTCTCTCTCTCCTCTCTCCTCTCTCAATACTCACATACTACATACTCACACTCTCACACACACACATTTATTAATATTTGTTATAATGCAATCAATAAATATTTCTGTTTACCTGTGAAATTGAGAAAGCATTCAATAAATATCCGACAAACTTAGAAACTTCTGAATAATATGGGCCGATGACAATTTGAGGTGCACAAGATCCCGGTATTCCAGTGTAAGCGTGGTTTTTCAACAACAAAAAGCTGTTTTTTAAAACAATGGGCAATGAAAAGCAACTTTCATATAAATTAAATCCCAAAGTGATGTTGGGAAGGAGCTCGTCATTCTCATTAATTTTTGTAACAGAAAACACCATTGCCATTGTCCATTGCAAATGTTCTGGGTGAATTCTGAATACAATCACATCATTCAATTATTTCTTTCTTGGAAAAAAGTTATTGTAGATTGCAGATCTTTCATATACTTTGTACATTATAATGTCATGTAATGCTAAAACGGCATTAATGTTCATAAACTTACGTTGTGCAAACTCTTGCAGAGGGAGGTTGTGTAAGAGGTAGATTGACAAGATCATTGGCAGAGCGCACTTTGAAAAGACCTCCGATAATGATGTCTCCACTTGCTGACAAACTCTTGCCCTCGTTGAAACTGTGAAACTGACAGATAATTCCGGATGCTAATGGAAAAGTGCAACACAACACAAATATCCTGAGAACGTCCATCGACAAGTTATCCCAAATGTTCTATTGTCTGGAAGATTTGCAAACAAGTAATATTGTAACTCTTTAAAATGAAAATTCGTTTTATCTGCTTTGCAGTTCAATCAGAAATATTTCACACTCTCAATCTGTATTGTCAGGATTTATATTTTAAAGCCGTTTCACAAGTCCCCATTGAGTTGTAATTTTCAATAAAGCATCATTTGTACTTGAATGTAAATTCCCAATGCAGGTGAAACTTAAATTATCATGTAGTAATTCATTTTAACATGTTTTTCCTCATCAATATTATTTATTTGGAAAATCAAAATTATGTTGAAAATTTGACAATTAATGAATGTTGATAATTTTGATTGCAGTCTCTGTAAGGGATTAGTTTATTAGTGCAATTGCAGAGTTGACTTTGAATAGATCTTCAGTTTGTGTACAAGTTCACTCCCCTTAGTTAAACAGTAAGCCTGGTGTTGGCTTAGTGGCTTTGGTGGCTGGCTTGGGATCTTCGGGTCCTGAGTTTGAGCCCAGTTGGCTGCTGAATTAGCACCAGGTGGGGTTGACTCAGCCTGTCATCCTTCCAAGATTGGTGAAATGAGTACCAGTCTACTGGTAATGGGGCACAGCATCAGTGTAATAGTTGTACCACAACAAAATGATAGCTACCTGGCAGACAAGCTTCCATATGTAAGAAGAAGAAGATTGAAACAATGATAGTCACATGCCTCCACAAATAACAATCGAGTGAAGAACCACACGATTATGTGAAAGATGTTTTCCAGTCCATAAAACCGAATTGTAAAAATATTTTCTTTGCTGTAAACACTTGGTTTGATGTTATCTTGATGTGTTAAGGGGGACTCTTCTTCTTCCTGCTCATCATGAGTCCTCAAAGTCATTGTTTCGCTCCCTCTACCCGGTCGTGCCTCCCCACCCAATGCTGTTTATCAAGGCCCTGGGTTCTGACACTGCAAGTGTCATCAGTGCTCTTTCACACACCATTCTCACCGCTCGGATTCCAGCCTCCACTAGAGATGGCATTGTCACACCCGACTTCAATAATCCGTCTATCTAACTTGTGATTTTCAGTCACCCCTTTAATCGAAGCATTCCAACTTATCCTTACGTTACTACCCTATATCCACTCTGTCTCTCCCATCTCTAAATTAGCATGGCTATCTGCAGCCCCACCTGTGGAAGTTCCCAGTGTTTCCTCTCACACCCTTCTGGTTTAAACGACCCACAGTAGCATTTCTTCACAACACTACATCCATCTTCCTTCTTAGGGACTTAGCCTCTCCAGGTGGACAATCCAGGGAGGGGGCACATGGCCGCATTTTTATATTCTAGACCACGTCACAGTTTTGCGATTGGATGACTCCCGGACCCTGCCATGGCAATGTGAGTTTGGGGCATTGGCCCTTCTTCCTCCTGGGATTGAATAACCAAATCTTCATCCCCGGAACAAACTCAATTGCCTGACTCCAATTGTCATGCCTTTGCTTAATCTGCATGCCTGCCAGATGGGATTGGTGGCATGGGAAGGCATAGACTCATTTCATTCTTTCCTCAAAATGGCGTGTGTACCTCTCCACTGGTAGTCTATTGGAATGTCCAGGTGGTGAATGGCACAGCAGGTCCACAGCTGGACTTATTTCCCTCCAGTACTTGATCAATGTGTGAATACATGCGGTGGCTCCATGCTGGGAGATAATGCAGGGCATTAGCAGAAGCAGGAGATGTTCTTCCCAGTTGTCCTGATGAGAGGTGATAAATATAGCCAGTTGTTGTAATAAGGTCATATTGAACCTTTGCACCATCCCATCAGATTGAGGTTTTTGGGGCATTCTCCTAGTTTTCCAAATTGATAAGAGACTGCACATCTCGTTTAGTAACTGACTTTCGTAATTTCAACCACAGTCGGTGTGCAGCTCTTCCAGGATCCCTCGCCAACATACAAATCCTTCTATAAAGGCCTCCAATATAACACTTGCTTTCTGATTTGAGAGGACATAAGTCTCCATCCATTTGGTTTAGTGAAATAGTCCATTACCATGAGGATGTATATATTCCCTTAGCAGGTGCGAGATCATGAGTCTAATGTGTCCATCGCCACCCACTCAAGGGGGCCCCCAGCTGGTAGAGTTGTAAAAGGTCCTTCATCCTCCCTGCCGGTCACTTTTTGGCAGTGCACCTGTCACGCGCTCAGCATAAATCCAAAACGTTGCGACATAAGTTCACCAATAAAACCTCTGGCAGAACATAAGATATTGTTTTTGTGCTGCCCAAATGTCAGCCATGGTGGGTACCATACACCTCTTGTGAAATTGTAGTCTTAAACTCAGTGGAGAATATCACCAGCCAAGAATGTATTTCAGAGGGAATGTCCACCCATTTGTGATACAAAATGTTATCTTTCAATTCCAATGCCTTACATTGAGCCCAGTAATTCTTTGTTTGTGCCCCACGACTCAATTCAAGCCTACCTTCCTGAGGCAGCCAAACACCTGGTCCAAATTGGTGATGGCTTGTTCAGATGTTTTCGAATGCATCAGGACATCATCCAAGTACACTGACATGATTTCCACGGCGTGCTTCCCATTACCTGATCCATAAGTCTCTTGAATGTGGCAGGGGTGTGGCACAAGTCAAACAACAACAAAGTGAACTGACAGTCCCTTACATTAAGAAAATGCTGTTTTCTCCTTCCCTGTCTCATTCATCTCCACTTGCCAATACTCTCGATTAAGATTCAAGATGGAAAACCAATTTGAGCCTGAAACGGCATTGAGGGTATCATCACTTCTACACAAGTGATGAGTCTTTGAATGTCAGGTTGTTCATCTGGTGATAGTCCAAACAGAAACACGTGCTCCAATCATTCTTTTTAACCAGCACACAGGTGAGAGCCAAGGACTTAACGAGGGCTTGATGACTCCTGCATGTATCATTAGCTCACCGGGATCGTAGTTCTGGGGCGCTTTTGGGATGGCACGTTGTGCATCCATCTGTCTGTCTGCCCACAAACACTTTCAACTTCTCTGAAACTGCACACACGATTTTGATGAAAGTTGACCACAAACTTCATCACAAGTAATGTAACAAGTTTGTTCACGGCATTACAAAAAAAAAAAATCGTGAACTAAGGGGCCTACAGGTGTTTGCCCCCAAAATACATATTTTCTTTCTTCTCAGAAACTACACACACAATTGCGATGAAACTTGACCACAACCTTCATCAACCATGATGTACCAAAGTTTGTTATTTGGTAGCATTATGAATGGTGTGTCTTTAGAAGAAGATTGTTAAAGAAATTTATGTGATTTTCACAAAAATTGACTGTCGGCCATTTTGACACACTTCCGGTCAAGTGATCCACATGACTTCCGCAATGTAATTAACATCTCTACCAGACCATAATGTTGCAATGCAAATGTGGTAGAATTCTGACAGGTTGCTCGAGAGAAGAAGATTTTGGAAGGTGTTTGCATGACCACCATTTTGACACACTTCTGTTCATGTGATTAGCATGGCCTTCACAATTCAACATCAGGACCCTGTCATAATATTGCATCTCAAACTTAGTAGCATTCTGATTTGTGGGTCTGGAGAAGAAGATTTTTGAAGGAATTTACGCGATTTTCCCAAAAATTGACTGAGTTGGCCATTTTAATACAATTACAGTCACGTGATCAGAGTGACCTCTTCAATTTAATATCTCTATCCTGGCCTAATGTTGCAACCAAAATTTGGTAGCATTCTGACCGGTGGGCCTCGAGAAGAAAATTTTTGAAGAAATTTACTAAGTTGGCCATTTTTACCAACTGAAAGTCATGTGACTGGAACTTGCTTTCCAATCCCTGTTGCAAGTCAGGAGAGGAACATTACTGCCAAATTTCAGCTGGATTGGCCCAGCGGATTGACCATAGAAGTCAAATTAGGAATCGGAAAGATGGACAGGTGGTGCACGATGACAATACCTCATCTGGACTGATTCCAGATAAGCTACACATTGGGGCAATACCCCTCAGCGCTGACTTGCCAATGGCATGATAAGATAACCACGAAACCAATGGTAGGCATGGATGACCTACAAAATATGTAATGGAGAAGAAAGTAAATATCTATGGAGGTTTATCTTATCTGGAATTTATATTCCAGATAAGGTATTGTTATCGCAAACCATCCGTCCCTCTGTCCGTCTCCTTTTTGAACTTCTCTAGTGAAACCGCTGGGCTGATCCAGGTGAAAATTTTCAGCAACATTCCTCTCCTGCCTGGTTTCAGGAATTTCCAAGCTTGTTCTGGTCATATTACCTAAAGTAGGTCAAAATGGCCATCTGAGTAAATTCCTTCAACAATCTTCTTCTCCAGATCCACCAGTCAGAATCCTACCAAATTTGGGACAAAACATTAGGACACGGTCCTAATGTTAAAATTGTGGTGGCCATGCTGATAACATAAACGGAAGTGTGTCAAAATGGTGGTCGCACAATTTTCTTCAAAATCTTCTTCTCTCGACCCACCTGTCAGAATGCTACCAAATTTGGGTTGCAACATTATGGTAGGGTCGGGATGTTAATTATACTGTGGAAGTCATGCAGATCACGTGACTGGAAGTGTCAAAAATGGCCGACTTTGTCAAGTTTGGGGAAAATCTCATAAATTCCTTAACATGTCTCCCTTGAAATATTGTAATAGGTGCCGAGCTGCTTGTGGACAAAAGACCCAAATGATGTGGGGAGAATTAAAAGAGTGCAACAAGAAAAAATAATTTTTGACATGTCAAAACCATTTCCTAAGAAGCCACAACATAAAGTATGACAGGAAGCTGAACAAGGAATTGCAGCAGTTTTGTCATCTCAACTGAAACAAGGAATCATTGTTCCAACAGTCAGGAGCTATAACACACCTATTTTGAAGGTTAAACTCTTTCATTTGCTGAGTCATTTCCTTCATGTTACTCTCCATTCGATTAATTTGTCCCTTCAATTCACTCATTTGTTCACTTTGTTTTTTACATTTGTTCCTTCAATTCACTCATTCGTTCACTTTGTTGATTCATTTGTTCACGTTGTTTATTCATTTTGCCATCCAATCGTTCATTATGTCAGTTAATTTATTCCATTAAATGTTTTAGCATGACCTGGACAGTCATTGCCTCTGCTCCCTGCATCTCATTCTCTGCCACTTTGGAGGAGGGGGAGCTGATGTTCGGGACCAGGGAAGCTTCTATCCTATCATCCTCGAACAACTCTTCCCACGGCTCGCTTCCTTCATGGTCACTATCAGGCACGATCATCGCCATCTCATACACGTCTGCCATTTCCCACGCACGTTAAATCTCCTCAGGAAAAAAATTCCTTCAATTTCCAAGCGTTCTTTTTTCTGGACACCAATTAACTCTACAATTTGTACTTCGGAAACTACAACCCCTTCACCCTCAATGGTAGAGAGGTGATGGTTTAAAAATTTAGTTTCCCAATTATTTTTCTTTTTAAGCTTTAGCTCGCTCTGACACCAGATTTTGTGGTCCTGGTGGATATGAAATCCCACTCTAATGACAACAGTTGTCATGTCCAGCGGGTTAAGACTGAGCTGGAAGGATAGCTGAACAGTTCTCCCTTGGAGGCGAACACATGATCCTTGGAGATCAATGTGCACGTGGGACGGGGTGGGGGGCAGAGGTGCTCACCAGGATGGAGGACAAGGGTTTATTCTCGAACCCACAATGAATAGACAGACACAAGCAATATTTTCTAAATAGGGGTTTAATGAACATAAATCAAATATTTATAATGGAAATAAATCAAAGGTGAGGTAAATTAAAGCCAAAATTTGAGGCGCCTTCATACACAGTTACAAATATGGACAAGGGGAAATAGAAAACAAAAGAAAAATCCCTCTCTTTATTCTGGCACTAAGCCTTGTCCTGAGATTATTCATTTTTTGGACCTGGCATCGCCGAAACCACGTAGTCATTGTGCGGGAAATCGCACCTGAAAATGGCGCCAAGCCGCTCTCTGGGTGGAAAATGTACGTGAGGTATTCGTGTGGTGGTATTCAATACCAGGGCTCAGAAACCGCAGTGCAGCTTCTTTTCACAAGCGAATATGCTAAACGTTCCTCTCTTACACCAGGTCCATTCAACACGATCACCCTACTTTCTCCTCGACCATACGACGAGACTATTTGTGAAGCCCTGTGATAAGGCCATGAGGCACACTCTTCTTCCCTTCTCAGAAATGTACATGCATCAGGACTCAGTCGAAAGACTCAATGGCTAGCATTTTGCTCCAGTGCACAAACAAATTCGCCTCAGCACGATCATGAGAATCATGCAGCCTTCTTCACCGTGTGGATAGGAAGCCAGCGATGTAGCCATAAATTTTGCCAAAAACCATAAATTTTGCCTCCAATCGTGTACCTCACACAACTCTCTTCTCCTCCGAACCTTCTGACATCATGCCCATCCTTCATCCACCACAGGGGTGTGGTTTGCTAGTTGTCATTCCTGGAGGCAGGGTTTTTGCCTGCTTGGAACTTACGGCTCAGTTGTGTTGTTGTCTTAAAGATGTGATTCCTTTTTATCGCTGGTCTTGCAAATAGAAAAGCATAGGAAAAGGCCACAGTGGGCAATCACATACTGGAAGAAATTAGCCTAAATCCCGACCTAATTAATACAGCATCTCCCCCCGGGTGGTGACACATAACAACTTAAGCTGATAGTTATCCTACTTACCTTACAGCAAAATGTCTCCTGCTCGTCCATGGACAATGCCACTCTATACAATCCTATCTTTATGATGAAGCTCCTCCATCTACCCCAAAAACATAAGAATATGTTATCATTTTATTTATAAAACAATACATTATCATTTTATTTTTAAAACAATACGTTATTGTATTTATACAATAATATGTCATCATTTTGTTTGTAAAGCAATGTTATCATTTTGTTTAAAAAAAACCATAAATATTGTTATCATTTTGTTGATTAAACATTATGTTATCATTTTGTTTATAAATGATATGTTGTCATTTGTTTATAAAACAATATGTTGTTATTTTTTATGTGAAACAATATGTTATCATTTGCATATTAAACAATGTTATTATAATTTTGTATACAAAACAAAATATTATCATTTTATTTGCAGTGCAATATGTTATCATTTTATTTTTAAAACAACATGTTATCATTTTATTTTTAAAACAATATGTTATCATATTATTTGTATATCAACATGTTATCATTTTCTTTATAAAACAATATATTGTTATTATATTTTTTAAAAACAATTTGTCATGACTGAAATTATGCAGTATGTTGTGATTATATTTTTACAATATGTTATCATTATATTTATAAAACAATATGTCATCATTTTATTTTTAAAACAATATGTTACACACACATATGATCAGCTAATGTTGTCTGTCTGTCTATATCACGCTGAAAAATGGAAATGCTCCTCATAGAGAAAACAATATTAAGCAGACGTTGCTTCATATTAATCCAAACTTACGTGAAAATTATAATTATCAGACAAAAAATTGAACCACGGCAGTGCATAAGGCAAGAGATGACAGCCTTGATCGCTCCCAATTTTTTTTGGTTGAGAAATATGCTGTGATATCTTTGCTGTGAAGAAATGTTTTGATCTTGGAATTTGACCCTACACTACACATCTTTCTATATCGTAATACGCTGGGTTGTCTATCCGTTTCTATGTAACATTCCATTTCACCTATCAAAAGTCATCACATGCCTCCAAATTGCTCCTATGAGACGCCAAAGACAGCTTCAGAGCGGTCATATATTCACATTGCCATGCCCTCCCTATAAGTTTCCCCTTCAGTTTTAAACGACCAATAGAACTGTTAAAAGGGTCATCAAATATCAAAAGGTTGGAGACGATCAGCATTGCAGGCGTTTGTAATGGTATAGGCGTCATTCTTAGGTCACTGTTAAGTGAAATTAGATCTATCCAAGCTATCTGACCACAATCGATGTATTTTATATGGACATAGGCAGTGAACATGTTTTTGCTTCAAATCGTTTTATTTTTGGGAGTGATAGAGGCAGCCAGCTGTTTCTGACTATTTCCTTTATAAAAACTCGACCAGGGACCACTTCAGAAAACTTGTCATTACAAAGGCTTTGTCCGAGTAATTCCAGGAATCTCACGACATTGTGGAAGTAAACCTCGGTCATGATTTTCTTTTTATGATGTGTATAAAGTAAGTCGCTGAGACAGGCAACACCATGCTTCGGTGGAACGTCTGAGCTGGCTATGCAACGTGCTACCACTCCCTCACCCCTCACACCCCACCCAAATTGCGGTTTGATCCCCAGCAGTCACCACAACCGACGCAAGGTGCTTTCCATGCAGACGCTAATCGTCATGAATACCAATCTGTTCTTTAATGGATGATGAATCACTCAGAGACCAAGTGGCTTGATGTGACTTATTTAATAAGTAAATACATATGTTGTTGCTCTTTCGATTACAGTTTCTGTGTTCTGGTGTGGGAGAGAAACAATTAGTAAAAGTTGCTTCAAAATAATCCAAAATGACAGGAAAGTAATATTTTTTTTAAAAGTTGTACACAAGAGATTGCATCTTTAAGTACTGTATTTAAAGTGCAGATTGTGCAACATTTGTAACCGACATTTACCCAATTTGATGTTTTGAAAAAAGAAATGTAAGGCTTCCTTTTTTTTTCTTCTATAGTGGTATTTTACTAACTTTCCTACAGCCCCTCATCGATAAACTTTCTGTTGTGAAAAATGAATACAACTACCAGAGCAGCTGCAGAGAAAGATGGAGATCCCTGAGAGATGTTTCTGTAATGCTCAGCATAAACAATTAGTAATTTGATTGCACAAAAGAGAAAAAAGACATTTTGTTGATGCATCATGATAATTGTCATCAATTAATAATTTTTCAATTTCATAACACCTTTGATCATTCCCAAAATAATCCCTCATTTGGAGGTCCATGAGGCTCATGTTTTCATGATAAAGCAGGAGTATTTATTCTCCTGCACAGAGAGATATTGTCTTTGTTCATCAACACTCAGAGCATTGAGTATCGATTTTCACATAATAATTTAATATTGATGTTTTTGGTCACTTGTAATGGATTGGATTAAGAGATTTGAGACAAGTGAAAATGTTCATCGGGCATTCCAGCTTTTAAACACTTTTTCCTCGATCCCAACTTCGTTGTTATTTTTGTATTTTGCATTTCTATTTCCTGCACATTCCAGGACATTTTTTTGCAGTTCATGTGATATCAACATTGATCACATGTCCAGAGGAATATTTCTACCTGGTCAATTAATGCTCGGTGGTTTGTTTCCAATACATAGCAGGGCAAAGCTTGCTCCATTGAATCCAAAAGTCGCTCCTCAACCTCTCACCTGTACTAAGCAAGTATATACCAACCTCTACATCAGATTAAGCTTTTAAAATCTAGCTAAAAAGCAGTGCATTTGTTCAACCTACTTGCAAATTGTAACAAAAATACAATTTTAATTTTGAGATCTATTTTTTATTAATAAATTTTGAAAATTGTACAAATGTCTCATGGTCAATCATGCCAATAACTGGTAAATGCATTGTTTTTGGTGTTGCATGGGGTTCTTGGTCCAAGAAAGACAGCCCACTTTATTTGCCAGGACTGGGATGTAGATGTAACGAGGTATGATTTGTTAAATCACATTTGCTTGTGCTGTGAGATGATGAGCAAACATACTTTTTCTCTCTTGCAGATTCAATATCAATAGTTTTCGCAGTGTTATGACAATGATTTATGCCGTTGATGAAATCAACAGCAACTCCTCTATTCTTCCGAATACATCGCTTGGATACATGATTTATGATTCTTGCTTTAACATGCATAAGACCCTAACTGCTGCACTCAGCTACCTTGGCCAGAAGTTCAGTAAATATCTTGAAGAAGATTGTCCTATTCATGCTGTGGTTGGAGAGTCCGGTTCACAACATTCATTGACAATTGCTCGTTTCTTCGCTCTCTTTTTGATTCCACAAGTTAGACTTTATTTATTGAAAAAAATTCCAGCCACTTCACTTTCAATGGGTCACATTTCATTTACCAGTTATTCTAGGAATTTAGAAATTTCATACCATACATTGTTTTTTTGCAGATAAGCTACTTTGCCTCATGTCGGTGCTTGAGTGACAAACAACAATTTCCTTCATTTTTGCGAACTGTGCCGAGTGATGCATTCCAGGCAATAGCCATTGCGAAGATGGTTCGACACTTTGGCTGGGTTTACATTGGTACATTTGAGAATAACGATGATTATGGGAGAGAAGGTATTGCACAATTTACTGAAGAATCAGTGGATTATGGAATATGTTTTGCCTTTCAAGAGGTTCTACCCAAAACACAGGACATATATGAAATAAATCGTCTTGGTAAATCCATGTATGCTCCATCTCATATTCTGTAAAGTAATTGCAAACAATGAATCCTCTCCTAAGAAACGTAATTCGACTTGTGTATGAATGAAAATGCATGTTTAAAGGAAGAAATTTCTCAGCAACATCATTTGCTAGTTGTTTTGCAGATAAACCTTTTGCTTATTAAACTCGAGAGTTCATAGAATACGATATCCCATGCAGTGCTACTTCAATTTTAATAAAGCAATGATTTTAACGATTGTTTAAAAAAAAATCCGAAAGTTTAGAGATATTAAATTAGTCCTGAACAGCACCCTTAAATACCACCCAATTGAACCTTTGTTTAAATTGAAGCACTGGATTGCAAAACTGGAGGCTCTTGAAATATTATGACAGATGATTTGTGCACTACAGTCTTCAATATATTATGAAATTTAAATAAAATAAAGATTGTAAAAGTCATATAAATAAGGTGTTCCATGTACTGAGGTGTGTTCAATTGCCAAACAGCTAGCAAGCATTTGCCAAGCCAGGTGTTCCTTATGAACGGTTTAGAATGGAGTGCTTGCTTTAGTGGTTAAGCCACTTAGCTACACAAAAAACTTGGTAACTGAACACACCTCTGTAAAATTGGAAGTCCCTTCATGTACAGCCTTTTTTGGCTGCTGGTTGCATCATGGGTTTGGGGCACAGCGTTGCCACTGATGCAGTGCCCCTATCACCAGTACACTGGTGTTCATTTCAACAACCTCAGAAGGATGACAGGCATGACAGGCTGAGTCAACCCCCTGATGTTAATTCAGTTGTCAACCAGCCTCAAACTCAGGACACTTAGGATCCCAAGTCACCACCCTAACCACTAAGCCAATGCCAGGATTAAAAATTGTAGGTTCTTAGAAATATTACGAAGACGATTTTTGTTATATACAGTGTCAAATATATAATTGAATATAAATAAAGGTTTAAAGGTATACATATAAAACAAAATTATAGGTTTTACCACTATTTTACCCAGCATCTATTGCACCACCCTATTTATCATGTTATATTCGTTATTTGTGCCTGGTGTTTATGTCCTTTATAACACCCTTAAAAACGGTCTATTTTATGTTTGGAATAACTTTCCATTTTGTTTGACTGTCAGGCAGGCAGACAGAGTAAAAATATTATCTTACTCCTCTCTGTGCATGTGTAATTAGCATGGATTCTTAACCAAGATACAAAAAAAACCCAGACTTGTCTTCTTATTCATGTTCTGATTCGTGTTCAAAATATAACATTCAATTTAAATACGTTGTTCCTCGATCACAAACGTTTGATCATAAACTGATAAGACAGATGGACAGACATGAACCAATAGCTTAAACCCACTTTTCGCTTTGCGTGAACAGGGGAAATATTCACAGCCGACGAATAGCAGAAGGTGCGAGTCCAACACGAAATTGAAATTATCTTTGACCTAGGCTTCATTGAATAAAAATGCAGTATAACACATATAATCAGAAGTGGATCATATGTCATGGAGAGACAATTAAACTCATCAATAATTTATATTTTGATCAATCAGGAGAGGAGATGGCAAAGACTAAGGCCAAAGTCATTTTGGCCTTCACCTCTGCATCAGATTTTACACCAATCATAGTGGAAATGTTGCAGCGAAATATCACAAATAAGCAATGGATTGCAAGTGAAAGCTGGATTGAATCCCCTTCAATTTCATCAGAGAATAATATACATATGTTTAAAGGTACAATTGGTTTTGCTCCAAGCTTTGGTTACATTCCTGGCCTGCATGACTTCCTCATTCATCTCCAACCAAGGATTCTGAATGTGAATAAAGTTACAAAAATCCCAGCCAAAATGTATGAACTTGCTTCCAGAAATGATGTAAAAACTAAAAGTTGTATGAATCATTTGAATGTGAAAGATCCTTCAGCTATTTACAAGAAATCAACATTTGTGAGAAGGACTGATGGAGTTTCCAATGAAATGATAAATAATGTCATTGATTTATCCAAAACAAATTGGTTATCTATATGTTGTTTACAATTTGCATCAAATGTGCAAATAAATCATAAAAATATTGACAAAAAGTTCTATCTCAACCAAAGCATTTCCATAATATTGAATCAAAAACAAAATGCTTCAGAGATGCTTAAAATCAAAACAAAGCTCATGTATGAGAAAGAAACAGCATCAGTGAACATATTCCTGTTAGAATTTTGGGAGCAGACGTTCGGTTGCACATGGAGTTCAAATGATGAGACTTCACAACTGTGTACAGGGAATGAAAATTTTGAGGCAGCTGACACATTGCTTACTGATGTATCTCGTCTACGAGTAACTTACAACACATACATGGCTGTGTATGCGATCGCAAAGGCTTTGCATAACCTTCAGTATTGCATGCAATTTAAAGACATTTTATTAAATGTCACTTGTGGAGATATTCTGAGATTTGAGCCGTGGCAGGTGAGAATGGTGTCATAATATTTGTTTTTCTTCATTAATATGATGGTGTTTTACTCCTTAATGTATAACCTTAGGCTGGCAGGATGGCACAGAGGTACGCATACTTGTCTGTATGCTCTCTATCCAGTGGTTTGAATCTCGGCTCAGCTTCGAAGAGTGGGCGAGCTATCACTGCCTCTTCTCTCTTCTTCTTCTTCTTTCGGCTAGCTCCCGTTAGGGGTCGCCACAGCGGATCAACCGTCTCCATTTCGCTATATTCTCCACATCTTCCATTGACACTCCAACCACCCGCATGTCCGCCTTCACCGTATCCATGAACCTCTTCTTTGGCCTTCCTCTTCTCCTCCTGCCTGGCGTCTCCATCTTCAACATCCTTCTCCGATATACTCCGCTTCCCTCCTGTGCACATGTCCAAACCATCTCAATCTCGCCTCTCTCACTTTGTCTCCAAACCGTCCTACCTGTGCTGTCCCTCTAATATACTCATTTCTTATCCTATCCATCCTCGTCACTCCCAACGAGAATCGCAGCATCTTTAACTCTGCCACCTCCAGCTCCGCTTCCTGTCTTTTTGTTAGTGCCACCGCCTCCAAACCATACAAACATAGCTGGTCTCACTACCGTCTTATATACTTTCCCCTTCACTCTTGCAGCTACCCTTCTGTCACAAATCACTCCTGCAACTCTTCTCCAACCACTCCATCCTGCCTGCACTCTCTTTTCACTTCTCTCCCACACTCTCCGTTACTTTGGACAGTTGATCCCAAGTATTTAAACCAATCCACCTCCCACCTCAACTCCTTGCAACCGAACCATCCACCACCCTCCCCTCATTTACGCACATGTACTCCGTCTTACTCTGACTGACTATCATTCCCCTTCTCTCCAGTGCGTACGTCCACCTCTCGAGGCTCGCCTCAGCCTGCTCCCTACTCTCCCTACAGATCATGATGTCATCCGCGAACATCATAGTCCATGGAGACTCCAGTCTGATCTCGTCCGTCAACCTGTCCATCACCATTGCAAACAGGAAAGGGCTCAGAGTCGATCCTTGGTGCAATCCCATTTTACCTTAAACCGGTCCGTCATTCCTACCGCACACCTCACCGCTGTCACACTGTCCTCATACATATCCTGCACGATCCTCACATACTTCTCCACCACTCCCGACTTCCTCATACAATGCCACAACTCCTCTCTTGCACCCTATCATAAGCTTTCTCTAAATGCAAAAACACACAATGTAACTCCTTCTGGCCTTCCCTATACTTCTCCATCAACATTCTCAAAGCAAACATCGCATCATGGTGCTCTTTCCTGGCATAAACCCATATTGCTGCTCACAGATCGTCACCTCTCCTCTCAACCTAGCTTCCACTACTCTTTCCCACACCTTCATGGTGTGGCTTAACAACTGTATCCCTCTGTAATTTCCACAGCTCTGCACATCACCCTTATTCTTGAAAATCCAACCAGTACACTTAATCTCCACTCATCCAGCATCCTCTCACTTTCCAAGACTTTATTAAACAATCTGGTTAACAACCCCACTGCCATCTCTCCTAAGCACTTCCTGCCTCCACTGGTATACCATCTGGGCCAACCGCCTTTCACTTTTCATCTTCTTCATAGCAGTCCTCACTTCATCCTTACTGATCCACCCCACCTCAGATTCACTATCTCCACCTCTTCCAACCTTCTCTCTCTCTCATTTTCTTCATTCATCAGCTCCTCAAAGTACTCCATCCACCTTCTCAACACACTCTCCTCGCTCGTCAGCACATTCCCATTTGCGTCCTTTATCACCCGAACCTGCAGCACATCCTTCCCAGCTCGGTCCCTCTGTCTTGCCAATCGGTATAAATCCTTTTCCCCTTCTTTTGTATCCAACTTTCATACAGCTCGTCATATGGCTTTTCCTTGGCCTTTGCCACCTCTCTTTTTGCCTTTCGCCGCCACTCCTTGTACTCCTGCCTACTTTCTTCATCTCTCTGACTATCCCACTTCCTTTTCGCCAACCCCTTCTTCCTTATACTTTCCTTACTTCCTCGTTCCACCACCAAGTCTCCTTATCTTCCTTCCTCTGTCCAGATGTCACACCAATACCTTCCTAGCTATCTCCCTCACCACTTCTGCTGTAGTTGCCCAATCATCCCACCCATCTTTACCACCATCCAACGCCTGTCTCACCTCCTCCCTAAATTTCACGCAACAGTCTTCCTCCTTCAGCTTCCACCATCTGGTCCTTGGTTCAGCCCTCACTCTATTCCTCAACCTCACCTCTAAAGTCATCCTACAGACCACCAATCGATGCTGTCGAGCTACACTCTCCCCTGCCACCACTTACAGTCCTAATCTCTTTCAGGTTGCATCTCCTGCTTAAGATGTAATCCACCTGTGTGCACTTTCCTCCACTCTTGTATGTCACCCTGGTTCCTCCTTCTTGAAATACGTATTTACCACTGCCATTTCCGTTCTTTTTGCGAACTCTACCACCATTTGCCCTTCCACATTTCTCTTGTTGAGACCGTACCTACCCATCACCTCCTCATCCTCTTTATTCCCTCCCCAACATGCCCATTGAAATCTGCTCCAATCACCACTCTTTCATCCTTGGATACACTCTCCACCACTTCATCTAAATCACTCCAGAAATCTTCTTTTTACTCCATCTCACACCCCATATGTGGGGCATATCACTGATGACATTCATCATCACCCCTTCGATTTCCAACTTCACACTCATCACTCGGTCAGACACTCTCCTCACCTCCAATACCCTCTTGACATAATCTTCCTTCAGGATTACCCCGACACCATTTCTCTCCCATCCACACCATGGTAGAACAGTTTGAAACCACCTCCAATGCTCCTAGCCTTACTCCCCATCCACTTGGTCTCTTGTACACACAGTATGTCCACCTTTCTTCTCTCCATCATATCAGCCAACTCTCGCCTTTTGCCAGTCATCATCCCAACATTCAGAGTTACAACTCTTACCTGCACACTTCTACCCTTCCGCCTCTCCCACTGCCTCCGGACTCGCCTTCCCCGTCTCCTTCTCCTACTACTCTCCCAGCAGCAGCACAATTTGCACTGGTACCCTGCTGACCCCGGTACCGGTGCGGTCGTTGGTAACCCGGGCCTCGACCGATCCGGTATGGAAATTCGTTTTGTTGTCCGCATAATGATTTGGCATAGGTTTTTTTTACGCCGGATGCCCTTCCTGACGCAACCCTGGTCGCCTCTTACGACATACAAGGATATGGTACACCTATTCTAACCGGGGCATACACTTCTGCGAGCTATCACTGCCATCAGAGCCAAATTACGAATTTCTGCCAAGCCTGCAGAGGGCACTGCATTAGCGGTCCAGCCTTGCAGCTATTGTTGCTACCTGCCTTCCTCACAGCCTTGTGCTGCATACAAAAGATCGTACAAAAGAAGAAGACGATGCATACCCTTTAATTATGTAGTTACTCGCTTGGATTGCCTCAATACGCTCGCCTCTCTCCACATCGTTACAGAGATTTACATCACAGATTTGCTATGTTGTCATCATTTACACCAACCATAATACAAACATATATTTTGTACAAATATGTCTGTAATATTGGTGATATTATATTTCTTTTAATATAAAATAGTCCAAGTGGTCTAAAGCTCTAAATGGGAAAGGGTTAAAGCTGTCTAATCTGCATGAAGGCTCTAAGGAGTCCAAATGGTGTTAAGGTCAAATGGGTCAAAAGGGACTTAAAGGGTGGAAAGATCTAAAGGTTCTAGGGATTAAAAGGTTATAAAATATCTAAAGGGTGAAGGGGTCTAAATGTGTCGAAAGTGTTGAAAGGGTCTTAAAGGTGAAAAGTGGTCTTAAGAGTATTATAAGGTAAAATGGGTCTTAAGTGGTCTAAAAGGTTCTAAATGTTATTTGGGGTATTGTGGGTCTTTTTGATCCTCTGGGTCCTCTGGGTCTTCTCTGTCATTTGGGTCCTTGGGGTATTTTGGGCCTTCTTTATCTTTTGGGTCTTCAGGACTTTTGGGTCATCTGAATATTTTGGGTCTTTGAGGCATTTTGGGTACTCAGTGAGTTTTGGGTGTTCGTGTTCTTTAAGGTCATTAGAATTATTCTAGTATTTTGGGTATTTTGGGTTATTTTGTGATGTAAGCCAGGCAGGTCTGGTTATTTTGGGTCTTCGGGTTCTTTAACGTCCTTTAAGGTCTTCTGGTTCTTTTGGGTCTTCTCAGTGTTTGTGTCCTCAAGGTCTTTTGTGTCATCTGGGTCATTTGGGTCCTCTGGGTCTTTTGGGTGTTCTGGGACTTTTGGTTAATCTGTGTCTTTTGGGTCCTTGGCATCGTTTGGGTCTTCGGGGTATTTTGGGTCCATGTGGACTTTCGGGTCATCTGGGTATTTTGGGTCCTCAGGGTCTTTTAGGTCCTCCGAGACATTTGGGTCATCTGGGTCTTTGGGTTATTTTGGGTTAGCTGGGTCTTTTGGGTCTTCAGGGTCTTTTGGGTCAACTGGGACCTTTGGGTCCTTCGGGAATTTTGCGTCCTCGTGGACTTTGGTTTTTCAGGGTATTTTGGGTCATTTGGGCCTTAGGGTATTTGGTGTCTTCTGGGTCTTTAGTGGTCTTGGGAATCTTAAAGGCTCTTGGGGATCTTAAATGGTCTTCAACAGTTTCTCAAAATCTTCAACAATTATTCTTCCAATTGGATCAGCCTAAATCCTGCCCTGGTGGTGTTGTTGCACCTCACATGAAGAGCACAATTTCTCCCTTTCCATTGACTGATCTTACACCTCCAAACCCCAGAAGTACCTTTTGCTCTGACCTCCCCTACATTTCCCACCTCTTGCTCCTCTGTGTATTGTAAAGTCTTCCAAACAGTGACAACTCCATTTACATCATCTCTATAAGACAACAAGGACCAACTTTTAACCACTCATCCCAGCTCTGTTTTCCTCATAGGTGGAGATTTCAATTGTCACCATGCAACTTGAATGGGTGTTGGTACCTCTCTTACCAACCATGACACTTCAGCAAATGACTTGTATGACTCCATGGGACTGAATTACAGTGAACTTTTTAAACCGCAATCTTTCCAATGGCAAATCCTCCCTTCTGGACTTGGTAATGACATGTTTCCATGCAAATATGTTCTGCTCCCCCTCCCTTCCAATTGGTTCATCTGATCGTATGCTTGTGAGAATCAACATCTCTGGCTATTCTTGGAGAGATGCCTCAGTGCCGGGGAGTCTGGCTATCTCTCTTAAACTTTCCAAATGATGTTTAGTCATATTTGTACCTTCATATAGTTATTTTTACAATCTTTTTCTCGTTGTGTTTTTCTCTCCGTGGAAGAATTTGGGCTTTACAGTTTTTGTGCTTCTATAACTTTTAGTAATCATTATAATTGGCATATTTACTGCTCACATTTTATTGAGCGATGTGTACTACTTCAAGGAGCCAACTCTCTTCAGGACTCGTCTCCCATATCTACTGCCACTGATATTAACTCAGTCTGGGAAGTTTTCCACAGAAACCTACTCTCTCTGATGCACAGATTCATCCCATCTCATCTCATTTTCAATTATCCTACCTTACTTCCCACACATGGTAATGTCGTGAGGCAGTTTCTCTGAAACAACTTCCCTTCTCTTCCTGGAAAACAAACCAAACCAAAGTAAATTTCACATCATTCCACAAAGTAAGCAATGAAGTATGTGTGTATCCACTCTCTGGAGAGCCAGAAAACGACATCTGTACAACCTCAACATTGAACTTTCAAACTTGTCTCCCTCCTCTAGAACCTGGTGGTGCCTTGTTAAGTCTTTATCTGGTGTATGCTGCCCTCTCTTCAAATGGCACCACAGCTGACTTCGCTCATGAGAAGGCCAATGCATCAATTCTGTGTTTGCTTACAAATCTCGTGTCCCAAACCCATCACTCTTGGTACTCATCCTTCCCTGTCGTACCAGAGCAGCTGCAGAAAACCTGCTGCAGAAAAGTTTTTGGCAACCCTATACTCTGATTCTGCAACAGGACTGGACGGCATCAGCTTATCTGTCCTGAAAACCTGCTCTGCTACTTTTTCACATCCTCTCTCTGCTCTTCTCACCCTATATACAATTTGTCCAAGGTCATTTTCCATCTGCATGGAAATTAGCTAACGTAACTGTATTACATAACGCCCACCCCCCCATCACCAACACCTCTCTGCACCCCTGCTCGCACCATGTCCTTCTCAAGACTGTGTGGGGTAAGTACTCTATGAATACCGTCTACATTTTGTAGGTTTCTGTTGAGTATTTCGTTAAAAAATAGGTGAGTTGGAGACATTTTGAAAATATAAAATGAACACAGACAAGCAAATTAAAGCCAGGATTTTAAGAGCCATCAAACACTTTGGAAATGAAAATAATTTACTGTACGTTTCACTTGGGGTTTAACAACCAAATAAAATTTCCAAGTGATGTTTAGTCATCTTTGTACCCTCATGTAGTTCTTTTTACAAACTCTTTCTTATTGTGTTTTTTTTCTTCCTGGAAGAATTTGGGCTTTACAGTTTTTGTGCTTCCATAACTTTGAGTTATCATTTTAATTGGCAGAATTACTGCTCACATTTTATGGAGCTATGTGTACTACTTCAAATTTTATATCTCCCATATGCCATTGTGTCTACCTTTTATTGTAAACATTGCTGTTGAAGAGTTCTTCTTCACCAATGACTTCATTCACATAAGTTTTAGCTTTTGTTTTATCTCAGGAATGTCGAATTTGTCAACAACCTCGGTAAATTGGTGAAGTTTGATAAAAATGGAGATCCATCTGAAAACTCGTATGAATTGATTAACTGGCAATTAGATGAGAATGGTCAAGTGCAGTTTGAAGTTGTTGGTGATTTTAAGTCATCGGCTCCTCCAGAGAAGCAACTCAACATTACCAACAAAACAATTTTCTGGAATGATGTAAAACACATGGTAAGTACTTTTACTGTCGTTCCTGATTATATATTCATATATTAATCCCATGCTCTTCCATCCCAAGAAAGTTGCATAAAGCAACAAAGAAACGCTACACAAGGTAAGCCCTTTTATGTTCCAAACCATACCCGAATTCCTCTACATCTGCAGACATTCACAAGTAGAGCAAACATGAGAATTCCAATGCTGCATTCCCCTCTTAGCCACCAGAATGATTTCATCACTTGTTGGCAAGCCATCAGCGACAGTGTAGACAAACGCACACCACCGCAGCTCCCAGCATGCACCGCGTGCAATGCCAATAGCAGTTGACATATAAATACCAAGACCCAATCATATCTCTCACACATAATTTCAGGGAATAACCAATCAGCTCTCAATGAAACAATTACCCCAGGCGGCAAGGATTTCAACAAATTAACCCCCACACTCTTCCAGCCAAAGAAAGCTGCATAAAGCAACAAAGAAAAGCAATGCAAGGTAAGCCCTTTGCCGTTTCAAACCCTTCATGGGCTCTTCTAGAGCTGCAGACATTTACAAGCAGCACATACTTGAGAATATTAAAATCTGAGGCAGAAGTAGAAACCTGACGAGCAGAGTCCTTTAGAATAGATCAGCCAGGTGAATGAAAAGGCGCTAAAAATTGTGATGGCATCATTTAGTGTCGTTGGAATCCAGGGGTAATCTCTTCTTGATGGGGTTGTGATTAAGATGTGACTGGATGCCAGGGTTACACTTGACTTTGAAAGTCATTATTAGGTCATACAGGTCATGTTGAGTCAACGTTTTTTCTATAACTTCATAATGGGGAACAGTTGATGGCAAACCCCTTGCAACATGAGAGTTGGTTACATTAGGCATATCTTGAGCCTATATGCACAAAGGCATCAAGGGAAATTCAAAATGGAGCTCACGTGAGAGGAGAGGAGATTGGGACCATACTCTGTGCAGAGCGTTTGTGCTGCTTAAGCAGTCTCCTTGGCTATTGGGCACAATCCTGGACGGGTCGCCACTCCGACACAGGATACCAGCATGCTGGCACTCATTTTGCTGACGTCGGAAGGATGACAGGCCGAGTTAACCCCACCTGGTATTAATTCAACAGCTGAGCGGGATTTGAACTCAGGATCCTCGGACTCACGTGGAGTCTGCAGAAAATGGATTTCTCTATGTCTTTGAACTGAAATGAAGCATACTGTTGATTGATAGTGTACAGTTGTCTGTTGAACAGAATAATCTGTATGCACATGCAGCTCCGTGATTACAGACATCATTATTGATATCATGGGAGATATACATCTAATTTGACTGAAGATATCAAGCCTGTTACAATCATCCAACACCTCGAGATGTTGATATCCTGCTTCTTCTGTCAGAAACGAGTACCCTCAGAAGATCTTTACATTGCATCAAAAGAGGGGAAAATCCGGACAAAGGCTGTTTTGCAAGACAACAGAGAAGACTATGTGATAAAAGTATGCTGATATTCCAAAGAGGTTTTAAATGTTCTCAGAAACAGACTTTGATACAGCAGAAAGCAAGTGGCACAAGGCATGCTATGGTTCCTGTGCCTTCGAAAGCAAACTGGCCAGATTGATATAGTAGTGTGCACCGCCTATGATGACCGCTTATAAATGCGGTCATAAACCTTCTTCCTTAAATAATCATCCTTTGGCCAAATAGTGGTGCTGCCTGCTACTTATGAACTGGACAATCTGCATGATTTTCCAGAAGAAGGATATGAGAAAACTTCACAGAATGGCAACATTGGAAAAGTCGGCCGAGATAATAGACCATGCAAGAACTTAACCTGTGATGAATACAAGATGGGCAGATGTCAAAGACCTTATAACAGCAGGAGTTTGTTACCACCTTCAATGTTGTGTGTGATTTCAACGTAAAAGCAAGCAGAAGTAATCAAAATCATCAGAAGAGGGATTGATGATAGATGAGTGAAGGCACAACCTGTGTGGAAAACTGATCACGGGGTTATCTCTTGGTCATGTTTATGACATGGGTAAAGTCTGGGACAAATATGTCAGCATCTGTAAAGACATTGGTATTGATTGTTTTCAGAGATTCCAATCTAGAAGAGCAACATCCATGATGAAGTACAATGCTTAATTGGGTCAAAAGCTAAATGTGTCCGGCCTCTGTCAAAAGCCTATCTTCTGATGTTTCCGAGCAATGAATCAGAATTTATCATTGCAACAACGAGATCAAAATCTTCTCAGCACAGTGTCTCTCCACTGAGTCGGAAGGTGGATATGTAACAATCCGATGGGCTTTCTGCCAAGACTGTTTTCTTTAATGAAACTGGCTGCTCGTGCCCCCAAGTTGAAATTTACAGTCATTGACCTGCCGTAGCTCGCACAACTTTTAGATTGTGGGTCCATTGATGTTGAGTAATTTACCGATGTGGACCTGCGAACAGGATTGTGGATCCACCGTTTGGAGAGGTTTTGGGCTGAAAAGATCAAAACCTCCATAAAAAAACGGTATCCAGCTGATGATCCGGACAGTTGGGAAATCAGTAAATTACTTATAAATTCAAGTTATAACTTCAAATAAAATAACTTTTGTAAGTACTTACCAGTACATAATATATCCGTGTTTGTGTGTTTATAAAAATGTGTTTGTATGTAAATGTGTGTGTGTAGTTTATATATATATATATATATATATATTATATATATATATATATATATATATATGTGTGTGTGGTGTGTGTGTGTGTGTGTGTGTGTGTGTGTGTGTGTGTTTGTGTGTTTGTTGGTTGTGTGGTGTGTGTGTGTGTTGTTTGTGTGTATGCATGTGAGTGGGTGTGGTGTTTATATATGTGTGTGGGGTGTTTATGTATGTGTGTTTGTATGTATGTGTATGCATGTGAGTGGGTGTGGTGTTTATATATGTGTGTGTGGTGTTTATGTATGTGTGTTTGTATGTATGTGTATGCATGTGAGTGTGTTGTGGTGTTAATATATGTGTGTGTGCGTGTGTGTATGTGTGTGTTTTGTGTTGGTGTGTGTGTGTGTGTGTGTGTGTGTGTGGTGTGTGTGTGTGTGTGTGCGTGCGTGTGTGTGTGTGTGTGTGTGTGTTTGTGTGTGTTGTGTTTATATATGTGTGTGTGTGAGAGAGAGAGAGAGAGAGAGAGAGAGAGAGAGAGAGAGAGAGAGAGAGGAGGTGTTTATATGTGTGTGTGTGTGTGTGTGTGTGTGTGTGTGTGTGTGTTGTGTGTGCGCGTGTGTGTGCGTGTGTATTGTTATATCTGGCTTCCTTCTTGAGTATGGTGCAGTAATTGGTCTATATTTTTGAATTGATGAATTAAGCACCTGCCAATCCGATGTCCATGTGCAGAAACCCCAACCAGAAGTCCAAAAGTCATTTTTTACCTGTTCTGTCCTTCTCAGTTGTAGGCACACATTGTATCATGCAGAAGACAGCATCTAACCTAAACCAAAGTACATAATCAAAACATTTTTCTCTCAGTTTACTTTTACTTCACTCGTGGGCTTTACTACCGG
This sequence comes from Eptatretus atami, assembly GCA_035128595.1. Classification (NCBI taxonomy): domain Eukaryota; kingdom Metazoa; phylum Chordata; class Myxini; order Myxiniformes; family Myxinidae; genus Eptatretus; species Eptatretus atami. Next base: position 191,616,641 of record CM068953.1, on the reverse strand, counting down.
AGCCTCTAGTAACTGCAGGCTCCCTCCAGTTGGGGTGTTACTCTCAAATAACTTCAGACTATTCACCCTCACACCATGCACCACTAAAATTTAACTCCTCATTCACCTTTTCCCCACACTCATACATCAGCACTGATTCCCTCGGTGTCCACTCATTCCAAATCTGCAGGAGCAAGAAAAGGGAGGAGGAAAAATATGCACTCTAATCCTCCAAGTCATCAAATTAACACCAATTCATCCCATATACAATTTTGTCAACCATAAAAATTCTCAAACTTTTCAAATTTCCTGAAATGCCAATTGGTCACATGAAATTTCGACATCAATTTGGATTCGTTATATGTTCCCTCTGATCTCTAACACCTGCCAGTCCATTGCTTCCACTGCTACTGTCACCTCCAAGTGCACCAAAATACTGAGGCTTGTTCTCAACTACTCGCTGCTCCTGGTTCCTCTGCTACTAGTTTGACCCTGGGCCCAGAGTGTTGGCCACAATGGCACCCAATTTTTCTCCAAAACTCATGGAGCTGAAGTGTTCGCAAATGCTGGCCCCCAATTTTCCTCCCAGTCAGGTGGAACCAACGCAGCCATCTGCAGCGGCGCCCTTCTTTCATCCTCAGCATCTGCCCAGCTTGCATCAGCCACAGATGCAGGCCTCAGCTTCCACCTTTCCTTCTCGGCTCTCAGAGACAAGCCGGGGGAAGCACCCTCCGTTTCTACCCCATTGATACTCCAACACATCAGTTCTTACTCCTCTTGCCAGCGGCGTTTCTCTTCCAACCTTCTAAGCAACTCTACTCACCGTTTCCACAACACTCGTTTAAAACAGAGGCATTTGTTTAGCAAGAAAGGCATTTTATCAGGATAGCATCTGCAAGATAATAAATATCTAATCTTGCTCACAAAAAGCTGATTAACTTGTTCTCTTTGTTTTCCAGGTTCCTCGGTCCGTGTGTAGCGAGCCGTGCCAGCCGGGAACTCGGAAAGTTTCTCTCAAAGGGGAGCCCTTTTGCTGTTTTGACTGCATTCCTTGCACTGATGGGCAGTACTCTAACACTACCGGTTTGCTTGTACACCCAATGACACCGAGCTTATTCCAGTTAGTACAGGGGCAAAACCTAAAAAGAGGCCTGGAAAAATGATTTTAAAATATTTTCTTGTTACAAGCTGGCACCCACCATGGCTTGTTCGGGCAAAGGGTCTTGCATTTGACCAGGGTGGATGCCGGCTGAGATTTTTCCAAAAAGGGCAAAGATTACCCCTTTTCCCCAAAATGCGTGATTTTAAACTGTAACAAAATAAAAGATGCGTTCTTCAAAATATTCCCCATATTTTCACTATTTTATTAGTTATACTGACAATTGATACCTTATTTTGAAGCTTATGACATTGGCTTCACAATAGATAGAATCTGTTTAGGACTCCTGCTAAGTTCGAGTTAGCCAGAGGCTAAAGGTCATGTGACCGCCAAATTATACATTTTGGGGTATTTTTATACTAAACACTCACAAAAATAAATTTCCAAAACATAAATTATATCCCAACTACACTTCTCTGGCCAGTTTCTGAAACAGTAATAGTCATTTTATTCTGAACAGGTGTCAAGTTAACTTGGGTCAAAAATGTCCCGATTTTCAAACAATTAGGATAATCGTGAAATTGTGCTATTGATATCTCCACTCAATTGTTGAATATTTAAAACTCAATATCGATGAAGTTTTCCTTTACTGCCATCGGAGAGTAGTGGAGAATACCCTGAAAGATGGAATGGGGGTATAAAAAGGATCCTATGGATTAAAAATGGTCTTAAGGGGTGGGGGGCATTTGCAAAGAGATTCAATACTTTCAATAACTTAAGTGGAGGTTCAGTTCACTTGATGAGATGCAGTCTCTGCATTGATATCATGATAAAATACGCAACTTGGTGTCTGTCTGTTTGTCTGACGATTTTTGACCGCAATACATGCAGTGTAGGGATTTTTCGTGGATCCAGACGAGATTGGCTGGGTGTGTAGAAAGTGACTAAGTTGTTCCTGCATGGACAGGATTCAATCAGATAATCTTAGATGTGGATTCAAAGGTTGTTCGCATTCGGTATATTCCAATCATTCATGCACTAGCAGATGACATGGTAACAGCCTACACAGTTTTATCAAGGTGTAAATACATTTCTTAATCCTTAGGACAACAACACGCTGTTGTTACATTTGACCAGGCCTTCTACTCTAAGGCTAATAAGGTTGTGGGGCTGATGCAGGAGGAATTCAGTAACACCATAGTCAGACTTGGTGGTTTTCACATCATAATGAACTTCATGAAATCAACAGGAAAACACATTGAATAATCTGGGTTGATGGATATCTGGGTCGAAAGTGGTGTCTTTGGAGAGAACACAGTGGGACACATGATGGATGGGAAAGCATGCAAGGCTGTACCTGGTCACAAGTTAGCAGTAGAGGCACTTTGATGAATTCACTGGGATCAGTTTCTTACATGGGCAGAAGACAATAACAAAGTCATTAGTGATGACATCAAATTGTGTGCTGATGAGATTGTGACCGCTTTCAATTATTGCAACATGGACAGAGCAGAGGCAGCTAACAAAATACTTACAAGCTTGATCAGAGAATTCATAGTTTTGCAAAAGGAATTTGAGGAAGGGCGGAGGAGCTCCTTGTGAGCCAACGGCCATCCATATCTAGTGCCAAATGGTGTCTGCGGACGTCCTCCTGCAGTTGGGTTACTTTTTATTAGGAGGTTGGTGGCAGGATTTGCACTCCGGCCACCGTAAAACCCATCATTCCACAAAAACATAAAAACGCAAAAAATCTGAAAACCCACTCCGTGGGAGTACCTCCTGTTCAGCTTCCTTCGCAGGGCAGCTCACCGAATGACGGGATTGGGGCAAAGCCTTCGGGACCCCCAATCTTGATGATAGGAGGGAAACAACGGGGTAACATTCCTGGGTCAGATTGCAGGAAAGTGTGTCGGAGTGGTGCTGAGGTGTCGTCCACCAACGGCGGTCTCCTTGGGTTAACCTGATATGAGGCGGTCCTTCGGTTGGGTGCCTGGAATGTCCTATCCCTAAGAGAGGATGATCACCTGTCTCTGTTATCATGTGAGCTCAAGCTTTAGGACATCGGTTTTGCAGCACTCTCTGAGGTTCGGAGACCGGATTGCGGTGAGATAATGGTGGGTGGTTACACCTACTATTGTGTCTGGTCGCGCTGATGGTTACCATACTCAAGGAGTTGCTGTAATGTGTCCAATAAGCTGACCCAATGATAATTATGAGGTAGCATTGGTCAACAAGCGTATTATGAGACTAAGGATTCGTCACTCCTTAGGTGTCATTTCCCTGCTCTCTGTCTATGCTCCGACTGAGGCGAGTGATCTCACCGTGAAGGATGCATTCTAGCGACGCTCGAGTCTGTGGTTCATCAGTGCCCCAGACGAGATACACTTCTAGTCTTGGGGATTTCAATGCATCGACTGGAACTGATAGGGATGGTTATGAGACATGTGTTGGTACCCATGGGTCAGGAACTATGAACCAGAATAGCACTAAGTTCCTTGACTTTGCAAGAAGTCATGGACTTAGGGTGGCTGGTTCATGGTTTCAGTGGCCATAACCTAATCACTGGACTTGGTATTCCAACACTGGTGGTGTGGCAAAGGAGATTGACCATGTCCTCGATGATGGTTGCTGGAGGATGATCCAGAACTGCAGGGTCTACCGGAGTGCTCAGTTCCTCAATACTGACAAGCGCTTGTTGTAGCAACCCTAAAGCTGCACCTTAAATCCGGGAGAATTGTACCATCCCAGCCTAGGCTGGATGTTGGCAAGCTCAAGGATGAGAGGGTAGGTGAGGAGTTTGTGAACAGGCTGAGTGGACATTTGGGGGTCTGGCTGCTTTGGGGGCCTGAGGAGTTGTGGAGTGCCTTCAAGACCACGGTCCTTGATGTTGCCGGTGGACGTCTTGGAACTCGCCGCAGGGCAAAGAAGAATTTTGTCTCACAGGGGACACTGGATACCATTGACCAGAGTCGCAGGGCCAGGCTGAATGGCAGAGCTGAGCTTTTCAGGGAGCTGAGGCGTAAAACGAATGTGCACTAAGGGTGGACAAGGAGGCCTATGTCGAGGAATCTGTGAGGGGTCGAGCATCACCTGTGGAAAGGTGATTCTCGTCCCGCTTACAGGGGATTTTGCACATTGCGTTCATCCAAGCCCATCCCTCAGAGCACTGCAGTTAGAGCAGAGAGTGGTAGGCTCTTGACAGAGGAGTCCGAAGTGAAGGCCCACTGGGCCGGTTACTTTGAACGGTTGTACCAGGCTGATCCACCAGCTGTCGAGTTGGACGTCAAGGGTGTTACAATCTGTTGCTGACCCTCAATCAACTTTGGTCCACCTTCGCTTGTGCAAACACGGGCTGCGGTGAACGTTTGAAACGGGGTAAAGCTCCAGGGATCTGTGGCATCCATGCTGAACTTCTCAAGGCTGGTGGAAATGCTGCACTCGTGTCATTGCATGCAGTTTTGTGCTCTGCCTGGAACACAGGCATCATCCAACTGATTGGAAGAGGGGCCTTGTTGTCCCGCTCTGGAAAAGGAAGGGTGATCGCCAAGACTGCAACAACTACCGAGGGGTGACGCTGCTCTCAGTGCCGGGCAAGGTCTTTGCTCGGATAATTCTTGATAGGGTTTGCCACCATCTGCTTGAGCACCAGTGTCCAGAGCAGTCAGGCTTTACACCAAGAGGTCAAGATTGACCGTATCCATGCTCTTTGGGTCCTCACGAACGCAGACGAGAGTTTCGGCAGGGGCTGCTTGCAGGCTATTGTTGATCTCTGTGAAAGCGTTCGATTCAGTGAATCTGGATGCCCTCGAGAGGATTCTTGGTCTTCATGGAGTGCACCAAAACTGATCGATCTGATGTCTGAATTCTACTCTGATACTGAAGGTGCTGTGAGATGTGGTAATACATCTCTGACATATTTCCATTGTTACTGGAGTTCGCCAGGGGTGTCTACTGGCCCCCGCACTTTATAGCACTTGTATGGACAAGATTCTAGGAGGATGTCAGAGAGATCAAGCTGTGGTGCATCGTTTGGAAGTTCAAGATCTCGAACCTTGATTCGCAGATGAATGCCGTCATCTTTGCGGAGACTTTAGATATCCTTTTGGGGGCCCTCGAGGTGCTGAATGAGGAGTCGGAGCCGCTGTGATTACGTGTTTCTTGGGTCAAAACTAAGATCCAGGCTTTCAATGACAACTTGGATGCTGCTGTCCTGTCTGTGTCTGTTTGTGGTGAGGATGTTGAGGTCGTGGAGAGATTCACTTACCTTGGCAGTGATATTCATGTCTCTGCTGGCTGTGAGACAGAGGTCAATAGACGTCTGGGGTGGGCCTGGGGAGTCATGGATTCACTGGATCATGGGGTGTGGCGCTGCCGGTACCTGTGCAGGAGGACGAAAGTCCGAGTCTTCAGGTCCTTGCTTTTCCAGTCTTGCTCTATGGATGCGAGACTTGACTCTGACCAAGGATCTGAGACAGAGACTTAATTCCTTTGGTATCAGGTCTCTTCAGAGAATCCTTGGCTATCATTGCTCAGATTTGTTGTCAAACGAGCGGTTGCTGAGAGAGACTCAGATGGGTTTGTTACCTGCATAGTCCGTGAGCGTCAGTTGCGGCTGTATGGACATGTGGCTCATTTTCCTGACACTGATCCTGCTCACCAGATTCTCTCAGTGAGGGAGTCTCGTGAGTGGAGAGGCAATGGGCCGACCACGTCCTCATGGTTGCAGCAGGTTGACCGGCATCTCAAGGAGATGGGGATGGGCCTGGCATCTGCCTGTGGGATGGCCAGACGGAGGCCCCTGGAGTACCGGTGGAAAGTGGACGCAGCGATGCGCTTTTCTGCACATGCTCCCATACCTGACCTGATGTTGATAGTCAAACTTTTAAGTACTGGATGAGCAATATGGAGATGGTCTCGATCCTCTTGAATTTCATTCACGCTGAGAAAGAGAAGGGAAATGGGAACTTCATTTGGTGTCATTTGCATGGCTGCTTCCTTGGATTGCTGTATATAATCACAGAAACTATTACAAATGGGGGCCAGTCTACTTAGCTGATGTGCACCAGTGCCCAACATCAGCCCCTCAAATTAATCATTTACTTGTTAAGGGAAAATTTTCTGTGAAAGGATGAATAATAAATTCTCTTAATTATCCACTGATCAGACCCTAGAGCACATTAACAAGGTATCAAAAGTGAGAGGTGGAATCATTAGCATCACAAGGCAGAACGCTGCAAGGCATAAGTGGTGCCTGACTTATAATGAAAAGACAAGATCATCAGAAGCAACATTCAAAATGTTCACATTGCATGTGGATGTAGAAGTAGATGCTGAATTGTGCCACTTTGAGTCAGGACCAACCAGATTAAGGAGAGATGAATAGGGCATGGAGAGGCTGATTGTGGAATTCAAGCAGTTCCAAGTCTGCACTTCCAACAGAGAACATCATGAAAACTTTAATGCTTAACCACAAATTATGTTATTCCAGAAGAGCTCACCAAGGAAATATTGACAGCATCAATATTTGGTATGTCACAACAGCTTGGTATGTCACTGGTGGAATCCTTTGCAACCACTGCATTTGTTGAAAAGTCAAAGGATTTTTATGCTACAATACCCTGTAATAAAACCGCACCAATCACTACAATGTACAAAGTCGAAGTTCCAACAACAAATGGGACACATTAAGAAGTCAAAGCAGACAGAGATCTTCTTCAAAGATTGTTTGTGGCATCTCAAAATGGCAGAGAGGTTAATCTTACAGCATGAATTGTCAACAGTGCCACAGGCTCAAGTTGAAACCAACTATAAATTGCATACAACAGATAAATCACAGTTGGTGGAATTACTGACAAAGAACATACAGATTCCAGCAAGTCTGTCTAATAGTGAAGCCAAAACATGCTTACTTATTGATGGACTAGCACTCATATGGGCAATTGGAAAACCAGACAAGGCCAAGACATTTGGTGACCTGAGTGGTGTGTTCTGCAGAAATATATTCAATTGCTTTGGTCCATTGTACTCAAGGAATTATGTACTGTTTGATCGCTACCATGAAGCGTCCAGAAAAATCGGGCACGCGTGCACAATGTCATTAATCAGTTCATCCACCAACAAGGCTGACCTCGCTGCACTTCTTTCAGCAGCATTAATAGAGAAAGCCAAGGAGCTGTACCAGGAACACAAGTTAGTACTTGGAGGTTTTGAAAACATTTTCGAGGTCTGGTAATCTAATAAAAGAAACAATGAAAACATGAAATCAACACATGAAGAAGGCGGATACCCAGCTGATTCTCTATTCAGATGATGCCTGCAAGAATGAGTATGAATGGGTTGTCATCCAATGAAGAGATACTGACATGCTGGTTTTACCACTTGGCTTTAGAAGCAAGTTGCCACCATAAATTTGGATGTACACATGAACAACCAGTAAAAGAGAGTACATACCAGTGCATGAAATCAGCCTTACTGATTAAATTGTATAAAATATAATTGCATTTCATGCTATGACAGGCTGTGATTCAGTCAGTCAATTTTCAGGAAAGGGGAAGAAAATAGCCTCGAAAGTATTTATCCAGGAATCAGAGACATTGATTATGCTAGCGTGCAAAGAGTTAACTACAGACGTGATAGTAGAGGCTGAGAAGTTTGCCTGTAGATTGTATTTGAAGGACTGCGACTCCTACAGTGAGAAACGTCAAAATATTTTTTTGCCAGGGAAAGAAGACACATGATGCCCTTCTCCCAACAAAAGATGCCATTGATAAATACATTGCAGGCGCAATTAGCAATGCCTGGTGTGGAAGGAAGCGTTGATCCCAGTGCCAGATCTGCCCAGTCCAGGCAACTGTGGATGGATCCTCGAGAATGGGACATTGAAACCAGAGCTGATGACTCTAGTCCCTATTCCAAAAGTATGCAAAGAGCTAGTGAGCTCCTCATGCAAGTCAAGTTATGGCAAGACATGTGGCTGTATTAATGCAGGACGAAAAATGTGCACAAAAGGTTGTGGTTGCCAGGGCTCCTGTAACAATGCAGTCGATGATGATGATGATGATGATGATGATGATGATGATGATGATGATGATGATGATGATGATGATAGTGAATAAAAGCCATGGTGCATATATCAAGACCAAACAAACTATTGATATACATTACAAGGCATTGTAATCCTGTGCAAATGGCCCCAGACACTTTCTTCTTTTTAGAGTTCTCTTTAGTAATTCCATATGGTTGTAAAGAAAGATGTTGTGGATATTGATTTTTAAGTACTGAATATTTGAGGAGACATTAAAACACATTTTCATGATTTTCCTGATTTTCTTAAAAGAAGGGTAATTTTTGACCCTTGGTAACTTCACACAACTGTTCGGAATAAAATGACCATTTCTTTTTCAAACACTGCCCAGCGATGTGTAGTTGTGATAAAATTTATGTTTTGGGGAAACAAATTATAAAAATTATAAAACTTGAGGGAAACATGACCTTTGACCTCGAGCTCACTCTAATGTAGCAGGAGTCAAAAATATTTTCCATCTATTGTAAACCCAGCGTCATAAGCTTCAACATTAGGTATAATTTGCTATTGTAACTAATAAAATAGTGAAAATATCGGGAATATTTTGAAGAACGCATGTTTTATTTTGTTATTGGTTGAAATTACGCATTTCTGTAAAAGGGTTAATCTCTGCCCATTTTGGAAAAAATCTCAGCCATCATCCTCCCTGGACAAATGCAGGATCTTTTGCACTAACACACTATTGTGGAGGCCAGCTTGTAACCAGAAATGAAAATGTCATTTCATGGTTTCACCCCTGTACTAAGTGTTCTTCTTGTGTGTGGATTGACAAATAACATCTATTTATTCCAATGATTTTACCTCTTTTTGTGTACTGTGCATTGTCAAGTCTCATGGAAGAGCAAAATCAAAATTGAATGGAACAAAATGGAAAAGGGGAAACACTCACGGAAGAATAGAAATGATAGTGAGAATAAGATCAATGGAAGGGAGAGAAAGACATGTGTTGGTGAACAAGTTGTGCACAAGCTGAATGAAACACAGGAAGAAGGGGAAGGGGAAGGTGTGGGATCAAACAGCAAAGGAACAAACCAAGTGCCAACTAACAAATGAAAAGTGATGAGGGAAACGTAAAAAAATCACAATAACCTGGAAAAAGAAAGTGCTTGCGATTGGGGTCATTTGGGTTGGAGGAGAGCATAAGTATTGATGGGGGGGTGGCTATCGAGTGCAGCCTGTGGCTGCTGGTTGCATCATTGTTTGGGACGCGGCTTTTTGCCGCTGATGCAGTGTCCCCTTACCAGTACACTGGTGCTCATTTTGCCGACCTGATGGGGGGGGTTGACAAGGAGTATAAGGTTCTCGACAATGGAGAGGACAGGAAGAATGGCATTTGGGTGGTTTTGGATTGAGTTAGTACAGCAGGAGATGAGGGTTGTCAAGTTTCGTGAATCACTGATGTCTGTAAATCTGAATGTTAAGGGGGATTATATGGGAATAGAGGGGCTGGAAAAGGAAGGGTTGTGGAATAGTACAGAGAACTTGGTGTGATGTTTTCCATAGGAGGGGGTGGTGGTTGATTTTTGAGGTAATTTGAAAAAGCATCGATGTCATGAAGTTAGTCGTTATCAACGAAGACATGGTGACGGCTGGCTCTGGGACATTAACTGAGAAAGAAGAATGGATATTGGAGACAGCACAAAGTTTAGAACTATTTGTAGCAAACTCAGGGTTTTGTTCCAGATTCAAAATCAGATCAGATTCAAAAGTGGCCATACAGCATCCAAATAGATTATTTCTTTGGGAGACAAAAATTACTGTAGGATTGTTGATTATTACATGATTCCAGGGGAGACATGAGTGAGCCAGTATTGATTATGAGTGAAACATTAGAAGATAGTGAAAATGGGAGACATCAGAAAATGATGTTTGGAGAGTCTGATAAGACTCGGAGAAGTCTGGTGATGTGGGTGCAGAGGGAGTAGAGGGGACTGGAACAACACGAAGGAGGCCTTACTGAGCTAGCAACTAAGGCCTGTGGAAAATCGAAAGAAGGGAGGAGCAAAAGTGGTATTCAAAGCTTCAGTAAGCAATAGTACAGGATATAAAGGCCTTTGAGGAATGGCAAGCTACAGGATTCTTCGCAGACCACAGGAGCAAGAGCAAATTAGAAGGTATACAGAAAAGAGAAGAGGCACTGAAAGCAGAGGCAATGGATAGACATGAGGTGTGAAGAGGGCGGTAAGATAAGTTTGACTTGGAAGAGGCTGAAAGGTTACTTATAGGCTGGCTAAGAGCAGACAAAGGGTTAGACGTGATATTGGGGACATTAAGGTGATAAAGAGTGGTCGAGAGTCTATTCATAATGAGGAGAATGGGATGGATCATTATGTGATTCTATAGGAGCCAGTAGTGTGAAGATGTGGGGGATAAAAATCAGTGAGGTGTAAAGCATTAAAATTACAAATAACGCATGTACATGCATAATTCAAAAGTTTTACGTGACTGATTTGAATGCAGACTCACAGGATTGCCAACATTGCCCAGAAGACCTGTGGTCCAACACACTGCGCAGCACCTGTTTACCAATGCCAAGGGAGTTTCTGGCTTTCACCGATCCTTTGGCTCTCACTCTGCTGGCCTTTACTACTCTGGGTTTTACAATGGTGGTTATGGTTTGGATAATGATGGTGAAGTACCACAAGTTAATTATGGTTAAATCGAAGTCTGCGTTTCACTTTGTGCTACTCGTTGCACTTGCAAGCAACTTTACAAGTAGTGTAGGGTTTGTGGGTGAACCTACAGACTTGTCTTGTCAATGGAGAGAATCTGTGGCACTTGGTTTGATCACCTTTTCAATTATCTGTGTGCTCACCAAGGCATATGACATACTCATCAATTCTCAAGGTAAAGAATGATGATCATATTCCCCCCCCCCCCCCCAAAAAAAAATTAAGATTTTCTTTCATTGCTATAAATATGTTTCTGTGAGATGTTTTTGGTGTTGAATAAATTAGGAGGCAGCAATGATTCCAATTTTAAAGCTCTGGTGAGATATCTCTTTTATCCCATGTGACCTTTCATTTCCTTCCATAAAATAACGTCTTCCCTCTGCAACATTCGAATAGAGTATTTATTGCGATAAGGTCCTGTGTCACAAATACATTGGACTTTCTTGCCTCGACATTTCCATGAATAACTTCATTTATAAAATGCTGATTGTAAAATACAACTCCAAGCTGATTTTGATTCGTGATAGAGAGAGTTTTGTGGAAAAGTACATTCAGTAATACAGAATGAATATGTTCTTTTGCACATATTAACTGACTTGATTGGACTATTCTCGTCCAAACAGGATGAAGGACCCCCCCCCCCCCCAAAGTGTTCCAATTTTTCTGTTTCCAGAATTTGAAACCATTACTCCAGTTTATTTTTTTTTTCCGTTTCCATTTATTATTTGGTCTTCTGTTTCTTGGACATCATTATCTCCATTGATAGTTGCAATTCTTATCATCAATTGTGTACAGATTTGAAGTTCCTTATATTTTCTTCCAGTGTCAGAATCCTGCAATAATCGAAAGGAAGTTGTTCTCAGCCAAAGGTCCTCCTATTACTCTGTTCATTACCACAAACAGGCTTTAGTGTAGCCTGGGCAGTCGTTGAGAAACCACAAACACACACAATCTGGAATACCGTTTGGGAACCGTGGTTTAGAGTGTGTTGGGCATCTCCAATCTGGGCTTCATGGCTTTGTGTTACCTTTGTGTCCTTGTGATATCCTGCTTAGTGATGGCTATGAAAGGGATGAAAAGAATCCCAGGTTCCAGTGAACCAAGGTTCATCATCTTCAGCATGCTGTTCTTCTGCATGGTCAGCGTAGCTTTTGTTCCTGCCTATTCCAGCACACAAGGAAAGTTTTCTGTTGCCGTGGAGATATTTGCTATTGTAGCTATCACCTATGGATTGTTTGTATGTGTTATTCTGCCTCAATGCTATGTCATTTTTAAATTAAGAAAACAAATAACTATTGAATGAATCTTACACCATGTGTATACAATAAAAAAAATCCTAATCTGAGTTTTTGTTTTAATACAAATCTCTTTATTCAGAGTGTTGCATCAGTAAAAGTGTATTCTTGGAAATTTGTGATGACATTATTTCTCGAATCGTAAACCCTCTCCTCACTCCCCCACACATCCTCCCCCCCTACATCCTCCCCCTACATCCTCCCCCCTCCCCACACATCCTCCCCCCTCCCCCACACATCCTCCCCCACACATCCTCCCCCAATCCTCTCTCTTTCTCCCCACCCCTTTATATTCCAACCAGTTGTATTTGCTCGTAATAATAAATGTCAGTTGTGTGTGTCCTCCATAACTCCATAACCATGAAAACTAGCAGCCCCAAACTTCCATGCATACTTAGGGAAGTTCAAATAAATGCATGAATCAAAATTGGATGTTTGGGTACATTTAAACACCCCTTTTTGAAGAAAAATTAACGGCTTACCTCAAGAAAGGCTTGTCCTTGGTCAGCCCAACTTCACCTCGCAGGGGTCTTAGCCACCATTTTGATTTGGCCTATTCAAACATGTTTGCCTTGAAAATACGATCTATTTTCATATGCGAATGAAAGTATATAATCAAAATATTATTCTGGATTAGCGAATCACATCTGTCTGACTGAATAGAGTGTAAATCTGGAGTGAATTCTGAGATTTTATATCGAATTCGGATATTTATATAACAAATCGTTTTCTTTAAGACAAAGAGACGGGCGTAGTGGTGTGCGCCTGTCTAATCCAGCTAGCGGAGGCTTAGGGTTGGAGAGATCGCTTGAGGAGGAGAGTCTGTGCTCTATGAGAGGGTGTAGGGACAGGCCGGCAAGTCATGCAGTGATGAACCAATCCTTATCCCTGTGTCGTTCAGAGCGCGACAGGGTTGCGTCAGGAAAGAGGCATGCAGGCGTTAAAACCTATGCTACATCAGTATGTGGATCGATAAGCGGATGAATCGCTGTGGCGACGCGCCTAAAAGGCAGCAGCTGAAAAGAGGGAAGAAGGAGTATTTCTTTAAGCAAAGCATTAAACTTATCGTTTTCTACTGTTATGACGATTATATTGAGTGAATAAAAGATGAAGGAATGTGCATAAAGTGGAACTTCATTGATCACAACAAAAATAATGAACCAACAGGATTGCCACGCTCAACAAACTGCTTTTGCAAGCCATGGCGATGCAGTCCACAGGGGGTCCTTCTTTGGGCATTTGCATTTGCTGTAACAATGAGTGTTTTCTTTTTCACCTTTTTGTGTGATCTGCTTTCATTATAAAATATTAAAATAAATATATAAATAGTTGATGCAATACTTTAATAGCCGGCATTTGCTGCAAGCACAGAGATGTATTTGGACAGCACATGCAGACACGGGGGAAATGGGTACAAAATGACTGTGTACTTTTTCACCTTTTTGTGTGATCTGCTTTCAATATAAAATATCAACACAAATATATGAGTCGTTGCTGAAATTTATTAATTGTGGCAACCTTGAAGAGTTAAGTGTTTGGTGAGTCATAAGTCCGATGACACATTTTTATCTGCTTATACAAGATTTGTTTATACGGTACCATGTATTTATACTGTGACAATGCTCTGTGGTGGTATGTCAAAACTAAGGTTGCAGTACATCGCATCAGTTGATGAACTGAAAAAACGCAATCAGGAAGCATTTGGCAGCATAACACATAGTATTTTGCATTGGTTTTCACACTGCATGTGGAGAAAAGTTATCTTGAGCCGGAACAAACTTGTGTGTCATACGGATGCACTCGATGTCTCAGGAGGTATTGTAATTGTTACACTGTATTACTGTAATGGTTTGTTATTGCTCCTAATGTAATGTACTGGCAAACAAGTAGATGATAAATGGGGTTTCTGGGAAGCCCATTCAAATGAAGGGGGGGGGAAGGAAAAAAACTTCTGACCCAAGCCCTAAACCTCAACCATAGGACACTCAGTTTCTCCCCACCTCTCCTTCCTCCAACAACAAGTAAGATGAACTAAATAGATGGAGACTACGGAATAAAGAACTTTCTCCCTTCTAATTCTTCCACTCAAAAGCGAACCAACGGAAATTGCCCTTCTACTTCAGAAAACTAATCTTTGTAACATTCATCCATGATCTAACAAAAAACTGGAACTGTCTTGTTAAATGTCCTTGGTGGCAGAAAGAAAAAAACTCTGTCTCTAAGCTCTTATTGAAACCACCCCTAAGCACACATAATATCAGCCACGCCCACTTTCCAAAGCCTACAGCCATTCATAACCCGACCTCTTTTCTTAAGCCTCGCCAACTTTCCTAACCCCCATCTTTTGAGACCACCTACTCTTACCATCATCCCAGTAACTCTCTGAGCCACAAGCTTTCCTGATCCCAGGGAATCCAAAGAAACCACACCCACCAGTCTTTCAAAAAGGTGAAAAACCCACACTGGGAATTAAACAATTACTTTTCGAAAAATAGACCGCGCTACTGAGGGAGAGACTTTGAGTCTTAGTTCACTACTTTATGAACTAAACTAATGAGAACTGGATCAAACCTCTACTATTTAAGCTAAGGTTTATTTCCTATGAAGAGTTTGAATCAGCATCAACATAAATAATAAAGCACTAATAATACATAAAGTCTTTCCACGAATGTATCAAATAATACAAATGAAAATACTACGTTTCCACAATTGGGGCAAATGGTCGGTTGGTTAAGACCTGTACGACCAAAGACTCACAGAACGAAGCTAACCTTATGACCCAACCAGAGAGTATACTAGACCCGCAAAACCGAAAAGAGTTACAATCGAGATAACTTCCATTAGTTATCATACAATATCCACGACAGTATACGTTAGAACCAGAATCTAAGTTTATCCTCGAACTCACAATTTTAAAATCATTAATGAGTTATCCTTGTGTTTTAATATGAAACCTAACCTTCAGAACCTCACAAATTTTGAAAAAAATCAATAAATGATTCTGCCTGATGGTTTAATAAACTACTGGAGACTCGAAAAAGGTCGCCAAAGTCTAGAATATAAAACCTACCTGGAACTCAAATTTGAAAAAACACTAAATGCGTGTCCTTGGGTTTAATAGAAAACCAACCTCGCAAGACCCACAATGAAAAAAAACAGTAAATTGATCTCCTTCGTAAATAAACGACCTTGAACGTGGAACAAGGTCGCAAAATGGTTCTAAATAAACCTACTGGAACTCACAATTTTGAAACCAAATCAAGAAATAGTACCCTTGGAGCTTTGAAGCGTTTTATTGTGCTTAAATGGGTTGCTGATAACCCACAATGTGATACAATAGAAACCACCCAGAATGAACCTGGAGACTTGGAAAGTCGGTTATTGGAGAATGAAGTTTTCTACCAATAGCCTAGATCTACAACCATCGATTGGTTTCTTGTGGGGTGCTTGATGAAGCAAATCAACAACAGTCGGGAAAAGTCAGAAAGTTCTTACTCCCCTTTACCATCAAACCAAAGTTAAAGACAGAACGGAAAAAAAAAAAACAAAAAAAATAATTGTGAAATACGATTAAAAAATATATTTGGCTGGTTGAGGGTGGATTGAATGTAAGGTTAGGTGGGTGTCGTGGATTGAGTTAGGGTGCTTAGTTGTGGTGGGATTAATAGGTTTAGTGGTAGTTGGGTTGGGGTGGATTTGAATAGGGTTAGGTGGGTCGGGTGGTGGGTTGGTGAGTGGATAAGGTTGTTGAGGTGGGATTTGGGAATTGAGGCGAGGGTGTAGGGTGGGATGTTAGGGGGTTAGGGGCTGGTGGGATTTGAAATGTGAGGTTAGGGTGGGTTAGGTTGTAGTGGATTGAGAATGTAGCGTTGGTTGGGTTAGAGTGGGGGGTTGATATGAATTGAGGTCGGGTTTAGGTTGGTTAGTTCGGTTATTTTGAATTGAGGTTATGCTGGTTCGGGGGGATTTGAATGTCGGTAGGGTAATATGTTAGGGTAGGTTGGTTCGGAGTAGGTCAGGTAGGTGGTAGGGTGGGTGGGGGACTGAAATTGAGGGTAAGTGGTTAGGGGTCGGTTAGTGGGTTAAGGTGGGTCAGTAGGGGGGAGGGAGGGGGTTGATTATGCCCCGTGATATTATTACTACACACACACACACACACACAAAACTACACCTGATAGTGAGGATTCCTGTGTTTGGGTCACAGATTTAAGAACGTCCCCATCACACAAAGCAACAAACAAATTAAGCCTTACTGACTATCTCGGAGATCTGGTTGGTAACAGATCTAAAACTCCCTGTCCAACATTAAGATTTAAAATCAACCCGCAGCATGCACCAGTTAACACCAGACTTTTCCTCGATGTCCATAAAGGTGTAAAGAGGGGAGTGAAGTGCCATCCATGCCCCATAGATTATCGCTAGTTTGCTTTTGAAACCTGTGAAAAAGAACCTAAATCCTCTTCCCCTTTACTCACAATTGTAATCAAGAATAACGGGGACACAATCAACAATTTAAAAAGTTCCTTTTGGGGGTACATCGCTTGAACTTCAAAAGAATTTCCACCTGATACTTACATATAACGAACTTTGAACGTAGCTTTCTGACATTAAATCCATTTTCCTATTAATTGTAACTGTAGAGTTTAATTTGTTTAGAAGATCAAATCATTGACGTGCTGCAATGTCTGAAGTAAGACAACCATTGTGAGATACCGCTTGAGTAATTTTATATAGTCCTCTTAAAGGCATTAAAATGCCAAATAACACTGCTTCCTCATCAAAGGCTGATAACATGTAAATTGTATTTACAGAAAATATACAACTGTTGTTCAGAACTCTGTAACCCCATCATCCGACAATTTTTAGGTTTCTTGCTTTTAGAATACTGTTGGAAAGCCACAAAAGATTATGACCTGTTTTGTTTTTCAAACGACACCTACACCTATCACTCTCAAATCATACGCAAAGCAAACTTTATGCACATACATAAGTGATTCAATTAAATCAGCAACAAATAATCACACTTCCCTGGAATAAATCTTCCTTCGATGAAACCTTGTGATTTGGTTAATGTAACACACAATGCCTTCATCTAAATGACATCAGAAGCCTATAATTTTTGAAATTTCCAAGCCCAAGTCAATTAGCAATAGGACCTCCACGTGAACCCATCAACTTCTCTCAAAGTTGGATGTATCAGAGAGACCAATAATACCACATTCTCTACGCTCGTTTTCTTCATCTCGTGGCTATCCATATCAAACATCTCATGCACACTCACTACCCTATGATAGTTTTGCTCAGGTTAGGAGGTCAGCCCACTAAACTTTTATGAAATGTCCTGGACCACAGAAGAAACCCACTGGTAGATGAATTCCCTGTACCAGTTGTTGTAAATTACAACGATAAAACTTGCATATCTCCCCATCGTTTTGCTGATGAAATTCACTCTTTTTGAGCCACACACCGGAACATTACCTTTTAAACCCTATTATCTACTTTACACACTAGATATTTACTCTCGTTTCGTTTCAACAGTGCACATTAATCTTAATCGTAAAACATAAAGAATCGCTATA
>CM068953.1:191567766-191596760 GCA_035128595.1 Eptatretus atami | reverse complement strand
TAAAACATACCTTATTTTTCACTCCTTATAATTCTCATTTCTATTTGAATTCTTCCCCTGACATCTGGTTCTACATCCCCCCTCCACCCCCTTTTCACAATACAGTACTCCTGGGGCGGGACGAGTGTATGCATTTATATGTATAGGGGAAACCCATTTTTATATGGTTGTATAGGTCCTAGCTTTAAAAAAAAAATTGGGTTTCACGCTCGAAATCCCTATAGATTTTGCCAGCTTGCCACAAAGTTGCCCGTTGGGCAAGAAACCATACCGGTCATATCTCGGCCATTTCTTGAGCGATTTTGACCAAAAAATGTTTATATAGAGTTTTTTGGGTGCTGGGAACAAGAAAAAAGCAATATTTAGTCGATTTGAGAACTGGTTACATGATAGCGGCTCTGAAGCTCTTCCAAGAAACCAAATCAGGTCCGAAATTGTAATCTCAATATCTCTTAGGTCATTTTATTATTTTAGATGATACGTTTTTGCTAAAAAAGGATACAGGTTTTACTGTTACACAACTGCCATATCACACAAATTTATTAAGTTTAACACCCACATCACAATTAATTTGTGTAAACTTCCACCATATCAGATCTAATTATATGGATTGGTGCAGGCATCATCTTGCAACTTTCATGCACTTGCAGGAAAGGGGTGCAGCCCACCTCCTCCATGCGGCATGGACATGTGGCTCGAGCACACTTGCCACAGTTACAGGTCACTGTCCACGGCTTATCAGAGTCTTGCACCCTTGTGATTGACAAGGCAGTCGTTCTCTAGCTTGATACCCAAAAATGTTAGTGGGATCTATGATGCTGGTTGGAAGAGGTGTATAATCGAGTATGTACCAAACAAGGCTCGCATTATGTGTGGAAGCAACCCTCTGATGTTGGAGGCAAATTTTGATGTGATGAGGCCTGGGTCTGATGCATATTTGGGCACGAGAGTGTGAGAAGGACGAAAATTGGCTAGTCTCACTTAACACCAGCACGAGGAATTTTCAGCATCGCCTTGGTCTCGGGTTTGTCATTTCTCTTACCAAAATTTCTAAGCAATTGGGTGGGCTGGGCTTTGAGAGCAGCTTTCTTGGTGCCTACTTGCTCGTTGCATCACATCCAGTCAAGCAGTGCAAGGCAGGAAGGACATTGCAAAGTCTTGACCTTGACGTTCGTGCAGAATGTGCAGTGGAATATATCGCACAGTTTTGCCACCTCCACCTCGCATCCAGAGCTAGCTAGTCCTGCTTCTTTCAAGGGTAGGATAGTGGTAGAGTAGGGGCACAGCACGTCAGTGTCGTGGACAAAACTACACAGTTTTGTAGCCTGCCATAGCACAATCGATGGCTGGAGAACCAGCCGCAAGTCTGCCTCGTCTAGCTGTGAGTTACAATTCAGAAGTACTGTTCTTGTTCTTTATACAAGGAAGTACATGGACAGTCGTCGCCTGCATTGATAGCTGACCCACGACAGTAGGGTGCGGTAAGTAAGTCCATTGGCAAGAACAGAGACATGTTTGTAAATAAGCTGTTCCAGCATCATCTTGCTCTGTTGTGATTGGCAGAAGTTAGCCATCTGTGAGGTGGAGACTCAGGGTGATTTCAGTTAACACAATCGAAGGTGCAGTACTCCTTCCCTCATGTTATTGGTCTTTTATGGATGGCTCTCCAGTATAGATGTCAAAGAAGTAGTCACAGCGGCCATGTTTGTGGTAGATCACTAAAGATTTTGCATGAGTGTAGCAGCAGGTCACCGAATGCCTTCAGCCCCTGAAGTGGTATGCAGCGGACCAGGGCCATGACGTCGATAATAAATGCAGAATTATCACGCGCCTATAATGCATATCAGTATCAGTCGGACAGCTCATGCTCACGTATGAGCAGGCTTTTCTCTGGGTGGTCAAGTTTGCTCGGCGTCAAATATCATGGACTAGGTACAACATCATACTTTGGAGCTCACTCGTGGTAATGAGTCTGTGTCGAGATTGTCAATAGACTTGTCTGTGATGTTGACTTGTCTCACAGCTTGCTTTACAGTCGGCTTCGGTTTGCTGTTCCTTATGCTGATCATTGTCTGGATGTTGCGACGGCTGATCAGACTGTCTAGTCGTACATTTCTCGTGATGAAGCGCTCATGGTGAAAATGCTCATAAGCCTCTTTCCCAATGTCTGACGCATTCAGCAAATCACTTCTTACATCTTAACCTGAGGCGGTCCCTTCGGGTGGGTGCCTGGAATGTCCTATCCCTAAGAGAGGATGATCACCTGTCTCTGTTATCATCTGAGCTCAAGCGTTTGGACATCGGGATTGCAGCTCTCTCTGAGGTTCGGAGACCGATTGCGGCGAGATAATGGTGGGTGGTTACACCTACTATTGGTCTGGTCGCTCTGATGGTTACCATACCCAAGGAGTTGCTGTAGCTGTGTCCAATAAGCTGACCCAATGATAATTGAGGTAACACGGTCAACGAGCGTATTATGAGATTAAGGATTCGTCACTCCTTAGGTGTCATATTCCCTGGTCTCTGTTTATGCTCCGACTGAGGCGAGTGATCTCACCGTGAAGGATGCATTCTACGCCACGCTCGAGTCTGTGGTTGATCAGTGCCCAGACGAGATACACTTCTAGTCTTGGGGATTTCAATGCATCGACTGGAAACTGATAGGGATGGTTATGAGGTGTGTGTTGGTCCCCATGGGTCAGGAACTATGAACCAGAATAGCACTAAGTTCCTTGACTTTGCAAGAAGTCATGGACTTAGGGTGGCTGGTTCATGTTTCAGCGCCCACAAGCTCATCGCTGGACATGTATTCCAACGCTGCGGATGTGGCAAGGAGATTGACCATGTCCTCATTGACGTCGTTGGAGGATGATCCAGAACTGCAGGGTCTACCGGAGTGCTCAGTTCTCTCAATACTGACCACAGGCTTGTTGTAGCAACTCTAAAGCTGCACCTTAATCCTGGAGAATGGTACCATCCCAGCCGAGGCTGGATGTTTGGCAAGCTCAGGGTAGAGAGTAGCTAAGGAGTTTGCGAACAGGCTGGTGGCACTTGGGGGTTTGGGTTGCTTTGGGGGGTCCTGAAGAGTTGTGGAGTGCCTTCAAGACCACCGTCCTTGATGTTGCCGGTGGAATTGTCTTGGAACTCACCGCAGGGCAAAGAAGAATTTTGTCTCTCAAGGGACACTGGATACCATTGACCAGAGTCGCAGGGCCAGGCTGAATGGCAGAGCTGAGCTGTTCAGGAGCTGAGGCGTAAAACTGTACGTGCACTGAGGGTGGACAAGGAGGCCTATGTGCAGAGAATCTGTGAGGAGGTAGAGCATCACCTGTGGACAGGTTGATTCTCGTCCCGCTTACAGGGGAATTCGCACGATTGCGTTCATCCAAGCCCATCCCTCGGAGCACTGCAGTTAGAGCAGAGAGTGGTAGGCTCTTGACAGAGGAGTCTGAAGTGAAGGCCCGCTGGGCGCTTACTTCGAGCGGTTGTACCAGGCTGATCCCCCAGCTTGTCGAGTTGGACGTCAAGGGTGTTACAATCCCTGTTGCTGACCCTCGAATCAACTGTGGTCCACCTTCGCTTGTGGAAACACGGGCTGCGGTGAACCGGTTGAAACGGGGCAAAGCTCCAGGGATCTGTGGCATCCATGCTGAACTTTCTCAAGGCTGGTGGAGAATGCTGCACTCGTGTCGTTGCATGCAGTTTTGTGCTCTGCCTGGAACACAGGCATCATCCCAACTGATGGAAGAGGGGCCTTGTTGTTCCTCTCTGGAAAGGGAAGGTGATCGCCAAGACTGCAACAGCTCGAGGGGTGACGCTGCTCTCAGTGCGGCAAAGGTCTTTGCTCGGATAATTCTTGATAGGGTTCGCCACCATCTGCTTGAGCACCAGCGTCCAGAGCATCAGGCTTACACCAAAGGGTCAACGATTTGACCGTATCCTTGCTCTTCGTGTCCTCACGAACGCAGACGAGAGTTTCGGCAGGGCTGCTTGCAGCCTATTGATGATCTCTGTAAAGCGTTCGATTCAGTGAATCGGGTTGCCCTCTGGAGGATTCTTGGTCTTCGTGGGGTGCCACCATAACTGATCGATCTGATGTCTGAACTCTACTCTGGTACTGAGAGTGCTGTGAAGTGTGGTGGTACCATCTCTGACTTATTCCAGTTATTACTGGAAGTTCGAGGGGTGCGTACTGGCCCCACACTTTTCAGCACTTGTATGGACTGGATTTTAGGGAAGATGTCGGAGAGATCAAGCTGCGTGCATCGTTTGGGAATGTCAAGATCTCGGACCTTTGATTTTGCAGATGATGCAGTCATCTTTGCGGAGACTTTAGATATCCTTTTGGGGCCCTCGAGGTGCTGAATGAGGAGTCGAGCCGCTGGGATTACGGGTTTCTTGGGTCAAAACTAAGATCCAGGCTTTCCGGTGACATCTTTGATGCTGCTGTCCTGTCTGTGTCTGTTTGTGGTGAGGATGTTGAGGTCGTGGAGAGATTCACTTACTTGCAGTGATATCAGTCTCTGCTGGCTGTGAGTCAGAGGTCAATAGCGTCTGGGTCGGCCTGGGGAGTCATGGATCACTGGATCATGGGGTGTGGCGCTGCCGGTACCTGTGCTGGAGGACGAAAGTCCGAGTCTTCAGGTCCTTGTACTTCCAGTCTTGCTCTATGGATGCGAGACTTGGACTCTGACCAAGGATCTGAGACGGAGACTTAATTCCTTTGGTACCAGGTCTCTTCGGAGAATCCTTGGCTATCGCTGGTCGGATTTTGTGTCCAACGAGCGGTTGCTGAAGAGAGACTCGGATGAGATTTGTTACCTGCATAAGTCCTGTGAGCGTCAGTTGCGCTGTATGGACATGTGGCTCGTTTTCCTGACGCTGATCCTGCTCACCAGATTCTCTCAGCGAGGGAGTCTCATGAGTGGAGGGAGGCCAGTGGGCCGACCACGTGCCTCGTGGTTGCAGCAGGTTGACCATCATCTCAAGGATGGGGATGGGCCTGGCATCTGCCTGGGGATGGCCAGACGGAGGCCCTGGAGTACCGCGGAAAGTGACGCAGCGACGCGCATGTTCTGGCACATGCTCCCATACCTGACCTGACCTTATCCTCATATAGGGAGTTGTTCATCACCTTCTCTTTCCATATTATTTTACTATATTATAAAACTTAAAAGTTTTCATTTCACTTAATGTGTTTTAATTATAGTTTCAATACTTTGTTTAACCATATCAACAGCTTCAATATTGAAGATGGTCCAGGTCTAGAAAGCGAAACAATCATATTTTTATATGTCCTTTAAATGCCCCATCATGTTTTCAATGGAGAATTTAGTGGCACCTTCCCTTTCTTCATTGTTTTGTGTTTGCTTGATTGAAGGTGTTTTTATTTAAAAAATTAAGAATATCATTATCACATCTATCACAATGTTTTGTTTCTGGTCAAGTGGAGATATTTGCCTGAAAAGATTGAATGTGTTTGTTGGTTTGAAGGTGTTTTTTTTAATATGATTTATATTCATGATTACAAACGTCGCAGTACGTTGTATTCACCATATTTATATAAAAAAAACTTTGCTTAAAACAAATTTTTCTTGATGAAAATTCCATTAATTTATCGGTGAATCTGTGCTTAAAACCATTTTATCCTCCAACTTTTTTCACTTAATAAATACAATGTATGTAGACACAAAAGACAGGTTTCAATCAATCTCTTCATTTGTAAAAGATACTGAGAATATGTCTAGGATGTAAAATGGAATAATGATAAATGTAACAACTATTGGATAAAACAATTATGGTGAATAATATGAGTTCTAAATTTCCTTCAGCGGAAGGGATTTTAGTCTGGATAGAACATCAATTAAGTATCTCTAAGAAAAGTTTCTCCTCTCCTTCTGGTAATATATTCAAACTAAAAAAAGAAATGAAACAAGAAAAGTTATAAAAAAAGAAAAACCTTATGGATGAAGCTTAGAAAGAAAAGAAAGACCATCTGTAATATGCAAGGAGAAATTTTGTATTTTTTCAACAACCCAAAGGGTGTAATCCTGATGAAAATAAAAGATGATAATACATCAGGTGAATTACATTTCGTTCAATAGTAGTTAAGGACCATTTTAAAATTATCATCAATATAAAATGCGAGGTGAATCTCTTAATGAAAAAAAGTATTTAGATATAGATGGTAATGTTTTTTCCACTAATTAAATATGAGTCATTATTCAAGTGAAGATTTTGAAGATTTATGAGAGTGATGATGGTATCTCTGTTGGAACAGAATACAGTTATGATACCAAGAGTTTCTGTTCAAATGATAGTTATGAAAGTAGTTTTATAGATGATTGTGAAAGCACCATTGAAAGTATCGAAGATGAATTGTATTTGAAGTGAAGTTTTCCTTTATAAAATATGAATAGTTTGCTCTATTTTGAGGCTCTTGAATTCCTGATTCTCCACATGACAAATTTGAGAATTGTCCTGCATGTGAAAGATGGGATTAAACACAGAGTCAAAAGCCTATAAACAATGTATGTTCTGTCATTATCTTCCAATTAATGATAATAAAAAAATAAAAAGGAATATAATTGTTTGAGAATTTACACCAAAAATGAATTACTCTCCAAGATTGATTCGAGAAATGAAAGTAAAGTATGGGGGTGATAATACACCTTTTCTTAACAGAGAAGAGACTGAACAAATGATGGTCATGTTTTTTGGATTTGATGATTTATATTATTACAGATTGTCATTTCAGGAAATATCAACACAAGATATTGTATAAATAAAATAATGGATCATCTTGAAATTATACCTGAACTTAGGATAAAACATAGAGTTTCCAAAAAAGCCAATAAAAATTAAATAACCTGTTTTACAAATATATAATGAATGATTTTTTACCCATTTGGGAAAATATGATAAATTTTAACAAACATAAAAATCTCCAAATTCATCAAAAGGTCTCATAGCTGTTCAAGTGAAAACACCTGCTTACTTTTAAAAGATGCTCCTTACACCCAACTTTTTAGATTATGAATAATTATAATTTTCACAAAGTCAAGTTTTCAAACTTGAGTATCAACTGCTCTCACAAGGTTTTAATGCTGCTCTTCAAAAAGAAGATATAATCGGTTTATTTAAACTTCAAAACAAACAAAACGATTACAACATTGCAGAATAATACAACTATTTGTGATACACAGGATTATAAAAAGAAACAAAGCCGATAACTTGTATTCTGAGTTATAACACGGATGATATACCTTCTCCCCAAGATTTGGTAAATCAAAAAAGAACCTCGTTATCTTTGATGTGTGTTATGAGAAAAACCAACCGGTAAGGGATAGCAACTACACAAGAGGAGACATTCCTCTTGTTATTTTTATTTATCTTATCAATCATACTTTAACTCCCTCGTCACTCAATAAGAAACAATGCCAATACTTTTCTTTCATTCAAATTAAATTCAATAATTAAACAATTTTGGAGAGACAATGTTCTAAGTTATGAAGTAAAATGAATTTGGGATTATAAGAAGCAACGACGACTGAAAAATATTAATATATTGTTGTGAAACAAGATGAGATATTAAGAGGATATATTTTTTTCTTTTATGAACATTACAATAAATGGCATCTATTATTATACATCTTGTAGGTAAATCCACTTCTGGAATATTTTTCATAACTAAGGTTCTTGAATCATAAAAATAAGAATATTGTAAATTTGATTAAAAAGCACCATGTGATTCGTTTTGCATCTACAACAACCCAGAGCAATGTGACCAGGAAAAGTAATAGGTGAAGATTATTACTATATTTTCATTCGAGGAACATATGCGATGAGGAATGAAGTCAATATTTCAGAGGTTTTTCTCTTGGAACAACAAAATACTCACATTGTAAGATGAGTTAAAGAAACGAAATCTGGTTTGTTGTGATATTAGAAACTAATTCAGAAGGAATGAGACAAATTATTAAAATCTGAATGTAATGGAGTTAAGATTATCATTCGGTTTTGATGTTGATGAAGAAACTGAATGCAAACATATGAAAAGCAGAGATACAAGTATTAGTGAAGAAGAACTTACAACTCGTATGAATGTTAATAAAGAATTTGATGAAATATTTAGAGAAAAGATTTATTTGAACACTATCTACTTTAATGATGAAGTAAAGGAAAATTACCCTGTTGACCTATATAATCTGTGAATGATATTTTCCAATAAATAAATGGATGTGAAAGAAAGCGGAAGAAGATTTAAGGAACATCCAGAGTTGGTTTCAAAAGTTGTTAAAACAGGAAGACATAAATAAGAAAGGCACATAAATAAGAAAAACACAGACAGAATCTAACAGGTGAAGAAGCATTTGAAAGAAATCAAGAGAAATTTTTGAAACCAATTTTGAAAACTTCCCCCCAAATTTTTTTTCGATGCTTCCACAGTTCCCACAATAGAATATACTCCTTAATACACTTCAAATGTTCAAAGATTTCAGTCAAATGGCGGAGGAAGAATTAGAGCATATCGGGAATTACAATATGATGATGAAGGATTATTTCAACAACAAGAAGTGATTAATCCCCCTGATTATATTGTTGAAGGCTCTTCAAAACAATTATTATTCAGTAAGATTCAAAAACCAAAGCAGGCACTTATTCCAACAGAATAACCAGCAATATTTCATCTTGTTCAAGAAAAGGATTGATATTTAATTATGAATTAAGGTTCTTGAGTTCTGCTAAACCCACTGTTTAAACTAACTCTGAGATAATGTTTCTTCTAAAAAAATATGGAGACAAGGTTCAACTGTGAGGATGAATCAAAATTTTTTGATAAACCATTGGATATGAAAAATAAGGATGATAGAGTATATATTGATCTGCTGGACTCTCTTATATTACAGGGTTAGTCTATCTGGTAAAAAGTAGGAAGAATAAGAAGGAGAAACACATTATTCAGGCTTTATGTATGCTTGGTTCAGGTGTTAGTTTTCTTCCAAATGACCCATCACAATTAGTTAATGGACTGTTATTGCTGTGAGGTAGTAAGAAGGCTGAAAATAACAATTGTTTTCATGAAGCATCAGCCGTTTTAGACCAGATGTGAACAAGAAAATAATTAATAAATGTCAATCCAAAGACATTTTATCCCATATTAATGATTTACTCATAATAACAGCTTACTCATGATAAGATGAGTAGCACAATCCTTAGTTTTAATTTCACAACAAGCGACCAGACATCTTCATTCCTATACCCCTTCAACTTGAGGCAACAAAAGAATATGAGCGTCTTTTTGTCTATGGAAACTTATAATACCTTTTTTAAGATCACCGAGAAAAATGACAAGGTTAGTTATAATCCGGGAAGTGGATACAAAACGAAAACAGGTTCACCGGAGAACATGAGATTTCTCAAATATCTTCCGAAATTGCTCGCCTTATTAAAGAACAAGGTGATTACCGAAAAATATGTTATAGGTATTCAAAAATACGTCAAAATCAACGATTAAACTTAAAAAATAACTACAAGGTTGGTTTCACAATTGAATATTCATTTAGAGAATTATTGGGTTTCTCCTCAAAAAAGATTGAAAGTAATGGGACGTTTTACAGTGATAATGTCATTCAAATATCCTCAGGCATAAATTCTTTGTAAATTCATTGTGATTTGATTGATGGTGCTTATAATGATTGAATAAGTACAAATACAATATTTCATTCAGTGCATACTCAACCCAATTGGTTTATAAATTCAATATGGAACCCAAAAATTTGGTTTATCTACCTGTGTCAGGAAAAAACATATAAAGAGTAATTTTAGGATAACAGACCAAGATAATCGCAATGATTTCTTTTAATGGGAGATTATATCCATCAGAATTCACCGACGTGAAGTTTTCCAATAAAATAAAAACGATGGTTATTGTGAGGAAACACGAAGTTGGGGAAAATATAAAATAATTACAGGGGATGGGATATTCCTTTCCCTTACTGCAAGGGTGAGGGTGTTTATCTTGGTTGAGGATACTATAAACCTAAGAGACAATGTGGTGTAGGACATCAATTAGAAAAAAGGAGATGGATTTATTTATACTCTAATGGGGTATTAGGTTCAAACTATTCTTAAACATAAAGACCTAATTGGTTCAACTGCTCTGCTGTGGGAATATAGCGGTGCTATAAAGAGTATAAAAGATGCCCAAAAGGAATCTCATAAATTTCAAGCAATAAAGAAATTAAGAAAGGCAAAACTCAGTTGTCTCCCGAAGAACGACAGAAAATAATTCAAAATCTTGGGTCAGGGGTTCAACAGTTTTAACATCTTTTTTCCGAAATAAATACAAGTATAGAAGCAATTGATAGTATCTATGATTTGGATGATAACATTGTCATCTCAAACTCGACTAAAAAGAAAACTACTTCAAGGAAAATGCCATAACTGGAACAGACTGGAATACAAATAGAACAAAAAAGTTTTGAAATAAATAATCAACAAACTTCTTTGATCGAGCCGAAAGTTTCTTGTTGTGTAAATTTCCATTCACTAAGGCTGCGAATAACAACAAATTCTAAAATCGTAAATGATTTCTTCTGGAAAATGTTTAATAGTGTTCGTTTGTATATTGGAACAAAAGAAGTTGAAGCGGATGATTATGTCTCTGGCTACATTTGAAATGATGAAATTTACACCATAATCATTTTGTGATAGAATGGGAAAGGGAGCTGTCGAAGGTTTTATTCCAGATATGGCAACTGGGAACAAACACAGACCCTGAGATATAGTCAAATAAAGGAATGTATAATGATGATACAAAAAGGTGATAGTTTTACTGTGGCAGTTCCTCTTAAAGGTATATTTGGATTTTGTGATCATGATAATGTTCTGTTTGGTTTTAAATTAGATTTCAACTGCAAAGGAAATGATAATGAAAATAGATTGCTTTTTTTGTTGGATAATGCTTTTGCTGCTCAGAAATAAATTTCTAATAGATGAATTAGTTGGTATATTAGTTGAATATATTCTTAATATTAAAACGAAGAGATTTTGAATAGAAGACTGAACTCAAAAAAAACCATTCAATGTATCATACCTTAAAAGAAGTCCCAACACGTTAAACTGAACAAAACCACTTACACGTGGAAATTGGGTGTTCTGGAAGAAAGCCACGATATCTGTGCTCATTAAAAAAAAAAACCCAGATGGTGATTACTGTACTGATAAGAATAATGCATTGAGTGATAATGCTAAGGTGAAACGACTTCACGTTTCTCGAGATGGAACATTTATTCCACGAGACGATTGGAAATTAATTTGGATAAAAGGATTATGCTGAAGCATACAAGTCTTTCGAAGAGGTGTGTGAAAGCAATGGAAATAAAAAACATATTTTGATATGACAGCATTTAAAAGTCTGAATACAATCTATGTGATTTGACCTGATGTGCTCAAAAGGAAACTATAAAGTTTAATCGAGTGGATACTCCCTATTACATTGAAAGAGGAGAGAGTGAAGAAGTTGATACATATTGTGTCCTTTTGGGAAGAAACAGAAATTACAGCTTAATACAGATAATAGGTGTTATGTTGTCTCACGTAATTTTAGATGAATAAATGAGGTAGTGCCAACTGGGTATATGTTAATCAAATCAATCTTCATAAACTATCATCTTGTATTCAAAATCAAAAGCCTTGTTTGATTCATTGTTAATACAATTCAGGAGAAAATGTGCAGTAAGAATTGATGTTTTGCTTCAAAGAGAACAGGTGAAAATCTTGAACGATTACTGGCTCACTTAAAATTAAAATATCAAAACCAATGTTGAAGAAATATTTATAAGAGAGACGAGTGGAGGATTTCTTCCCACTTCTAATTCCTTTATTTGCTATTTTAAGTGTGGCTGGGAGAATTGGCGGTTTCAGCGAGGGGTGGAAAACTGCCAACAAAGGGAAGGCTTAACTCCGGGCTCAAAAAGTGTTGGAAGACATATCAAAAGAGTTGGAGAAACAATTTAGTGGAAGTGGTATGTAAATGTTAGATTTCCTGAAAACTTGAGTCTTTCTGATTAAAGCGAGATTGTTCGTTGGAGATATGCTTTTTCCATCGCACAAGCTAGTGTAAAATTAAACAAAAAGTTGGTAATGGATTATATCTTCTAATAAATAAATGAGCATTTGATGAGTGTTCAAAAGAATTTGAAGGAATACAACATCAAATTAAGTAGTTACCAAATATTGCCAAGGAAATTCAAAATTCATCATGTGGTTATTTGTATGAGAGATTATTTACCCAACTTGTCTAAACATACAAATATATTATTATGAACTTACAAGATAATCGTTGGAACGGTTCACATGGGTTTGTCATTTTAATAGTGAAGACAAATATTTTTTTGATAGTTATGGTCTTCCAATACCTTCTGAAGTAATACAATTGTTACAGGATGGTGTTTATCAAACATTTCAAGTCAAATAATTAATTCCAAGTGTTGTGGTCAATTATGTCTGTATGTGTTATTTCAACTCAACAAAAATAATTAAGATGATTAAAAATATGAATCAGGAGATTTTATGACATTATTTTTAATCTAATATATAAATGACTTTATGTTGGTAAAGATGGTTCTATATTTGGTGTATCCCAAGAACTGGATATTGATTATCAATTATTACACAAAGGCACAGGCTAAACGGACGAAATTATAGTATCGCATAAAAATATTAATAGAAAATGCTTATGAAATTGCATTAAATTATCCCAAGCCCGTATACGCGAATGACTTTGTGAGATTAAAAGTGATTTATCACAATATATATCCTTAAAAAAAATGCATCACATTTTGTTTATTAAGGAGTTAGAATTTACAACCACAACACCTGGTCCAACAAAACATACACCTTTTCTTATTAAATTCAAATTATCAGCTTGGTATTTAATTTTATTAAGAAGGAAGATCATATTTAATATGAGAATTAGAGAAATGGAGGTATAATATGTGTGATTTAGGATTATATTGCGTCTTTTTCATAAAACATAGAAGACCTACACGATTTTTATCAGTCTCGTAAAGAAGAATATTATCATCTTGGTAAAATCAGGGAGATATGTGGAAGCCACAAATTAAGCCAAACAACAAATACACGATTTCAGGAAAGGAAATTATATTGATGGTGAAGCAATAGTTTATATGACAAAGAAGAAGGAATTGGATAATTGATATCAAAGTCGGAGGAATGGCAAACTGATTTAATAACAGGAAAGATGGTTTGTGGTATTACGTGTCTTATATTAATCTATGTCATATTTCTGATACCTAAATGACAGCAAGACGGCTTCACGAAAATCATAATTTTTTGCATTTCAAAGATACCTACAAGAAAAAGGTTTTTAGGATTTTACATTCTCTATGATTGGAACATAGACACGGGCATTTTTCAATTAAGAACTTGGCCTTACACTGATATAAAAAACCCCCAAATCGAGATTTGATTAAAATATTAAAAAAAATGAACTTCTAAAGGTATGAAACATTTAACTCTTTTAGAATCATCAACAAATTATTGCGTTTCCTGCTTATGAGAAAAGATTAATTGTGGATTCAAGATATCACAGAATCAAGATGAATATATGTATTATATTCTATGGGGTGAAAGTGATTCAAGGATAGTGAGGGATGAGGAAGGAGTGAAGAAACTGTGACAAGAGAGAAGGAGGAGAGGGAGAAGAGAGAGAAGGAGAGTGGGAGAGAGAGAGAATAAATATTATAAAAAAATATTGTGAACCAGTGAGATTATAAAAAGATCAAAGGTATTACAGAAAATAAAATCAATCTCAATCACATGAGGAAGGAAAAACAAAGAATTGGCAAGTCTATAGAATATTATGCCCCAATCAAAATTATTAACATCGTTTTCAGGGAAGAAGATTTAAATGAGAAAGTGTTAGATAAAGAAGCGGACAGAAGGAAAAGATTATTATTATTGATGACGTTGGTGCATTAACTTTGAATAAAGTTTTACATTTTTTCTTAAATAAATGGAGGAGAGAGTGAAGCTCATTTCTAGGATTCTTTATGTTTTAAAAATTAAGAATCATGTGCATGTTGGAAAACTAAAAGGATTTAGACTCGTAGGGAAATTTTTTCAAAAATAAATTGAGTTATTGTCTCAAAATGTAAAAGAAAACCGAGATGAGTAAATATCTCGTATGTTAAAAGATAAAATAATAGCGGTTATACAAAAAGGTACATGGTTCGGTGTGTGCCTTCAAAAAAAGAAAAATTCATTTCACCAAACAAAGGAGCGGGGAGATATGCAAAAGTTTTTTCAGGAAGTAAATTTACAAAGAACTGAATACCAGGGGAATCACATCTGCCAGGTATTCTTTCTGTGGGTCTCAGGAAACAAACTTGAATAAAAGATAGATGAGCGCTGACAATCCTAAACTGTGAGCGAAAACCTCAATAGGGTGACGAAGTGTGCATTGAAGCATGATATTGATACGGAATAACACTGATTTTGAAAGAAAAACATGAAGCCAGATGGAGAAATGTTGTATATTTGTCTACTGATACAAATCCAACCTTGAGAGGAAAAAGTTAATGGGTTCACCATGAAGAAGATTCGATCAGCTGCCTATAATGAAACTTGGGCTTGGAAATTCAAAACTTAGCAGGGCTCTAATATTGTCATTAAGGATTGATAGAGCAATTAGCTGAATGAATTACATAACAAATAATCACAAGTTTCATCGGAAGGAAGGTTTATTCCAAGTAAGTGATTTATTATCTGGTCCGCTGATTTAATTGAACTCAATTACATGATTAAGGCGGTACAAGTATGCTTTTTTCTCCGCAACCAGATGATACTGCTCTCCCCTCTGGGCTGGTGCTCCTGCCTCTCACCTTTCTCGCTTCAAGCTGTGGAACCAAGGCATTCGATCATTGGCATCTCCACGATGAGGCTGAATCTGTGGGCCTCTCACTCTCTCACCGCAGGCTGCTTCGCCTGGCTCTTTCTGTTTTATACCGTCTCCTTCTCAGCCTCGCCCCCCCCTGCTCTCTTGCGATTTGTCCCCACCACTATTTTCCGCAGGGCGCTCAAGGTCCGCCAAAACACCCTTCTTGGTAAATCAACCAAAATCACGAATCACTGCTTCACCTCGCTCTTTCATGCCTCTTTTTCCCTGCCTTTGGAATAAACTCCCTCACTCTAATCAATCCCATTTCTCCTCCGGCCTTCAAAACAGCTGTTCACCACCATCTCTTGTCATCTCCCATCCAAATCGTCAAATCTTTTCTACTCCCGATAATCCACCCAAGACCATGTCCCTCAATTCCTGCTTTATTTCCTGAAAGTCCCTGTAATGTTCCCCATGTTCCCCACCCCATCCCTCTCCCTTCCACAGAAACTCTAATGTCTCTTTCCCCACTTATTGTCCTTCCCACTCCACCCCTCTTGTTCTCATGCCCCCCCCCCCTTGCTGTTGCAGTTGTGTTCGCTCCTCATATGAGCCTCGACAAGGTGTCAAAAAAAACCAAAAAAAACCCTTATTCATTTGAGGAGGAGATATGGCATGGGTTGTTCCTTTGAAAAACAAAACAGGTAATACTCTTATTGTTTGCTTTCAACAGATATTCATAAAAGCCAAGAGAAAACCTAAAATTGTGGACTTTCTGGAGGTACAGAGTTTACAACAAAACAATTATGAATTTTCTTTAAAAACAACATTACAACATACAGGCACTTTAATGAAGGAAAAGTTGGTTGTTATTGAGCATTTTTAATTCACATTTATAAAAGAGACTAGATAAAAAAATTTACTCAACTCGCGTTCTCAACAATGGTTATCTTTAATTCAGGACATTGAGATAAGTTCAATGATGAGTTCATATTTCAACGAAATTAAACCATCAGATAAATTTACAAAATTAAATACGGAAATACATTGACGTCAGTAAAACCTAAGTTCAAGTTTGATATAGTAGAATATCCAAGGTGGGAAATCTCATTTTGAAAAAAGGTTATACCAAGCGATGAACCAAATGAAACTTTTTAATTGTTTGATGTCATCATTACCATGTTCCTGGACTTACAAAATTATGTGATTTAAAAGGGGGAAGAGATTTAGGTTCTTTTATTCACAGGAATTACAAAAGACAGAGATAAATTTGAAAAAACCCTTGGACTTACAAATTATGTGATAAAGGTGCGGAAAGATATTTAGGTCTTTATTCCAGGAATTAAAAACACAAAGTAAAATGAAAAAAATATTTTTCGACTCCACCCTTTTTAAACTCCCCCCTTTTTGACTCCGCCCACGCACGCCGCACCCACGCAAACCTCACCCTCAAAAAGCCCACATACATGCAAACCCCACCCACCCAACAAGCCCGACCCACACAAGCTCCACCCATTGCAAACCCCACTCATATAGCCACATCCCCACAAGCCACGACCCACGCAAAACCCCACCCACCCACACAAGCCCCCTCTCTCTTAAATAAAATTATGCGAGGAGGAAATAGGATATTGTTGAAGAGGTAGAAGTAAGATATCCAGGAATAAGGAAGTAAAATGAGGAAAGTGGAGACAAATAATCTTTCTATCCAATGGGCGGCCATGTCAGGCCTTCAACAATATGAAACAAACTCAAGATATAGCACAAACAATGCACAAATTTACATGAAGCATTGCATGAGAAATAACAGCAACAACTAGACGAAGGCACAACAACATTAAACTTTACAATCCGTTTTGGAAAACTCAGTTTTTGTGAGGGGAAAACTGGCAGCTCAGATTTCACCAGCATATGCAAAAATCCCCAAACTGGAATTTCATATTAATACAGCAAAACAAAACAGTTTGAGCCAACTGCATGCTCACCTGCCATAGTTCAAAGTTCGGAATATCTGCACAAGTAATATTGAATAAAATGCCTTTCATTTGTACACAGAACAGAAGGTTATGCAAAGCCTTGGCAATTGCATACACAGCCATGTATGTGTTGTAAGTGACTCGGAGACGAGATACATCAGTTAGCAACGTGTCAGCCACTTCCAAATTTTCACTTCCTGTGCACAGTTGTGAAGTCTCATCATTTGGACTCCACATGCAACCAAACGTCTGCTCCCAAAATTCCAACAAGAATATGTTCACTGATGCCTTTTCTTTCCCATATACAAGCTTTGTCTTGGAATGTGGCATGTCTGAAGCAGTTGATTTGCGATTTGTTATGATGAAAACAGTTTCATTAAGAGCGAGCGTTTTGATTATTTGTTTTTCATTTAAATTTTGTTGATTTATCTGCTTGATTGATACAGAGAGTAAGCAATAGATTAATAACAAACTCACGTTGAACAAGCCAACAACCCTAATTGTTGCATTGTTTGTCATTTCCTTGGAAACTCCATAAACATGTCTTTTAAATGTTGTTGATTTCTTGCAAATAATTGAATGATCCTTCACTTCCACATGAACAAAACAATTTTTAGTGCTGATATCATAATTTAGAAAATAAAGTTTAGGTAATTTTACTTCAATACTTGCAACTTTATTCACATTCAGAAGCCTTGGTCGTAGATTAATGAGGAAGCCATGTAGACCTGGAATGTATCCCCGACTTAAAGCAAAACCAATTGTGCCTTCAAACATATTGATTGTATTCTGGGCTGAAATGACAGAGGAATCGATCCAACTTTCACTTGCAATCCATTGCTTCTTTGTGATATTTCTCCGTAACATTTCTCCTATGATTGGTGTAAAATCGGATGCAGAAGTAAAAGCCAACATAACTTTTGCTTTAGTGTTTGCAATCTCCTCTCCTGTTTGATCAAAAAAATTATTGATCAAAATAAAATTATATTCAATAGCATTACATTCAATTTGAGTAATCCAGTAGTCGTTATGTATTGTTCATCAATATTATTCAATGATGCATGGAACAACAAATAGAATTTTAATTTTGTTGATTTACATGTTTGATACTCCTCTGCTCCGTCAATTTATGAAAAAGCATGCAGCATACGATTTGCAACAATTTGCGAATATGCTGAGAAAATTTTCCTTGAAAATGCAATTATATTTATCGCTGATGTCAATTTACTTTTGTCTTTTTAAAATGAGAGGAATCTTCCTGATACAATATCTCTTTCAAAATCTCTGGGATCGAAAAGGGATTTACCAAGATGTTTTATTTCATTTACGTCCTCTTTTTTGGGCAGAACTTCTTGAAAGGCAAAACATAATCCATAATCCTCAGATTCAGCAATAAATTGTGCAATACCTTCTCTCCCATAGTCATCATTATTCTGCATTGTACCGATGTAAACCCAGCCAAAATGGCTAACCATCCTCGCTATGGCAATTGACTGGAATGTATCACTTGGCATGGTTCGCAAAAATGAAGGAAATTGTTTTTTGTCACTCAAGCACCGACATGAGGCAAAGTAGCTTATCTGAATCAAAACAGTGTATGGTAAGAAGCTTGAATGCCTAAAACTCTATAATACTGGAAAATAAAGTATAAATCACTATCAACATAATGTAAAAAACAATAAAGTTCTTTCAAAAAATATAGTGTTACTTGTGGAATTAAAAAGAGAGCAAAGAAACGAGCTATTGTCAATGAATGTTGTGATCCAGACTCTCCAACCACAGCATGAATAGGACAATCTTCTTTAAGATATCCACTGAACTTCTGACCGAGGTAGCTGAGTGCAACAGTGAGAGTCTTATGCATGTTAAAGCAAGAATCATAAATCATGTATCCAAGTGATATATTCGGAAGAATAGAGGAGTTTCTGTTGATTTCATCAACGGCATAAATCATTGTCATAACACTTTGAAAACCATAGGTGTTGAATCTGTGAGAAAAAAATAATGTTCTTCACTTTCACAAGGAAGAGGTGACGGTGATTTAATAAAACAAATCAATGAATTAATCAATTTAATTCACATGTCATGTTTCACATTTTCAATGAACTATAAAATTGATGAACAAAGAAGAAGAAGGACCAAAGTAAGTAGAAAATTTAATATATTACAAACTCGAGAGTTCATAGAACACCTTACTCCCTGCAGCCGTAAGAAAAAGGACATGAGATGAGTCTTTTAAACTCTTGCTTTGCGTTTCTGATCACGATCTGTATTTCCTCCGAGCTATTATTTTGTTTGAATCTCAATATTTCGCAATTATGAGAGCATGAGTGGCAAATTTGATTGGTCAATATGGCACAAAATTGTGTAATACACTATTTTGACCAAGTACTGCAAAACGATATGTTTTTGAATGTGCCACGAAGGTGATTGGTGTTCATGTGTTCTTGGGTTCTTGTGTTCAAGTGTATAATTCAATTGAAATAAAATAAAGATTATAAAGGCTGTAGAAGAAAAAAAAACATTTGTAAGTTTACTGCCATCGATGCACCATCGTTTACACCACCTTGTCAAACACATTAAATTAGTTAATCATACCTTTTATTTGTGCCCTTTATGATGTCGCTAAAAACAGTAAGTTTCTTATTTGGAATTACTTTCAATATTGTTTGACCTCCAGACAGGTAGAGACAAAAATAATATTACCTTACTCCTCTCTGTGCACGCCTGATAGGGAAGAGATTCTGTACAATTTGCAAATTCAATGCCAAGGTACTGCAAAACTGCAGTAACTAATTTATGTCTAACTTTCAGGGTTATTGACAGAATTTTATTTTAAAAACTTTCCATTAATGTTCTGGAAGCCATTGAAGTGTGTTTGAGTGTTGTGATCGAATGAATCACCCTCCTACTCCTCATTCCTCCCCACACCCATTGTTTGCCCAAGTCTTCCACTCTCTCCACTGTTACTTTTGTTTTATTTTGTCCTTATCCAGCCAGTGTTCAAGATCTTCCACGAGCCTTGACTGTATACAAAAAAGGAAAAACTGGAAATTTGTAAGGAGGTGGGCTTTGGTGTAGGGTGTTCATTTGGGTCGAAATATCATGGTTTTGGATGGGAAATAATCTGAGATGGTGGTGATCAGCTGTCTTGAGAACTGGAGAGAAGAATGGGATTGAAAAAAATGTGTCAGTTGATTACAAAGGCTGGAAAAAGAGCGACAAATGAGAGGAGACGAGCAGTGAATATGCATTTTTGGAGTTTCACCAGAAGGGGGTTGATGGTGGAACTCGTGCATCCTGCAGAAACTTCTGGGACAAAGCAGGAAAGAGCAGAGGGTGCAAGACCAAGATGAGGCAGTAGAAGATGAATATACCACTGACCTGTCTGTGATGGGAAGAGGTGATAGGTCCATAGGCTTAGCTTTGTTGTGGGATAATCCATTTTTTTTTTTGGTATACTTTGTCGAGGCTCGTGTGAAAGCTAAACTTGAAGGCCTTGGTTTCAAATTCCTCAAGCTGAGCAAGGTGGGAGGCAGAGGTGCCAGTCCAGAGGAGAGCGATGTACTCCATCAAGCTGTGGATGAAAGCTTTGTGGGTTGATCAGAGTTCAGGTATGCCAAGGAAGGACTTTGTATGAAGGAGGATACCCAGTCGGCAGCTGGCTCTGGAGACCAACTTTGAAATGTTGTTTTCCCAAAAAAGATCATGGCTGACAGTGAGACCCCAGACTTTGAATGATTGAACTTCCTCAAGAGGATTTTTGAGAAATTCAGACATTCCTTTTAGAGAGAGATAGAGAGAGTGTGAGATTTTTGAGAATTGAAAGACATATTCCATGTGTTTGACCAGCCTTTGATTTTATCAATATCTGAAGAGATGGAAGAGGATTCTGCCTGCCTATCTGAAGGATTAGGGATGTCAGAGCAAACAGAAAAATTTGGGGTCATCAACAAATTGATAAGGGTGATTTTTTAAGAGTCAGAGAGATCGTTGATGGAGATTTGGAATAGAATCGGACTCAGAACAGTGTTGGAGCACTCTAGCCTCAACTAGGAGAGGAGATCAAAGGATTCCATTGAGAGCCACAGGTTGGATATGAGAATAGAGGAAGTCAGTAAGCCTTGTGTGGAATTGGCCTTTGATGCCATAGTCAGAGAGTTTGGAGAGAAATGTGGGATGCCAGATTATCAAAAGCATGATATATGTCCAGAGACTGCCTTGATCTCATTTCTGACATGAGGGCCATTTGCCTTTGGGAGAAATGTGGTTCATAAAGTTTACAGATTGAGGCAGTCCCATGGAGTCACAGAAGTCCTATGCTGAAGTGTCATGATTGGAGAGAGAGAGGCATCAACACCCAGGCAATTTGCATGCAGCCAAAATAAATCACAACATAAGAGGAAGAGTGATTTGGGATGTGTGGTAAAAAGTTGGTCCATGTGTTTGTGTGTGTGTATGTGGTGTGTGTGTGGTTTGTGTGTGTGTGTGTGTGTGTGTGATGTATATATATATATATATATATATATAATATATATATATATATATATATATATATATATACATATCACTAGAACTTGTAATGTGTCAAAACATATTGGAAGATATGTACTATCATATATTTAAGTGTAAATTTCATTTGTGATCTTTAACTAACTGCATTTCATGTCATGCAAGTAATTTTAAATTTATCTCAAAGTTAATAAAAGGGTGAGTGCTGTGAGAAGATTAATATTATTAAATATTGAGAGTATTGTGAGGATCAGATGGACACAGTCATGATAAAGTCAACTTGTTGAGAAGATAAGAACTTATAATTTCAAAACATAAAGTACATTTTTATCCCTTCATTTCCTCAAGAATAGGGTTTCCAAACAGTAAAGCCGGAATTAACAATTTGTAGTGGGAGAAAATGGCAATACTCTTGACGAAACAAATATAAACTATATAACAGCAAAACCAGTGCATTGACAAATCAAACTACATTGAAATCACCAGAAAAATTCAGAAATTAATGCTGAAATTATTGATAAAAGAAAAGACAAAAATATAATAGAATATTTCGATGTACTTTTTGGATGGGTTGTACTTATGTGCCATTTCCTTGGATCTCTTTTTGGAATAAAGGCATAAGAAAAGATGACAAAAGTAATTGTATAGTTGGCCTCGGATGCCATAAGTTAGGATGG
The DNA here is from genome assembly GCA_035128595.1 of Eptatretus atami. Taxonomy (NCBI): domain Eukaryota; kingdom Metazoa; phylum Chordata; class Myxini; order Myxiniformes; family Myxinidae; genus Eptatretus; species Eptatretus atami. Next base: position 191,574,690 of record CM068953.1, on the reverse strand, counting down.
CATTGAAGGCCAACTTGGATGTTGGCCTTGGATGCCATTTATGAACTTATAATTTATGAACATATAAATTATATATAATAACGGCACAGCATACAGACAAACAACAGTATTTATGTTTCTCTCAAACAACAGAATAAATATATAATGCAATTATTCCTGTTTATTTGCAGCACCTAAGAAAAAGACTTTTTTGTCATCTTTTCTTCTGCCTTTATTCCATAAAGAGATCCAAGGAAATGGCACATAAGTCAAACCCATTCACCACGTTAATCAAATAATTCTATTTTACCTTTGGCTTATCTTTTGTCAATAATTTTATCAATACATTCTGAATTTTTTTCTGGTGAATTCAATGTAGTTTGATTTGTTAATGCATTGTTTTTGCCTTTTTAGAGCCTAGATTTGTTTCGGCAAAAGTTTTGCCATTTTCTCCCACCAAAAATTGTTCATTGTTCTTTTATTGTTTGGCAACCCTATTTTTTGAGGAAACTAAGAGATAAAAATTAATTTTATGTTTTTAAATTATCGGTTCTTATCTTCTCACAAAGTTCCTTTTACCATGATTGTCCATGTGTTCTTCACAATACTCTCATTATTTAATAATATTAATCTTCTCACAGCATTTCACCCGTTTACTACCTTTGAGATAAATTTAAAATTACATGCATGACATGAAATGCAGTTAATTAAATATCACAAGTGAAATATATACTCAGATAATATGAGGACTTATTTTACAATATATTTTAATACATTGCAAGTTCTCGTCATCATAATATGTGTTTTACTTGTTAAATTATTTTTCAAGCAAAACAAATATCAGGATTCCCAATTCACAACAAAAGCGACAGCAAGCAAGCAAGTTTGCTTCAGAGCAAAACAGACAATGTTGATTGTTGAAAAAAACTATCAGAATTTTTTCAAACTAGGTCCCACCATGAATTTATTCCTTTTTATTAAAGAGAGAGAGAGAGAGAGAGAGAGAGAGAGAGAGAGAGAGAGAGAGAGAGAGAGAGAGAGAGAGAGAGAGAGAGTACTCACTCGGCACAGACGGCACGTTCTGGGCCAACCTTTGGATTCAATTGAGCAATGTTTGCTCTCCTGTGTAAAGGAAACAAACCACCAAGCATTAATTGACCAGGTAGAAATATTCCTCTGGACATGTGATCAATGCTGATTTCACATGCACTGCAAAAATATGTCCTGGAATGTGTAGGGAACAGAAATACGAAACACAGAAACAACAACGAAGTTGGAATCCAGGAAACAATGTTTAAATGATGGAATGCCCGAAGAGGAACACTTTCACATCTCTCAAATATCATAATCCAATCCATTAGAAGTCACAAAAAAACATCAATATGAAACACCACTCTGAGAAATAGAAACTCAGTACTCTGAGTGTTGATGAACTAAGACAATATTTCTCTGTAGAGGAGAATAAATACTCTTGCTTTTTCATAAATCCATGAACCTCATGGGACCTCCAAATGTTGGATTATTTTGGGAATACTAAAAGGTGTTTTGAAATTGAATGTTTCTTAATTTGATGATAATTACCAAAATAGATCAACACAATGGATTTTCTCTTTTGTGCAATCAAATTATGAATAGTTCATGTTGAGCATTACAGAAACATCTCTCAGGGATCGACCAGAGGAAATAAAAATTCATGAGGAAAAGCTGAAGTACAACAACTCAATTCAAACATAACATAACAGGACCAGAAAATGGATGAGAACATGACATAAAAAGAATATAATGGAAAGAGGGAAAACACACAAACATCAAAGTAGAGGGACACAGCAGAGGTACATTTGGGGAAAATTGAGATCAAAGAGGAAGAGGACACATGGGGTGAACAAACTTGATAGACCAACAAATACAGCAAGTAGAGGAACGGAAACACCAGGAATGAAACAGAAATGGTACAAAAATGATAATGAGTTTGAGGGAGAGTGGAGTAAATACAACAAACTGGAAAAGTCGGGATGGGCTTGGGGGTTAATGAGGTTAAAAAAGCTAAGGAGTGGGGATGTGAGATAATTTGAGGTTGTGGCAACAGCCATATTAAAGCCCTGAAGAGAAGGATTGAATTGAACAAACTGATAAGTGAGTTCTACAGATGAGGGGAAAGATATACAAATGAGTGGAGGTGAGCAATGAGTCTGAATGTTTTGAGGGTCACTAAAATGAGTTAATCGCAGACTGGGTACAGCATGTATAAATATGGGTGGGGGAGGGGTTCGGAGGAGACAGGGCAAGGAAAGGTCAGAGGACACAAGATCAGAAAGGATTGGGTAGAAGATAGAGGCAACAACCTGTCAGCGATGTGAGAGTAGCAGTCTAAGAGATTTGTCACCTTCATCCCAGGATATTCCAGTGATCTTGACCCCCTTGGTTTCCATGGCACAAAGATGTAAGGGGCGTAAAAGCTGATATTTACCAAGGAAAGACTTTGCATGACAGAAGTTTCCCAATCGGCACCTTGCTTTTGAGGCCAACTTGGATATATGGCTTGCCCAAGAAAGATCATAGCTCGTGGAGAGACACAAATGTTTGAGTGATTGAACTTCTTTAAGAAGTTTTTGAATTAAGTAGATTGGAGGGTTCAAACGACTGTTCTTTCATAGAGACATAGTGAGAGTGAAACTTTACAGGGTGGAAATACATTCAATTTGTTCAACCACCTCCTGATTCTATCAAGTTCTGACCAGAGAGGGAAAAGTCTGCTGCCTGATTATGTGGATGATGAAAGATTCTCCGACAGAGAGGGGAGTCACAAGCAAAGATATAAGCAGGACCTTCGAGAGAATTTGAAATATCGTTGACAAAGAGGAGGAACAGGATTAGGCTTCATCAATTGCCTTGTGTCACTCCAGCTAAAACAAGAAGAGATGAGAGGATCCCACTGAGAGCCAGGAGTTGATCATGACTGTGGAGAAAGGCAGTAAGTCATGAGAGGAATTGGCAATTGGTGGCATATGAAGAGGATTTTTGAGGTCACTCGTGTAATTGGTTTATTTTTTTTTTAGAGGACCAATACTTTTTTCTAAAGGACCAGTCAAAAGTCAAGGTCACAAATCGTTAATTTTAATTATAATATATATATATATATATATATATTATATATATATATATATATAATATATATATATATATATATATATTAGGGTGGTCCAAAACAGCAAAAAAAAATTCAGATGTTGTCTCCACAAGCCTTAAATTATTCCACTATGATTCACTCACGCGCATAAAAATATTTAAATTGATCGGAGGTGACTTAGAGGTCGCTCCATATGACGACTTTTAGTTTCATGAGTTGGTTAAATTAGGGTATGGTCAGGTACGATGAAGGGTTACTCTGGATGTCCGAGGTGGAAATGGAGTGCATTTTCGAACTCTACTGGGTCGATTTACTCTAAGAAATGACTGCACGACATTGAATTCACTACCATTTCGAAAATATGACCTAAAAAAGATTTATCATTACTGGAGTTGAGTAACTAATCCTAGTCATTTCGATATTTTCTAATCTATAATTAAATTATGTCCGTCTAAACATTTCTTAGAGTAAATCGACCCCACTGAGTCGAAAATGCAGTCCATTTTCACCTAGGAAGTTCAGAAGTGTTACGGATTCGCATCTCACCATACCCTAATTTTTCAATCAATGGAATTACAAACTATTAGAATATTTCGTCTCATTTACCAAATACCACTATCATCTCCGTCTGTATTGCTGTCTCACTCCCGCCTGAACTTATTTCTAGCCGGCCAACATCCAGGTTTTAGATTCAATGATTCACGAAAAATATGTTAGTTATTTATTTTAGTATATTATATTAAATTAGGATATGGTAAATGCGAAACTGTACACTTCTGAACTCCTAGGTGACAATGGACTGCATTTTCGAACTCAGTGGGGTCGATTTACTCGAAGAAATGTTTAGACGGACAACATTTAATTATAGATTAGAAAATATCGAAAAGTAGGATTAGTTACTCAACTCCAGTAATGATAAATCTTGTTTTAGGTCATATTTTCGAAAATGTAGTGAATTCAATGTCGGTGCAGTCATTTCTTGCAGGCAGTCATGTCGGTGCAGATATCCAGATACCCGTAATCGTACCTGACCATACCCTAATTTATTCACGTCATGAGATAAAAAGTCGTCATATGGAGCGACCTCTAAATCAGCTCCGATCAAGCTAAAAAAAATTATGTGCGTTGTTGGATCATATTAGAATAATTTTAAGATTGTGGAGCAACATTAATTTTTTTCGACTTTTTTGGACCACCCTAATATATACATATTATATATATATATATATATATATTAATATATATTATAATATATACATATATTCGATGTTTTGTTATTATTTTTTTGGTTTGTTTGAATGATTAGATTTAATAACAGAACTAAAGAAATCGTAACACACGTTTTTGATCCTCACACAAGACAAAAGGAAGGGGAATCTGACTACACACATACTTAACGGAATAACTGACTTTTGGGACCTGAATGTTGAGTGCTCATGGTTTCCAGAGTCCGTTACAATATATTATATATATATATATATATATTATATATATTATACAGCTCTGGGAAAAAATAAGAGACACTCCCAAAAAAAAATTAAATCCAGCATCTCTACAGGTGTATGGCAGCTATTCCATTCAGTGTCTGTTGAATTCCAACACAGACACACCTCATTCTACTTAGTGAGGTACTGATTCGGTGATCACCTGAACCTAATCCTAATTTAACAAGGAAAAGATAAAAAAAAACACTGCTGTGGTCATCACTATCCTCTTGCAATAGGCCCAGCTGGATGCAAAACAGTGCTAGTAGTACCTCAAAAGTAAATGGAATCAAAAAAATAACTATTGACCATGCCAAAAGAGTTGAAAGAAAAGTTTGAATGAGGAAAAGAAGGGCTCAATTCTGGCTTGACTGGCAGAGGGATACCAGTGGTGCATCACCGTTGCTTCCATCCTTAAAATTTCAAAGACAGCGGTTCATTAAACAAGCCAAGAAGTAAGAATGGGACGACAAGCTACAGACTGGCAGAGGGCGAAAATGACTTTCCACTGACCGGGATGACCGCCAACTCATTCGAATGTCACTCAACAACGTAGGATGACATGAAATAGACCTAAAAAGAATGGCAAACGGAAGCTGGGTGAAGTGCATGGTGAGGACGGTTCAAAACAGGCTCCGAGGGGCAGGCTGAGTCGTGCAAAGCTAGAAAAAAGCCCTTCATTAATGAGAAGCAAAGAAGAGCCAGGCTGAGGTTTGCAAAAGACCATAAGGATTGGACCGTAGAGGACTGAGTAAGGTCATCTTCTCTGATGAGTCCAATTTTCAGCTTTGCCCAACACCGGTTGTCTAATGGTTAGATGGAGACCTGGAGAGGCCTACAAGCCACATTGTCTCGCACGCACTGTGAAATTTGGTGGAGGATCGGTGATGATCTGGGGTGCTTCAGCAAGGCTGGAATCGGGCAGATTTGTCTTGTTGAAGGACTCATGAATCAAGCCACGTACAAGGTTGTCCTGGAAGAACACTTTCTTCCTTATGCTCTGACAATGTTCCCCAACTTTGAGGATTTGTTTTTTTTCCAGCAGGACAATGTCCATTGCCACACAGCCAGGTCAATCAAGGTGTCGATGGAGGACCATCAGATCAAGACCCTGTCATGGCGCCAATCTCCAGACCTGAACCCCATTGAAACCTCTGGAATGTGATCAAGAGGAAGATGGATGGTCAAAAGCCATCAAACAAAGCTGAGCTCTTGGATTTTTGTGCCAGGAGTGGCATAAAGTCACCCAACCGCAATGTGAAAGACTGGTGGAGACTATGCCAAGACGCATGAAAGCTGTGATTGAAAATCAGGGTTATTCCACAAAATATTGATTTCTGAACTCTTCCTCAGTTAAAACATTGTTTTGTTTTAATAATGAAACTTGTTTTGTTTATATTATTGAGGTCTGAAAACAACAATATTTTGATTTGTTGTTATTTTGTGTTATTAGGGTACAGTCAATGGACTGGGTAACCTATTGTTTTTCTTCTGTTTATTGGGTACCCAGTCAAATGGACTGGGTAACTTTTGTTTTTCTTCTGTTTATTATTATTATTATTGTACCCAGTCAAATGGACTGGTTAGGGTTCCAGTCAAATGGACTGGGTTACCTATTGTTATTGTTCTGTTTATTTCTTATATTTTTCTTTCTGCCGGCAATTTGCGGGCTATTTCGTTTTAAAAATCATTTTCTCAGCAACGGTAAGTCCGATCGACACGAAATTTCACCATAGTAATGTATCTTTTTGATAGCAAACTAATGTAATTGTGACGTCATAAGGTCACGTGGTACGGGCGCCATCTTGAAAAAACCGATAAAATTGTGGACCCTTCTGATTCTGGTAACGGTTGCAATGGAAAAATGTTTCGCTTCATACATTTGAATAAGCTCCTCATGGCGAACACGGGTATTTTTCCTGACTTCATCGGTCAAGAGGTGTGCTGGTCAAAATTCGTTAGGTACAACGCTGCATAGGAAAAATCCGAAATTTATTGAGCCTCATCTGCACAACTCACCATAGAAAAAATATATTATGACATCATAGGTCACTGTTTCGGCAGCCATCTTGTTTTGAATTTTGTCAAAAAAAAATCTTCTTCTCCAGAACGGCCAGAAGGATTGAGGCCAAACTTTACACACACCTTCCCCATGAGGTCCTTTTTCAAGTTTGTTAATTTCTTATTGATCGGTCAAATGGTTTGGCGGCCATCTTGAATTTACCCTCAACCTTCAAATATCTTCTTCTCCAGAATGGCTCATAAGATCAAGGGGAAACTTCGCAACCGTATTGCACACGAGTCGGGAATATAAGTTTGTTAATTTCTAGTTGA
>CM068953.1:191536825-191554139 GCA_035128595.1 Eptatretus atami | reverse complement strand
AGATGAGGCTGACAATCCTAAACTGTGGAGCAAACCTATCAATAGGGTTGACGAAGTGTGCATGAAGCATGATATTGATACGGGAATAACACGATGTTTGAAGAAAAACATGAAGCCGATGGAGAAATGTTGTATAATTTGTCTCTGATACAAATCCAACCTTGAGAGAAAAAGTTAATGGGTTCACCATGAAGAAGATGATCAGTGCTAAATTGAAACTTGGGCTTGGAAATTCAAAAAACTTAGAGGCTCTAATATTGTCATTAAGATTGAAGAGCAATTTGAGCTGAATGAGAGGTGTTACAGTAATTAGCCAATATATCAGAAAAGTCAGTCGAAGGAAGGTTTTTCGCAAGTAAGTTTGATTCATATCGTGGGTCCTGCCCTGATTTACTGTAATTTGAATAGGCTAATAATTGAGAAGGGTACTACCAGTAATTGGTCTTCTTCTTTCTCTTCGCAATTTTTTTTTTTTGGACCCATGGAGTGGGTAGTATCCTGCCTCCGTGCTCCTGGGCTTGTGTGTCTCTCTTGCCGTCTCACCTTGCTTTCGGGCTCCTTGCAAGCTGTGAGATACCTAAGGTCTATTTCGGTCGGAGTTGGCAGTGCTCCCGCATCGATGCAGGCTGGGCTGGCTAGATCTGTGGGTCTCTCTATCGGCGTCTCACCGCGGCTGTTCGCTTTCTGTCTCTTTCTGTCTATATTCGCTTTTGGTTTCCTCTGCTCAAGCCTTCGCTCTGCCCTCTTGCTCCTTCTCTTCTGTTAAGTCTGATTTGTCTCACTTCTCTTTATATTCTCGCGCAGTGGTCGCACGAGGTGCGCAAACATCCTTTTGGTGAGATCAACCCACAATCATCTGAATCGACTGCTCAGGTCACTTCGCTCTCTTCTATGCTCTTTTCCTGCTTTGGAATAAACTCGCTGCATCTATTCACATTCCCATTTCTTTTCCTCCGTAGGCTTCAAAACAGCTGTTCACTTCACATCTTCTGTCATTCTTTCGGCCATTCTCAATATCGCTTTCAATATTTCTGTTCTACACCTGCTTTTTTGCCCGATAATCACCCAAGACATGTCCGTATCATCCCTGCTTTATTTCCTGAAAGTCCTTGTAATGTCCATGTTCCCCACCCCATCCTCTCCCTTCCACAGAACTCCTAATGTCTCTGTTCCCACTTATTTGTCCTTCCCACTCCACCCTTTGTCTCATGCCCCCCCTCTTTGTGTGCATTGTGTGTTCGCTCTCTTATGAGCCTCGACAAGGTACTCAAAAAAACCAAAAAAACTCTTATTCATTTGAGGAGTAGATAGGCATGGGTTTTCCTTGAAACACAAAACAGGTAATACTTTATGTTGGCTTCTCCAACAGATATTCAATAAAAGAAGAGAAAAACCTAAAAAATTGTGGACTTCTGAGGGTACAGAGTTTTACAACAAAACATTTATGAATCTTTTAAAATAACAACATTTACATACATACAGCACTTTAATGAAGGAAAAATGTTTTATTCGAAGCCATTTAATCACATCTTAAAAGAGAGAAGATAAAAAATACTCAACTCGGTTCTCAACAATGGTTATCTTTAATTCAGGACATTGTAGATAAGTTCAATGATATTTCATATCTCAACGAAAATTAAACATCAGATAATTTACAAAATTAAAATACGAGAATACATTGACGTCAGTAAACCTAAGTTCAAAGTTATTTGATATAGTAGATATCAGGTGGAAATTCTCATTTTGAAAAAGGTTATACAAGCATGAACAAATGAACTTTTTAAAATTGTTGATGTCATATTACAGTTCCTTGGACTTACAATTATGTGATTTAAAGGGAGAGAGTTTTTAGGTTCATTTTATTCACAGGAATTACAAAAGACAGAATAAATTGAAAAAAACCCTTGAGCTTACAATTATGTGATTTAAAGGGGAAGAGATTTTAGGTTCATTTTATTCACAGGATTACAAAACACAAAGATAAAATGAAAAAATATTTTCGACTCCACCCCTTTTAACTCCGCCTTTTTTGACTCCGCCACGCAGCCCACCCACGCAAACCTCACCTCTCAAAAGCACATACATGCAAACCCCCACCCACGCAACACAAGCCCGACCCACACAAGCTCCACCCATGCAAACCCACTCATAAAAGCCACATCCCCACAAGCCACACCACGTCAAACCCCACCCAACCCACAACAAGCCCCAACCCACACAAGCTCCACCCATGTAACCCCACTCACAAAAGTCACATCCACCAAGCCCCCCCACAACAAATCCCACCCACAAAGCCACATCCACATCATCATATCACCATAATTTGTGATTACTTTATTAGTTCCGCACACACAACATGTTTATTAATTAAAAAAAATTGCTCCACCCACAAACCAATTCATCCACACAAACCCCATACACACAGCTCCATCCAACAAGCCCCCCACCCCCACATTACCCGGGTGCACGCACACCACAGGGGCGAAGCCTCCATCCGCATCACTATACTGTGCTCATCCCACAAGCCCAGCTCACATTTATTACTCACTCAGGCTCAAGATGCATGGGTTGCCGCCTAGGCAGCACAGCCCACCCCAAAGCGCCACCCACTATAGCCCCACCCATGCATCATAGGTCCCCTCTCTTCCGCCTTGTGCCTTACCTTCGCCACCGTGTTTGACCCACACCTCAAGCTCGAGCCACCTCACTGCCTTCCCACCTCAACCCACACTCGGGTGGGGGAGGGATGAGAGTTGGATGAAGTGCAGGTGTGGGTCTTATTGGGGTGGTCACAGCGTACCGCCCCAAATCTCAGCAGCTGGAGACCTCCCGACTCAGATACCTTAGCCCTGCTTATGTTGCTTCCCTTTTCACATCTCCTTTCTTCTGTTTTTTTGTAGTTTAATGTCAAGTTAGATATTAATTGTCATCAATATGCCATATTATAATTTAAATTTCAAGCTGGTTAAAGAACGTATGTGACAAAAATCTTCTTCATCGCTATCTTTTGAGTGGTTTGTGTATTGTTTTTATGTAGACTTCTGTTCTAGGGCTATGATTCTGTTCAGAAACTAAAGAGGAAGACAATTTAGGGTATTATTTATTATATTATGATTTAGGTAACTATGGGTGTAATGACATTGAAGTAAAAATAAGAGATAACATGTGTACCGTCTCAGAAGATTGAGTTTGTGTGCGCGGTTCTCGAGATCGATCAGGTGTTGTAAAACTCGATAAATAAAATATTTATAATATGTAATGTAGTCAATTCTACGAAGAGATAGGAGAGGGAAGATAGAGTACAGAGATGAGACAACGAATGGGGAGAGAAGACAGAGAGAGAGCAAAGACATAGACATGAGCAGTAGACATAGACATAGGTGAGGAAGACGAATAGAGAGGGAGAAGGAAGAAGAGAGAGCAGAGAGAGCAGAGAGAGAGAGAGAGAGAGAGAGATGAAAGGAGAGAGAGAGAGAGATGAGAGGATGATGTAGAGGAGAATAACAGAGAGGCTAGGGGACAGGAAGAGAGAGGGACAGAGACTAGAGAAGTCGTGGTGGGCATTATCAGATGGGGTGGGACAAAGATTACCAAAAACGTAGCACAGACGAGACACACAGCAGACACTTCAGGCAGAACACAGACACGCAGTAGACACATAGTAACCGTACTGCACAGAGACACACAGAAGAGAAAGAGGGATAATTCTCACCTTTGACTCGACTCATTCACGGTCAGAGGACGTGAGAGGACTTCTTTCCAACCAACAAAATGTCATTGAATTCTCTTCTAAAACGATTGAATATCTTTAAGGAAGTCATTCATTTTTTGCCATTTCCCTCGTGATATTCAAAGTCCTCATTTTCCAGATCAGTTATCAACGTGTTCTTTTTGGGGACAACCTGTTAGAAAAAAAAGATACAATAATTATGTTGATTTTGATTTCAATTCTATATAAAACAACAAATAATGAATTGGTTTAAGGATCTCACCTCTCATCTTGTGAAAAGATTGATCTGAACACTCCATATTCTGAATAAAACATACAAAGTTCGCGTTTGGCAATAAATAGTCTGAGTTGTTTACTCGTCTCGGAAATGTGGAAACAATGGGTTTTTTTCGGGTGTGTCTCATAAAGGAAATGACTTCGGCCTTTTTTGGCTTGGTTCGGGTGTGAGGGCTGAAATAGAGATTTTATCTTTTCTTTCATTTAAAACTTACTTTTAAATATCTTCTTTTTATTAAAAGTTGTTTTTGTTTGCTTTTAGCGAAACTTTGTTCTATTAGTGTTCTGATGATTTCAGATATAACCATGAGAGACATGGGCACAGAATACTTCCTCATTTCCACGGCACGACTGTGCTCTTAAAGGCACTTCCCAATTTTACAGAACCGAAGGAGGGATAGTGAACTTCCCTTTCTTTCGGGCTTGAAGAGATAAAGTGAATATTAAAAGAAAATTAAGTTATTCCCTAAAGTTGAACATGGACAAATATTCGTTAGTTCGCTCTTTGAGTGGAATTAAAATATGAAAGGGAAGAAGTACTTTAATCAGTAAGTCTCAATCTTACATAGTCTCAATTTTACATTTTCTTGTATGGGAGGGAAGGGAATAGGAGGGGAGGAAATGAGTCTGCCATTTTGAGCTTTTGGGGCTTGGGTCAGAACGTTTTTCCCTTTTCCCCCATTCTTTTGAATGAGCGTCCCAGAAACCCCATTTATCATCTACGATGGAGACACATGTTTATTACTGCAGCAGGTGTATGACTGGGACAGGTAGTTAAAAATTGGAGTGTCCAGTGTGGCAAACGCTGCTCGCTCAGGCTGTCCTCACACAGCCGACACACCAAAAAGGGTTGCAGGAGTTGAGCGTGTGCTAACGAAAAACCTTCACATTATGCTGGTTGATGTGGTCTCCAATTGAACATTAGCGATGGTTCAGCACACCATATCATTCACAACGTGCTGGGATTCCGTAAAATGTCTGCAAGGTGGGTGCCTCGACAACTCACAACCGAACTGAAAGAACTCCACTTTTAAACTTCCTGTCCCAGTCGCACACCTGCTGCAGCGATGAACATGTGTCACCATATTGCATTTTCATTCTGAAATGAATTTCACTGGGATTCACACCCTAACTTCCCAAGAAACAGATGACAGAACGTTTCTTCTCCTTGGTGCATGCTTCTCGGGGAGCCGCCATCTTGGAACTGCCCTACTGACATCACACGCTCAATGTTGCCAGATCAAAAACAGGCCAAAAATGACTCTTACCCATTGATATAACATATGTTGTCTACAACTACACACATTACATTCTCAAATTTATATTTCCATTTTAAGGTTACTTATTGACTGCCCCTCGTAAATAGTATTGCTTTCATCGTATTTCATAATGCATAAGTAGTACATAAATAATACTTAATGATGGGATGTCTGGGAAACCCCATAATTGTATGACTCACTTTTAATGAGTCGACATAGTGTATTGAAATTTTAATATGATTGGTTGTTGAAAAGATAGAACGTGGTACATACTGTATATGTCACATTTCCTCCACTGAAATTACTGAGGAAGTTATTCATCTGTATTTAGTCATTAATTGTCCAATGCCCTTTTCATATTCGGAAGCAATTTTTGGAAGTATGGAGAAAAGTGAAAATAATTGACAATGATCAGATTTTTTCATACATTTTGAATGTAAATGTTAAAAGGAAACAGCACCAATCATGTGTTGAGAAGATTTTTGAGAATATTCTGGATGCTTGTGCATTTTTGATGCTATAGAGGTCAGGATGTCATATTTCACAAGATTGAGATGTTAAACCAGCAAATATTCAGCAGTTATCTTGAGTGAAAAATCCTCCTGCACCAATCCCATAAAACAATTTGCTTGAAATTTTAAACAATGTTCTCAAAAATCTGCAATGTGTTATATTTTGATATTTAAAGGAAAGATTTGGAGAAACTGTCACATCAATTATTATGTGTATGTTCTTGCTTTATTGTAAGCAACCACAGAATTTCTTGTCAAAATTGTCATATTGTTCAATACTTTTCAAGAAACATCAGAGAATAGTAATCTCATTGTTTTAATAAGAATATTATCAATCCATGTTAATGTACTTATATTTGGATATATCAATTCTTGCTTTGAATCAACTATTTGGTACAATTCAATTGGTGATTTCCAGGCAGGGCATTGCAACAAAACAAACACATGATCACTGTCAGATTAACAGTTTAGCCAGAGTGTGCTCTCTACTACTTTGGATCGGTTGATAATGTGAAAATCCTGCAGTGTTTTCAAAGAAAAGTAGATGACTTATCGCCAACACACGATCAAAATGTTTGCCCTTTCATGCATAACATTCAGGTGTGAGTGAGAGAGAGAGAGAGAGAGAGAGAGAGAGAGAGAGAGAGAGAGAGAGAGAGAGAGAGAGAGAAGAGAGAGAGAGAGAGAGAGAGAGAAAGAAAGAATAGGGGGATTGGAGGGGAACACTTAAACCACCAAACGAGAGTGTTGGGTTCGGCATTGTTAATGTAGGAAATAAAGATCGTGGTTCAGGATTCAGGATTGAGGATGACATGAGGGGACATTGCACTGCCTGCATGAAGCTCTGGAGGGAAGAGAGGGAACAACGGCTTCTGAAAGGCGATTCCTTTCAAAGGACAACAGTTTGCTTTATATTTCCGTTCATATGAGATTAACAAACAAAACATGGAATTGATTTTCACACTTATTGTTTATACATCTTTGTATCTTCACAAAGATGGAGGTACAAAGTTATTTTTCCTTTTTTGTTGGTTTATATTGTTTGTTTTCTCCCGAGAAGATGTCAATGGTACTGTTTTTGTGATTCCTGAACATTTTAGTAATATAACTGTTAATCGTATTATATTTATACTTACGTTGACTGAAACTTTATCTCAGAAGATGTCACATATGCCTTATGTTTTATGCATGTTGATGTGTGCATCTTCACCAATGATTTCATTCACACAAGTTTTAGCTTTTGTTTTATCTCAGGAATGTTGAATTTATCAACAACCTCGGTGATTTGGTGAAGTTTGATGAAAATGGAGATCCATCTGGAAACTCGTATGAATTGATCAACTGGCAATTAGATGAGAATGGTCAAGTGCAGTTGAAAGTTGTTGGTGATTTTAAGTCATCGGGTCCTCCAGAGAAGCAACTCCACATTACCAACAACATGATATTGTGGAATGATGGAACACACAAGGAAAGTACTTCTTTAGCAGTCTGTGATATGCATTTATATAGTTACATGGAAGGGGAACGGTGGTGTGTGTGCCATCCAAAACTAGAATGTGTTGAGAATAGTATGGACAATGTGCTCGAGTAAGTTAAATTTACAACTGTAATAGGGAAACATCAGAGTTAAATTGTAGCCTATGTAATGTATTAATCCAGTTGCCATTTACATGACCAACCATGCACTTCGGTCTGAATAATGTTTTTCAACGGTTTCTGTCTCTTTTCACCCCACATTTTCAAAATCCAGTTGATGCCACCCTGGTACCATTGGGCAAGTTGAGATATTCAAGATGGCCAACAAAATAACTTCTATTTGGTGGAAATATACAGAAATTGTGATGGTTTTGCTGTTACGCCAACCTGAAATCTGTTTTAATTTTTGTGAATTATTATATAATGTTGCGTTTATGTTTACACGTGATTTTGGTAGCAGACAGATATGGCCAGCTGCATTATCAAGTGTTGGAAGATGGACGAAGTGCTCTCAATCTCTGGGTCAAAAAGAATCCAAACGATCATTGCTGCCAGCAAGCAACAGGATGACCGTTTGCACTCGGAGTTAGAAGAACAACTGTGAGAGAATCCAGAGGTGACAGTCAACTGTCACAGGTCTTGTGTTTCATCATACACATTGGCTCAACATATTGCTCAATATCGGAAGAAGCAAGGACTAAGTGAATTTTCTGAAACTCGTCTAACTGCGCCGAAATGGAGGTCCAAACTTGGCGATTTTGAATTCAAGGAACACTGCATCTTCTCTGGCAAATTAAGTTTGCCTCAATTGCCAAAATATCCTCAACGATGGTGGGTGGTTTACCATTGTAGCACTGCTAATCGACCGGGTCAGCTGTCCATCAAGGACCGTATTCTCCAGCAATGTGATGCATGGAGCGACAAGTGGGCTAAAGATGTTCTTATCAGGGTATCAGCTGCTCCCTCAGATCTACATTTGGTGGATGCACAATATCATAAAGAGTGCCACAAAGCTTTCTTCATTGAGTGCAGTGACAAAGCAGCTCATTCAGCTGCTGCCTCACAATCTGTACCAAATGAGAATCCATCTCTCACCAAAGTTATTGAGCCAAGATATAAACAGCACACCAGTGTATGGAACTCCATTTAACTTCACCAAATTTTCCTTGGAGGATCAGAGGACATGGACGACATGCCGACCCTTTCACCTCGACAGTTGGAAATGAAATTGAGCTTGCAATTTGGCATTGATCTGCTTGTCATGCAAATCAATGGCTGTGCAAGTTTGCTTTGCTTTTGGCACTCTGATCCTTTCCACATAAATACCGATGTCGTGGACGAGGATGAAGACAAAGATGCTGAACATTTGGGTGAGCAGATCAGGTCAGAAGTGAAGTCAATTCCAATTCAAATAATTATGACAGCAGCTTCACATATGCATTTACCATTGAGAGGACCAGCAAGCCATTGTTGTCTTTCATAGCTAAGATTGTGTCTGGTGGTGTAATTACAAAGCTATCACTTAGTTTGGATCAGTCAATATAGTACCTTATTGTCAAATGGTTTAGTGAGACATCCCTTGGACTAGCAGTGAAATTACACCATCGCTTTTGATTGAAAGAGGTCGTTGAACTGTTGCATGAGCATGGATATGCTGTAACCTATAACGTGGTGTTGTGCTTCAGAAAAATCTGTTGCCAAGCATCTGGGTACTCAGACTTTCACAACTGAGGACTGTTAGAGTAGGACTAGGACTGCTAGACTCCCTAAAGGATAGAAGTTGTTGCCTGGAGCTGCAGCTCTGATGCACCATGTTGACAAAAAAGAACTGTC
The DNA here is from genome assembly GCA_035128595.1 of Eptatretus atami. Classification (NCBI taxonomy): domain Eukaryota; kingdom Metazoa; phylum Chordata; class Myxini; order Myxiniformes; family Myxinidae; genus Eptatretus; species Eptatretus atami. The sequence continues at coordinate 191,545,053 of CM068953.1, read as the reverse complement.
ACTGTTCTTCAGCTAAATTATCGTGCACAACATCGTGCAAGTGTGAAGCAGACAACGACTTGTGCCAAAATGACCATATGATCAAGCCTGCAAATGGAACAGAAAAGGAAGATGAAGACGAAGCCTGTAACGTGTGGAGGATGATACCTAAACTGTTTGGAGCATATATTTAGACTTTCAAAAGCACATTTCTGTGTGGTTTAATAGTGAAACAATTGCAATTTCTGTATAGTTCCATCAAATAGCAGCCATCTTGGTGGCCATCTTGAATATCTCAAATTGCCAAAGGGTGCCAGAGTGACATAAACTGGATTTCAAAAATATAGGGTGAAATGAGACAGAAATTGTTGAAAAACGCCAGTCGGACCGAAGTGCATGGTTGTCACCCAGGCAGTGGAATATATGGATTGAGGAGGCAATGAACATCCACAATAAAGCAGTCTAGGGTAAGGATGTTAGGTGTAAAACCTCATGTCTTCAGGCATGACCAAGTAGAAGGCCTCAGGAGAGTCGCAATAGACACATAAAAGCACTACTTGTGTTTGGCCATATTGGGGAAAATTCCACTGTTGCTTCATGGTGGACCAGGCACCCGCTAGTGTCGTGAGCTGCAAAGGATCCTGGATGAGGTCTGACAAATTACAGGATCAGCCGTGTGCTGGAAGGCGAGCCCAAAGGAATAAAAGCTGCATCTGCATGGACACAGAAGATATATCTTTCTTCTCGCAGCTTGACTCAGGAGCCTTGGACACTCTTCTCAGCACTCTGCTATTCTGTGTGAAAGAGACCACCCACAATCCTGCTGACCATTCGCCCAGTGGACCCAACTGGACCATCCTGCAGGGTCAGAGTGGCATGGAGATGCCAGTTAATTGCGCATTAATTTGTCTCAGTCCATGCCTGATAGGCACCATCGCGGTTTTGGTTTCTTTGTAGATTAAGCTTGTGTCATCCCTTTGAATTATTCATTGTCTTGTGTGCCAGACCTGTTCTGAGTTTTGTTGTGTTGACTTCTCATATCTCTTTCAATAAACCATTTTAAATGCAAGAAGCATCTTCCCGCCTTTCGATTCCCCATGCAGGGAAGAACGTCGGTACGGCCATATTGACCAACCTTGAGGAGATATTTAATTTCAACAGGCTACTGCTATAAGAGCGTGGATAGGAAGACAAGTGATGTCCACTCACAGTGATCTTGAAAACATTGCTCCGCCATTTTATGGAGGTCTTAGACCTTCTGCACAGAGTGTTTGTATTAATGGGACCATCTGATGTGACATTGTGATTGTTGGAATGTCTGGACAGCCATTGTTTATGAGTTTGATGGCAAATTCAGTTTGTAAGCTAATGTTTGCAAATTATTTTGACCATGTTGAAAAGTTGAAATTAAGTTATCTTGTTAATGAAATCATAAATTTTATTCAACAGGTTCCAAAATCTGTATGCAGTGATCCTTGCAGACCAAGTACACGAAAAGTCAGACGTAAAGGAGAAACTTTATGTTGCTTTGACTGCATTTCTTGTGGTGATGGAACATACTCTAATACAACTGGTATTTTTTCTTCTTTTTAATTAATTGTTGTGTTTTTTTAGAAGTGATGACAAATTCATAGAGAAGTGATAAACTATATGATAAACAATGTGAATCGCATGCTCTTTTTGTTTGATTGATTAATCCCAGCTTGCCTGTAGATCGAAGTGTGTTATTGAAGATGAATACACAAGAAGGTGGAAGGAGGAATGCCACTGTGGAAGCCACCAAGACAGACTTGTTAGGGACAAAATCAGCATGGCTCTCCACAGAGTTAAAGGAACAGGCTAAAGTAGAGACAAGGACCAAGCCAGGGGTGCCACGTCATGTAGCCTGCCTGCGAGCAGGCTGTGACAGTGAAGTTCGGAGCAACAGGTTGTGCTCCCTCTGGGTCTTTTGGAAGACCCAGAGATCGAAAAGAAGATGGCGCAGAGTGTGCGTGCATGCCCCCATAAGCCTCACAGAAAAGGAGCGGGCCACCAAGCAAATTGGGGTGACAGAGGTGCTCTATAGAATTGGAGTGAAAGTGGTGCCCCCAAGCACCTACAGAAAGGGAGGTGACAATTTGAGGTAAATTCCTATGGTGTCACCCACATGCATTGGAAAAAAGGTGGGCACATTTGTGAGCGAGAGGTCCTGGATGGTCCCCGTGGAAGGCCCAAGTCAGCAGTGGGTGTGGTTTCTGAGGCTTCCAGGCACCATGGGGATCCCACGGGGGGGGGGGTGGGGGAAGGAGGGGGAAGGTGGTAACAGCCATCACAATATGTAGACTGTGTCAAGAAAGTTGTTAATTTGCGATTGAACCTTGCCAGGGAGATTAGCAATGGTGTCTGTGTGGAGAATGCAGGCAGAGATGAGGGTGTAGTGAGTGCAGGCAGAGATGAGGCTGACGCGATTGTGTAGGCCTTGGTGTGGGTGCAAGGACTGCATATAATGGTGAGGATGCAAAGAATTTAGGCAGTGGTGAGGATGCAGTGGGTGAAGGTGGTGGTGAGAGTGTAGAGACTAGATATTGGTGAGGTGTAGAAAGTAGAGGAAGTGATGAGGGTGGAAGGAGTCTAGGCAGTGGTGAGGGTGTAGCAAGTGCTTGTAGTGGTGATGTTAAAATGAATGTCAGCAGAGCTGATGGTGCAGTGATTGCAGGCAGTGCTGAGGGTGCATTGAGTGCAGGCAGGGTGAGAATGTAATGAGAGCAGGCAGTGGTGAGGGTGTGGTGAGTACAATCAGTAGTGAGGGTGTAGTGTGTGGAAGCAGTGGTGAGGATGTAGAGAATGCAAGCAGAGATGAGGGTGTAGTAATCGTGCAGGCATTGGTGGGCTTGCAAGGTGTGCAGGTAGTGCTCATGGTGTCATGATGGTGTATTGAGTGCAAGCAGTGATGAGGGTTTTACGAGCGCAGACAGTGTTGAGGGTGTAGTGAGTGCATTCAGGGGTAGGGTAGGCCTTGGTATTAATTCAAGGAGTGCAGGCAGCGGTGAGGGTGTAGGGAGTGCAGGCACTGGTGAGAGTGTAGGGAGTGCAGGCAGTGGTGAGGGTGTAGTGAGTGCATGCAATGGTGAGGGTGGAGAGAGTGTAGGCAGTGGTCAGGTTGTAGTAACTGCTGGCCATGCTGGGCCAACAAAAGAGGAGGAAAGGGAATAACGAAGAGGATAGTAGGTAGTGTGATGAAACTTATGGGGAGAGGTGCAGAGTTGACTGCATGTGGCTTTGAGGCAAAACAGCATGAGGTGGAGTTGGTGAGCTATGAAAATAGGCATTGGCACGGTTGATGCTCAGTGCATCCAAAGTGAACAAAGTAGATTTAAGGAAAGTAAGAAAAAGATAGCATGTTGGTGGCCAATGTGTCTGGGAATTATCATCCGGCTGGGCCTGTTCTCTGTGTGGAACTTCAATTGTTTGCACTTTCCAACAGTCCTCCACTGAGCTCCGGTCACCAGCTGGCACTGCGGTAACGTCCGTTGTTTAGGTTTTGGACTTTGCCTTCCCATTGGTCTGCACGGTCTCTCGGCAACATTCATTCCTGCAGCACTGCCGGGCTTTGTAATGTGGTGTTTGGCTGTTGGTTTTGTAATGTTGTGTAGAACATGTTGGAAAGTGTGTATGGATGGCTGAAGAGGTGTGTGGAGGGAGCTTGAGAGAGATAGAGAGAGATAGAGAGAGATAGAGAGAGAGATAGAAGAGAGAGAGAGATAGAGAGAGAGAGAGAGAGAGAGAGAGATAGAGAGAGAGAGAGAGAGAGAGAGAGAGAGAGAGAGAGAGAGAGAGAGAGAGAGAGAGAGAGAGAGAGATATATAGAGAGAGATATATAGAGATATATAGAGATATATAGAGATATATAAGAGATATATAGAGATATATAGAGATATATAGAGATATACAGAGATATACAGAGATATACAGAGATATACAGAGATATACAGAGATATATAGAGAATATAGAGATATACAGAGATATATAGAGATATACAGAGATATACAAGATATATAGAGATTATAGATATATAGAGAGATATAAGAGAAAGAGAGAAAGAGAGAAAGAGAGAAAGAGAGAAGAGAGAAGAGAGAAAGAGAGAAAGAGAGAAAAGAGAAAGAGAGAGAGAGAGAGAGAGAGAGAGAGAGAGAGAGAGAGAAGAGAGAGGAGAGAGAGAGCGAATTGCGGGTTTGATTATTCCACAATGAAAATGCATATTCCCTTTCCACTGATATGGGGGAGGGGCAATTTAGCTACACAATATACCACAGAGATATTTTATTTGGTTTTATTTTCTTAAATTGTGTGCAGATTCTCCCAACTGCTATTTCTGTCCAGAGATGTTCTGGTCCACAAACGAAAGGAATGGTTGTGTTCGGATGCCTATCGAGTTTTTGGACTTTTCAGACCCCCTCAGTGTTATACTGCTGGCATGTACTGCAGTTGGACTTGTGTTCATAATGCTCATCGGTGTGATGATGTATCTACTTCATGAGATGAAAATGACAATTGCACTTTTACTTTTGGCACTGACAGGTTGCTTTGTTTGTACGATTAATTTTATAGGTGAGCCAACAGATGCAACCTGCCAAACTCGGCAAACACTTGCCTCCACTTCCCTTGTGTTTGTCATTTCTTGTGTTATAAGTAGGACCTATGAAACACTTTTGCAAACAAGTGGTAAGTTTTCACACTGCAGCTTTAATTGAAGCATTTTATTGAACAAATCACTTTGATATCAACAAGGGATGAAATGATTCACAGTGGTAACTTCAATGTGAAACACATAATTTAATTTTTTTATGACAGTGTTCAACCTGAAATACATTTAGTGCAAACAACACGTAGTCGTGGTATTTTATTGTCTTGTTTCAACCGGACATCTGGGTTAGCATGTCTGAGAAAATAGAGAAAAAAAAAGCCACAAAATATCAAGCTCCCATTGTTTTAGTAAATTTGCTGTATGGAGTTGAAAGGACGGCCCATATTATTTACAACTAACATGCCTGCAAGTCTACCAGTCGACCATCTTTAATCAGATCGCAAAATAAAGTGAGGTGCCCATGTATGCCATCATGTACTGTGTTCTACCAAGTTTGAACAAAATCGGAACAAGCATGTCTGAGAAATGGTAGACACATTTAATTAAGAAAATGGCTTTCAGTCGGCCATCTTGGATTCGATCTCAGGGGAAAAAAAGATGTGCATATGTAAGTAATCATTCATTGTCTTTGTGCCAAATTTGAAGACATCGGTAAATGCATGTCTGAGAAATGGTTGAGGACATGTTCGATACGGTTAATTTTTTTACAACTGAAATGGTCGCCAGTCTACCAGTCGGCCATGTTTGATCAGATCGCAAAATAAAGTGGAGTTTTTTATTTTTTTGTATCTCATGTTGAAGCTCGTACATGAGCTAACACACAGAACATATCACAAGGCAGGAAACAAGAGGGGTGGGAGAGGGAAGCACAAAATCGTGGGGAACAGAGACAATGGGAGATCTGTAAAAGGGAGAGGGATGGGGCAGGGAACATGGGATAAATAAGATAGACACAACAGGGACTTTCTGTTAGGGAAACAGAGAATTTGAAGGTGGGTTTGGGTGGATTTACGGGGGTGGAAAAGATCAAGACTTTGGATGGAGGAAGAGGTGAAATGGTGGTGAACAGCTGTTTTGAAGACCTGGAGGGAGGGTTGTTATTGAAGAGAGTGTGTGAGTTTGTTCCAGTGGAAAAAAGAGGAATGAAAGAGTGAAGGTGAGCCTTAATTCTTGATTTTGTCAGTTTCACCAGAAGATGGTTTTTGGTGGACCTTGTGCACCCTGCAGGAATATAGGCGGAACAGATCACAGACAGGGGGGGGCAAGGGCAGAGAAGAGACAGCAGAAGACAGAAAGTCCACCGACCTGCCTCCTGTGAGAGAGTGAGAGACCCAAAGACTCAGCTTCATCGCTGGAGATGCCAATGATCATATGAGCCTTGGTTTCCACAGTGTGAAGTCGAGCTCGGTATGAGGCAGGAACACCTCCCCAGAGGGTTTGAAGATTTGTAAGCGTTTGAAGCTCAGGTGTGCAATGGAAGGACTGCATGACGAGTGATGCCCAGCTGGCAACTGGCTTTGGAGGCCACCTTGGAGATGTGGCTTTCCCAGGAAAGAGTGTGGCAGATAGTGGTTCCCAAATGCTTAAATGAAAGGTCTTCTTCAAGGGGATTGTTGAGAAAGTAAATAGGGGTTTTTCTCGATGGTCCTTTCAGAGAGACAGAGAGGGTGTGAGATTTGTCAGGATTAAAAAGCATGTTTCAAGTGCTTGACCAGCTTGTGATTTTTATCTCGGTCTGCAGAGAGTGAAGAGTCTGCTGCCTGCCAATCTGAGGGGTGAGAGATGGTACAGCAGAAGGTGGAGTCATCAGCAAAGAGAAAAATAGGTTTTTCCAGAGAGTGAGAGAAATCATTGATGAAAACCAGAAAAAGCACAGGACCAACTAGAGGGGGAGCACTCGGTAGAGTGCAAAACCTCCGCCTCCAATACTGCTGGGTCACTTAAGTGAACCTGATATCCTATTCATTGTAGGTCAAAAACGGATCAGACTCTACTGAACCACGATTGAATATACTACACTAAATCGACGCACATGTAGGGAGGGGATTACTAACTATAATATACTAACAGCTTGCCAAAAAAATAAAATCGAGATGTATTTGAAAAAAAAGTTGCAAAATTTCTGGGTTTTTATTCTCTAACAATTTTTTTTTTGGGGGGGGGGTTGGAAATCACTTAAAACATGTAGAAATGCAAAAAAAAAAATTCAAATATTTTTCAAATAAAATCGACATTTTTTTGAAAAAAGTTGCAAAATTTTCAGTTTTTTTTTTCTCTAACAAATTTATATTTATTGGTTTGGAAATCACTTAAAACATGTAGAAATGCACAAACAAAAATTCAAATATTTTTTCAAAATTGCCGCCATAGCGGCCATATTGGACTTTGGAAACAATCCAAAAATCTAATGGCATGATCCTTGGACCATACCTAATCCCTCCCACCAAGTTTCGTCGAAATCCGTCCAGGAGTTTTTCCGTAATTACTGTTCACAAACAAACAGACAGGGGTGAAAACAGTAACCTCCGTCCATCTTCGATGGCGGAGGTTAATAACACTGCATTGAGGAACTCCAGCCTGGACAGGAAGAGGAGATGAGAGAATTTCCTGAAGAGCCACGTGTTGACTGTGACAGGAGAGGAAGTCCACAAGCCATGAGTGGAGATTGCCTTGTATACCATAAGAAGAGAGTTTGCTGAACAGTGCGGGATGCCAGACCATATCCAAAAATCGCGATATGTCTTGGGAGATGGCTGTGATCTCATGTATGAAATTTAGGACCCCATCCTTTGATGGAAAAGCAGAAACAACATATCCAGTGTTGAGTGACCGGGTCTAAATCCCAATTGATGGTTGGTAATCAAGCCCTGGAGAAGAGGAAGGATTTGATTTTGGAAGCGATGATGGATTCCATGAACTTGCTGATTGTGAGCAGGCCGATTGGTCTATAGTTGCATGGATCAGTTTTTGCACCTTTTTTAGGGAGAGAGGTAATGTTTGCTGATTTCCAAGCAGACGGCAGATGACCATGAGTAAATGAGAGGTTGAATAGGCAAGAGAGAGGGTGAGCAAGAGCAGCAAAGTAGGTTTTATAACACAAGGGCTGATTCCATCTGGACCGTTTGCAGAATCTGAGTTGAGGTGAGACAGCAAGCTCTCCACCTTGTCAGGAGAAAAGGTTAGAGAGTCGATTAACAGGTGTGTGCAACTCGGTAAAGTATGTTTAGAAAGCGATGGGTTTGGGATACATGATTTAGAAGCAAACACAGAGTTTAGCCATTCAGCCTTTTCCATTGCAGTGCCAGCTGTGCAGCCATTTGAGGTAATGGAAGGGATGAGGGGGAACTTACACCAGAAGCAGACTGAACCAGACACCACCAGAATTTGAACGAGGGACATATATTTGAGAATGTCGACATGAGATAAGAAAGATGTTGTTTCATGGCTCTCCGGAGGGTGGAGACACACTTGTTCAGAGCTTTGTGGAACAAACTGATATTGCCTTCAGTAGAATTTGCCTTCCATGAGGCAAAGGTATTGTTTTGAAACATTATTGTTTCATAATGCACAACTCTTCTGCTATTTTAACAGACTGCTCTCATTTCGACCTCTCCTTCATTCCTT
>CM068953.1:191524439-191536800 GCA_035128595.1 Eptatretus atami | reverse complement strand
GCTGTGCTCCCTCTGGGTCTTTTGGAAGACCAGAGATCGAAAAGAAGATGGCGCAGAGTCGTGCGTGCATGCCCCCATAAGCCTCACAGAAAAGGAGCGGGCCACCAAGCAAATTGGGGTGACAGAGTGTGCTCTATAGAATTGGAGTGAAAGTTGGTGCCCCCAAGCACCTACAGAAAGGGAGGTGACAATTTGAGGTAAAATTCCTATGTGTCACCCACATGCATTGGAAAAAAAGGTGGGGGGCACATTTGGTGAGCGAGAGGTCCTGGATGGTCCCGTGGAAGGCCCAAGTCAGCAGTGGTGTGGTTTCTGAGGCTTCCAGGCACCATGGGGATCCCACGGGGGGGGGGGTGGGGGAAGGAGGGGGAAGGTGGTAAACAGCCATCACAATATGTAGACTGTGTCAAGAAAAGTTGGTTACATTTGCGGATTGACTTTGCAGGGAGATTAGCAATGGTGTCTGTGTGGAGAATGCAGGCAGAGATGAGGGTGTAGTGAGTGCAGGCAGAGATGAGGTGAGCGATTGTGTAGGCCTTGGTGTGGGTGCAAGGACTGCATATAATGGTGAGGATGCAAAGAATTTAGGCAGTGGTGAGGATGCAGTGGGGTGAAGGTGGTGGTGAGAGTGTAGAGACTAGATATTGGTAGGTGTAGAAAGTAGAGGAAGTGATGAGGGTGGAAGGAGTCTAGGCAGTGGTGAGGGTGTAGCAAGTGCTTGTAGTGGTTGATGTTAATGAATGTAGCAAGGATGTGCAGATTGCAGGCAGTGCTGAGGTGCATTGAGTGGCAGCAGGCGTGCAGTGTAATGTGAGAGCAGACAGTGGATGAGAGGTTATGTGGTGAGTACAATCAGTAGTGAGGTTGTGTGTGTGGAAGCAGTGGTGAGGATGTAGAGAATGCAAGCAGAGATGAGGGTGTAGTATATCGTGCAGGCATTGGTGGGCTTGCAAGGTGTGCAGGTAGTGCTCATGGTGTCATTGATGGTGTATTGAGTGCAAGCAGTGATGAGGGTTTTACGAGCGCAGACAGTGTGAGGTGTAGTGAGTGCATTCAGGGTTAGGGTAGGCCTTGGTATTAATTCAAGGAGTGCAGGCAGCGGTGAGGGTGAGGGAGTGCAGGCACTGGTGAGAGTGTAGGAGTGCAGGCAGTGGTGAGGGTGTAGTGAGTGCATGCAATGGTGAGGGTGGAGAGAGTGTAGGCAGTGGTCAGGTTGTAGTAACTGCTGGCCATGCTGGCCAACAAAAGAGGAGGAAAGGAATAACGAAGAGGATAGTAGGTTAGTGTGATGAAACTTATGGGGAGAGGTGCAGAGTTGACTGCATGTGGCTTTGAGGCAAACAGCATGAGGTGGAGTTGGTGAGCTATGAAAATAGGCATTGGCACGGTTGATGCTCAGTGCATCCAAAGTGAACAAAGTAGATTTAAGGAAAGTAAGAAAAGATAGCATGTGGTGGCCAATTGTCTGGGAATTATCATCCGGCTGGGCCTGTTCTGTGTTGGGAACTTCAATTGTTTGCACTTTCCAACAGTCTCCACTGAGCTCGGTCACCGCATGCTGGTACGGTAACGTCCGTTGTTTTAGGTTTTGGACTTTGCCTTCCATTGGTCTGCACTGTCTCTCGGCAACATTCATTCCTGCACACTGCCGGGCTTTGTAATGTGGTGTTTGGCTGTTGGTTTTTAATGTTGTGTGAACATGTGGAAAGTGTGTATGGATGGCTGAATGAGGTGTGTGGAAGGGGCTGTGAGAGAGACTAGAGAGATAGAGAGAGAGTGAGAGAGAGATAGAGAGAGAGTAAAGAGATAGAGAGAGAAGAGAAGGAGAGAGAGAGATACAGAGAGAGAGAGAGATGAGAGAGAGAGAGAGAGAGAGAGAGAGAGAGAGAGAGAGAGAGAGAGATAGAGATATATAGAGGAGATATATAGAGATATATAGAGATATATAGAGATATATAGAGATATATAGAGATATATAGAGATATATAGAGATATAGAGATATAGATATACAGAGATATACAGAGATATACAGAATATATAGAGATATATAGAGATATACAGAGATATATAGAGATATACAGAGATATACAGAGATATATAGAGATATATAGAGATATATAGAGAGATATAGAGAGAAAGAGAGAAAAGAGAGAAAGAGAGAAGAGAGAAGAGAGAAAGAGAGAAAGAGAGAAAGAGAGAAGAGAGAAAGAGAGAGAGAGAGAGAGAGAGAGAGAGAGAGAGAGAGAGAGAGAGAGAGAGAGAGAGAGCGAATGGGGTTTGATTATTCCACAATGAAAATGCATATTCCCTTTCCACTGATATTGGGGAGGGGCAATTTAGCTACACAATATACCACAGAGATATTTTATTTGGTTTTATTTTCTTAAATTGTGTGCAGATTCTCCCAACTGCTATTTCTGTCCAGAGATGTTCTGGTCCACAAACGAAAGGAATGGTTGTGTTCGGATGCCTATCGAGTTTTTGGACTTTTCAGACCCCCTCAGTGTTATACTGCTTCATGTACTGCAGTTGGACTTGGTTCATAATGCTCATCGGTGGTGATGATATCTTACTTCATGAGATGAAAATGACAATTGCATCTTTACTTTTGGCACTGACAGGTTGCTTTGTTTGTACGATTAATTTTATAGGTGAGCCAACAGATGCAACCTGCCAAACTCGGCAAACACTTGCCTCCACTTCCCTTGTGTTTGTCATTTCTGTGTTATAAGTAGGACCTATGAAACACTTTTGCAAACAAGTGGTAAGTTTTCACACTGCAGCTTTAATTGAAGCATTTTATTGAACAAATCACTTTGATATCAACAAGGGATGAAATGATTCCACGTGGTAACTTCAATGTGAAAACAACAAATTTAATATTTTTTTATGACAGTGTTCAACCTGAAATACATTTAGTGCAAACAACACGTAGTCGTGGTATTTTATTGTCTTGTTTTCAACCGACATCTGGGTTAGCATGTCTGAGAAAATAGAGAAAAAAAAAGCCACAAAATATCAAGCTCCATTGTTTTAGTAAATTTGCTGTATGGAGTTGAAAGGACGGCCCATATTATTTACAACTAACATGCCTGCAAGTCTACCAGTCGAGACCATCTTTAATCAGATCGCAAAATAAGTGAGGTGCCCATGTATGCCATCATGTACTGTGTTCTACCAAGTTTGAACAAAATCGGAACACATGTCTGAGAAATGGTAGACACATTTAATTTAAGAAATGGCTTTCAGTCGGCCATCTTGGATTCGATCTCAGGGGAAAAAAAGATGTGCATATGTAAGTAATCATTCATTGTCTTTGTGCCAAATTTGAAGACATCGGTAAATGCATGTCTGGAGAATGGTTGAGGACATGTTCGATACGGTTAATTTTTTTACAACTGAAATGGTCGCCAGTCTACATCAGCGGCCATGTTTGATCAGATCGCAAAATAAAGTGGAGTTTTTTATTTTTTTGTATCTCATGTTGAAGCTCGTACATGAGCTAACACACAGAAACATTCACAAGGCAGGAACAAGAGGGGTGGGAGAGGGAAGCACAAAATCGTGGGGAACAGAGACAATGGGAGATCTGTAAAAGGAGAGGGATGGGGCAGGGAACATGGGATAAATAAGATAGACACAACAGGGACTTTCTGTTAGGGAAACAGAGATTTGAAGGTGGTTTGTGGTGGATTTACGGGGGGTGAAAAGATCAAGACTTTGGATGGAGGAAGAGTGAAATGGTGGTGAACAGCTGTTTTGAAGACCTGGAGGGAGGGTTGTTATTGAAGAGAGTGTGTGAGTTTGTTCCAGTGGAAAAAAGAGGAATGAAAGAGTGAAGGTTAGGCCTTAATTCTTGATTTTGTCAGTTTCACCAGAAGATGGTTTTTGGTGGACCTTGTGCACCCTGCAGGAATATAGGCGGAACAGATCACAGACAGGGGGGGGCAAGGGCAGAGAAGAGACAGCAGAAGACAGAAAGTCCACCGACCTGCCTCCTGTGAGAGAGTGAGAGACCCAAAGACTCAGCTTCATCGCTGGAGATGCCAATTCATATGAGCCTTGGTTTCCACAGTGTGAAGTCGAGCTCGGTATGAGGCAGGACACCTCCCCAGAGGGTTGAAGATTTTGAAGCGTTTGAAGCTCAGGTGTGCAATGAAGGACTGCATGACGAGTGATGCCCAGCTGGCAACTGGCTTTGGAGGCCACCTTGGAGATGTGGCTTTCCCAGGAAAGAGTGTGCAGATAGTGGTTCCCAAATGCTTAAATGAAAGGTCTTCTTCAAGGGGATTGTTGAGAAAGTAAATAGGGGTTTTCTCGATGGTCCTTTCAGAGAGACAGAGAGGGTGTGAGATTTGTCAGGATTAAAAAGCATGTTTCAAGTGCTTGACCAGCTTGTGATTTTATCTCGGTCTGCAGAGAGTGAAGAGTCTGCTGCCTGCCAATCTGAGGGGTAGAGATGGTACAGCAGAAGGTGGAGTCATCAGCAAGAGAAAAATAGGTTTTTCCAGAGAGTGAGAGAAATCATTGATGAAAACCAGAAAAAGCACGGACCAACTAGAGGGGGAGCACTCGGTAGAGTGCAAAACCTCCGCCTCCAATACTGCTGGGTCACTTAAGTGAACCTGATATCCTATTCATTGTAGGTCAAAACGGATCAGACTCTACTGAACCACGATTGAATATTCTACACTAAATCGACGCACATGTAGGGAGGGGATTACTAACTATAATATACTAACAGCTTGCCAAAAAAATAAAATCGAGATGTATTTGAAAAAAAAGTTGCAAAATTTCTGGGTTTTATTCTCTAACAATTTTTTTTTGGGGGGGGGGTTGGAAATCACTTAAAACATGTAGAAATGCAAAAAAAAAAATTCAAATATTTTTCAAATAAAATCGACATTTTTTTGAAAAAAGTTGCAAAATTTTCAGTTTTTTTTTTCTCTAACAAATTTATATTTTATTGGTTTGGAAATCACTTAAAACATGTAGAAATGCACAAACAAAAATTCAAATATTTTTTCAAAATGGCCGCCATAGCGGCCATATTGGACTTTGGAACAAGTCCAAAATCTAATGGCATGATCCTTGGACCATACCTAATCCCTCCACCAAGTTTCGTCGAAATCCGTCCAGGAGTTTTTCCGTAATACTGTTCACAAACAAACAAACAACAAACAAACAGACAGGGGTGAAACAGTAACCTCCGTCCATCTTCGATGGCGGAGGTTAAATACACTGCATTGAGGAACTCCAGCCTGGACAGGAAGAGGAGATGAGAGAATTTCCTGAAGAGCACGTGTTGACTGTGACAGGAGAGGAAGTCCACAAGCCATGAGTGGAGATTGCCTTGTATACCATAAGAAGAGAGTTTGTGAACAGTGCGGGATGCCAGACCATATCCAAAAATCGCGATATGTCTTGGGAGATGGCTGTGATCTCATGTTTGAAATTTAGGACCCATCCTTTGATGGAAAGCAGAAACAACATATCCAGTGTTGAGTGACCGGGTCTAAATCCCAATTGATGGTTGGTAATCAAGCCCTGGAGAAGAGGGAGGATTTGATTTTGGAAGCGATGATGGATTCCATGAACTTGCTGATTGTGAGCAGGCCGATTGGTCTATAGTTGCATGGATCAGTTTTTGCACCTTTTTTAGGGAAGAGGTAATGTTTGCTGATTTCCAAGCAGACGGCAGATGACCATGAGTAAATGAGAGGTTGAATAGGCAAGAGAGAGGGTGAGCAAGAGCAGCAAAGTAGGTTTTATAACACAAGGGCTGATTCCATCTGGACCGTTTGCAGAATCTGAGTTGAGGTGAGACAGCAAGCTCTCCACCTTGTCAGGAGAAAAGGTTAGAGAGTCGATTAACAGGTGTGTGCAACTCGGTAAAGTATGTTTAGGAAGCGATGGGTTTGGGATACATGATTTAGAAGCAAACACAGAGTTTAGCCATTCAGCCTTTTCCATTGCAGTGCCAGCTGTGCAGCCATTGAGGTAATGGAAGGGATGAGGGGGAACTTACACCAGAAGCAGACTGAACCAGACACCACCAGAATTTGAACGAGGGACATATATTTGAGAATGTCGACATGAGATAAGAAAGATGTTGTTTCATGGCTCTCCGGAGAGGTGGAGACACACTTGTTCAGAGCTTTGTGGAACAAACTGATATTGCCTTCAGTAGAATTTGCCTTCCATGAGGCAAAGGTATTTTTTGAAACATTATTGTTTCATAATGCACAACTCTTCTGCTATTTTAACAGACTGCTCTCATTTCGACCTCTCCTTCATTCCTTGCCTAAAAAATCCAACTGTTACAGCGTTTCTTCTCTCCATTCTCTGAATTCGCCTTTATTGCATCCATCAAGAATTGTGTTAAATCGCATCTCTGACCTAAAACTTTTAAAAACCCCAGTTTGCTATGAATGTTCGCTTTCCATCAACCATTCTTTTTTTCCAACTTCAGTGCCAACTCACCCCCTCACACTCACTCTCACTCTCAAAGCAACCATCCCACTCTTCTCCTCCAAGCCTCCCTCTCACCTCTCTCAAAATTCCCCCTCACCTTTCTCCCACCTTTCATCCCCTCACTCATCCTTCTCAAAGATGCCCCCTCTCATCCACTAAGCTGCCTCCTTCCACTGCCCTCTCACCTCCATCTCTTCACTCACCTCCTCAAATCCTCAACTGCCTTCTCCCCCTCTCTTGTCCTCCCTCTCCCCCAGCATCACAGAGCCTTTCTCCTCCTCATTCGGCCCCTACCCTAGCTATTCTGCAATCCCCCACACTCTTTCAACAACCCTCCTTACTCCCCCCTCGTCCCTTGTCCTACACTCCCCCTCCCCCACCCCCTGCACCAAAGCCTCCTCCCCTACCTCTTCATTAAAGTGTGGACCTCAAATATCCGGGGCCTTCGCTCAAACCTTTCAGATCTTTCCATACAGGCTGCCACTGACAAACCAGACATAATCTGCCGAACAGAAACTTTCCTCTCCCAAGACGTGTCTGACCCAAGTATCTCTCCCCGGTTACTCGCTCTCCGGTATGACAGACCTGAGCCTCGTCCTGGTGGAGGTGTTGCTCTCTTCATCAAAGACTCTATTCCTCACTCTCCATGCACTGCTCTCACTCCCCCACACCCCAGGAATACATCGGGCTACGGCTTCCCCTCCACTCTCCACCTCATGTTTATATGTGTACTGTACCGTCCACCTAACAGTGATGACTCCATCTACACCTCACTATCCGAAAACATGGACCATCTTCTATCTTCTCATCCGAACTCTCTCTTCCTCTTATGTGGTGACTTCAATTGTCACCATGCCAGTTGGCTAGTGTGGGTACCTCTCTCTCCAGTCATGGCACCTCAGCAAAAGCTTTCTTCGAATCATTGGGACTGACTCAATCGTCAACTTCCTGACCCGGATCTCAACCAATGGTACTCCATCTCTTCTGGATCTGATTTTGACAAATTTCCCTGACAATATCTTGCTGCTCTTCTTCCGCTCCAATCGGTTCTTCTGACCACGTCCTTCTCAAAGTGGACATCTCTCTGGCTGTTATCAGAGAACCACCTCACCGCCGTCGAGTCTGGCATTTCACTCAAGCCGACTGGCAGGTCTCCAAGCAGCCATCAAACTTATAGACTGGTCTCCTATCATCTTTCTCAAACATCAACTCATCCTGGGAATTCTTTCAAAGAAACTTGCTCTCCTCATGCACAGATTTATCCCCTCTCGTCTTCAGTTGTCCAACCCTTCCTCCCGCCCTTGGTTACTGAAGCTTGTGGCGAGGCAGTTGTCTGAAACAACTTGTCTTTGCCTCATGGAAAGCAAACCCAACTGAGGAATCTCAGTTCCTTCCACAGAGCTCGGAACAAGTGTGTATCTACCCTCAGGAGAGCCAGAAAACAACATCTTTCTCATCTCAAGTCTGAACTCTCAAACTCTCTCCCTCCTCAAAATCATGGTGGCGTTTATCAAATCTGTTTCTGGTGTATGTTCCCCCTCATCCCTCCCTTACCTCAAATGGCAGCACTGCTGATACCGCACGTGAAAAAGCTGAATGACTAAACTCGGTGTTTGCAGCTAAATCTTGTGTCCTAAACCCATCACTTTCTCTACCCACCTTACCCAGTCGCACCCAACTGTCCCTGGACTCTGTGTCCTTTCTTCCTAACAAGGTGGAGAGCTTGCTTTCAAACCTCGACTCAGATTCTGCAATCGGTCCAGACGGCATCAGCCCCCGTGTCCTCAAAGCCTGCTCTTCTGCTCTTGCTCACTCTCTTCTGTTCTATTCACCCTCTCATTTGCTCAACGTCATCTGCCATCTGCTTGGAAATCTGCAAACATCACTGCCCTGCATAAAAAGGTGCAAAAACAGATCCTGCAACTAACAGACCAATCAGCCTTCTCCAATCATCAGCAAGGTTATGGAATCCATCATCACTTCAGACATGAAATCCTTCCTCTTCTCCAATGGCTTGAATTCCGTTCATCAATTTGGTTTCAGATCAGGTCACTCTACCCTGGATATGCTGCTTCTGCTCTCCCATCAATGGATGGAGGTCCTTCATGCCAGACAGGAAATCCGAGCCGTATCCCTGGACATATCACGTGCTTTTGACACAGTCTGGCACCCTGCCTACTCACCAAACTCTCTTCCATGGTATCCAAGGCCATCTCCACTCATGGCTCGCAGACTTCCTCTCCTGTCGCAGTCAACATGTGGCCCGAAATGGAATTCTTTCATCCCCTCTTCCTGTCCAGGCTGGAGTTCCTCAAGGTAGCGTTCTGGGCCCTGTTCCTTTTCTGGTTTTCATCAATGATCTCTCCGACTCTCTGGAAAATCCTCTATATCTCTTTGCTGATGACTCCACCCTCTGCCGTACCATCTGTCATCCCTCAGAGGGGCAAGCAGCAGTTCTTCGCTCACTGCAGATCTGGATAAAATCACAAACTGGTCCAACACGTGGAACATGTCTTTCAATCCAGACAAATCTCACACTCTCACTATGTCTCTTCGAAAGGACCGTTTAGAAAACCCCCCATCCACTTTCTCAACAATCCTCTGGAAGAAGTCTTTCTTTCAAGCTTCTGGGTCTCACTATCTGCCATGACCTTTCCTGGGAAAGTCACATTTCAACCTGCCTCCAAAGCCAGTCGCCACTGGGAATCCTCCGTCGTGCAAAGTCCTTCCTCGGCCCTCTTGAGCTCCTGACCACTTACAAAGCTTTTGTCCGTAGCCTGATGGAGTACTGCTCTCCCTCTGGGCTGGTGCTCCTGCCTCCCACCTTTCTCGGCTCCACGCTGTCGAAACCAGGGCATTTAGGATCATCGGCATCTCCCACAATGAAGCTGAGTCTTTGGGCCTCTCACTCATTCACCGCAGGTTGGTCGGTGGTCTTTCTGTCTTCTACCGTCTCCTCTCCAGCCTTGCCCCCCCTGCTCTCTCTGCGATTTGTCCCCACCACATTTCACAGGGCGCTCAAGGTCACCAACAACCCCCTTCTGTTAAAACTACCAAAATCACGAATCACTGCTCATCTTCACTCTTTCATTCCTCTTTTTTTCCCACCTTTGGAATAAACTCCCTCACTCTATTCTTTCCCATTCTTCCCTTCAGGCTTTCAAAACAGCTGTTCACCACCACCTCTTATCATCCCCCATCCAAATCCTCGATCTTTTCTACCCCCGATAATCCACCCAAGCCCACTTCCTTCAATTCCCCTGCTTTCCTTCCTGAAAGTCCCTGTAATGTCCATCTTCTCTTTCCCATGTTCCCCGTCCCATCCTCTCCCTTCCACAGATCTCCTAATGTGTCTGTTCCCCACTGTTTTGTCCCTCCCACTCCCGCCCCTCTTGTCTCATGCCCCCTTGCTGTGCGTTGTGTGTTAGCTCTCATACGAGGCTCGACAAGGTATACAAAAAAAAAGGTAAGTTTTTTCCAAGAAAACAGCCTTGCCACAAGCTTCAATGTACCATGGGTGGGAGGAAGGGGAGGACAACTGAAGACAATGTGGGATAAATCTGTGCATGAGAGAGTGGAAATTTCTTTGAAAAAAACCATGCCAGTTGGCCTGAGTGAAATGCCAGACTCATCGTCGCTGATGAGGTTCTCTAATAATACCAGAGAGATCACTGCTTCAACAAGCATATTGTCAGATGAACCAATTGGAGTAGAAGAACAGCAGACATTTTCTTGGAAATTGTTCAAAATCATATTCAGAAGAGATGGAGTACTTTTGTTTGAGATCTGGTTCGGGAAATTGACAGATTGTGTCATTCCCAATGAGTCACAGAAGTCATTTGCTGAGGTGCCATTGCAGGTGATAGGGGTACACACACCCAGCCAACTGGCATGATATAAATTAAAGTCACCACATATGAGGAAGAGAGGAGTTTGGATGAGAGGATAAAAGTTGCTCTAGGTTTTCGGTGAGCGAGATGTAAATAGAGTCATCACTGTTTGGGTGGACGCTACAACACAAATATGAACAAGAGGTGGGAGTGGAGGGGAAGCCATAGTCAGAGGTACTCCTACAGGTGTGGGGGAGTGAGGGCAGTGCATGTAGAGTGAGGAATAGAGTTTTTGATAAAGAGAGCAACAACGCCACCAGGACGAGTCTCAGGTCTATTACACCAGAGAAGGGAGTAACCAGGGAGAGAAACTAAGGAATCAGAGATTTCTTGAAGGACGAAAGTTTCTGGTTAGCAGATTATGGCTGGTTTGTCAGTGGCAACCAGTATGGAGAGATCAGTTAGGTTAGAGCAATGGTCATGGATGTTTGAGGACCACGCTTTTAAGGAAGAGGGTGTGGAAGAGGCTTTGGGTGCAGGGAAGGCGGAATGTCATTAGAGGGAGGAGAGTTTGAGGTAGTGAGCGTTGTTGACAGATTGCAGAAGAGCTGGGGTGGAGGGTGGGATGGCGAGGAGGAAAAATGGTGAGGTGGTGAAGTTATTTGTAGCAGTGGGAGGTAATAAAAGAGGGGGCAAAGGGAAGTGGGAGATTGGAGGAGGTCGTGGAATGAGATTGAAGACAGAGTGTGGGGGAAGGAGGCAGCATTGTGGATGTGAATGTGGGCAGCTTTGAGAAGGGGGAGTGAGGGGTGGAGAGTTGAAAGGGAGGGGTGAGGGGGGAGAATTGAGGGAGAAGTGTGAGGGGAAGCTCTTGAGACAGGTGAGGGGAAGCTTGGAAGTGGAAGAGAGAGAAGTTTGTTTTAAAGAGGGAGGAGGTGGTTGATTTGTGAGAGAGGGGTGTGACAGAAGCTTTCAGAGAAAGGGGAGACAATGAGAGCAGGCACAACCATGGGGGAGGGGGGGAGACACGGAGGGCTGGGAGAGGGGAAGGATGAGACAGTGTAGAGATATTGTGAAGATAGGAGTGGGCAGTAGGAGGAAGAAAAATCGAGGGGGTGGGAAGAGAGGGAGTGTAATGAGATTTGAGGAGGGAAGATTGATGGCAGCTTTAAGAAGGGGGAGTGAGGGGAGATTTGATGTGGATTGGTGGGGGAGATTTGATGTGGAGTGGTGAGGGGAGAGATTTGAAGGGTAGGGGCGAGGGGAGAGAATGGCGAGAGGGGAAGTTGAGGGAGAAGGGTGAGGGGAGAATTAAGGGAGAAACGTGTGGGGGAGCTTTTGAGAAAGGTGAGGGGAAAGCTTGGTGGGGGGGGGGAATAGATGATGAGAGCAAGCACAGTCATGGGGAAGGAGGGAGAGGGAGGGGTGGGGAGAGGGGAATTATGAGACTGGGTAGTGGTCTGGTAAAGATGAGTGGTCATGGGGTGGAACATGATTTGAGGGGGTGAGAAGAGGGGAGGGTGTTTTAGAAGAAAGAGACAGCATGTTCGAGATATTGAGGAGTGTGCTGAATGAAAGTGAGACATTTGTTAGGTTGGAACGGAGTCTACACATGTTTGATAACCATACAGATTAGGACACAAGAGGGGAACATTTATTAAGGCAGAGGACAGTGGAGAGACGCTAAGAGAGGGGGTATGCATGGGGGGGGGCAAGATGGGAGGAGTAAGGAGGGGTAAAACAGGGAAGGAGTTAGGAGAAGGTAGATTGAAGGAGGTTTGATGAATTTGCACTGAAGTTGGAAAAAAGAATGATTAATCATCAAAGACGGACAAGCATTGCAAAATGGGATTAAAAAAAATTGTATGTCAGAGATTCGCTTAAATACATTGGAAGATGGATGGAGTGTGGAAGAATTTTGAGAATGGATGAAGGAAGCTTTATTACAGGTGGAATTTTTTGAGATGGGATGAAAGAAGGGTCACATTGAAATCCAGTTTTTGAAGAAGAGTATGGCATAGAGAAGAAGAAGAAACATATTAAGCGATGCTTTTTT
>CM068953.1:191507959-191518454 GCA_035128595.1 Eptatretus atami | reverse complement strand
TGATAAACTAAATCACACGATATCACACGATAACCAACTAAATCACGTGACATCACATGATATACTAAATCAGATGATGTCACACGATAACAAACTAAATCACGCGATATCGCACAACAACAACCTGAATCACGCGATATAACATGATAACAAACTAAATCACGTGACATCACATGCTAAACAAAATCACGCAATATCACACAAAAACAAACTAAATCACATGATATCACACGATAACAAACTGAATCACGTGATATAACACAATAACAAACTAAATCACACCATATCCACACAATAACAAACTGAATCACGCAATAGAACACGACAACAAACTAAATCACATGGCATCACAATAAACTGAATCATGTGATATAACACAATAACAAACTAAATCACACGATATCACATGATAAACTAAATCATACAATATCACACGATAACAAACTAAATCACGTGACATCACATGATAAACTAAATCAAATGATGTCACATGATAACAAAACTAAATCACGCGATATCACAGAACAACAACCTGAATCATGCGATATAACATGATAACAAACTAAATCACGTGACATCACATGACAAACAAAATCATGCAATATCACACAATAACAAACTAAATCACGCGATATCACACAACAACAAACTGAATCACATGATATAACATGATAACAAACTAAATCACATGACATCACAAGATAAAGTAAATAATACGATATCACACGATAACAAACTAAATCACACGATATCACCCAACAACAAACGGAATCACGCGATATATCATAATAACAAACGAAATCACATGATATCACATGATAAACTAAATCACACTATATCACACGATAACAAACTAAATCACGCGATATCACACAACAACAAACTGAATCACACGATATAACATGATAACAAACGAAATCACGTGACATCACAAGATAAAGTAAATCACACAATATCACACGATACCAAACTAAATCACGCGATATCACCCAACAACAAACGAAATCACACGATATGACATAATAACAAACGAAATCACGTGATATCACATGATAATCTAAATCACACCATATCATACGATAACAAACTAAATCACGTGGTCACATGATAACAAAGTAAATCACGTGATATCATATGACAAACTAAATCACGTGATATCACACGATAAAAAACTAAATCACACAATATCTCACGATAAAAACTGAATCGCACTATATCAAACAATAACAAACTATATCACACAATATCACATGATAAACTAAATCAGACGATATCACACGATAAAAAAGTGAATCATGCAATATCAAACAAAAAGCTAAATCATGCAAAATCACACGATAACAAACAAAATGACACAATATCAAACGTTAACAAACTAAATCACACGATATCACACAACAAACTAAATCACCCGATTTTGCATGATAACAAACTAAATCACATGATAGCAAGCTAAATCACAAAATATCACAGGATAACAGTCCAAAAGATTAACTGAGCACGCTAGTGGGCAATGTGGGGCTGTGAGGTGAGACGGAGATGCAGGGATGTGTATTCCTTGATGCAAGACTACGATACATTGAGGGAGCCATGCCGCCATTGACACATTTCACGACAATAATTCAACCATGATATAATGAAACCACAATGCAGAAACCCGCATTTGGGGCTGGCTTGCTGTACTTCAATTTTGTCCAATCAATTATATTGTAATGAGCAATTCGATATTTGAGCATAAAAAAAGGTATAAGATATACATGGACTTTCCGGGGTGGAATGACAAGAAATCAAATTGATTATATAATAGTTCCAAAGAAGTGGATTAAATACCTCAAAAACAGTCACACATATAATTTGGCCAAATCGGGTCGGATTTCTTGGCCAATATGTTAATTACATTGTTAAATCACTTGTGTTGACGAAGATGTTAATTAAATTGCATGGTAATTAAATTGACCTAGTTAAATTGTGTAAATCATGCCAATGACATGAGCAGAAGTATGTCAAAATGGCGGACTTAGTAAATGTTTGGGAAGGCCGCATTCATTCCTTGAAAAATCTTCTTCTCCAGACGCAAACTTGGCCAGTCTTCTCCAGACTCCAGATCCGAATGCTCCCAAATTTGGGACACAACATTAGGACAGGGTCGTTATGTTAAATTGTGGAGGTCATACCGATCACATGAATGGAATTGTGTCAAAATGGTGGCCTCGGTAAATGTTTGATAAAATCGCGTAATCTTCGTCAGGTCACCCTTATATCTTCCCTGCAGATTTGAAGAGAACAAAATATAACAAAATAAAACCTCCCAGGCATTATGACGAGACAAATTTACCACAAATATGGATTATGTTAGGGTGTTCCAAAGTATTATAGGAGGCGGATTTGCCACATTGCAATAATAATAAAAAATTACAAGGCCGTGGTAAACTCCACAGATGAAGCTTTTATAGGTTTCTAAAGGCACAAAAAAATGGAAGGACTGTCTGCAGATGTGGATTATGCTGGCTTGTAGAGAGGACAGGAGAAGAAAAATATGCTAAAATTCCCGCAGAACACGGAATATAGAGATAATTATAGAATATTAAACATAAACGTTAAGAAGGCAGTGAAGATGCAGGAAAAAAAAGAATCTCATCGATAAAGAGGAAAAAAATGGAGAAAGACTTCCGAATATAAAAACACCCATAACTTGTTCAAACAGGTCAGGGAGTTGGAAGGGAAGAGCCATAAAACGTTCATAGCAATCAACGATTCACAAGGATGAATACAGACCAGCAAGCAACGTGTTTTAAACTGTTGGGAGACACTTTGAGAATCATCTCAACACAGAGTTACAACCTGATAAAAAAAGCATTAGGAGACCTGGAACTACTGACCGAAGAAGGGATGATATCTGAATTGCCTGCCCTCACAAAGATGGAAGCCGAAAATGCAATCAAGGGCTTGAAACCTTGAAAAACACCAGGAATGGATTGTATGTATACGTTGGAAGTACTTAAGGCTGGTGGACATGAGATGACAAAAGTGCATACAGAGTTATTCAATATCAATATTCAAGCAGAGAAGTCACAATGAGACTCATCAAAAATGTTAGTGAACCCTATTTACAAGAAGTGAGATACAGTAACTTAACTCCTGCAAACTACAGGGCGATATCGCTTCTCTCAATACCAAGAAAGTATTCTGCAAGATCCTCCTCAACAGAGTTGAGAAAGTAGTTGACAACACCCTGAGTGAATCGCAGTTTAAATTTATCCCAGGAAGAGGAACTATAGACACCATATTCATTGTAAGACAAATTATAAAAAAGGCAAAAGAGCATAAGGTCCCATTGCACATTCACTTTGTCGACTTCCAAATAGCTTTTGACTTAGTGTGGAGGGAGGCCCTTTGGAAAACGATGAAGAAATATGGTGTTCATCCGAAAATTGTTTCTATAATAAAACATGTGCTCAATTTCACACAATGTGCACTCTTCATTGGACAACAACTGACAATGGTTTCAAGTACATGTTGAAGTTAGACAGGATTGTATCATGTCTCCAACCCTGTTCAACATATTTATTGAATTTGCCATGAAAAAACTGAAAGTCTGGATTGAGGACTATGCCTGACAAAATGTTGACGAATCTCAAATATGCAGATGATACTCTGCTTGTGTCTGCTGTGTTCCACAAATTATAGTTGGCAATGAAGAGCTCGAGAAAGCATGAAAGAAGTGGGGATAGAGAATTAATTTTTCAAAATTCAAAGTGCTGACCCTAGACAACAACAGAAATATCATAATGTGCAACACGGAAGAGATTTCAAGTTTATTGTGAGTAAAGTGCCAAACTGTGCAGTGGATGTCAGCATAGAGCGTCCCTGGAAGCACAGACATTTCGTTTACTTAGAGATAAAATTTGGAATTTGTCATATGTCGAGACAGCTGAAAGTGAGATTATGCAAGGCCATCATTTTGCCGATTGCCATCTATGGATCCGAACCCTTGATTCTTAGAAAATAATAAAAGAGGACACTCCTCGTTTTCTGGAAGAAGTGTTTAAGGTCCATTCTGGGAGTCACGAGACAGCAGATGATGAGAAATGCAGATCAGCACAACACATTCAATTTCGCGAAAACAATTGAAGATGTCATTGTGTCAAGGTGCGTGAGGTGGTTTGGTCACGTGGCTAAAAGTCAGGATGACTCAAGCTGTGAAGGGTATACAAGACTGACTTCAGCAACCTGAGACCCAGGGGGAGCCCACCGAAAATATGAACAGACAATATTAGTCCATTCCCCCCCATTCACCCTTGCCAGATGTTTAGCTCTCCCATGTCTTTTGCTGTCCAGAATAGTATAAAGACTATTGCCCTGTGCATTTTGAGCAGAAAGAGGATCGTGTTTGTCATTGCTTGTCTTGTTATCCTTTTTCACATGTGCATGTTTGTTGATATTTGTAATTTTCTGTGTGCTGTTAATAAATGGTTTCAGACTCCGAAAGAGAAGAACTGAATTTCTTCCACAATACACACCGGTGCCAAGGGCGTTGTGAAAATACAGTTTATTTCCACAAACACACGTGCAAATGTACACACACATAAAATACATAAAAATTACAAAGACAAATATTTACCCCTTTAAACTGACTTATTTGAAAGATGAATTAAGGTGTGAAATTAGCGAAATTCAAATCAAAAAATATATCAAGCCACAGACCACAAAATGTTGCAATATGTCTTCATCACAGCGAGAACAATCATGGTGAACACGAGGTCGGATGAACCTTATTGTTTTTTTTTAAAGTATCAATGTCGAAGTGAGGGGTAGATTATAAAAGGATATCACACAAAAAGGTTAAATGAAGCGGTCCTTTAAAAATAAAATTGCACATTTTCAGCAGATACAACACCTCCCAAGGCACCCACCACACAGCACCGCTGACCCAACAAAGGCAGAAACATACGTCTAATTAATGTTAGATTGAAAACATGGGTACTTTCATGGAAGCAAACAACCAAGCAGCTTGGATAGCATTCACCAAGTGTCTTAAGCACTCAAGCAAGCAGTCTGATGAAACAGGTGAGAAGGAATGGCTGGCTTTGTAAGCGATGAGCATCACATATCTGTCATATTAAACATACACCTCCTGGAGACAACAGAAATGTAAAATATGTCCGAATTGGACAAACAAACACTTTTTTTAGCAGTCAGTATTTCTGCTAAGTTCAATTCCGGAGCTTAAATTTTGTAATTTGGCTTAGTTTAAGAGATTCATGAGGTTATGGCATGAGCAGCAATGAAATAAATCCATGAATGCTGGTGTCTCTGGGAATTTATAAGCATTATAATGTACCCAGCAATTTGTTGAGATGACGAACAGCCATTCGATAATACGAGTGAGAAAATTGAAAAAAAAACAATCATTAAGAAATTGTTGTGGCCTGTTCCATGTCATAGCATGGTTGAGCAAGCCAAAAAAACATGATGGCTTCAGACCCCAGCGAGGTAACCCAGGATACACCTTAAGATCCCATAGAGACTGAGGTAGCCGAGGATATGCTTGATAAACGATATAATTAAGGAAGGCCATTAATTATCTTCAAAATGGGTGTTTTAATTAACCCAAGCACCAAATTTTCACTCATGTTCTTCCATGGAGTTCCCTTAGTATGCATGCAAAGTTTCAGGCTGCTAGGTTTCATGGCTTTGGAGTTATGGAGGAGACACACACACATACACACACACACAGATACACACATACACAGATACACACATGCACACACACAGATACACACACAACACACAAACACACACCACACACACACAAACACACACACACACACATTTATTATCATTGACTTGCAGGGTACCTACACTCTGGGAGGGTCGAGGATGCGCATTTCTGGCTGAAACAAGTGTATTATGTGTTTTACAAGAAAATGAGAGATGTTTGCATGGTGTGCGCCTAAAAGCTCCTCAATGGTCAAAAAGTCTAAAAGGTATATTTCATTAGTAATTAGGGTCTTCAGGTCTCATCTCTCAAGCATGTAAAAAGAGTCTAAAAAGGTTTAAATGGAATGAAGCTCTAAATGGTCATGGGTCAAGCTGTCTCGCGGAAGCTTTAGACCCATAACACCTTTTAAGACCCATTTAGACCCATAAGTCCTGCAGACACCATTACACCCTTGAGAACCGCTAGACCCTTTGACTCCTTTCTACCCTTTAGACCTTCACTCCTTTCAGACCTTTTAATAACCCATATACCTCTTTGACCTTTAGACCCCTTTTAGATATTTTAAGACCCTTTAGACCCCATCAAACAATTCCAACCATTTAGACCATAAATTACACTCTTTAGATCCCTTTAACCTTTTAAGAACCTTTAGACCATTTTGACCCTTTAGACCCATTTAGACCTTTTCAAACTTTCAACCATTAGAACTTTCCAGATATTTGACCATAACACATTTCCTAGTGGACTATTCAGACATTTCATTTGCAATCGACGACCTTTCATTTAGGACAGCAAACCCTCAAATTTTAAGGGGGTTAGTTTCCTGGGAAATGTCACGATAGTTAAACCGCAATCATGAAAACAAAGGGCCAATGGGAAAGGAGGGTTCAGTTCCTGGGCTTCGAGGAAATATAGAAGAAGGTGGATGGCAGCCAGAAATAAACACAATACAATTGAAATAAACATATAAAACATAAATGTAGCATGTTAACATTGAAATACACATGTAAATAAAATAAATATGATATAAAATATATAGAAACACAAGACTTTTACCTTTTAAATCTATTCCAAAACAGCTAGGTGGATAGGGGTAAGAACATTATGTACTTGCACTGTACTCTGCCATAAATAGAAAACACAAGACTTAGCTCGGGATGATGCTGTTTGAGGCGGGAGGGAAGAGTAGTGCCAAGCAAGGGTGAGCCCGGTTATGGTGAACAGGTGAAGGGTGAGCGGGGAAGGGTGAGTGGGGAAAGCTTAGTGTTAAAAACGTGCTCAGTCATAAATCCATTTGTCTCAATTTGTTTCGTGAGCTGTGCTTGAGAATGTGTGTTTGAGAACCGGGGTTCAAATGCGGGTATCGGAAATTAAGGGTTTGGCAAAAAGTTTTGAACACGGATTTGGAAGGTGAAGGTTTGTTAATGAGGTTTCAAGGATAATGAAGGTGTGGGAATGAGGTTTGAAGGAAAATGAAGGTTTATGAATGAGGAAGAGTACAATGGGGAGGGTTCCACCTGCAATCATTGACCACATAATGGCTGCCCAGAGATGCCGCATTTTCGCCTCAAGCCAACCTCTCTCACAACTCGCTATTTTAATCCAATGTCATAACCTTTGTCTGCCTTTTGGCACAACTACCTGTGTCCATTGCTTTACATTTGGGCTCATTAATAGCAATGCCCGAGAAACAACATAGGCTCGTAATGGGAGATAATCACACACGCACGGGACTCAAACGATGACTCATCTTAGCTCAAAAACTAAGATTGATCAAAATGAAAGCCCGCAATAACGAAATTTGTACACGATTAGTTGCTTACTATTGTTTGAAACCGGTGATATTAGAACCCACGTTATTTGAGGGTTTACTGAATATGTTTTATGTGAATATATATATATATATATATATATATATATACGTACTAGCAAATACAACCTTTCACTTCGCTGGGGGGGATATTAAGAGGTGGGTGATAGCAAGGATGAGGGGAGGGAAAGAAAGGAAGGAAGGAGGGGAGCGAGGAGGGGTGGGGAAGTGAGTAGGACCATTTAAGGAAGGAGCTTGGAGAGGAGAGAGAGACATTTATACAATACATGATGAGGTTTCTGAGAGGAAGAAGCCAGATTGTCCTTCCATTCGCAACCACAGGAATCACAGGTGATTTGCTAAAGGGAGGAAGAACAACTCACAGTGGATGCAGGCTTCCCATACCCATTGTAGAAACCTCAACATCATCTATGAGAGTTGTGTCAGAGCATTCACAGCGTATAAGAGGAGCCACTCTACTGATCCTTGATGAACCATCAACACTCTCTACTAATGCACAATGCATCATTGATATGCTTCTCAAGGATATCATGTAAAATGCTAAACTGTTTGTTGTAAAACTTCTGCTTCTGAGAGGAGTTTTCTATCAAACAGCAAACGTCGTCCTCAGAGGTTCCACAACTGACATCATAGAAGCGTGCATCAAGAGCTTGCCATTGTGGAGGCAGGTGCAAATACCACCCTTAACTGTCAATGTCAAAGGGCAGGTCAGGAATGGTTCAATACCTGGCTACTAATATCTGGCGACTTATAGACTTCTCTTCCCTTTCCTGACCCTCACACTGCCTTCCATCCCCTCAGGCTGCCTTCCCCTCATCAAGCTGCGTTCCCCTCCTTAGGCTGCATTCCCCTCCTCCACCTGTCCTCACTCCCCCTCCCTCCTCTTGTATTCCTATCCCCTCTCATTGCTCTCCATCTCACTCTCCCCTCTCCCCCAAGAGTTGTATCTGCGCATTATTTGATACTCCGGACATGTCTGGACAGTGGTTAATTTTGGATGTTTCTGGACAGTGGTGATTTCCAGATGTGTCTGGGAGGTGTTTGTCTCCGGACGTGTTCAGGCGGTGTTTGGCTTTGGCTGTCTCTGGGCAGTGGTTATAGTATGACCGGTAGAAAATGTATTTCAGACATTTTTTTTTCCATCTTCAGCATTATTATGCTGATATTCAG
Source organism: Eptatretus atami (assembly GCA_035128595.1). Taxonomy (NCBI): domain Eukaryota; kingdom Metazoa; phylum Chordata; class Myxini; order Myxiniformes; family Myxinidae; genus Eptatretus; species Eptatretus atami. Next base: position 191,509,731 of record CM068953.1, on the reverse strand, counting down.
CAGGAATGCTGCTTTCCCCAACCTTTCATGCTGCCTTCCCTTCCCCTCCCCTCACACTGCCTGACCCTTCCCCTCCCCTCATGCTGCCTTTCCTTCCCTTCCCTGACCCTCATGCTGCCTTCCATCCCCTCAAGCTGCCTTCCCTTTCCCTCAGGCTGCCTTCCCCTCCTCAAGCTGCCTTCCCCTCCTCAGGCTGCATTCCCCTCCTCCACCTGTCCTCACTTCCCCTCCCTCCTCTTTCTTTCCTATCCCTCTCCTCCCCTCTCCTGCTCCCCATCTCATTCTCCCCTCTCCCCCTCCTCTTTTTCCCCAACCCTCCTCTATAACCCCTCCCCAATCTGTCTTTTCTCCTCTCTCTCTCTCTCTCTCTCTCTCTCTCTCTCTCTCTCTCTCTCTCTCTCTCTCTCTCTTCTCTCTCTCTCTCTCTCTCTCTCTCTCCTCTTTCCCCCCCCCTCCACCACTCTCTCTCCCCCACTCCTCATATCCCAGTACAAAATAAATAGATGACTGCAAAAGTGAATGACAACAGGGTACCACAATATCTGAGTGGAGACAGAAGGGAAGGGAATATTGGAAGGGACATGAAGGGAATATTGGAAGGGACATGAAGGGAACTAGGGAAGAGACTTTTAAGAGAGATGTCACTGAGGGGGTGGGGGTTGCGGAGTTCCCCTTGCAGCGGCCTCTCAAACTAATTTACGACATGATGACGTCATTGACATCCACATTGGGAAAAATAGAGTTAATCATGTCAGAAAAACATTTTATAAAAATGAAAAAACATGTAAGGATGGAATGCCCCAAAAAACAAATAAACAAGGGAGGAAGGAATGACAAGGAATATCAAAGAAGGAATAGCACCACAATGCAACACCAAAATCCTTTTAATGATTGCATTCACAAAATCTTTTGACATTTTTCCTGTGGCATGTCACAGGTAAACAAGAGCTCCGTGTGGTTGATTTTGGAGGTCAAATTTTCAAATGTGCATCCATTGATTGGACAGCTGCCGCACCCCACCCAAATTGGCACCCATGCAAAATAATATGGTCGCCATGTTGGTTTTCTGCTGGGTCGAAAACATTAGGCTTGAAGGCCACTGCTAATTATACACTACCAAGGTTTGTTGCATCAGATTTCCATTGGATTTGCTTGGGTCGAGTGTTACTTTCGATGATTGCTCCCAAAATAATTTAATCATATATCGAATAAAAATTATTAGTAAGGTTTAATCAAGCCTGTCAGCATGCAAAGTATGTGTCTCCCTAATAAAATAGCGTTACATAATGTTTGAATGGCAACATAATGTGGTTAAACCATCTGAGACCGTGTGATGAATCAGTTTGTTCTGATATATCCATGGCGGAGGGCGACATTGATGAGAGGTGTTGAGTTAATCTTTTAATAGCACAGCAAATGTGTGTTTCCCAATCGTGCTGTTCATCTTTTAGAGTGCTTTTTAAATGTGCATTTCACAGTCGACCTGTCTCCAGAAATTTTCCAGGAAATGTTCGACTTCAGGAATACACTTGAACTGCCACACACTCATAAAAAAAATGTATTAAAAAAAAATGCACATCACCAACAATTGTTTTTATTGCATACACATGGTGTAAGATTCATTCACAAGTTATTTGTTTTCTTAAATTTAAAAAGGACATAACATTCAGGCAGAATAACACATCCCAACAATCCATAAACGATTGCTATAATAGCAAATATCTCCACGGCAACAGAAAACTTTCCTTGTGTGCTGGAATAGGCAGGAACAA
>CM068953.1:191468615-191496676 GCA_035128595.1 Eptatretus atami | reverse complement strand
ATTTTTGTGATGTTGGGGGATGGTACCATCAATCCATGAGGTCAAACGTTTTGGCACTTTTCACATAATTAAAAGATCTGGGCTCCCACTCTAAGGAGAGAGCCCTGTGGAACATCAAGTGGAATGGCTTTCCAGCTGGAATCACACTTATTACCAGTCGTGAATTGTTGTCGTTATTGAGATAATAAGCGAACCATTGCAGAGCAATACCCCCCAATACCAAAAATTTCAAGCTTAGACATAAGAATACTGTAGCCAATTGTGTCGAAAGCTTTCAATAGGTCAATCACCATCCTTTACCTTGAGAATTCATGAGTATGTCATATGCCTTGGTGAGCACACAGATAATTGAAAAGGTGATCAAGCCAAGTGCCACAGATTCTCTCCATTGACAAGACAAGTCTGTAGGTTCACCCACAAACCCTACACTGCTTGTAAAATTGCTTGCAAGTGCAAAGAGTAGCACAAATTGAAACACAGACTTCGATTTAACCATAATTAACTTGCGGTACTTCACCATCATTATACAAACGATAAGCACCGTTTTCAATCCCAGAGCAGCAAAGGCCAGCAGAGTGAGAGCCAAAGGATCAGAGAAAGCCAGAAACTCCCTTGGCATAGGTAAACAGGTGCTGCGCAGTGTGTTGGACCACAGGTCTTCTGGACAATGCTGGCAATCCTGTGAATCTGCATTCAAATCAGTGTCATGTCAAACTTTTGGATTATAAGGATAAAAAGCGGAAATCAAGAGAATAAATATGAGATGATACTTGTAAATTTGCACATGAGAAGACGACTTGAATAAGATCGGTCTCATTGGGTGAACAAACAAACCGGTCGTGTTGGAGTACTGCCCATCAGTGCAAGGAATGCAGTCAAAACAGCAAAAGGGCTCCCCTTTGAGAGAAACTTTTCGAGTTCCCGGCTGGCACGGCTCACTGCATACGGACCGAGGGACCTGGAAAACAGTGGAAAGTTAATCAGCTTTTCACAAGGATTTTAAAGATCACAGGCAAAGGACAAAGGATAGTGCAAACGTCGACCATGGTTTTGCCCATATTTTCAGCTTACTCACCCAGCTGGTGCGTAGCAAGTCAGAGACAGTGTGCCTGTGTGGCAGATGGCCATTGTTGCTCACAGTTCATGCAGCTTTGGCTGATATGGGAGGGAATGTGTGCATTGCTGCTCTACCAAGCTAGGTAGTTTAATACATAACTTAACTGACTAGGATTCAAGCTCAAAAGTGAACTATTGTGTTGTGTAGTCTGTCTTCCCAACAAGGCCAAAATAAGGCCGAAACCATGGTTGATGGCTCACTGTACAGTACTTGTGATCTTTATGAAACATGGTCTTTAAAATAGACCCCAGTGTGGCCTACGGAAGCCATCCAGAATTGGAGGTGAAGTGGTGCACATGCATACTTGGCGTTTAATGTCTTGTTGCGTTTATTTGGTCGGAATGGCCGTTTCTAGTTTTATTATTACACCCGGATACAACCCCACCCCTGGCTGGTAGGTAGCAAGGTGCAAGCCCTCATTTTAAAGATTTGTCGAAGATTTGATGACAAAAGGTCAAATAGTAAAACGTTATGGCATGGATACACGAAAACACACACACACACACACACACACGATTTCAAAACCCCATCTCCCACTGTGCATGGGGTGTGGGGGGGGGGGAGTTGGTGGGAGGTTCCCTATTTTTTTTCCAAAAAACTATCCATTTTTTTTGTATTTTACAAACATAGTTGAGGCTCGTGGAAGATCTAGTATTAGTACACTGAACGGATCAGGATGCAACAGGACAAAATGAACAGTAGAGAGAGGGGGGACACCAACAGCAAATATGAAGGCCGAGATAGAGGCAGTCTTGGACAAATAATGGGTGTGGGAAGGAATTGGGGGCAGAAGAGGATGCATGTGGTGGACAAGATGGATACAGAAGGAAACTCTCAGCAGAGAAAATTTGAATTTGGAAGGAGGAGGGATTGGCGTAGATTGGGAGGTGGTGTAGGGGGCGGGTGGGGGAGGGTATAAATATATTCAAGTTTGTTGCAAATACATGAAAGATAAGTATGTTGGTTACATTACAATAATGAAGTTTTTAGAATGTAATGATCTGCCGGAATGCCAGGTGTTCGATACTCACCCAGATTATACCTCTGGTTGACTGAGACTAAACCATGGCAATTTGAAGGTCTTCATTCTGTTTTAAGCTTGAAACATTACAGAGAATGGTGTGACAGTGAGGATGTAATGGTTTATTGAAGGAACTTTAATTTTCCTCAGTGCTTCTAATAGCAAAGGAAATGGTGTGTGTGTGTGTGTGGTGTGTGTGTGTGTGTGTGTGTGTGTTGTGTGTGTGTGTGTGTGTGTGTGTGTGTGTGTGTGTGTGGGGGGGGGGTGGTGGTGGTGGGATATCCGAAATGTGCAATCAAAAACTAACCATTATAGCTTTCAATGGAATATCTAAATTGTAAGTAGAAAATTGCTATCACTTGGGAGTATATTGATTAATATGTTAACAGGTTGACAAAATAAGGGATTCTTTTTCCCACCTGTGGAACCAACTTCTGTACTCTGTTCAGTCTCATTCTTCCCTTCAAAGCTTCAAGGCTGCTGTTCATCACCATCACAAGTCATCCCTAATCCAAAAGCATGATGTTTCCTCACCCCTTTAACCCTTCCCAAACCCATGTCTTTCCAAGTTTCCATTCTTTCCTTACTGATAGCTCGCTCCTACATCCATCTTGTCCACCAGATTCAACTTTGTATACAAAAAGGGATTGTGAATAAATAACGTTTTAAATTTCAAGCACAAAAATAAGAAACAAACGATTTTACCAAACCTTGTTTTCTCCCCCATTCCACTGGGTGGCACTCTCATTTACAAACAGTTCCTGACCCGGTGGAGCCAAAGAATAAAATGAACCAACAGTTTTCAGATGCATTTCTCCATCTTCGTCCATCTGCCAGTTCAGAAGTTCATAGTTTGCTGGTGGATCGCCATTGCTATCGAAATGAAAAATCTCTCTTCTATTGCCGAGAACAAAACTCACATTCCTAATGTAGAAGAGCAACTGCACGCACATAACAAAAGTATTTGAAATTTACTCTCTTGCATGAAAATATTGGTTTTTCATGACACTCACAAACCAACACTGCAGGAAATATGGTGAAAGTATTCAAAATTCGGAAGAGGATAACACATCATAGAGGTACAATCAGATTTGTAGAGTGAGAATTTGATACAAAACAAGTAGGAAAGTAAATAATTACCCTCAACACAGGAGAGGGTATTGAATTTGGGTCTGTTTGTCTGTTTGTTTGTTTGTCTGCACAGAACTTCAGTGTTTTTCTCCGCAACTTCTTGTCGGATTGAGACTAAATTTTCACAATAGGAGCAGCTACTCACGTCGAATGTTTTAATTATAATTATGACGTCATAGGTCACGTGGTGTGGCATCCATTTTTGAAAAAACACCAAAACTTTGGACCTCTGTATTTCTGAAACCACACCAAGGAAAAAAATGAAACTTGGCAAATGGTAAGAACTCCACATGGGTAATAAGTGTTATTTTTTATGACATCATAGGTTTCTTCGTTATGACGTCATAATTGCACATGTAGGACACGATATCCGATCAGTATGAACATTTTTGAGGGTCATCTAGGGATAAATTAGTCCACAGAAAAAAATAAAATGATGATGTCATTGGTCATGTGACTCAGCAGGCATATTGCTTTTAATAAAACCAAAAAAAAACCTCTTCTTCTCTGAAATAGCTGAACAGATCAAAGGAAAACTTTACAAGTATGACCACCTATACATGGGGAACAAAACGTTCACACATATGACATCATAGGTCACATAGTTTAGCAGCCATACTGGATTTACCTGGAAACCCCCAAAAAACTTCTCCAGAATGGCTGGACAGATCGAGGCAAAACTTTACACAAAAGTTCCCCAAGCCTTGTGGATACCAGGATATTCACAAATAATTGATGTCACATGGTCTGGCAGCCATATTGGATGAAGCAAACATCTTCAAAAAAATTCTTTCTCTTGAACTGCTTCATTGATTGACGTGCACCTTCAAAGTTATGATCGAGTAGGGATAGGGAATATATGTTTTAAATTTCATCTTGATGAGATGCATGGTCTGGCAGCCAGAATTATTGATTTTTTGATATGGGTTCTTATTTATTTATTTATTTTTTGAATAAGGTTCACTTGGCTGCACCTGGTTGGGTTTGATGGGAGAGGAGAAGCAGCTGAAACCCGAATCCTATCCAGGTTCCTCCTGATGATTTCATCTTTGCTTTTTGCTTGTCTGTGTTCCTTCTGATGACTACAATGTAGGACTATACCGATTTGGTCTTCCATTTGATTTGAATTGCATTTATTTTAATCCCATTCTGAATTTAAATGAATAATAACAAACATCATGGGTCAGGGTCAAATGTCTGTTCAAAGCGGGATTGCATCAAAGTGGGATGTAGTTATACATACCTGGTCATTACTGCCAGCAGGTATCAAGTGATAGTTCTAGTTATGTCTCTAATTACGTCACACACTAGTACACAAACACCACACAAAAGTCCTGGCGAGGGTCTGCAATATCTGATTGCTCTTTTTCTTGTTTTCTTTTTGATTCAGTTTCCTATCATCAGCAATCAAGGTAAAAGTGCAGCATCACTCGTTTGTTTAACCAAAACAAATTGAGAAATCTTAGCAAAATGAAAAAAATGGAACCCCTCCCAAGAGATAAGCTGTCAAACCATCAAATGTGGCATTAACTTTCGCAGACTGCAACTGAGGCAGAGGATACATTTTCATTGCAATATCTTCATATGTTCATTCCTGGCTGCAATTGAATATCCTCGTTAACTGGGTAGAGGATGCCGAAAGAAGTGGATACATAGCAGGTACAATGTTTCTCAGGACCCTCGCAGGAAATGCTGACATAGCGTATGGGTTCATGGTTCACCTTCACCATTCCAGTGAAGAGGAGGAACATAAAACCATTACTCCGTGCAATGACACAAAGACTCTAATTATATGTTCCTCTCAATATATGAAACAAGTGAAAGAGCAATCAGAGATTGCAGACCATCGCCAGGACTTTTTTTTGTGTTGGGTTTGTGTAGTTTTGTGTTTCGTATTTTGTGCGGTGTTTGTGTGCTTGTGTGTTACATTATTATCAATATTAGTCATAACTAGAACTGCCACTTTATAACTGCTGGCAGTGATGACCGGTACCAAGATGTCCCACTTTGATGCATCCCAGCTTTGAACGGACACTTCACACTGACCTATGACATTTATTATTATTATTATTATTATTATTATTCAATTTAATTCAGAATAGGATTAAAATTAATTCAATTGAAAACAAATGGAAAGCCAAACACTATATGTACAGTACTGCATTGCAGTCATGAGAAGGATCCCAAACAAACAAAAAGCAGAGATGAAGTCATCAGGAGGAACCTGGATAGGATTTGGGTTTCAGCTGCTACTGCTCTCCCCTCAAACCCATTGAGGTACAGTCAAGTGAGCCTCATTGAAAAAAACAACAAAAACAAAAACCCAGATTCAAAAAATAAAATAACTCTGGCTGCCAGAGCATGCATCCGATCAGGTTTAAATTAAAAAAAAACATTTTACGTCATGACTCGATTACAATTGTGAAGTTTCACATCAAAATTTCATTGAAATAATTTTTAAGATTTTCATTCAATTCAACATGTCTGCGAGACCATGTGACCTATCAATTATTTGTGAACAAAGGTTTGTGTGATCTGTACAGCCATTCTGGAGGATAGGATTTTAGAAGGTTTTGGGGAAATCCATTATGGCTGCCAAACAATGTGACCCATGACATCATAGGTGGGAATGTTTTGTTCCTCATGGATGGGCGCTCATATCTGTAAAGTTTCACCTCGATCTGTTTAGCCATTTCAGTGAAGAACTTTGAAGGTTTAAAAAAAAAATAAAAAAATGTCTACCTGAACCATGTAACTGATGACTTCATCAAAAAAAATTTCTGTCGACCAATTTATCCCAAGATGACTCTCAAAAATTGTCATACTGATCAGATATAGCATTCTACGTGTGCAGTTATGACATCATAATGAAGGCACCTATGATGTCATACAAAAATCATACTTATTTCCCATGAGGAGTATTTGTCATGTGCCAAGATTCAATTTTTTCCTTGGTGCGGTTTTGGGGAGACACAGAGGTCCAAAGTTTTTCCTTTTTTCAAACATAGCTACCACACCACGTGACATATGATGTCATAGTTGTCATTAAAACATTCTTCATGAGCCGTTGCTCGTATTGTGAAAATTTTTGTCAATCCAACAAGCGGTTGCAGAGAAAACCTGTACTCACGTTTTGTGCTGACAAACAAACAAACAAAGAGACAGACAAACAGACAAATGGACCCAAATGCAATACCTGGTGAAGGTAATAAATAATAATAATAAAAATGTCTATTAAACATTGATCGTTACAAATAATATGGTCCTCAAAGAAGGAATGGGATTGAAAGAATCAGATGAAGGAAGAATGCAATGCCGTGAATGCAATTGAAGAAACATTGTTCAAAGTTTTTCTCAGAACGTTCCAGAATTCCTGCTTACTTCCCATGATGTCAAGTTATTTAAATGAGTACAAGAACCGTTTCCAAAAGGACCGTTTCCTTGAATGCATTTTGAGATATCATGAAGCGCGTGTGCAATCGCATAAACAGCAACATGTGTACTATAAGAATACCGAAGGTGTGAAACATCTGAGAAGGATGTTTTAACATTTTCCATTCTTTCATTCCCTGTACAAAGTGGAATGTTATTTGCTTTGTAATTAAATGTACATTTGAAGATGAATTCCCAAAGTTCATTAATGAATTCCAGCTCTCTTTTCTTTCCATCACGATGCAGATTAATTATTGTATTTGACGTTTTCAACTGAGAATTTGAGGCCTTGGAGAAAAAAGGGGTAAATAATAAGAAAATAAAACGCATCGAACACGATTGCCATTAAACGGAAAAACAAAAATCTTTTCACAAATTGGGAATAATAACATTTATAATGGTCTGAAACTTCAATAAACATTGTTATGTGTAAATGTTCACAATTTAATCATAAATGCAACTTGACTGATTCAAGCCAGACCCAAATAATTAATTTAATACACAATTTAGACTCGGGGAAGACTGAGGCTCTTATATTAATGGAAGATGTAGTGGGTCATCCGTGATATATAAGGAGCTCGGTCTCCGCATGTCTGTCTGCGTGCGTGCATCCGTCCATCAACAATAGTCTCAGAGCAGATAACACTCATTAAGCGATCACAGTATCTCCAATCTGCAAACAGTGCAATATAGTCCGGCAAGGTGAACATAGATGGACCGGTTTCAATTTACACGATAATATCAAGGGAAGCATGAAGCGCTCCTCCCTTTATATGGAGCGGTTTCTCTGGATGCAACTTTAACACGGGGACGAAAAATTATTTTCTCAGCTTCTACTGGACAAAATCGGTTAGAAGTTTCTGAAGTAAATTGTTTATATGTCGAGGTAATATCTTCCAAATTTCAGCAACGCCCATTTCCGCATTCTTGAGTGTTTTTTTAACGAAAACCCTCGAAATCAGCGTTGGTGTCTGTCACTCTGTCCGTCTCACCGAAATGTGTTGGCACTCATATCTCAAAGGCGAAACATTGAAACTCACTGGAACTTAGAATATACATTGGCCAATATGTCTAATAATGGCTTTCAAAACAAATTCCACCTGAGAGCCATAGTTTTTGCATTTTGCTAGTTTTTGCTCATAATGGGTGAACCCCAAAAACTTGGACACAGAAAAATTTCAACTCTGGTTGTCTTTTGTACACACTGTCGAGGCTCGTATGAGAGCTAACACACAGAACGTACACCAAGGGGAGCAGGAGACAAGAGGGGTGAGAGAGGGAAGAAATTAATGTGAAACAGAGACATGAAATCTGGAATGGAGGGGATGGGGCAGGGTACACAGGGTAAAAAGATGGACACTACAGAGACTTTCAGGTCCTTCACAACAGGGACTTTCAGGAAGGAAAGCAGGGAATTTGAATGAGGTGGGTTTGGGTGGATTAGCGGGTATAAAAGATCGTGGTTTTGGTGGAGGAAGAAAGAGATGGTGGTGAACAGCTGTTTTGTACACCTGGGGGAAGGTGGGATTGAAGAGAGTCTGGAGTTTGTTTGAAAGGTGGGAAAAAAGAGAATGAAAGAGTGAAGGTGAGCAGTAATTTTGATTTTGGTAGTTTTACCTAAGGGGTTGCTGGCCGACCTTGAGGCCCTGCAGAAATATGGCGGAGACATATCTCAGACAGAGCAATGGGGGGGGGGCGTAGAGGAGATGGTAGAAGACAGAAAGACCACTGACCTGCCTGTAGTGAAAGAGTGAGAGACCCAAAGATGACCTGGAGGTGTCAATCACCTCTGGTCGCAATTTTACTCCGATCTTCACAAATCTTAACCCCTTGTATAGGTTGTCACAAATTAAAGTCTATTCTTTTTGAGAAAATAGGTCAAAAGGTCAAAGGTCACACAAAAATCGTCAAGTTTCATCCAATTCACTTGATATCTGTGTATATAAAACTGAAAAAACACAGGTTGACGATGAGCACCTCTATTAATTATGTATTATTCAAACTAACTTTTACACCTTTAGACTATTTTTTTATACAGTCGAGGCTGTGGAAGAACTAGAAATAGTATACATAACGTCAGAACACAACAGACAAAAGGAAGAGTTGAGAGAGGGGAAATACCAACATCAGCATTGAAGCCGAGATAGAGGTAGACGTGACAAATAATGGTTGTGGGGTGGAGAAATGGGGGGGGGGCAGGAGAGGATGCTTGGATGGATAACATGGATGTAGAAGGAAACTCTCTGGAGGGAACTCGGAATTTGAAGGAGGAGGGAATGGGATGCGGCTTGGGGGAGGGGGGTTAATGAGGGTAGAAAAGATCATGCTTTGGATTGAAGAAGATCAAGATGGTGGTGAACAGCTGTCTTGAAACCTGGAAGGAAGAATAAGATTGAAGAGAATGTGGAAGTGGGTTGCACAGTAGAAAAAAAGACAGACGAATGAGTGGAAGTGTGCAGTAATCCTGGATTTAGGTAGTTAACCAGGAGTTTGATGGTGGACTGTGAGTGCCCTGCAAAAAACTGCGTGGTACAAAGCACGGAAAGAGCACAAGGAGCAAGACCAGAAAGGAAGCAGCAGAAGACAGAGAGACCACCGACTTGACTGTGATTGCATCGTGATAGACACAGACTCAGCTTCGTTGCAGGAGATTCCAATAATCTTGAAGGCCTTGGATTCCACTGCGTCAATATAAGAAAGGTGTGAGACAGGGGAGCCAACCCAGAAGGGATACCAGTACTCTATCAAGCTGCAGATGAGTAAGTTACGCATGTTGGTTCTGAGACAACCACTCGATAGACACTAGCTGTTGCTCATTGTCTTTCACTCACGTTTGCTCCCTGTCAAGCTTTTATCTCATAACCAACATTCTTATACTACTTGTGTGTGAGAGATATACCTCTGTTTCATTCTCACTTCTTTACTTCAACGTCAAAGAGAGAACGAATAAATATCTGTTTATGTTCTATTTTCGGGAATAGCTCAATTTTCTGATGACACTCATCACCATCAAGTATGTTGATAAATAATATGTTGGGACTTCGTTCTCGGTTTAAATATCTTTGATGAGTAGAGATGAAATGACAAACCTCCTTCAATGAACCACAACCACTTTTTAATAAGCCACACCCACTTGCTCATAAACCACACACAAACATTTGTCTTTCTCCCACTGGACCATGCCAACTTTATATGCTCCGCCCACTTTTACTTAATTTCCAGCGAAGTCCTGCCCCATAACGCTTGCCTGGGCAAGCCTGAGAAATTCCCTGGAAAATTCCAAACGAAACAACACCCACCCATGTTTTATTAGGCACGGGAACAGAGGCTTGATTGGGGTGATTTTCGAGTTCCTTGGAGACTTACTTCCGATGTGGATGTAAACCTTCAAATTGATGAACTGAACTCAAACCTCTTGTCTATGGAGGTAAGATTTTATTTTAATATTTACAAAGTTTGATTTAAGCATATAATAATGTCGTATTAAAGGAATTAAATTCATTAACGAAGAGGTTATTATTTTCTCTCACAGGAAATTGTATCAGTAATACAAATTTCGAACAAGCTTCTTTATAAAATGACAAGTGAGTTCATTGATTTGGTTGAAGACCTTGTGAGTGACAAAGACCTGGCTACGGAGATACAATTGGGAGACTTACAGAACGAGTTTTACCTTGAGGACCCAATCAAAGAGTTCTACCTTGGACCCACAAAATGCGGAAAAAGAGTTCCACCTTGATTGTTCTCATTGCAGGACCTATATTGAAGACCCACAGTTCTACCTTGAGCCAGAATATGTGTTTTACATTGGAGACCCACAAGTTTCTGAAAATTGGAAAAAGTGAGTTTTCCCTAATGATCCACAGTTGCACAATGTGAGATATATCATGGAAACCCACAAAATTTCAAAAGGAATCTACCTTGGAGACGTGGAAAGATGGATATATTTTTGGAAATTTGGAATGTGGGTTTTGTTTTGATAACTCACAATATGATACCTATCTTGGAGGCTCAACAGGAATGTGGTTATACATTGGAGACTTGATAAGCGGTTTTTACCAAGAACCCCAAATTTCTGAAAACTGGAAAAAGAGAGATTTTCCCCTGATTATCCACAGTTATACTATATGAGATCTATCATGGAAACCCGCAGAAATTAAAGAAGGGATTTTTCCCTGATGATCCACAATTATACTATGTGAGATGTATCACAGAAATCCAAAAAAAATTGGGGGATTTAGGGGTTCTGTATGTGAGGGTTAGGGATGGGGTTCGGTTGGGGTTAAGGATGTGTTCGGGTTCCGGATGTGAGGTTCTGGTTCACATCTGAGTCAACGTTGAGTATTTGGTGCCATGTAAAGAGATTTAGAATATCCTCCCAATCCTAGGATTGCTGTTATATGTTGTGGCGAGTACAAAAGTCATTGCTTAATAAGGCCAAAAATAACATTCACTCAATGCAGCATTACTTTCAATAAACGAGATGGTATTCATAGAATACATACCCCAATCAGTCTTGAGAAAGACTTGGTGTGAGGCAACTCTTTTGCTTTTTTAAGTTATTTTTTTTTCTTTCATCCAATATGGCTTCCAGACCACATGACACGTGATGGTCATTTTTAAGAAAATGCTATTCAAATTACAAGTCAATCGGATGAAAATTGACAATTTTAGAATTCCTGCCTATGTTGATTTTTTTGGCATATGTTGACCTAAAAAATAGTTGGTGATTAAATTTATTGATCTGATATGCAAATCCTGCTCAAATTTCAAGTCAATTGGATGAAAATTGAGGATTTTAGAAATAGGCCTATGTTGACCTTTTGGCTAATGTTGACCTCAAAAAAAATTGGTGGTTGTCAGGTGATATGAAAATTATCTTCAAATTTCAAGTCAATTGGATGAAAATTGATAATTTTAGAAATTCGACCTCTGTTGACATTTTGGCTGATGTTGACCTGAAAAATAATTGGTGGTTGAATTCAGTGAGCTGATATGAAAATGATGTTCAAATTTCAAGTCAATTGGATGAAAATTGACAATTTTAGAAATTTGGCTTATGTTGATCTTTTGACCGATATTGACCCCAAAAGAGTGACTACTATATCACATGGTCATGCAACATGTGGTAAAGTTTCAATTTCGTCTACTGAACAGTTTTCAATGCACGCTCCTAAATGCAGATACGTACGAAGTATGACATACGACATACGACATACATACGTATGCTACCGATCGCTTCGCGAGTGCAGGGTAATTAAAAACTCATGGTGTTTATGAATGGAAAATTTACATGAAAAACAACAGTGTTCTGGCAATCTTGTGTAGACAACAGTATGACGTGAACATTTTTGAGCACATTTTATAAGATATGGATATACTCACATTTCGAAAACAATTCTGGTTTGACATCGACAGAAATTTAGATTGAATTGTTGCGTTAAAATAAAACTGTTTCTGTAACTCTTTTGTTGAACTTCGAATGATTGTATTAAGTTTGTGATCGTTATATGTTTCCTTTACAATATCCATGAATGTTGGCCTGAGACTCATGAGGAATTCGTAGAAGCCTGGAATATGTCCTGCACTTTGTTCAAATCCAATCGTACCAGCAAGTATGCTTGAATACCCAGGTGTTTTGAAGATTGGAGAATCAAGAATTCCGATCCAAGTTTTACCACTCACATTATATGCCTGAAGAACCTCTACAATTGGTATTACGTCTTTGTAGTGCCAGACGTTAAATACCACTTTTGCTTTTGTTTTTGACAAGATATTTCCTGCAAAAAAGATTATGCAAGCAGCACAAATAAGACATTTCCATTCAAACAGAGGGAAAGGATGTATGAAAGACAAACATTCATACAATCAAAATAATTCATCCAATTCATGTAATTGTGAAAGAATGGAGAAAGCTGCTAATAACTCATGACAGATTTTGGAGACCCTCGAGGTCGCAAATAAAGACCCTCGTGTAGTTATGTCATCGTATTTTGTGTATCAAACTTGGGAATCCAGCATTCAGTGTGGGAAGGAAACATAGCAACATCTCAAACAGGGAACAAATATAATAGTATATGCTGTTGTGTATTATCGTGAAAATTTTGGGTTAATTTTTGCCAACCGAATTTTTTAGTGACTAGGACCAATAAATTTATCAAAAATTCTGGTTGGCATTTTTTTGGCCGCCATCTTGGATTATTGGCGGCATCTTGAAATTCCTAGGGTAAAAACACATTTCCGACCATATCTTTACTTCTGATAGAGGTATTTACGTGATATTAGTGTCTAAATGTATGTTTTAGAGGGCTAGCAATCATTGTGATACTTTATAAAGTCTAAATATAAAACTTGCCAAGGAAATTGTCATAATGCCATTTTTTAGCTTTATAGCAGCAGCAAAATAATGAATTTTTATTATGTTCTTTTTTGATATTTCATAGCTGTTATCATGACATAATTTGACTATTTTCCCATAAATACCTATTATCACATGTTTAATATTTATTAAATATTTGTTTCTGCTTTTTTTCAGAATATATCTACAACAGCCTGAAGAAAGATGGTGAGCCACCTACAAAAAGACCACGCACCAATACAAACTATAAACTGTGTATTAAATGTCAAAAACATAGCAGTGATTTGTTGAGACAACACCCAAAATATTCATCATATGAAAAATTTCTGCATTCTGTCCGTCGTAGGGCTGATTTAGGTGAACTGGAATTCCTTGGAATTCATAACCTCTGGGTGATATAACTGCAGAACAGCTAAAGACCAACATGCGAAGTAGCATGCTCCATGCTATGCAGAAATACTAACGTCACAGACATTGGAAGATCTAGCAGGCGGTATGAAACAGCCCTCGCTACACAGGACTCTACCCAGCTAAAGCGAAAGAGAGGTCGCCCTAGATGTTGTAGCTCTAGACAATCTTCTTCTGCACCAGTACGATGCACACGTTCCCAATAAGGAAGTTCAATAAAGCTGAGTGCTTCTTTTGTCAGGTTAAAAATACAAATATTTCACAGATGTCAAAGTCAAAATGTTGGTGAAAAAATGGCAGTGATTGTGAAAAATGCAACAATGATGAGTGGAAGGTGAACTACAGTGAACTGTTAAATGCAAAGGACCCACTTTCTATAGATTTGATGTATCATAATACTTGCCTGGCAAATCAGTGGAAAAAATATACCCGATCGAGCAACCAGTTGCAGAAAAAGACCAAAAGGATTCAGATGATTGTGTAAATTTCTTGGCTGCAGAAATTGAGTTTTACAGTTGCCTTGCAGATAAACTCAGCTCTGGTGAATATATAGGCATTGATAAAGTACAACAAGATTATGACAATATGATGATGATGTATGGTTTACACAGAACTACCACTCGTGCTGCACTGAAGGAAATTATTGAAAAGAATATCGATAATGTGGAATTCACACGCCCATGTGACCGCACTAAACCATCACTAATTCACTCAAGTAAGGCCCGTGAGGCTGCTGTAGATAATGCTGCAAACAAAACTGATAGACAAGATGTACAAGCAATGTTTACCACTGCAAAAATCATACGGAGAACAATAGAACAGAATAATAGCTTGAATTTAAACGTTCCTTGGTTGGTGAAACTATTGTTCCTGAAGAGTTAAGTATATTGTTGGGTTGGATAATTCAAGGACAGAGCACGGCCAGTCAAATGTACGGTTTGAAAGTATCAGACATTCATGCAGTAACATATCACAGCAGATGATGCAAGCTTACAGATCAAACAGACAGGTTATATACAAACAAATCAGATTCCTCTGTGTTTCGCAGTGGCACTTAAAACTGAAACTGAAACTGAAACTGAAAATACACAAATCAGGATTCCATGTACATATATGCATCTGACACTGACGTGTTGGTCTTGGCATTGTCAGAGTTACCACAGTTGGGTAGTGAAGCAACAGTCATCATGGGTACAAGCACAAACCGACGGCATGTTAAACTGCAACCAATCTATAATGTACTTGGTGCCAGCAAAGTCTCAGCATTAAGAGGATTTCATGCAATAAGTGGATGTGACACTACTGCACGAATCTATGGGAAGAGCAAGACAAGCTGATGGAAAGCATTCACAAAAGCAGAAGACAATGTGATCTGTGCTCTGACAGAATTGGGCAAAGGTCAGGAACCTACACCAAAAGTACTCCAGGTTGTGAAGATTTCATCTGCAAACTCTTCAATGCCAATGATGTGTCATATTCTGAAGCTAAGGAATTGCGATGGAATGCATTCCGTACTGAACGTAAATCAAGGTGTGGAGAAGTTACCACCCACACAAGGTGCCATGGTGGAACACATTCGCCGAGCTCATCTACAGTGCCATGTGTGGCAGAAGTACTTGTTCCAAAGCCCTGTCGTCTTGACCCAACAAAGCTTGGATGGTATCGAGAATCTACCAGTGAACTGAAACCAATTCTGTCCAAAATGCCTCCAGCCCCTGAATCAGTTACAGAATTGGTGAGGTGTGGTTGCAGCAAAAGTTTGTGTAATGCTTGTTGTTCTTGCAAGCAAAACAATTTAGAGTGCACAGAATTGTGCAAGTGTGAGCCAATCCAGAGAGCTGTATGAATACTCAACAGGACTGCATGTCAGATCAAGAAACTGATTCAGATGAATAACTGTTTTCGCACTTTAAATTTCTTCATATAAGGAAAAATTGCTAATTCAACCCTTACAACAGACTAAAAGTGATATATTTTTTAAATGGTGACTCAACATCATGGTTAAGGTAATGTTGTTGTAGTTCAATGTGGCCAGTGTGTAATTATACATATTTAGAAATCAACATCATCAAATCCAACTATTATTGGTCGAGATATGGGCAATAATGTGTTTTATATAGCAAATTTCAAGATGGCGGCCAGTAATCCAAGATGGCGGCCAAAAAAATGCCAACCTGAATTTTTGATAAATTTATGGTCCATAGTCACTAAAAAATTAGGTTGGCAAAAATCAACCCAAAATTTTGACGATTCCCCAAATGACAACACATCAGCATATGGAACCAAAGGAAATCTCAAATCATTCCACAAAGCCACAACAAGTGTGTGTCAACTCTCAGAAGAATCAGAAAACAACATCTGTCCAACCTCAAGATTGAATTTTCAAACTTGTCTCATTCCTATAAAACATGGTAGTGCTTTGTTAAGTCTGTCTTTGGTGTATGCTCCTCTTCCATCCCTCCCCTCTCTTCAAATGGCACAACAGGTGACTCCACATGTGAGAAGGCTCAACGCCTTAAAATCTGTGTTTGTTAAAAATATTTTGGCCCCAAACTTTTGTTCTCTGACCCACCCTATGCAATCAAACCAAACTGTTCCTGGATTCTGTGTCCTTTGCACCTGAGAGGGTGTAGATGTTTCTCATGACCTTCAACGGATTCTGCAACAGGACCGGTTGGTATCACCTCAGGTCAGGCCAGGTATGTGAGCACGCACAGGAGCAGTGCGTTGCTCTGTCCACTTTCCGCTTGTGCCCCAGGGCCCTCTGTCTGGCCATCCCCCAGGCAGATGCCAGGCCCATCCCCATCTCCTTGAGATGCCGATCATCTTGCTGCAACCTCAATGCATGTGGTCAGCCCATTGGCCTCCAGTCACCAGGCTCCCTCAATGAGAGAATCTGATAAGCAGGATCAGCATCAGGAAAATGAGCCACATGACCATACAGCAGCAGCTGATGCTCACAGACTGTGCAGGAAACAAATCACATTTGAGTCTCATTTGAGTCTTGAAACAAAGTACGACCAGTGACATCCAAGGATTCTCTGAATAGACCTGCTACCAAAGGAATTAAGTCTCCATCTCAGATCCCTGGTCAGATTCCAAGTCTCACATCTGTAGAGCAAGACTGGAAGCACCAAGGACCTGAAGACACAAAGTTTAATCCTCCTGCATGGGTACCAACAGCAGCACAACCCATGATCCAGTGAATCCATGACTCCCCAGGCCTGACCCAGATGTCTGTTGTCCTCGAGCTCACAGCCAGCAGAGACACGAATACCACTACCAAGGTAAGTTAATCTCTCTGTGACCTCAATAGCCTCACTAAAAACAGATACAGACAATATAGCCGCATCCAAGATGTCAATGGAACCCTGGATCTTAGTTTTGACCCAGGAAACCCATAATCCCAGCAGCTCCGACTTCTCATTCAGTATGACAAGAGCCCTCAAAAGGATGTCTGAGCTCTGCAAAGACGACTGCATCATCTGCGAAATCAAGGTCAGAGATCTTGGACATTCCCAAACGATGCACCGCAGCTTGATCTCTCCGACATCCTCCCGAGAGTCCGGTCCATACAAGTGCTGAAAAGTGCAGGGACCAGTACACACCCCTGAAAAATTCCAGTAACAACTGGAAATAAGTCAGAGATGGTAACACCACATCTCACAGCAATCTCAGTACCAGAATATAGTTCAGACATCAGATTGATCAGTTTTGGTGGCACCCCTCAAAGACCAAGAATCCTCCAGAGGGCATCCCGATTCACTGAATCAAATTCTTTGCAGAGATCACATAGACTGCAAGCAGCCCCTGCCAAAACTCGCATCTGCTTTGGTGAGTCCAGGAAGTCCAAGGATCCAGTCAATCTTTGACCTTCTGGATCCCACGGCCTTTAATCAATTTCAAACGGTGGATCAGAGTTGATTAGAGGGGTCAGAAATCGGGATAATAACACTCCTGATATCCAACTCAACAGCTGGTGTATCAGCCTGGTATAGCTGCTCAAAGTAACTGGCCCAGCAGGCCTTCACTTCAGACTCCTCTGTCAAGAGCCCACCACACTCCACTCAAAATGCAGTTCACCGATGAACAGGCTTTGAGGAATGCAATGCATGAATTCCCCTGTAAGCAGGATGAGAATCACTTGACCACAGGTGATGCTCTTCCCCCTCATAGATTCCTCGCACATAAGCCTCCTTGACCACCATCAGAGCACATCCAGTTTTATGCCTCAACTCCCTGAACAGCTCAGCTCTGCCACTCAGCCTGGCCCTGTGACTCTTGTCAATGGTGTCCAGTGTCGCTTGAGAGACAAAATTATTCATTGCCCTTTGGTGAGTTCCAAGACATCCACTGGCAACATCAAGGATCGTGGTCTTGAAGGCACTCAACAACTCTACAGGATTGCCCAAAGCACTCAGACCGCGCAAATCCCAACTCAGCCTGTTCACAAACTCCTCAGCTACCATCTAGTCCTTGAGCTTATAACCATCTAGCTTAGGCTGGGATGGTACCATTCTCTGCGGATTTAAGCTGCAACTTCAGCATTGCTACCACAAGCCTGTGGTCAGTGTTGAGGAACTGAGCACTCCGGTAGACCCTGCAGCTCTGGATCATCCTCCAGCGACCATCAACGAGGACATGATCAATCTCCTTTGCCACACCACCAGCATTGGAATACCCAGGCCAGCAATGAGCCTGTGTGTTCTGAAAACATGAACCAGCCACGAAGGCCATGACTTTTTGCAAAGTCAAGGAACTTATTGCTGTTCTGGTTCACAGTTCCAGACCCATGGGGAGCAACACAACTCATAACCATCCCTATAATTTCCAGTCGATGCATTGAAATCCACAAAGACTTGAAGAGTTTCTCGCCTGGGGCACCGATCAACCAAAGACTCAAGGCTGGCATGGAATGCATCCTTTACGGTGAGATCACTCACTTCAGTCGGAGCAGAAACAGAGACCAGAGAAACGACACCCAAGGAGTTACAAATACTTTGTCTCATAATAAGCTCGTTGACTGGTTTTACCTCAATAATTATCATTGGAATCAGCTTATTGGACACAACTACAGCAACTCCTTGCACATGGTAACACATCAGAACGACCAGACCAATAGTAGGTGTAACCACCTGCCATGATCTCATCACTATCCTGTCTCCGAACCTCAGAGAGTGCTTCAATATCGATGTGCAAACGCTTGAGCTCAGATAATATCAGAGACAGGTGTTCATCCTCTCTTCAGGATCGGAAATTCCAGGCACACTCCTGAAGGGACCACCTCAGTTTAATCCAAGGAGACCGCCGTTTGGTGGTTGACACGTCAACACCACCCCGACAGACACTGCCGCAATATGTTCCAGGAAGGTTACCCCGTGGTTTTCCTCCTCTCATCAAAGAATGGGGGTCCCAAGGCTTTGCCCCAATCCTGTCATATGGTGAGCTGCCCTGCGGAGGGCAGCTGCACAGGAAGTACTCCCACAGAGTGGCTTTTCAGTTGTCTTTGCGTTTTTGTGTTTTGTAGAAAGAAGGGTTTTATGGTGGCATGGGCGCAAATCCTCCCACTAACCTCCAAAGAAAAGTAACCAAACTGCAGGAGGATATCCTCAGTCACAGTTGGGCACTAGATATGGATGGCTGTTGGCTCACAATGAGCTCCTCTGCACTTTGACAGGTTTTGTTGTTAATCCTGCTTGGTGTCCATATCATACACTTTCCTCACCAGTAAACCTGGTGGGGGAGAACGTTTATTCGCCACCAACTCGACCATGAAACAGGTTAGTACAGGTTTACATGATACTTTTAGCAAGTCACAGATCTGATCTGCACTAACCTGACAAGTGCAAGCCCAGGAAGAATGTCTGCATTCTTAGTTCTCTGCACATGTCTGTTGATTTGGAACCTGCCAAAAATAAAAAATAGGACTGCCTAAAGCTCACCTGAATCAAGAGCAACAGTCACTCAAAATTTTCATTTCAACATTTTATTTCCTCCGCCACCGAAGGTGAAGGAGATTATATGTTCACTCCTTTCTGTCTGTTTGTTTGTTAATTGCCGGAATCCTTGGGATTTCGGCAATTATGTTGGTCGGTTGTTTGTGTCATTCTGTGTGTCTGTCTGTCTGTCTGTCTGTTTGTTTGTGTGTTTGTTTACCCTGTAGCAGCCACACCGTTTCAGCGATCATAACCAAACTGGGTACAGACGTCGGCCATGGTCCAACTTAGACAATTGTCGTTTTTGGTGAATCTAGTTAAAAGGTCAAAGTCAAGGTCACCGAAAAACCGAAATTATTATTTTGGCAATAACGTCCGCTAAAATGGACGTATCGACTTCAAACTAAATCCAAAATGTGCATCTTCCAATTCTGCATCCAACCATATGTCTCTTTGGGGTGTCACACCAAAACCCTTCTTAGCGGTCAGGGGTCGAATGGCAGGGGGGTCGGGTCAAAACTTTCAAATTGCGATAAAAACGACATTTCAAGTCCGATTGACTTCCAAGTTATGATCATGACCAAACTAAGTGTTATAACTCATTAAACAGTAGCACTATCGACGTATAAGAACCAAATTGATTTCCATGTTTTTGTTTTTTCAGAGATCATGGAGATATGATAAAGTTATTCCGGCAATTCCTTGCTCAACGAGCAATTTCATTTGTTTGTTTGTGTGCAGGATATCTCAAAACGTTGTGACGGATCTGGATGAAATCTTGTGTTCAGATTGTTTGTGTAATACGGACCAACTGGTTAGATTTCGGTGAAGATCCAGATCCGAATCCGACTACGATAATTATTTCAGTGGTTCTTCATCATTGAGATATTGAGCGGAACCAATATATAGCACGATATCTCCCAAAGTTGCAAACGGATTCGAATGAAACTTGGTGAACATGTTGGGTTTGCAACAAGGAAGAATTGATTCAATTTTGGTGAAGATCGAATTCTCGATCCGGATTCGAGAATTTTTTAAGTGATTCGTCTCCATTGAGAGATATGGCTAAACTAATATATAACACGATATCTCACAAAGTTGTGGACGGATTCGAATGAAACTTAGTGTGTGGGAAGGATGAATTAATTTGATTTTGGTGAAAATCCAAATCCGGATCTAGATACGAGAATTATTTTTTTTTTGAGTGATTCTTCACCATTGATAGGCCCAAAATCGATATCGTAATGTACAGCATGATGTTTCAAAAATGTATGGGCCCGATATGTTCTCATGGATCAGGCATTGTGTGGCGGAGGAATGTGCTCTACCAAGTGCCCTTCTAGTTGCACGTTGTTTTATTGATTTGAGGTGTGATCACAAATAAAAGTTTCAAGTTGAAATGAAAAATTTCTTTAAACTTAAATGTTAATTATTATATGTTATATAAATGTTAAAAACTTTAAGACAAAGATGTAACAGTCAAAATGACTGCTGAAATGGTTCTAGGTTGGAAAGATTTCCAGCCTTCCTGGTGTTAATAAACCCAAACACCCAATTTTCACTCAGGCACTTCCTTGGAGTTCCCTCAGTATGCACAAAAGTTTCAGGCTGCTCCGGTTTCATAATTTTGGAGTGATGGAGGAGGCAAACACTGACACATACAGACACACACACACACACACACACACAACACACACACACACACAGCATTTATTATAAATGATGGATTAGCATCACAAGCAATTGCACTTTTGATGAAATTGTTTTGGGATTACAGAGGGTCTTGGGCTGGCAGGATGGCCAGGATGTATGTATACACATGGCTCGAGCCCGACCCAGCTATAAAGTGTCATCCCGGTGTTTCAGAAGCAGGGCGATTCATCAATGTGTGTACCGTCCCTCGGATGGACGTAAAACGGATGACCTATCTTCCGGCTTCAGTTGGTGGACATTAACGACCCCACAATGTCTTTCAGGAAGAGTAGGCAAGCTTTCAGGAAGAGTAGGCAAGTACTATGAACAAATTCCAAATTCCTGCCCCAAACTAATGGTGATAAGGCAATGGCAAACCACCCAGGCACTATTTTTGCTGAGCAAACCACTAACTTTTGCTCAGGAAGCTGCTTTGTTAGCAACAATACACTGTGAAGAGTATGTCACATCAGAGAGAGAGGGGGAGAGAGAATGAGAGAGATAGAATGAGAGAGAGAGAGAGAGAAAGAGAGAGAGCGAGAGAGAGAGAGAGAGAGAGAGACAGTGGAAGAGAGAGAGAGGAAGAGAGAGGCAGAGAGAGGAATAGAGGGGAAGAGAGGGGCAGAGAGAGGCAGAGAGAGGACGAGAGAGGACGAGAAAGAGAGAGATTGCATGCACAATAAATGTTGGGGGAATTTTCATCTGCTGCATTATCATTTTCTGCAAAGATGATGAATATTTTACAGAAAGCATCGTTAGTTCCACTTAAAACAACCCTTCATTCTCTCACCTATTTGATGGAGATGCTTCTGTTTGTAGTGTTGTGGGTAAACTTGGTGAAATGCCAAACAGATATGTTCTGTTTCTGCCTCATCTATAAACTGAGCAGCTGAATTCCTACCATATTCATCGTCAATATTCAACACACCCATGTACATCCATCCAAAACGTTTTACCAAACGAACCACAACTGATGTCAAGTTGAGATCACTTGGATATGTGCGAAGAAACGTCGGGAATAGTTTCTTTTCACTCAGACACTTGCAGGAAGCTCCATAACCAATCTGAAAAGGAAGCAATTGGTGTTATCAATAATGGTAGAGTATATATCGTGTTGTAAAAGTTGAAACTGTTTGAAAGCAGAAAATTTAATGTAATTTATCACAAGCATTATGTACCATGGTGTTTGGAGTTGGAAAAGACCTTTGGAATGTGGCCTGTTTCTCTATTTCCATAAGTTTGAATTGTGTGTGTGTGTGTGTGTGTGTGTGTGTGTGTGTGTGTTTTTGACAAAGCAAATAATAATATTGCATATCCAGTGTATGCAAATCATTCCACATTCAAACACTTTTGGAAGAATTGGCCTTTCAGACTGGACATTCAAAGACCTTCAAAATAAGTAATGATAATAAAATAGACGATGCAAAACCATATAAATCACTTCAAATCGAGAAGACTGTTTGTTCCAGACAAAGATCATAAATTACCATTCATTTACTGGATCCCTAAAATGTACACAATCCCTTGTCAGATGAGGTTCATCATCGCAAGTAGAGAATGCAGTTTGAAACCTTTGTCAGGTAGTATTACAGTGGCCGATGAATGTAATTTATAAATGCTTGAAAAACTACAATTAAAGGGCGAGGTCTGATTGGGTTCAGAACATGTGAAGGAATACACTAACAACTGTGCAGAGGTTTGGAAACATCTTTTGATTCATTGTTATTGGTTTGTATTTGATTAGCTTCATGATGATATATTATATCCAAAATAACTCAAATCAAAAAAGGAAAACCAAACTCACACTTCAGTTTCTTTTTTGGAATTACAAATCGATATCAATAATGAAAAATAAATCACTCAAACAGTGACACTTGGTGAAATGGAACGGCACTCGGTAGAGCGCATACCTCCACGAGGATGAAGAGTTCACATTTTATATTCCACTGAGAGGTCGGATCTGAATCTGGACCTTAACAAAAATCGAATCGGCTTATTATCATCACCTAACGAACTCATCCACCTAGTTTTGTCATAACTCGTCCACAACTTTTTGAGATATTATGCTATGGAGAGTTTTTGGCACCGTCTCTCAATGGTGAAGAATCGTTTGAAAAATTCTCGTATCTGGATCCGGATCTGGATTCGCATCTTCACAGAAATAGAATCAAATCGTCCTTTTCACACACCCAACCTGTCTTCAAAGTTTCTGTGGAATCCAACCATAACCTTTTGAGATATTGTGCTATATAGAGTTTTTGGCCTTATCTCTCAATGGTGAAGATTCACTTGAAAACTTCTCGGATCCCGGATTTGGATCTTCACCAAAAGTGAATCATTTAGTCTTTGTTGCACACCCAACATGTCTACCAAGTTTCATCCGAACCCGTCCACGTTTTGAGATATCATGAAATATAGTTGTTGGTCCTATCTCTCAATGGTGAAGAATCAGTAAAAAATTTTTAGCATTGCTGTCCATGGCCGGTCACCTACAAACACACAAAAAAAATTCAAAACGCTTGCTTGAAAACTGTGGCCAAAAATTGTGTGAAAAACAGACGGACAGCCAAACAGGCAGACAGCCAAACGCTACAGACCAGCATACCTGGCCACAAAAAATTTTCACCAAGTAATAAAACTAGTCAGACATTTACTAATGCAGGGAACTACAGTTAGCAGATTGAAACAAGTTTTTGTGAAGGTCAAATGACACCAAATATAATTCGTGAAACACAACATAGATAGTAGAAATACTATAAATGAAACATTTATCTAAACATATTATTATAGATATTTAAAAAAAAACATTTTTTCATTGGTTGCTAGGAGACAGTGTAGGATGTAGAAAAATAGGACCACATGATTTGCAGCTTATCTGGGCCCAAGTCTAAGTTTGTAACCCATATTTGTTAGCATTCTGACTGGCCCTCTGAAGAGGAAGATTTTTGAAGGAATTTTTGCAATTTCCCCCAAATATTACTAAGTCCGCCATTTTTACACACTTCCGGTCATGTGAGCGCCATGACCTCTGCAACTTAACTTCACGGCCCTGTCCTAATGTTGAAACCCAAATTTGTTAGCATTCTGAATGGTGGGTCTGGAGAAAAAGATTTTTGAAGGAATTAATGCGATTTTCCCAAAAGTTGAATAAGTTGGCCATTTTGATACACTTACGGTCATGTAATTGGCATGACCACCACAATTTAACATCCCTATGCTGGCCTAATGTTGTAACCCAAAATTTGGTAGCATTATGACTGGCAAGTCTGGAGAAGAGGTTTTTGGAAGAAATTTACTGTCAGCAATTTTGACCTACTTAAAGCCGTGTGACCGGAACAAACTTTGCAATCCCCATTACATGTCAAGAGTGAATGTTGCTGCCATATTTTAGCCGGATCAACTAAGCGGTTTGGCCAGAGAAGTCAAAATAGGAGACAGACAAACGGACGGATGTTCAAACAAATGGACGGTGCACGATGACAATATTATCTGGAATTCCAATTCCAGATAAGCCAAACCATTATAAATAACCGTTTGATGATTTGTATAACAGTTTGATTCAGTGGTAAGTGGGGTTTACATGCTGGGTGGTGGACATGTTAAATTTAAGGTAAGATGTGCATGATTTAATGGATTTCCATGCAATGCAAAGTGTGATGAGAGTTTTAACTGTCTGATAATACTGTGATGGTTCTGGGGACCGAGACCCCAAAGGCAATGGCTCACAATGTTCCCGAGTCAGTTATTTCATTATTATATGTTCCTGGTAGGGTCTTCTATTGTGTATAATGGGTTACAAAAGGAATATGCGCTGAACGATTACATTGGTTAGGTTTTTCTCACTTATCCTCCATCTCCGATTTACAAACACTGCTAGCGTCCACATTTGCATATGCATACCAAAACCACACTTGAATCTGCGCACCAGAAAAAAACTGCCACGTCAACCACAACAGCCTATTCACAGCAATTCTCTCTCAATGACAGCAATAACCACACTGCCTCCTCAAACACACATCGGACTTAAATCCAACTCATTCAAAACTCAACTTTCAAGCTCGTCTTTCCAGCCTTCGCCCACAGCATAAATTGCCATTTCCTGACAGCACCCCTTCAAACCGACAACAATTACACCAACCTCCACAGGCCTCACCACCGCAACCACTTTCCTGCACCTCATGACCTTCATCTCACCTTGCCCAAGGACGCCTTTGGCTCACACTCGCACCCAAGACCAGCGCCAACAAGAACGGAACCTGTACATATGGGTGCAAGTGTGCGCTCACCATTCCATTCCACTCCTCTTCTAGCAAGGACCACCTTGTTATCCAGCATACCATCCATGGCCTAACTAGATGTTCAGGCGGCAAATGGGGATCACGACACCATGGCCCCATGTTAACTCGGTAACTTATGCCTGTGGCACGTCCCAAGATGTACTGAGGACAATTCCAAACCAGCAAGATTGCGGAGAGGGTGACGTCACATTGGAGCATATCTTGGCCAATGGACACACCATGATCGGACCAAAGAAGGCAGCATGTGACCATTGCTTCTTACAACCACAACTATAACAGGCGGGGAATCAACTTTGACCCCCACCACACTCCACCCCTCCTGAGTTGCTTAAAAAGCAGAGCGTTCCACACTCAAGAAAATCTGTTGCAGTCTGAAAAGCTGTTTGCTGGTCTGGGTGTTACTGCCGGTCGCTGGATATAAGAACTGAGAGGAACGCTGGGGAAGCGAGCGGTCAGAGCGCTATCCAGTCTAAGCACAGTGTGGAGTGAGGGGCCCCGACCAGCAATGGCAGCCATTATATAGTTTTTCTCTTATCCAACTCGTCTACTCTGGATGCACAAAGAGCTATCAGTGAGGGCCAATCCCAAAGAAATACTCTTTAAGAGTGACTACTGATTCACTCCCTGTCCATTCTTAAACTAAGCAATGACACCACACACCATTTGCACCTCTTAAACATGTATCTCAACACCCCTTTACTCCTCACCTCCCCCATCCTCACTTTGGACAAGCATGTGCCCATGTGTTTGTGTTGGGTAAGCAAGGAGGTTGCCAATGCCTCAACCTCTCTTGTCTCTCTCTCTGATCTACCCTTCTGTGGAATGAATCCAATAGTGCCTGTGATATTAAATTAAGTCAGATTATATAAGCTAGATCAGTGTTTCTCAACCTTTTTTGTCCCATGCCCCACTTTGATTTTCAAAAAAAATCGTCCACCCAACCATGATTGGAGACACGACAGTATAGATTACATATAAGGGATTCCCTTGATGAAAAGCGAGTCAAAGTGACGTAACAGCATTGAATTGATCAAGGGCACGCCTTACCGGTGGATTGACTAACAAGGGAGCAGTGAAGCAGTTTTTAGTTATGATGCTATGAGGCATCAGTCGCAGCTTCAAACTTTTGAAAATTTGAAAGTGCAAAGCTATGAAAGCGATCATATATTGATTCATTAATTCTGAATCTTCATGCCACACCAAAATATTGCCACACCCCACCGGTGGGGCATGCGCCCCACCTGAGAAACACTGAGCGAGATAGATTGGGGTACCTCTGCTCTTTGTACCTTAACTATGTCATGTATGTCTTTTGCCACACCAAACAAATACTGCATGTCCTTGCTGAATGGATGTCCCTGTAAATATATCCTTGTCATTTTACCGAGCCACATGCTTTTCCTCGCTTTCCACTTTGTGAATAAACCCATGTTAATTGTTCATCCTAACCTATTTGTTGTGTACTTTCCTTCATTGGTGCAGCAACATCCGCATTATTGTTAGACAGGACATTTTACCCCACTTGATTTGCTCTCATTAGCCAATGTGTGCCAACGGTTCTCACTGTGCAGTACTTGAATATATCGACAGGTACGTACTGAGGGCAAGTCTCTTGATCGATTGAATCAGCTCACCAGGTAAATGGTGTCAGACAGGGATCCCCGTTAGAATGGCAAGTTAATTGATGTTTGTGGTTGCTTAGCAACCTGCCGGGCCATGGAGTTATCCATGGCCAGTTAGCCTACAGAGCCGGGCATTCAGAGGAACCTGAGTGCTTCCTCTCATGGGAACCACGGAACCTCAGATCCGCAACAATTGGTGTCAGGAGTGAGATTCGGACCTGGGGAGAATTTAGTGCACCCATAAATAATAAAAAAGCAGATAGGGTGAAAATTGGATTTACTTATCTGTGCAAGCTATGGTAGACCAAGACAGGCAGGTCCAGGTGGGTTTAGTTGAGGAGGATATCCATCAATCCATTGGGACCATACTTTGTGCAGAGCGTTGGTGCTGCCGAAGCAGTCTCCTGGGCTATTGGGCACAATCCTGGATGGGTCGCCACTCTGACACAGGATACCAGCAAGCTGCTACTCATTTTTTCCAACCTCGGTAGGATGACAGGCTGAGTCAACCCCAAGTAGTATTAATTCAATATCCATGCAGGATTTGAACTCAGGACCCTAGGATCCCAAGCCCACCAATTTATCCATTAAATCAACACCAGGCATGAGGAGGATGTGAGGAACCTTTTATCTCGGAGGGCAATGTTGAGGAAGAGCGAGCAGTGGGGGGTGCAGTAGATGCACTCAGTGTGGACAATGAGCCCCAACCCTCTGCCAATCCCCCAGAAAATGTGGAAAAAGGAGAGACCCCACCACAGAATCATGAGTTAGCACCGCCAGTGCAGCGAGCCATGGGCCACTTTATTAAGCAACCCCTGGCACAAATGTGGTTGGCAGATGAGCTGAATGGGTGGAGACAAAGGCAGTTCCTGGAAGAAAAAATGTGACAGCGCGTGAGTAGCAGGGCATGGAGAAAAAGACCGTGGCATCTGTGCAGCACACGGAGTGCGTGATGGTGGCTGGTCAGGTCAGGGATAAATTAGAGGGAACACTGGGACCAGTGCCATTACAGGTTGAGGGAGAGATTTAGCCATAGGAGGGAGTGG
>CM068953.1:191449121-191468605 GCA_035128595.1 Eptatretus atami | reverse complement strand
AGAGAGATCGTAATTTATTGATGGAGCCGGTGCGCAAAAATGTATTTATTGATAACAGATAGGGAAGAGAGGAGATTGGGGCATGTATGGGGACAGTTTCATGCAGGGAGTACGTGACCCCACAGGTGAGCACATCACAGGGTTGTCACAGGGACTCTCCATGGGTATGTACTGTGAGTGAGGAGGAACGTGTGCGGCGGGGGGGGGGGTAAAATGTTGCTGGCATGCTGTCCAAACTCAAGCCCAGACCAACGGTACTGGTCAGAGTGGTGGAGATGTTGCGGTCGTCTCGTAAGATGCATGCATTAGCAAGACGTGAGCAGACATACCGAGTCATCAAAAATGCCTGGTTCGTGCTGGGTCAGGGTGAGTGCGTGGGTGAGGATGAGCCACTGTCCGTACTTGTGTTCATGGCACGGACGTTCGAGATGGAAATTGAACCACCGCTCAGCGAGGTGTGCACTATGGTGCATGCCGAACCACTGGTGGGGGAATTCGTCAGTGACAGTTGGTTTAGGATTTAAATTAAAACGGCTTTCCCATGGCATTAATAGTCTGCGTGAGATATCCCCAAAATAGGCCTAACCTTCCAAAAAATATACCAAAGATATATTTGATACCATTTGAAGCAGAGTTTTATGTAATTTAACACACTCGGATCCCCATGCTGAGCATGTTGGGGGAATTATTTTAAGTTGATTTAAGTAGAGGGGGTATCACGGTAAAATACGGGAAAATTGAAAAATACACAAATTAGGTAATTTTGAAGATATACTTCCTTTTAAAGTACCGGGTAGCCTATACGTGGTTATAATAAGGAAGCATTCGGTTACGTGCACTACATGTGCCGTGGTGGTGCTCTATGAGGCCATAAAGCTGCAAAAAAGACACCAAAAATGACCAGATGTTAGGACAAAAGGATGTCCCGACCCTGATAAGTCTCTCAACTGCTTTAACCACTGGGAAGAATGATGGGATCAACTGTGACAACGCAGAAGCAGTTGGAGCTATGATAGAGCAGAAGCTATATGGGGTGTGCTTTGAAGAGGCCTCAATTAGTAGAAAAGACCAGTGTGCACACTTGAATGGTTACAGGAAGGAGTGAAAGTGGACAAAAAGGTGGTGCATATTGCCCGACTTGAACTGTTCACCCGGGCAACTCTCCTATTGGAATGGCTGGTGCTCATGCAGATGGTTGTGAACCCTATCAATATAATTATCCGAACAAAGACCTTGACAGCACTGAGAGCAGTGTCACCCCTCAGTAGTTGTTGCAGTCCTGGCGATCACCCTTCCCTTTCCAGAGAGGGACAACAAGGCCGCTCTTACAGTCAGTTGGGATGATGCTTGCGTTCCAGGTAGATCACAGAACTACATGCAACAACATGAGTACAGCTTTCCCACCAGCCTTGAGAAGTTCAGCGTGAATGCCACAGATCCCATAAGCTTTACCTCATTTCAACCGGTTCACCGCATCCTGTGTTTCCACAAACAAAGGTGGATCGCAGTTGATTGGAGGGTCAGAAATAGGGGTAGTAACACCCCTGGCATCCAACTCAACAGCTGATGGGTCAGTTTGGTAAAGCCGCTAAAAGTTTCCATCCCAGCGGGCATTCACTTTGGACTCCTTTGTCAAGAGCCCACCACCCTCGACTCTAAACTGCTGTGCACCGAGGGACAGGCTTGGAGGAACGCAATGTGTGAATTCCCCTGAAAGCAGGACGACAATCACTTGAACAAAGTTATCCAGTGCCCCTTGAGAGAGAAAATTCCTCTTCCCCCCGATGGTGAGGTCCAAGACATCCACCGGTAACATCAAGGATGGTGGTCTTGATGGCACTCCACACCTCTTCAGGTTTCCCAAAGCACCAGACCCCCCCCCCCCCCTAAAAAATCCCCACTCAGCCTGTTGGCAAACTCTTCAGCTACCCTCTCATCATTGAGCATGCCCACATTCAGCTAAGTCTGGGATGGTAACATTCTCCCGGATTTTAGCCGCAACTTCAGAGTTTCCACAACAAGAGTTGCTACAATGGCTGGTACTGTGCAAAAGTAGTTAAAATTGAGAAGAACAACATTAAAAAAAAATCCAAGTGTGTGTGTGTGTGTGTGTGTGGTGTGTGTGTGTGTGGTGTGTGTGTGTGTGTGTGTGTGCTTGTGTGTGAATGTGTGAGTGTGTACATGTGAACGTGTCTATAGATTTTTGCTTTAAATATGGTTTTCCCTGCAACTGCTTGTTGTATGGTAGCAACATGAGGTAAACTGCTCCTCAACAGATGCACAGGTAATTTATTACACAAGACCCTGGATAACACAAATCTCGAAAGACAAACTACAAGACAAAAGCTTACCTGCCTCCCTTGGCACCAAACACACCCAAGCACTTCCAGAAGAACCAGGGAATAATGGGAAAAGCACATGGTGAAGGGAACATAGCTCATGCATAACAACTGGAGCATGGAGCTATAGCAGAACATGCATGGTGCTGCCTCCTAACTGCCTTATCTCCACCAGGGCAAGAGCAGGAGCCAGACAGCTGCCCAAAGAGTCAGGGCACAAATGATACAATGATACCCTTTGTTATATATGATACAGAAAATCATAAAGTTATATATTTTTTCAGGACTGTTGGTTTAATGTGAAAAAAACGGCGAGACCACTGGAGAAAGCTCATTGCATCGAATAAAGCCTGGTGTTGGCTTTGTGGTTAGTGTGTCTGGCTAGGGATCTTAGGGTCCTGAGTTTGAGCCCAAATGGCTGCTGAATTAACACCAGGTGGGGTCGACTCAGCCTGTCATCCTTCCAAGGTTGGTGAAATGAGTGCCAGTGTACTGGTAGAAGGGCACATCATCAGCGGCATAGTCATACCCCTACAAAATGATAGCTCCTGGCAGCCAAACTGTCATATGCAAGAAGAAGATGTGCATGGAATGGCTCAGAGAAGAGATCTGACACACAAGTTCACTGTAATTTCCGTACAAGATATGGAAAGAATTCACATTTGTGGACTAGTATCAGAGAGTGGTACAAGAAATATCTTTCATATCTTTGATTGAGTTTTATTGAGGAGACCGGAAATTGTCAGAAACAGAAAATTACCGGTTGATGAAGCACAAGTGCAACAGACATTGAACGAGTGTGTGAATCATTTCAACAAAGTCCCAGAAAATCAATTTGATGTGTATTCAGAGAACTGGGATGATCTTCCAGAATTATAAAATTATTTTCAGAAAAAATTACCTGTGGAACTGAAAATAATTTCAGGAGATTGTTTAATGATTTTGCAAGTTCTGAAGAATATGGACCAACAATCACGAGAGGAGAGCACAATCCTTCAAGTGCACCATCGATTTCAACATTCCATTTCATCACTCTCAGACCGTACTCCATGACCTTTGGAGTTGAAAAACACGTATCATATATTCCATATCCAACCGAAATATTTGGAAGTAATGTTTTATCCTTGTTTATTTCATGAATAGCAAACATCATTGACAGTGTCCACTGCAAACATTGAGGCCGTAATCTGGAATATGAAATCTTATTTATCACATTGGGTTTGTAAATTGACTTTGGATCTGAAAATAATTAAAAGTAATGCAGAGCATAAACTCAAAATTAAATGAGTCTTATGATTGAACAGATTCCGACACAACCTCAGATGCTATTTTTGAGGTCAAATTTTGTTTTTACATATATATATATATATATATTATATATATATATATATATATATATATATACACACACACATATGAGAGTTTGTTGAGAGGGATATAAAAAATTTATACCTGTGGAACTGAAAATAGCGTGAGGGGAAGGGAATGCGGTGTGAGTGGAAGGGAAGTTGGCGTGAAGGGAAGGGAAGGTAGCATGAGGGAAAGGGAATGTGGCATGAGTGGAAGGGAATGCAGTGTGAGGGGAAGGGAATGCGGTGTGTGGAAAGGCAATGCAGTGTGAGTG
The DNA here is from genome assembly GCA_035128595.1 of Eptatretus atami. Lineage (NCBI taxonomy): Eukaryota > Metazoa > Chordata > Myxini > Myxiniformes > Myxinidae > Eptatretus > Eptatretus atami. Next base: position 191,464,642 of record CM068953.1, on the reverse strand, counting down.
GAAGGAAAGGTAGCTGAGGGAAAGGGAATGTGGCGTGAGTGGAAGGGAATGCAGTGTGTGGGGAAGGGAATGCAGTGTGTGGGAAGGGAATGTGGTGTGTGGGAAGGGAATGTGGTGTGTGGAAAGGGAATGTGGTGTGTGGAAAAGGGAATGCGGTGTGTGGGAATGGAATGTGGTGAGTGGGAAGGGAATGCAGTGTGAGGGGAAGGAATGCGTGGGTTGGAAGGGAATGTGGTGTGTGGGAAGGGAATGCGGTGTGAGGGGAAGGGAATGTGGTGTGTGGGAAGGGAATGTGGTGTGTGGGAAGGGAATGTGGTGTGTGGGAAGGGAATGCAGTGTGAGGGGAAGGGAATGTGGTGTGAGGGGAAGGGAATGTGGTGTGAGTGGAAGGGATTGCAGCGTGAGGGGGAAGGGAATGTGGCGTGAGTGGAAGGGAATGTGGTGTGCACGGAAAGGGAATGTGGTGTGAAGGGAAGGGAAGGTAGCATGAGGGAAAGGGAATGCGGCATGAGTGGAAGGGAATCAGCATGAGGAGAAGGGAATGTGGTGTGATGGGAAGGAATGTGGTGTGAGGGGAAAGGAATGTGGTGTGAGGGGAAGGGAATGCAGCGTGAGTGTAAGGGAATGCAGTGTGAGGGGAAGGGAATGTGGTGTGAGTGGAAGGGAATGTGGTGTGAGGGGAAGGGAAGGCAGCGTGAGTGGATTGTAATGCCGCGTGCAGGGAAGGGAATGTGGTGTGCGGGGAAGGGAATGTGGTGTGAGGGGAAGGGAATGTGTGTGAGGGGATGGGAATGCAGCGTGAGTGTAAGGGAATGCAGCATGAGGGGAAGGGAATGTGGTGTGAGGGGAAGGGAATGTGGTCTGAGGGGAAGGGAATGTAACGTGAGTGGAAGGGAATGCAGTGTGAGGGAAGGGAATGTGGTGTGTGGGGAAGGGAATGTGGTTTGAGGGGAAGGGAATTCAATGTGAAGAGAAGGGAATTCGGAATAATGGGAAGGGAATGTGGTGTAAGGGGAAGGAAATGCAGTGTGAGGGGAAGGGTATGTAGCGTAAGGGGAAGGGAATGGTGTGTGAGGGGAAGGGAATGCAGCATGAATGGAAGGGAATGCAGTGTGAGTGGAAGGGAAGGTGGCGTGAAGGGAAGGGATGGTAGCATGAGGGAAAGGGAATGCGGCATGAGTGGAAGGGAATGCAGTGTGAGGCGAAGGGAATGTGGTGTGAGGGGAAGGGAATCGGTGTGAGGGGAACGAATGCGGTGTGAGGGGAAGTGATTGCAGCATGAGGGGGAAGGAATGCGGCGTTAGTGGAAGGGAATGTGGTGTGCGGGGAAGGGAATGTGGTGTGTAGGGAAGGGAAGTAGCATGAGGGAAAGGAATGCGGCATGAGTGGAAGGGAATGCAGCATGAGGGGAAGGGAATGTGGTGTGAGGGGAAGGGAATGTGGTGTGAGGGGAAGGGAATGCAGCGTGAGTGGAAGGGAATGCAGTGTGAGGGGAAGGGAATGTGGTGTGCGGGGGAATGTGGTGTGAGGGGAGGGGAATGTGGTGTGAGGGGAAGGGAATGTGGTGTGAGGGGAAGGGATGTGGTGTGAGGGAAGGGAATGCAGCGCGAGTGGAAGGGAATGCAGCATGAGTGGAAAGGAATGCAGTGTGAGGGGAAGGGAATGCAGCATGATTGAAGGGAATGCAGTGTGAGGGGAAGGGAATGTGGTGTGTGTGGAAGGGAATGTGGTGTGAGGGGAAGGGATGTGGTGTGAGGGGAAGGGAATGCAGCGTGAGTGGAAGGGAATGCAGCATGAGGGGAAGGGAATGTGGTGTGAAGGGAGGAATGTGTGTGAGGGAAGGGAATGCAAGTGAGTGGAAGGGAATGCAGTGTGAGGGGAAGGGAATGTGGTGTGAGGGGAAGGGAATGCAGTTTGAGGGGAAGGGAATGCAGTGTGAGGAGAAGGGAATTCGGCATAAGGGGAATGGAATGTGGTGTAACTGGAAGGAAATGCAGTGTGAGTGGAAGGGATGCAGCATGAATGGAAGGGAATGCAGTGTGAGTGGAAGGGAAGGTGGCGTGAAGGGAAGGTAGCATGAGGGAAAGGGAATGCGGTGTGAGTGGAAGGGAAGTTGGCATGAAGGGAAGGGAATGCAGTGTGAGGGGAAGGGAATGCGGTATGTGGGGAAGGGAATGCGGTGTGATTGCAATTGAAGTTGGCGTGAAGGGAAGGGAAGGTAGCATGAGGGAAAGGAATGCAGCTTGAGGGGAAGTGAATGTGGTGTGGGGGAAGGGAATGTGTTGTGAGGGGAAGGGAATGCAGCGTGAGTGGAAGGGAATGTGGTGTGAGGGGAAGGGAATGTGGTGTGAGGGGAAGGGAATGCAACGTGAGTGGAAGGGAATGCAGTGTGAGGGGAAGGGAATGAGGTGTGCGGGGAAGGGAATGTGGTTTGAGGGGAAGGAATGTGTTGTGAGGGAAGGGAATGTGGTGTGAGGGAAGGGAATGTGGTGTGAGGGAAGGGAATGCAACGTGATTGGAAGGGAATGCAGTGTGAGGGAAGGGAATGTGGTGTGCGGGGAAGGGATGTGGTTTGAGGGGAAGGGAATGCAGTGTGAGGAGAAGGGAATTCGTCATAAGGGGAAGGGAATGTGGTGTGAGGGGAAGGGAATGTGGTGTGAGGGGAAGGGAATGCAGCGTGAGTGGAAGGGAATGCAGCGTGAGGGGAAGGGATGTGGTGTGAGGGAAGGGAATGTGGTGTGAGGGGAAGGGAATGTGGTGTGAGGGGGGAATGTGTGTGCGGGGAAGGGAATGTGTTGTGAGGGAAAGGGAATGTGGTGTGCGGGGAAGGAATGTGATGTGAGGGAAGGGAATGTGGTGTGAGGGGAAGGGAATGTGGTGTGAGGGGAAGGGAATGCAGCGTGAGTGGAAGGGAATGTGGTGTGAGGGGAAGGGAATGTGGTGTGCGGTGAAGGGAATGTGGTGTGAGGGGAAGGGAATGTGGTGTGCGGGGAAGGGAATGTGGTGTGAGGGAAGGGAATGCAGCGTGAGTGGAAGGGAATGCAGCATGAGGGGAAGGGAATGTGGTGTGAGGGGAAGGGAATGTGGTGTGAGGGGAAGGGATGCTACGTGAGTGGAACGGAATGCAGTGTGAGGGGAAGGGAATGTGGTGTGCGGGGAAGGGAATGTGGTTTGAGGGGAAGGAATGCAGTGTGAGGAGAAGGGAATTCGGCATAAGGGAAGGGAATGTGGTGTGAGGGGAAGAGAATGTGGTGTGAGGGGAAGGGAATGCAGCGTGAGTGGAAGGGATGCGCGTGAGGGGAAGGGAATGTGGTTTGAGGGGAAGGGAATGTGGTGTGAGGGGAATGGAATGCAACGTGAGTGGAAGGGAATACAGTGTGAGGGGAAGGGAATGTGGTGTGCGGGGGAAGGGAATGTGGTTTGAGGGAAGGGAATGCATTGTGAGGTGAAGGGAATTCGACATAAGGCGAAGGGAAGTGGGTGTGAGGGGAGGAAATGCAGTGTGAGGGGAAGGGAATGTGGTGTGAGGGGAAGGGAATGCAGCATGAATTGAAGGAATGCAGTGTGAGTGCGTGAAGGTGGCGTGAAGGGAAGGGAATGCAGTGTGAGGCAAAGGGAATGTGGTGTGAGGGGAAGGGAATGCGGTGTGATGGGAAGGAATGCGGTGTGATGGTAATGTGGTGTGAGGGGAAAGGAATGCAGCATGAATGGAAGGGAATGCAGTGTGAGTGGCGGGAAGGTGGTGTGAAGGAAGGGAATGCAGTGTGAGGCGAAGGAATGTGGTGTGAGGGGAAGGGAATGCGGTGTGATGGGAAGGAATGCGGTGTGAGGGGAAGAGAATGTGGCATAAGATAAGGGAATACGGTGTGAGGGGAAGCGAATGTGGTGTGAGGGGAAAGGAATGCAGCATGAGGGGAAGGGAATGCAGTTGTGAGTGGAAGGGAAGGTACCCCTTCCCGTGAGGGAAAGGGAAGGCAGGGTGAGGGGATGGGAAGGGAAGGCAGCATGAGGAGAAGCGAAGGCAAGGTGAGGGGAAGGGAATGTGATGTGGAGGAAGGGAATGTGGAATAAGGGGAATCACCAATGAGTTGCTAGGGACGCTTTGGTTCTCTAGCAACAACCGAAAAACCTTAAAATCGGTTCACGCAAAATCAATTCCGAAAGCCACTATCCCTCGTAGGGTTATGAAATTTGGCACGAATGATCTACAGGTGATGCTCTATCAAATATATTACGGTTTTTGGGATATATGGAATTCTTTACCCGCAGCGCCCCCTACAATTAGGGTATGCGCGAAAATTGGCGAAAATTGAATGGGAAGGCCGCCTAGCGACCAGGTGATTGCATCACTACGAATGAAACTTTGCAGATTCATTGACTCAATGAGTACTACAACTTTGCCTCAAGACATATTGACCGATTTCGCTTAGGTCAGGGTCAAAGGTCAATTAGTGCAAAAATCGATAATATGCGAGAGCTGGAGGTGCCTTCCGCCAAATGCTACTCCTCCTAGGGTTATGGTCGATGGTCATGAAAATTCAAACTAATCGTCTGGAATATATTGTGCACAAACCATCGAGCCGAATTTTCGATTTAGATCTTTGTTCACCCACAGCACCCCTCGAACTTTGCGGATTTCCGATTTCATAACCGCATTTTCGGTACTTTATTTCAAATGGATACCGAGTAGTTATCAGTAGATGGAACTGGATGAGATTTGATATGCATATTCTTAAGGTGATTCCCTATCGCTATATGACATCCATTTTGCTCTATATATTATAGTTTCCATGCTCGGCGACCCATTGCCGCCTACCGGCTTGTCTGTCTGTTTGTTTGTTTGCTTGTCGCCTACAGGTCAAAATTTTAAACCGATCTTCACGACACTTCACCACATGGTAGAGTTTGTTATAAGGAAGAAGGCATTTGCTTTTGAGGTCAAAAGGTTAACAACTTTGGTGAGGTTTCTAAAATCTACAATTTTTATCCATTTGACTTGAAATGTGAAGAGGAATTGTATTTCAAGTCAATAAATCCAACTAGCCAATTATATTTGAGGTCATCAAGACAAAAAGGTCAACATAGGCCAAATGTCAACAAAATAAGGTGGTATATCAAAAAACTCAATTTCATCCGATTAACTTGAAATTTGAAGAGAAGTATATTTTCCGGTCAATTAATTCAACCAGCCAATTATATTTGAGGTCAACATGGACCAACAGGTCAACATACACCTAAGGTCAACAACTAAGGTGATATTTCTAAAATCCTAAATTTTTATGTAATTGACTTGAAATTTGAAGAGGATATACATTTCAGGTCACGAGATTCAACCACCAATTATTTTTGAGGTCAAATTTGTTTTCAGATTTTGTAAGTATCGTGCTCTGCACAATGTCTTCTTCTTGTTACTTGCAAAATCGAAGATATTTCAAGTATATTGGTCAGTCGATTTTGTTATTCTGTCTGTCTGACAGTTTGTCATCTCCAGGTAACAATTTTATACCGATCTTCCACAAGCTTAACCACCCAGTAGAGTTTCTCATGTGGAAGAAGCCTGTCGTTTTTGAGGTCAAAAGGTCAAAAGGTCAATATAGGCCAAAGGTCAACATCTTAGGTGAGATTTTTAAAGTTATGAAGATTAAAGAGCAGGTTTTGGGTCGCTGATGACTTCGCGTGATTCAAAGTTTGTAAGCACATTACTAAATGTGGGGTATTTATTTTCTTACATTTGAAACTCAAAATATGCTAAAATTAACTTTTAAGTCAAAACTTTTCTCGGTGATCGAAAAACAAACCGGAAGTTACCGAAGATGCTATGACGTCACGTTCTCTGAAAACTTCGTGAACATTCGGAAACAGCGTGTAAACAATGGCGAGATGTGAATCAGAGAGTGATTTCAGCGGCGATGAAATTGAGTGTGTTCATTCCGATATTGCCTAGGACGAGGCGGAGGATGATGCGAATTTATACTATGGAGTTTCTGGGCCTGAGCCATATAAATTTGAGCCACTTGCAATTGCCAGAAAACGGCCTATTTAGTGTACAAGTGGAGGACTGACTGTCCGGCAGTTCACACTGACAGACTCCACCAGACAGATTGGTTTGTAGATTTTCATTTTCTTGTTCGATGCATAAAATAATGTAAAGTTTGATTCGTCTGTGACTTGATATAATAATTTTTTAACCCTCTAGTAGCCTGGTGTTGGCTCAGTGGTTAGGGTGGTGCTTGGATCCTCGGGTCCTGAGTTCAAGCCCCGTCGGCCGCTGAATTAATACACCAGGGGTTGACTCAGCTTGTCTCCTTCTGAGGTCGGCGAAATGAGTACCAGTTCCAGTGTGTGTACTGGTAGAGGGGCACTCATCAGCGACACAGTCGCGCTTCAAAAAATGATAGCTACCCCGGCAGCTAAGCTGCCATACGACCACACACCAACCCTCTCGTCACTCGAGTCAGAATAGAATGAATCAATAATGGACCCAAATATAATGGACCCTTGGTGTTTGAAGTCTTTCTGACAGCTGAGCTTGCCCCAGCGATGGGAAGAGATTCTCAGCCGCGTTCCCCTTTACGGGTTACAACGTACGGACTTCCGGATAGTGATGACTTACTGTATTCTATTAATTTGTCGATTTCTTATGTGCATTTATAGATAAACACAATGCCCAATCCTTGAGAGGTGACACAGTGTGAGAAGATGAAGCAGGAACCAGCTGAGGAGGAGAAGGCTGAATGGTGGGCACAGCGTCACGCTTGTTTTGAAACCATACTCACTCATTGCGTTGCCTTCGTAATCCTCGGCTGTGGAAATGGTCACCACAAATGACAATCTATCCAAAGGGTCCTCTTTACCCGTTTTCTTTGGGGAAAATTCGCCCGTTTTGTTTGTACAAAATCTTATCCACTGCCAGCGAATGTTTCATTCCTTTGGAATCGGTGGGAGCGATTACCCGTTTTCCAGCCATTTTCGCAAAACATGATGACACACGTATGAGGCATGATGTACAAATATCCAAATAACTTTTTCTACAATAATTCAAAATAAAAAAGGATAATATAGACAGTTGCAAGCTCAAAATAAGCGAAAGAACGAGCCCGCTGAACTGGACACTCTTCAATGAGCAAAGTGAGCGCCGCTTTCTTTTGGAGAACATGACGTCACCATCCATATATGGGCACATGGCTGTTTTTTTCAACAGCCTCGAGAAATAACAACTTCGGAGTTAAATTTCATTCATTTTCCCAATATAAGGCAACCACAATAGTTTGCATCGAACTATTAATGCACATATAATCATATTGATAAATTTTCAGAACATGTTTGGTGACCTGCAACCTGCTCTTTAAAGTTATGGAGGAGAGGGATGACAGACAGACTGAAGACACAATGACATACAATAGTTTCTACATATTCAAACCACAGAAAAGACATCCAATTTCAAATATATAATATATATATATAATATATATATAATATATATATATATATATATACATTAAAACATGGTGAGTGTGGATGAGCACTCCACCGATACCCATTTGACAGTCCTACAACAAAAGCGTCACCTCCAAAAACAGAGGCGTCGGCCCAGAGACTCTGTCAAACAGACAAAAGATGACATGGTCAACATCAGTTAAGCATCAACAGAGCCACCAATCTGGATTTTGGGCTATTTTCCCTCATCAAGATGGCATACCGATAAATATCTTACAATGATGACCACATTCGTCAATTTATATATCAGACACATCTCCTGAATGTCATGGTAACATCGCCGTGGGATCACAATGGAAAACCGCATAATCCGCACAGAACAACCCTCTGCCTGCCACCCAGATGATTGTTCCTTGAAGGCAAAGCCATTCAATCAGAAGGTAAGACATGTGATCGGCGGGAAAAAGCGAAACATGTGGAGTGTGATGAGCACATATTTTATATATATATATATATATATATATATATATAATATATATATATATATATATATCGACAAAGACATATACATCTATATATATATATATATATATATTAATATATATATATATATATATATATATATATATATATATATACTGTAATATGTGTATAGTTATTGGAATTGGAGGGAAGGGAATTCAGTCAAACTATCCACCAAATTCCATCTGAGTCCATCACAACTTTTTCAGATATCGAGCTAATAACAGACAAACAGGAAGAGTGGTGAAAACATGACCTCCATCCACCTTCGGTTGTGGAGGTAAAAAGGAAAATATTGAAGCAGATAAAACTTGGTCAGAGGATCAATTTTAACTGATACTGGCAGAAAAAACTTAATTTCGTAGTAAAGACTAATTTGAGGATAAAGGGAGCAAGAACAGTGAAGTCAAAATATTGAAACACACCCTCCCCATGCCACCTGACCCCCACCAAAAAAACAGCAGTTCCTGTTCCTTGGTGCTGCATATTTATCTTGTTGATTACCTTTGAATAACATGTACTCCCATCACCACAAATGCTGCAGAAGCATCAAAAATGAAATAATAATCAAAATATCAATGAAATACTTTCAAATTGCAATTCCAATCCAAAGCAACAAATTGACATGTCAGATGATAAATACCAACTGTATATTATATCTTACGTGATGCAAACAGGTACTTGAGGATGTCCTTTCAAAAACTGGATGATCTTCATTGTTGTATCGTGAAAGGGAAAAACTCCACCCAGAATGATGTCTCCATCTGAAAACATCCCTTTCAGATCACTCCCGATGAACGGTTTGCAATTTTTGCACAAACGAGAGCAGGTGTAAGAACAGAATAACAAACATCATCATTTGTATTTGCATAAAAGCAATATAAGTACACAAAACAGAACTTAATGAAAGAAGAGTTTCCATCACCACTCCAATTCACCCAAGTTTCTCATAAACCCAGTAGAAACCCCCTCTTGCACACACACACACACACACACACAGACACAAAACACACACTACAACTCCATGATAAATCTGAAGAAAATTTCCTTGACTTGTCTTTTATTCTGGCAAATGAATGTACAATGAGACTCATCATTAAAACAAATTTTCATATAAGGCAATTGAAGGATAATCACACTACATTAGATCGATTATCTCAATAAATCAATCGAGGTGATTGTCGAAGATTTGAAGTGATTGCTCATTTTTTTTGAACACCTTTATTCCCAAGAAAATATATTTTAAGTGACCGAGTTGCGCTCAAGAGAAATCGAAAAATCATAAAAGTTATGAAAATATTCAGCAATTACGTGAAAGAGCAAACCTTGCAGGGAGGTGTACACCTTGAGTGTATAAGAGGAGAGGTGGGTTGCTATGGATTGGGAGATATTAACAAGAGAGCAATCAACATCAAGGAAATGGGAACTTTCAAGAGCAAATGTGTGGAGTGGAGTAGGTACGTATGTTACAATGATGTGTACACGAGAGGCAAAAAGAGGATATGGTGCGTTGTCCATTGAGAAAAGGAGTGCTATAAAGAAGCAGAAGGCATTATTAGCCCCCATTGGACTTGCCGAAATGGGGCGATGGATTGTCTCGATTTTCGTGTCCATGTGTGCGTTCCGTGCATTCTGCACACCCATATCTCGGACATGTTGATACCAATGTGTATTCATAAATTTGCACAAAGACAACACATGAGGAATGCATATGCTCGTCATTTCTTTTTCGACATTAGATCCAAGATGACTGAATGGGCCATCAATTTACTGAAGTTTTCAAAACGTTTGCACAGATATCTATATATAATGTAGGCAAGTGTGGCTGATTATGTATGGATGTATGTGATTATGTATGTATGTATGTATGTATGTATGTATGTATATATGTATGTATGTAAGTATGTATGTATATCCGTTCTTCACACATTGGATGGAGAGCTGACATGACATAACCCACAATCCTGTTAACCGCAATAGTACAACCAAATGCCAGAGCACCAAAGGACCCCCGACCCCCTGAAGATCTCCAAGAGACCAGAACATACCCCAAAGGACCTACAAATACTGAGACACTAAATGACTTGAGAAACCCAAAAATAATCCAAAAGACGCAAATGACCAAAAAGCACCTAAGAGACCCAAACAAAAACCGAAGACCCAAAGACCCCAAAAGACCTAAAAACACAAAACCTATCCCAATGGACCCAGAAGACCCAAATGACCACGCAACGACCAAAAGACCCGAAAGAACCGAAAAGACCCACCTCGAAAGACCACCAAATCAACCATGAAGACCCCGAAATCCCATTAAACAGGACCCCAGAGACCTAAAAACAAAAAATAGACCCCAAAGAACCCAAAAAGACCCACAAAGAGACCAAAAGACCCCTAATACCCAAAAAGACCCTTAAAGACAACCACACAACACCACTATAAAAGACCCAAAACACCAAAAGACCAAACGAAAAATCACAAAGACCTTGCCAAGACCCCTGAAGAGCCAAAACAATCCCTAACAGACTCTGAAAACCAAAAATATCTAATATAGAACCCAAAACACCCCCAAAAACTACTCCGAAGACCCAAAGACAACCCAAAGCAACAACCAATACACCAATACCTCAAAGACCAAAACAAAATACCCAAATTACCCACGAAGACCAGAACACAAAAAAATGTCCCTAGAAGACCCCAAAAGACCAACGAGACCCAATTGATCACAGCAGACACAAAACACCCCGTGCGATGAAAAATATTTGAAACACCCCGAGAGACCAAACACCAAAAGACACCCAAAACCAAAAGACGCCTGAAGACCTAAATACCCAAAACCCAGAGATCCAAAAATGCATACAGAAGTCAGCTCGCTCAAAATGGGGGTTTGACGCATAATGTGTCCAACCACTTTTCTCAATGTTCTCAAACAGTTGCCTGCTACCCTCACCATCATCATCTGTCATCCTTTTCAAACTGGAACAACATTACATTCGTCAGCATCTCCCTTTGCGCACACACCTTCCACTCCAGGGGCTGGCGCTTCATCCTTCCTTTCATATGATGATTATATTTAACCAAATTGAGTGGTCAAATGGAAATCTTAAAAAATATGTGTTAATGACTTAATTTCAGGAAACATAATTTTCCAACACATCATACCATAGAGTAATTACACTAACTTTTCATTGGCTTTAACGTATCTTGTAACAGAGAAATGCCGCATAGCTCTCTCCAAATATACTATGTATCGATAATCTTAATGTATGTGACTCACCCTATGTATATGCATCGTGATTTTATATGTGTGTATTTAGTATCCATGTATATGTATATGTATATGTGCATGTGTATGTGTGTGTATATATGCATGTGTTGTTTATGTATGTGTGCGTTGTATGTGTGCATGTGTAAGTATATGTATGGCGTGTATGTGTATATGTGGTGTGCTACATGTATGTGTATTGTTCATCGGCTTTCTTCTTGAACTATGCTGCCAGTAAATTGCAATCTTCAATTTTTGTTTGTATATGATTAATTATGAACTAATTGTTTATTTTCTTTTTATTATAGCTATTTTCAAACTCACTCATAGATGAGGTGGATTGTTGCTAATGATCTCCACAAGGAATCAAAAACTCCTGAATGAGGTCCTGACACAATTTCAGTTCGTTCGTCAATACTTCACAACGACCAAAGTATATTATTAAAAGCCTAACCTCAAAGATGGACATCCACAGAATTTACCCAATGTTTCCAATGCCTTTGAAGATTTATGTGAAACGTTATAACACATAATAAAATATGATATGTTAAATGAGACTGCCTGTTTCTAAACACCACTGTTTATTCTCTTTGAATTCTGTGTTTGATACTTTTTACAGCGTCAATTACGAAGAAAGTTGAGATATGTTGCCTCTTGTTCAAAAACAGTCATTCATAGGACTCCCCAGGTAATTCATTATTCATCTCTGACTGAACAAACATATGAAGTTAGGATTATTTATTTATTTACATACAATATACCTGGTACCTCCTTAGGTATTCACAACATGTGTTATATAATATTAATACCTGTGATGTGTTTTAACAGGAAAGAAGCACTTTCAAATGATTCAAGACCCCGCACTCTCTCAGCTCAAAACAAACATACATAATAAATCTGTTGTACATATTTTAATGTGTATATATTGCATGGTTTTATGATTAAATTATATCTGTTTGTCATATTTAATTTAATTTTAAATTACAAGAGGAGAATAAAGGAAAAGAAAGGGGAAGTCAGCCCGAACAACGACCCACCTGACTAGTTTGTGTACATGGGGTGGGAACGACCCCCTGTGCGGCGGTTGGGGGAAGTGTGGAGGGTGGGAGGGGAGGGGCACACAAGGGAGGGGATGAATGGGGTAAATGGTGTGGCTGGTGAGTGTGGCTTTCATAGGTGTGGCTTTGAGTGGGTGTGGCTTTTGCATGGTGGAGACAAAGAATGGGGTGGAGTGAATTTTACGTAAATAAACACGTTGTGTGTGGGGACTAATAAACTAATCATTTATGAGGGATATGGGTTGTGGTGTATGGATTTGAATTGTGAGGTGGAGTGGATTTATTCATTAACATCTTTGTCTTTTGCTAATTCTTGTGAATATAATTCATCATCCACACCATTTTAAAAGCCTTTATCCCGCAGCAGGGGTCAGCTTTTTGCAGGCTCCAATCATGGTACCCTTTTCTTTGGCCAATGTTTTTAACGCCGGATGCCCTTCATGGTTGCCAACCTTTATCACCTTCGACCCGCAGGGATAATTACCCAGTATACTGCTGCTCATTTTGCCGACCTTCGGGCAAGATTGAACCAGGCTGAGTTAACCACGCTGATGCTAACTCAGCGGCAGCGGGGCTCAAAACTTCAGGACCCCACGGATCCCAAGGCCAACGCCTTAACCACTAAGCCACACAGGCTCATTAAATTCTTGTGAATATAATGAACCCAAGATTTATTCTTCCCTTTACATTATATACTGTACTTTGGTAAGTCCAAGGAACTGTATCTATTACATCAACAAATTGAAAAAAAAGTTAAATTTGACAAGCTCGCAATCACCTTTTAAATGTGATTTCTACATATATATTCTAATCATCACCAATCTTCCAAACTTTGGATTCTCAGATTAATCTCCTCCTTTCATATTATTAATTTTGTAAATGTTTCTTGGATGGTTTTGATTTCTGTGAGAATGAACCATTTTGTAATATCTACAATGCCTGAATTAATGATAACATTGTTGAGAACCGAGTGAAGTGAATTTTTTGATCGTCTCTCTTTAAAGTGCCAATTAAATGTTCAATAATAACCGACTTTCCTTCATAAAGGTGCTGGGTAATGTAGTACCGTTGATCTAAAGAAAAATCATAAATATTTTGTTGTAGAACTCTGATCCCCTATAACGCCACCATTATTAGTTTCTCTTGCTTTTATTTTAAATATCTTGTTGGAGGCTAACATAAGAGTATTACCTCTTTTGTTTTCAACAAAATGAACAACCCACACATTTCTACTCCTCAATCAATAACGGCTTAAAGCATATTGCTACCCCATATAATATTGAGTTCAATCAATCAGTGGACCAGATATAATCAACTTCTTTGGAATATAACCTTCCTTCTATTAAACTTGTGATAATTGGTTTATTAATTCATCTGCCAATTGCTCTTCAATCTTAATGACATCATCAGAGCTTAATAGTGTTTTTGATTAACCCAAGTCCAATTCTCATTTAGCACTGATATCTTCTTCATGATGAACCTATAACATTTTCTCTCAAGCCGTTGGATTTGTATCAGACAGATTACACAACATTACTCGCATCTGCTCATGATTTCTTCCAACATCGTGCTAATTCCATCTCAATTATCATGCTTCATACACACTTCATCAACACTATTTAAGAGCAGGGGTTCTCAACGATGGGGAATTCCCCCCCCCCCCCGGAGGGAAAATTTTAGGGCTTCAGGGGGAATTGGGGACCAACAGATTGGCAGACTCAAAACTTGTTGGAATATTGCTCTTCACAAACTACAATTCATAAAACAATTGTACATAATTACAGGACATCACACCTTAATTGAATAAGGGGTGATGTCCTGTAGATAAAGTACAATCTGATAGAATTTGTAGTTTATTTTTAAATTTAATCTGTGACATTCATAAACTTTTATGAATGTCACAGAATTAAATTAAAAATAAAGATAAATATTTCACTTTTTTATCTGTTGGAAATATTTCCATTATAGGTTATCTTTGATTATCTTGTTGGTATTCACAGAATTTGGAGCCCATCATGAGTGTCAAAAAGAGGGTACGATGATTCATATTATCAATATGGATTCACATCCATAATATCAATGGAGAGAAAGGCCTCAAGTGTTATTGTTAGGCAAAGGTTTGCCCAAAAATCTCTGAAACCAAACAAGTTGAAGGCAACATTTGCCCAGAATGTCATCCTCAACACAAGGACAAGGACAAAGCTTTTTGGAACGTCATGGGAATGCTCTCAAAAAGATAAGCTAGATCAACAGGGGCATTCAACAACATGAACAAATGTTATTGAAACTTCTTATGTCGTAGCACTGGAATTAGCAAAGCAGAAAAAACAACATAAAATTGCTGGAAACTTGATCAAAGTTCAGTCTGCAGCATTTGGCTTATTTTAATCAACTTGATTGAATCGACTGATTATGCCATCGTGTTCCCAGTATGCTGGTGTTGCAAGATATGTTCACTCAGGTTCATTTGTAAAGAGGGTTTCTCTTTTGTTCTCCTCTTGAACATCTGACTACAGGCCTCAGATATTTTGGAAAAGGTTTCACTTTCTATGAATCAGAAAATATTTTGTGGGATAATGTCTGGGGTGCTGTACAGATGGAGCACCAGCTATGTCGGGGACAAAAAATCTCAATTTCAAGTTTGATGTTAAAAGCTGAGCACCAAAGTGAAAGGCATTCATTGATGACCATCATCATGCACTGGCTTCAGAAAAACACTTCCAGCTGCCACGAGGAAGGTTTGGATCAAACACCGTCAAATTGTGAATTGTCAAAGGAGAGCTCTGAACTCACGACTTTTTAAGAGCAGTTATGTATGACATGCGATTGCAGGCATCATTAGCTTATTTTCCCACACAAATATTTGATGGCTTTCAAGAGAAATATAACTGAGTGAGTTGTCGAGCTTAGAGTATGAGCTCAAATTATTTTTGAAGTTCAGGATAAGATGCGAATTTTTAGCCTGGCTGGATGATGAGGCAATGGATCAAGCGCCTTTGCCTATTTGTACATTTTGAGCAGCCTGAAAAACTGAATCTTCAATGCAAGAAGAATAACAAAACATCGTAAATTCATGGATTCCTTGAAAGCTTTCATAAGCAAGCTGGGAAAATTGGAAGAGAAAGGTTAAGATCAAAAATGTTGCAATGTTGAGAAACTGTCAATCAATTCTTGTTGCTGGTGGTGAAGACCAAATGCTTCCAGAATTGCAAAAAATGAATTTGCAGCATATCTCTCTCTTT
>CM068953.1:191413643-191441892 GCA_035128595.1 Eptatretus atami | reverse complement strand
CAGCTGAGGAGGAGAAGGCTGAATGGTGGGCACAGCGTCACGCTTGTTTTGAAACCATACTCACTCATTGCGTTGCCTTCGTAATCCTCGGCTGTGAAATGGTCACCACAAATGACAAGTCTATCCAAAGGGTCCTCTTTACCCGTTTTCTTTGGGGGAAAATTCGCCCGTTTTGTTTGTACAAATCTTATCCACTGCCAGCGAATGTTTCATTCCTTTGGGAATCGGTGGGAGCGATTACCCGTTTTCCAGCCATTTTCGCAAAACATGATGACACACGTATGAGGCATGATGTACAAATATCCAAATAACTTTTTTCTACAATAATTCAAAATAAAAAAGGATAATATAGACAGTTGCAAGCTCAAAATAAGCGAAAGAACGGCCCGCTGAACTGGACACTTCTTCAATGAGCAAGTGAGCGCCGCTTTCTTTTGGAGAACATGACGTCACCATCCATATATGGGCACATGGCTGTTTTTTTCAACAGCCTCGAGAAATAACAACTTCGGAGTTAAATTTCATTCATTTTCCCAATATATAGGCAACCACAATAGTTTGCATCGAACTATTTAATGCACATATAATCATATTGATAAATTTTCAGAACATGTTTGGTGACCTGCAACCTGCTCTTTAAAGTTATGGAGGAGAGGGATGACAGACAGACTGAAGGACACAATGACATACAATAGTTTCTACATATTCAAACCACAGAAAAGACATCCAATTTCATATATATATATATATATATATATATATATATATATATATATATATATATATATATATACATTAAAACATGTGGAGTGTGATGAGCACTCCACCGATACCCATTTGACAGTCCTACAACAAAAGCGTCACCTCCAAAACAGAGGCGTCGGCCCAGAGACTCTGTCAAACAGACAAAGATGACATGGTCAACATCAGTTAAGCATCAAACAGAGCCACCAATCTGGATTTTGGGCTTATTTTCCCTCATCAAGATGGCATACCGATAAATATCTTACCAATGATGACCACATTCGTCATTTATATATCAGACACATCTCCTGAATGTCATGGTTAACATCGCCGTGGGATCACATGGAAAACCGCATAATCCGCACAGAACAACCCTCTGCCTGCCACCCAGATGATTGTTCCTGTGAAGGCAAGCCATTCAATCAGAAGGTAAGACATGTGATCGGCGGGAAAAGCGAAACAATGTGGATTTGAGAATTATGTGCAATGTTTTATAATATATATATATATATTATATATATATATATATATATATATATATCGACAAAGAACTATACTTATATTATATATATATATATATTATATATATATATATATATATATATATATATATTATATATATATACTGTATATGTGTATAGTTATTGGAATTGGAGGGGAAGGGAATTCTCAAACTATCCACCAATCTGCGTCTGTCACAACTTTTTCAGATATCGAGCTAATAACGACAACAGGCCAAGGAGTGGTGAAAACATGACCTCCATCCACCTTCGGTTGTGGAGGTAAAAAGGAAAATATTGAAGCAGATAAAACTTGGTCAGAGGATCAATTTTAACTGATACTGGCAGAAAAACTTAATTTTCGTAGTAAAGACTAATTTGAGGATAAAGGGAGCAAGAACAGTGAAGTCAAATATTGAAACACACCCTCCCCATGCCACCTGACCCCCCACCAAAAAAACAGCAGTTCCTGTTCCTTGGTGCTGCATATTTATCTTGTTGATACCTTTGAATAACATGTACTCCCATCACCACAAATGCTGCAGAAGCATCAAAAATGAAAATAATAATCAAATATCAAATGAAATACTTTCAAATTGCAATTCCAATCCAAAGCAACAAATTGACATGTCAGATGATAAATACCAACTGTATATTATATCTTACGTGATGCAAACAGGTACTTGAGGATGTCCTTTCAAAACTGGATGATCTTTCATTGTTGTATCGTGAATGGGAAAAACTCCACCCAGAATGATGTCTCCATCTGAAAACATCCCTTTCAGATCACTCCCGATGAACGGTTTGCAATTTTTTGCACAAACGAGAGGCAGGTGTAAGAACAGAATAACAAACATCATCATTTGTATTTGCATTAAAAGCAATATAAGTACACAAAACAGAACTTTAATGAAAGAAGAGTTTCCATCAACCACTCCAATTCACCCAAGTTTCTCATAAACCACAGTAGAAACCCCCTCTTGCACACACACACACACACACACACACAGACACAAACACACACTACAACTCCATGATAAATCTGAAGTAAAATTTCCTTGACTTGTCTTTTATTCTGGCAAATGAATGTACAATGAGACTCATCATTAAAACAAATTTTCATATAAGGCAATTGAAGGATAATCACACTACATTAGATCGATTATCTCAATAAATCAATCGAGGTGATTGTCGAAGATTTGAAGTGATTGCTCATTTTTTTTGAACACCTTTATTCCCAAGAAAATATATTTTAAAGTGACCGAGTTGCGCTCAAGAGAAATCGAAAAATCATAAAGTTATGAAAATATTCAGCAATTACGTGAAAGAGCAAACCTTGCAGGGAGGGTACACCTTGAGGTTATAAGACGAGAGGTGGGTGCTATGGATTGGGAGATATAACAAGAGAGCAATCAACATCAGAGAAATGGGAACTTTCAAAGAGCAAATGTGTGGGATGTGGAGTTCAGGTACGTATGTTACAATGATGTGTAACACGAGAGGCATAAAGAGGATATGGTGGTTGTCCATTGAGAAAAGGAGTGCTATAAAGAAGCAGAAGGCATTTATTAGCCCCCATTGGACTTCGTCCGAAATGGGGGCTGATGGATTTGTTCTCGATTTTCGTGTCCATGTGTGCGTCCGTGCATCTGCACCCATATCTCGGACATGTATGAACCAATTGTATTCATAATTTGCACAAAGACAACACATGATGGAATGCATATGTCGTCATTTCTTTTTCGACATTAGATCCAAGATGACTGAATGGTGGCCATTCATTTACTGAAGTTGTTCAAACTTTGCACAGATCTATATATAATGTAGCAAGTGTGTGTGATTATGTATGGATGTATGTGATTATGTATGTATGTATGTATGTATGTATGTATATATGTATGTATGTAAGTATGTATGTATATCCGTTCTTCACACATTGGATGGAGAGCTGACATGACATAACCCACAATTGTAACCCGAAATGCTCAACCAAAAGTGCCCAGAGGACCCAAAGGACTCCCCACCCCCCTGAAGACCCAAAAGACCCAAACAACCCTGAGGACCCAAACTACCCTGAGGACCTAAATGACTTCAAGGACCCAAAATATCCAAAAGACCTTAAATGACCTAAAAGCACCTGATGACCCAAAAAACTGAAAAGACCCCAAAGACCCAAAAGACTGAAAAGACCCCAAAAACCCAATGGACCCAGAAGACCCAATGGACCCCAAAGACCCAAAAGACCCTGAAGACCGAAAAGACCATGAAGACCCAAAATACCATGAAGACCCCGAAGATCCTTAAAGACCCCAAAGACCTAAAAAAAACAATAAGATCCCAAAGACCCCAAAGACCCAAAAGAGCCAAAAGACCCTGAATACCCAAAAGACCCTTAAAGACACCACAAACACCCTTAAAGACCCAAAACACCCAAAAGACCAGAAAAATCCAAAAGACCTTGAAGACCCTGAAGAGCCAAACAACCTAAAAGACTCTGAAGACCCAAAATATCTCAAAGACCCAAAACACCCCAAATACTCTGAAGACCCAAAAGACCCCAAAGACCCATAAATACTCAAAAGACCCCAAAGACAAAAAATACCCCAAATACCCGGAAGACGCAAACAACAAAAAATGTCCTGAAGACCCAAAAGACCAAGAAGACCCAATGATCCACGAGACACAAAACACCCCGTGGATGAAAAATATTTGAAACACCCCGAGGAACCAAAACACCCAAAAGACCCCAAATACCCAAAAGGACCCTGAAGACCTAAAATACCCAAAGGACCCAGAGGATCCAAAAGATACAGAAGTAGTGTCAAAATGGAGGGTTTGACGCAGTAATGTGTCCCATTTCTCAATTTCTCAACATTTGCTTGCTTACGCTCACTCATATTTCTCCTTTTCAAACTGGAACACATTACTTCGTCAAGCATCTCCCTTTTGGCACGACTTCCCTGCGGGGGCTGGGGCTTCACCTTCCTTTCATATGATTATTTATTTAACCAAATTGAGTGGTCAAATGGAGATCTTAAAAATATGTGTTAATGTTTAATTTAGGGATAACATAATTTTTTTCCAACACTCATTACCATCGAGTATTACCTGAACTTGTTTCTTGGTTTAAGTATCTTTGTTGAACAGAGAAATGGCATAGCTCTCTTTATACTATGTATCGCTTAATCTTAATGTATGTGTGTATGTATATGTGTGTTTATATGTGTGTATTTATATCCATGTATATGTATATGTATATGTGCATGTGTATGTGTGTGTATATATGCATGTGTGTTTATGTATGTGTGCGTGTATGTGTGCATGTGTAAGTATATGTATGGGTGTATGTGTATATGTGTGTGTACATGTATGTGTATTGTTCAGTCTGGCTTTCTTCTTGGAACTATGGTGCAGTAATTGATCTTCATTTTGTTTGTATATGATTAATTATGTAACTAATTGTTTATTTTCCTTTTTATTATAGCATTTCAAACTCACTCATAGATGAGGTGGATTGTTATGCTAATGATCTCCACAAGGAATCAAAACTCTGAATGAGGTCCTGACACAATTTCAGTTCGTTCGTCAATACTTTCACAACGACCAAAGTATATGTATTAAAAGCCTACCTCAAAGATGGACATCACAGAATTTACCCAATGTTTCAATGCTCTTTGAAGATTTATGTGAAACGTATAACACATAATAAAATATGATGATGTTAAATGAGACTGCCTGTTTTCTTAAACACACTGTTTATTCTCTTGAATTCTGTGTTTGATACTTTTACAGCGTCAATTACGAAGAAAGTGCAGATATGTTGCCTCTTGTTCAAAACAGTCATCATAGACTACCCCAGGTAATTCATTATTCATCTCTGACTGAAACAAACATATGAGAGTTAGGATTTATTTATTTATTTACAATACAATATACTCTGGTACCTCCTTAGGTATTCACACATGTGTTATATAATATTAATACCTGTGTGTGTTTTAACAGGAAAGAAGCACTCAAATGATTCAAGACCCCTCACTCTCTCACTCAAACAAACATTACATAATAAAATCTGTTGTACATATTTTAATGTGTAATATATTGCATGTTTTATGTATTAATTATATCTGTTTGGTTCATATTTATTTAATTTTAAATTACAAGAGGAGAATAAAGGGAAAAGAAAGGGGAAGTGAGCCCTAACCAACGACCCACCTGACTATGTTTGTGTGGGTGTGGGGAACGACCCCCTGTGCGGGTGTGGGGAAGTGTGGAGGGTGGGATGGGGAGGGGGCACACAAGGGGAGGGGATGATGGGGTAAATGGGTGTGGCTTGTGTGAGTGTGGCTTTCATAGGTGTGGCTTGAGTGGGTGTGGCTTGCATGGGTGGAGACAAAGAATGGGGTGGAGTGAATTTTTTACGTAAATAAACACGTTGTGTGTGGGGAACTAATAAACTAATCATTGTATGAGGGAGTATGGGTGTGGTGTATGGATTTGAATTGTGAGGGTGGAGTGGATTTATTCATTTAACATCTTTGTCTTTTGTAATTCTTGTGAATATAATCATCATCACACCATTTAAAAGCCTTTATCCCTGAGCAGGGGTCAGCTTTTTGCGGGCTCCAATCATGGTACCCTTTCTTTTGGCAATGTTTTTACGGCCGGATGCCCTTCATGGCGCCAACCCTTTAGTCACCTTCGACCCTGCAGGCATAATTACCAGTATACTGCTGCTCATTTTTGCCGACCTTCAGAAGGATGACAGGCTGAGTTAACCACCCTGATGCTAACTCAGCGGCCAGCGGGGCTCAAACTCAGGACCCCACGGATCCCAAGCCAACGCCTTAACCACTAAGCCACACCAGGCTCATTAATTCTTGTGAATATAATGAACCCAAGATTTATTCTCCCTTTACATCATATACTGTACTTTGTAAGTCCAAGGAACTGTATCTATTACATCAACAATTGAAAAAAGTAAATTTGTCAATAGCTTCGAATCACCATTTTTAAAGTGTGATTTCTACATATATATTCTAACATCACCAATCTCAAACTTTGGATTTCTCAGATTAATCTCCTTTCATATTATAATTTTGTAAATGTTTCTGATGGTTTTGATTTTGTGGAGGAATGAACCATTTTGTAATTATCTACAATGTCCTGAATTAATGATAACCATTGTTGAGAACCGAGTTGAGTGAATTTTTTGTATCGTCTCTCTTTTAAAGTGCAATTAAAATGTTCAATAATAACCGACTTTCCTTCATTAAAGGTGCTGGGTAATGTAGTACCGTTATCTTAAAGAAAATTCATAAATATTTTGTTGTAGAACTCTGATCCCTCATAACGCCACAATTTATTAGGTTTTCTCTTGCTTTTATTAAATATCTGTTGGAGGCTAACATAAGAGTATTACCTCTTTTGTTTCTCAACAAATGAACAACCCACACATTTCTACTCCTCAATCAATAACGGTTAAAGCATACTTGTACCCCATATAATATTGAGTTCAATCAAATCAGTGGACCAGATATAATCAACTTCTTTGGAATATACCTTCCTTCTATTAAACTTTGTGATTATTGGTTTATGTAATTCATCTGCCAATTGCTCTTCAATCTTAATGACATCATCAGAGCTTAATAGTGTTTTTGATAACCAAGTCCAATTCTCAATTTAGCACTGATCATCTTCTTCATGATGAACCTATTAACATTTTCTCTCAAGGTTGGATTTTGTATCAGACAGATTACACAACATTACTCGATCTGCTTCATGATTTTCTTCCAACATCGTGCTAATTCCATCCTCAATATCATGCTTCATACACACTTCATCAACACTATTTAGAGCAGGGGTTCTCAACGATGGGGGAATTCCCCCCCCCCCCCCGAGGGAAATTTTAGGTTCAGGGGGAATTGGGACCACAGATTGGCAGACTCAAACTGTTGGAATATATGCTCTTTCCACAAACTACAATTCTAAAATGTACATAATATACAGGACATCACACCTTATTGAATAAGGGTGATGTCCTGTAGTAAAGTACAATCTGTAGAATTGTAGTTTATTTTTAATTTAATCTGTGACATTCAATAAATTTATTGAATGTCACAGATTAAATTAAAAATAAGATAAATATTTCACTTTTTTATCTGTGGAATATTCCATTTATAGTTATCTTTGATTTATTCTTGTTTGTATTCACAGAATTTGGAGCCCATCATGAGTGTCAAAAAAGAGGGTACGATGATTCATATTATCAATATGGATTCACATCCATAATCATCAATGGAGAGAAAGGCCCAATGTGTTATTTGTAGCAAAGGTTGCCAAAAGTTCTCTGAAACCAACAAAGTTGAAGCAACATTTGCAGAATGTTCATCCTCAACACAAGGACAAGGACAAAGCTTTTTGGAACGTCATGGGAATGCTCTCAAAAAGATGAAGCTAGATTCAACAGGGGCATTCCAACAAATGAACCAAAATGTTATTGAAACTTCTTATGTCGTAGCACTGGAGATAGCAAAGCAGAAAAAACACATAAAATTGGGGAAACTTTGATCAAAGTTCAAGTCTGCAGCATTTGGCTTATTTTTAATTCAACTTGATGAATCGACTGATATGGCATCGTGTTCCCAGTTGCTGGTGTTTGCAAGATATGTTCACTCAGGTTCATTTAAAGAGGAGTTTCTCTTTTGTTCTCCTCTTGAAACAACTACCAAGGCCTCAGATATTTTGGAAAAGGTTTCATCTTTCTATGAATCAGAAAATATTTTGTGGGATAATGTCTGTGGGTGCTGTACAGATGGAGCACCAGCTATGTCGGGGACAAAATCTCAATTTCAAGTTTGTGTGAAAAAGCGAGCACCAAAAGTGAAAGGCATTCATTGTATGATCCATCATCATGCACTGGCTTCAGAAACACTTCCAGCTCCACGAGGGAAGGTTTTGGATCAAACACGTCAAATTGTGAATTTTGTCAAAGGAGGAGCTCTGAACTCACGACTTTTTAAGCAGTTATGTATTGACATGGATGCAGGCCATCATTAGCTTATTTTCCACACAAATATTTGATGGCTTTCAAGAGGAAATATAACTGAGTGAGTTTTCGAGCTTAGAGATGAGCTCAAATTATTTTTTGAAGTTCAGGATAAGATGGAATTTTTAGCCTGGCTGGATGATGAGGAATGGATCAAGCGCCTTGCCTATTTGGTGACATTTTTGAGCAGCTGAATAAACTGAATCTTCAGATGCAAGGAAGGAATACAAACATCTTAAAATTCATGGATTCCTTGAAAGCTTTCATAAGCAAGCTGGAAAATTGGAAGAGAAAGGTTAAGATCAAAAATGTTGCAATGTTTGAGAAACTGTCATCAATTCTTGTTGCTGGTGGTGAAGACCAAATGCTTCCAGAATTTGCAAAAAATGAAATTTTGCAGCATTTCACAGCAATGGAAAATTAATTCAGCTGATATTTTCCTGAACTCAGTGTTGAGGAGTTGGATTTAGTGCGAAATCCATTTAAATTGTCAGTTGAAAAAGTTGCTGATGATTTTGAAGATGAATTTCTGAAGCTGAACACTGATTCGGGAGCAAGAGATATGGTCGATGAGAAATCAATCACAGGATTTTGGCCCTTGATGTGCGATTCCGACCCAAAAGTGGCAGAAAGAGCAATCCATGCATTGCTTCCATTTGTGTCGACATATCTTTGTGAGTCAGGCTTTTCAACTATGTGGCAATTGAAAACGAAGCAACGAAGTAGATTGGAGGTTGAAAATGGCCTGCATTGTGCCCTTTCAAGCACTCCTCCACGTATCCAAGAATTGGCGAAGAAAAAAAACAATCACAGGTTTCTCATTGACTGCAATCTTCATAAGAATAAAATGAATTACAATACCCT
This sequence comes from Eptatretus atami, assembly GCA_035128595.1. Classification (NCBI taxonomy): domain Eukaryota; kingdom Metazoa; phylum Chordata; class Myxini; order Myxiniformes; family Myxinidae; genus Eptatretus; species Eptatretus atami. The sequence continues at coordinate 191,432,739 of CM068953.1, read as the reverse complement.
GGTATTCTGTTGAACTTTTTGTTTATTGTAGTATGCTTCAGTAACTTTAGTCTGTTAAGTAATTAGTTACAAATATATAAGAACTACTTTTATTCAAGTTTTAAAATCCAGCAACATTTTATATTGCTATTAAACTTGTAAAACTCCACTATAAAAATAATCCAATAAATGAATATGTACTCATATAGAAAAAATAAAAGATTTTCAATATTATATGCATATTATTTGGAATGCACCTTTTGAGTCAGCCAATCTTGGAAAGGGGGGCATGACATTCTGATATATGGTGAAAAGGGTGCATGGAGCAAAAAGGTTGAGAACCACTGATTTAGAGGATTAGACCAAGGTTTCGGATTGTTAGCGTAATCTAATCTTATATCCAAGTTTTCAAGGAGCACAAAAAGAATACCCTGGTAGATATAATTCCCTTGGTGTTCCAGTTGAAATTTACTCTCCAATAATAACTTTTGTATATCTCCCCCACGTTTTTGTTTGGAGATTAATTTACTCTTTTTAGAGCCACACACCGAACATATCCCTTTTTATTTAACCATATTATTTTTACTTTCAAAATAAAAGATTTTTTAGGATTGGTTTTCCTTTTACATTTGAGGCAATAACTCAAATATTTTTGAGAAAAATTCCTACAGAGTGTGAAAAACATTGTTTCCAACATATACATTTGAATCTTAATTACTAAAACATAAAGAATCATTAGAAATGCCCTCACTCTCAAATCCATTTATTTAAGAAAAATAATGTAAAACTTTAACCAATGTAAATAACACCAACATCATCAATAATACAATCTTTTCCTTCTTTCTCTGCTTTATCTCCACTTTCTCATCTAAATCCATGACCTGAAATTGATGTTAACACTCTTCACCCATATATTTTTGATAGACTTGTTAATTCTTTGTTTTCCTCCTCAGTATGTTGAGATTGATATATTTTTTGTAATACCTCCAATCTTTTTCTAATCTAACAACTGTCCATATTATTATTCACTCTCTTTCCTCCCTATCTCTCTCCTACCTTGCCTCCTTCTCCATTTTCTCAATTGCCAGTAGTGTCAAAAGGGAGGCTTTGACGCAGTAATGTGTCCCATTTCTCAAAGTCACAATATTAACTTAGTTATACATTAAAGCAAAATTAACAACATTAGGCCAATGTTTTGTATAAGAAACAGAAGGGCGCAAATAATGGAGAAGAATCTAATGGACGATGAAATTACTCTGGAAGAAGCACAACATGTCGTCCAATATCGGAAACTGCGGAGGGCTGTGGTTTGGGCCTTATGCTGCATAGCAGCTGAGTGATAAAAACCTTCAGAATAATTGTCTTTATTCACTTAAATAACAAAACTAATGCAAAAATGTCACATGAAAAGAGAAGAAATATTGTACTTTTAACAATAAACAAGTTGTATATGAATGAGAATATTTAACCATTTTTCAAAAGCTGGAGATCCAGCCACAACCAGTACATTGAAAACTTTGAAAATACACAAAGATAAATGATGGAATGAAAATAGGTTTTTGCCTCGACTTTCAATCCACATCAGCATTAAGTATTAAAAAGTGGTTTAAAACCGACATAAGTCATGCAATTTACTCCTTATTCTTTTTCCACAGTTTGAATGTGGAATAACATTTTGGGACAAAAATACAACCCAGAATCCCAAAGGCAGTAGCAAGGAGAGCAAATATTTCAGAGGCGGTGGAATATTTTCCCTGTGTACTTGCATAGGCTGGAACAAAGGCCAAACAAATGAGAGAGCAGACAAGCATACTGAAGGTAACAAATCTTATCTCACTGAATGATGGGGAAAGTTCAGAGATTTTCATAGAAAAACATAAACATAGAAAAATCAAGAGTCCCAAATAAGAAAAAGTACTGATTGGCCAAACAGGTGATGAATTTCGACACTCCAATATGATGGTTCCTGGATTTGACAATATATTTTTCATTGACTTTGTGGGGTTCCATAAGACCCAAGAAATACACAGTAACAGTTGAGGGCACACACCCAGCAACATGAAAACTTGTGGATTCACTCTTCTCAACATTATCCAGAAATTAATATCTGGAAGTGGACCTGGAAAAAAGTTAAGTTTAGTTAACTCTGATGAGATAATATAATATGTTTATTGAAAGGAAGAAAATTATCATTTGTATTTCTGATAAAGATAACAAATTCTGAAGTAGAAAGGACATGTCAACTGAGCAAACAAGGTGTCTCATTGTGTTGCACTCAGTTGTCTCATTGTGTTGAACTCCTGGTGTTATCTAATCTGTATTTGAGGTGCCATTTGATGCTCTTCGATGAGATGAGGATTGGGGATCCATTATGGAACACACATTTTTTTTAAGATTCTCATGTACAAAACACAAAAGTAAAGATGTCAGGTGATGACATGAAGAGCAAGTGTTTTCAGTGCAAATTTGTGAAAAAAAGCAAAACCATTAATTTTGTGTCAACGTGACTAACTTCATCATTATACTTCCTATTGATCCCAAATAAGCAATAGGCTCAGAAAATGTCTCCATCACGAGTTTGAATCAGATGATAATTAATCGCTTTTAAATATTGTGTTATTCACCGCAACCATTTTGTAAAAACAACAAAGGGATGCATATTAATTGACTGTCAAATCATCAATAATTGCCTCATTTAAGGCAGCAGTGAAAAATCTTACCTCTTGTTTGCAAAAGCATTTCATAGGTTCTGCTTATAACACAAGAAATGACAAACACAAGGGAAGTGGAGCCAAGTGTTTGCCTTATTGGACAGGTTGCATTTGTTGGTTCACCGACAAAACTAATCGTACAAACAAAGCAACTTGTCAGTGCCAAAAGTAAAAGTCCAATTCCAATTCGCATCTCATGAAGCAGATACATCATCACACTGATGACCATTGTGAACACAAGTCCCACTGCAGTACATGCCAGCAGTGTAACACTGAGGGGGTCTGAAAAGTCTAAAAACTCAAAAGGCATCTGTACACAACCATTATTTTCCTTTGTGGACCAGAAGATCTCTGGACAAGAAAAGCAGTTTGAGGAATCTACACACAATTCAACAAAATATATGCATGAATCACATAATATTTACTTTGACATTCTTTTGCAAATAATTCTCACAAAATTGTCAGACTTCGATTCGTATATCGGAGCCCCAGATTTGTATTTTCTTTTGAAAGAGGACACATTCCCAAAAACTTCCTTTTTCCAGCTTATTGTGACCCATCTCAGCCCTTCTCCACCTCTCTCTCAACCCCTTTTGATTGATTGTTATCACTTGGTTTGTTCCATTTCTGTTTCATCCCAGCTTTCCCCTTCCTTTCTTACTGTATTGCAACTTGTGTGCAGCTTCGTTGCAACACAGCTGCGTTGTGTGAGGAAGTGTAAGTGAGCGCCGTCGGATTTTCGTTTTTGACAAAATGACGGAAAAAACTTGAACAACGCTACTGCATCAAATTTTGTGTAAAGCTTGGCGATTCCCAAGTGGAAACGATCCACAAGATTCAACAGGCCTTCAGGAACGAAGCAATGGGCACCACACAGATAAAAGAGTGGTACAACTGCTTCAAAGATGGTCGCACATCAGTGGAAAGTGAAGCACGTTCTGGTAGGCCATCAACATCCCGGAATTAGATCGTCATTGACCAAGTGAGGACCCTGCTGATGCAGGATCGTCGAATCACGATCAGAGAACTTGCAGACGAGGCGGGCGTCCGCATTGGATCCGTTCATTCCATTGTGACTGAGGATTTTGGCTTAAGGAGAATCTCAGCGAAGTTCGTGCCAAAGCTGCTAACGATTGAGCAGAAGCAACTCCGTTTGGAGATCGCACAGGACATGCTGGAGACTGTGAACAGCGATCCCAACTTCTTCAACACAGTGATCACTGGCGATGAGACCACACTGATCCGTCATTTTGTCAAAAACGAAAATCCGACGGCGCTCAATTACACTTCCTCAATCATCTGTGGTCTGTCGGCGAGTGACAGCTTCTGCAGGCGGGAAAATATTCACGCATACGGATTAAGATCGCCTACATATGTGCACCAAACCACGCCTCCCGAGCTTCATTTGTTTACGCACGAAAAATTAAGGTTGGATACTTTTTGAACACACCTCGTATATAAAGTTGTAGTGTATGTTTGTTTGTCCTCTTATAACTCGATAACTACGCATCCCAGAGCAAAACTAGAGACATATTCGGAATCACCACTTCTCACAGGTACTACAGCACACCTTAGCTGTTAAAAAAAACGAAAATAAAACCGTCGATTTTTTGGGGCCGTTTCAATTTTTCTGCCTCAATTGATTGATTTTCCGCATCGCGACTTTTTATATTCACAACCTGATCAAAATAAGACAAAGACAGACCAGTGAACGTTTACAAAGTTTCTGATCAAAGTTTGACTTTCTGATTTTAGATTCCCCGAAAAAGGAAGAGCAACATTGGTCCCAAGGCAGCTGAAGCTAATGGGAAACACACTAAGAGACAACAGAAGACTGAATAGGAGCAAGATGCCAGGCTAAATGAATAGGCACAGCGCCAACAGCAGCAGCGACAAAATGAGACTGAAGAGGAGCGATCAGCCAGGCTCAATGAACAGGTTCATCGGCAACAACAGTGGCAAGCAAATGAGACTTAGGAAGAGTGTGATGCAAGACTTGATGCAATGCATCACCGCACTGCAGAAGCACGAGCATTGGCCCTGGCACAAGAGCACAACAATGCCAACAGGGTGGCATTCATGTATGACCCGGCTGACCCAACAACTCATGCAGACATCGGCTGAATGGACCAAGTCTGCACCCACTGCTCTGCTTACAAGTTCAAGGGAGAGACCAAAGTTGTGTGCTGCAGCAATGGCAAGGTCGTCATTGAGCCCTCTCCTGCCATTCCTCCCTTGCTGAAGAATTTCTCTCAGGCGAAGGTCCCCTCAGCAAGCACTTCCTTGACAACATTCGGACGTATAATGGCAGCTTTGCGATGACGAGCTTCGGGCACAAGGAAGCTGAAATCCAGGGCTGGAACCGAGAATCCGGATCCAAGGTCAAGTGTTCCACCGCATTGGCAGCTTGCTCCCGCCTGAAGCGGGCCAGTCAAAGTTCCTACAGGTCTACTTCCTGGACTCGCATGCCAAGGAGCTGGCTGCCAGGAACCACAGCGGCCACAAACCACACATCCCTGAGATGCTCACAAAGTGGTTTCATGAGAATGACCATCTGGTCCATGAGCTCAAGACTCCAAGAGATGTTCTTTCAGAAGGAGGCAACTCTGAAGAGTGGCAGCTAATCAGCAGAGAGAACAAGCAACCGCAAGGAGAGCACACACACCACCACAACACCCAGTCTGCACCAGAAGTCGCCATCCTAAAGGACAATGAGCCAACAGAACCCAGAGACAATGTCCTCAGACTTCACGATGGGGCACGTAAAAGGATCACTGAGCTGCATGTATGTTATGATGCACTCCAGTATCCCATAGTGTTCCCATATGGAACAGATGGCGACAGAATCCATCTGGTGGCCAGGACTGCGACTGGACAGGATGGACGAAAACTCACACAGCTGCAGTACTACAGCTACCACATCATGGTGAGAGAGAGCAACCACATACTGCAGATGCGCCGACTCTTTCAGCTGATTCTGGTCGATGTCTACTGCATGATCGACACAGAGCGACTGGGCTTTATCTGCCGGGAGCAAAAGAACTTGCTTGCTGATAACTACGACAACCTCCGTGACAGCCTCATAGCCAGCTATGGTGACCCTCGCAATGTTGGACATTGGGCTGAGATGGATGCATGAGAAACAGAGTGAAGCCATGGCCTATGTGCGACACATGGGAAGGCCTGACTTCTTCATCACGATGACCACGAATCCCAAATGGACCGAGGTCCAGGAAAACCTCCTGCCAGGACAAGAGCCTCATGATCGCCCAGACTTCATTGCCCATGTCTTTCGCCAAAAGAACAAGAATCTCATGGAGCTTCTAAAGAAGGGAGCTTTTGGGAAGATGAGAGCCTTCCTGTACACCATTGAATACAAGAAGCATGGTCTTCCTCATGACCACATCCTCCTGTGGGTCACTCCAGAGGACAAGGTCAAGCCCGAAGACATTGACCTGGTTGTCAGTGCTGAGATTCCCAACAAGGAGCAAGATCCAATGCTGCACAAGATGGTCATGGCACACATGATCCATGGTCCATGCGGAAACCTCAACCAGAACAGCCCTTGCATTAAGGACCGCAAGTGCTCAAAGGATTTCCCAAATCCATTCCTGCAGAGCACTGAGCAAGGAAATGACAGCTACCCCAAGTATCTCCATCTCAAGCCAGAAGATGGTGGTCACACCGTTGAGATAAAGATTTGCCAGCAGGGAAAACGGGTGGTACAGGTAGTCACCAACCAGTGGGTGGTAACCTAAACCCGTTCCTCCTCCGCCAATTCAATTGCCACATAAACGTTGAGATCTGCTCCAGCATCAACAGCATCAAGTATATCACAAAGTATGTCACCAAGGGGACCGATCAGGCAGTGTTTGAACTGCAGCGAGCCATTGAGGAGGCCGGAAACCGTCAAGTGGATAGGGTAGCTCAGTTCCAGAATGCATGCTATGTCAGCAGCAGCGAGGCAGTTTGGAGGATCCTGGAGCAGCCAATTTCCGAGCATCTCCCTCCAGTCATTGGCCGAGCCGTTCACCTCGAGAATGGCCAGCGAGTCTACTTCAATGTAGACACTACCGTTGAGAGGGCACAGCGACCACCACCAGCCACTACGCTGACTGCCTTGTTCGACTTCTGCAGTCATGACGATGTTGCAGTCAGGACGACCAAACCAGACACAATCACAATTCCTCCTGGACTGGGCAAGGTTCTCTCCACACTGGAGGAGCTCAATGCTGAAGTCTACCCTTTGCTTGACCACAAATGGTGTCAGGTCTGAGTGGCTGGCTGAGCATGCAATTCTCTATCTGCTGAACACCAATGTCAACTAGCTCAACAACTGGCTCATGCAAGAGTTCCCACGTGAGGAGAGTATCTACAAGTCTGTGGACAGGGCCATCTGCGACGAGGAGCAGTCACTTACCCTGGTGAGCTGCTCAATTCTCTCGAGCTTTCACGAATGCCAACACACCTCTTCAAGCTGAAACTCGGTGTGCCAATCATGATCTTGCGAAACATGGAGCCACCCAATACCACAAATGGCAGACGCTGCATCATAACCCGCCTGGATGCCAATGTCATTGAGGCAACCATCTCCAGTGGACCATACAAAGGAGAAGTCGTTCTTCTGCCGAGGATCCCGCACAATCCATCCGACTCCGAGCTGCCCTTCCAGTTTTGTCAACTCCAGTTTCCCTGCAAGCCATAATTTGTGATGACGATCAACAAGGCTCAAAGTCAGACGTACAGGCAATTGGTGTCGACCTCTCTGTCCTGTGCATTTCCTATGGCCAGCTGTATGTTGCTGCCTCTTTGACCGGCAGTGCAGTGAAGCTCAGCATCCTGGCACCCAACAGTCAGACATGTGATGTGGTCTTCCCCGAGGCATTGGAGCACTGATGATGAATGCTGACAATGACAAAGAAATGCAAAATGTGTCCAAATTCAATTTGATATATATTAAGCACCACAGTTTACCCCTTTCTTATTCCTATTTTTTCCCTGGGGAACGCTGGTACTCCAGCTAGTATGTACATATATATATATATATATATATATATTATATATATATATATATATATATATGGTGTCCCAAAAAAATATACAACTTTTAAAATGCTTCGATTGATCCTAAAAAAGCAGTAATTTTGTCAATAATGCTTCATTTCTTATTGCAGAGACCCTGAAGTTTATTTTGATACCGAGCAAGCGCCAGAAAAATGCCAAGACTTGACCGTACAACAATGGACGAAAATTGTTGAACTTTGGCACCAGACGAAAAGTGTCATACAGGTGCAACGTCTTTACTCGAGACATTTCAGTATTCACTTGCACCATGCACCAAACTTTCGGACAATAAAGTGCACCATCGCAAAGTTTACCAATGTGGAACCATCTGTGACCTTCACAAGGGTCACAGTGGTCGGAAGAGACAGGTCGTAGTGAAGAAAATGTGGAAATGGTGAGACAGGCGATCGTTCAGAGTCCAAAAAAATCGATTTGACGACTTTCTGCCGAGACAAACATTCATAAGAGCACCGTTCAGAGGATCCTTCGCCAAGACATTCATGCCTTTCCATACAAAATTCAAACGGAAACGGTGCTTACTGATCAACAGAAACGCAAACGACGAGACTTTGCAAATTGGTTCTCAGGAAAGTTGGAGGAAGATGCAGACTTCCTCAAAAAACTTCACATGACGGACGAATGCCATGCTCACTTGTCCGGGGAGGTAAACAAGCAAAACTTTCGGTATTGGGGAACTGAAAATCCTGGTAATGCATCAACTAACTGGTGCCTCGATCTGTTTCAAAGTCACCATGTGGGTGGCGGTTGGTTGGTATGGGATAATTGGTCCATACTTCTTTGAAGATGACCAGGGAAGCACTTGCACGGTAAACCAGAGGAACTATCACGAAATGATTCAGGAATTCTATCTGCCTGAGCTACTACTCAGCCCGTAGGAGAAACAACCGATCCAGATGAGAACCCAGTGATTCCAGCAGGATGGGGCACCACCCATACAGCCAGGGAAACAAGGCATTTTCTCAACTAACATTTTGAGGCCGCTTTATCTCCCTCTACGAAGACGTTGAGTGGCCACCGTATTCCCCTGACCTTACTCCTCCAGACTTCTTCTTGTGGGGGTATCTCAAGGACAGGATCTATGGAAACCCTAGGCCTCAGACTCTTGACCAGCTGAGGAAAACATCCACCGAGAAATCCAGAACATTCCTCAGGAAACGTTTCCCAAAGTGATGGAGAACATGACAACGCGTTTGCAGGCAGTGATCGGACAACGTGGAGCCTACGTCGAACATGTGGTCTAAAAGAAAACGACGATTCTATACCAAAATTTAAATTTTGATGGCAATTTTACATTTGTACAATAAACTTCAACCTTTCAGCTTTCTATCCAGCCATATGTCTTTTTAAAAAATACATGTTATGACCATCCTTTTGCAGATGAAAAGTTGTATATTTTTTTGGGACACCCTGTAAATATATATATATATATATATATATATATATATATATATATATATATATATATATAATATATATATATATATATATAAATAACCAGAAACATGAGGAGTGTGAAAAGCATTCCACTGATCCCCAGTGGACATAGTTCACACCAAAGCATTGCCTCCAACACCAAAGGTTTCATACTGGTGACTGTGTCAAAGAGACAATGATTATATAGACATCATCAGTTAGACATCATCAGTTAAACATTAAAGGAAATCACCAATCTGGATTTTGGGCTTATCTGTCCTCATCAGGATAGTATTCCAATAAACATCTAACCATAGATGACAACATTTGTCGTTTATACATCAGACGAATCTCCTGATTGTTATGGTGAGCATCGCCTCGGATTATGCCTCACACGGTAAAACTGCATAATTCACACAGAAAAAGCATCTGTCTGCCTCCCAGACAATTGTTTCTGCTAATGCAAACCATCAACCAGAAGGCACGTGATGTGACCAGCGAGAAATGGAAACATGAGGAGTGTGACGAGCACTCTGCTGATCCCCATTGTGTGGACTTTGTCCAATGGGGATTATATATATACATACATATGTTGACTTTCCTTCAGTCTATTATTTCCATCAGTTTGCACATTGTGCCAATCCCATGATTTCAACACAAAATAAGATAATCCTGAGATGGCCTATTGGTATTGCAATTTTAACCCACAGCCAGGGATGGAGGACACCAAGGTTTAAATCCCATACACCAATTGTGTTTTCCTATTTCTACTTTCATCCTTGTCATTCAAGTAAAAGTACCACAGTGTCTTTGTCTGTTCTGAAACTTATGAACAAGCTTCTCAATGAGACTTATGTTACAGACAAATAAAAAGACAGGTTAAAAAACGTTGCCAAAATGTGGACATATATGTGTAATTATTAATTAGAATGGCATACCAGTTGTGTTAGAGTATGTTCCATCACCACAGGGAATGCAGTCAAAACAACAGAAAGGTTCCCCTTTTTGTCTGACTTTTCGTGTACTTGGCTTGCAAGGATTACTGCACACAGACCATGGAACCTGTGAAACAAAATTCATGATTCCGTGAACACGAGGCCTTAATTTTTAGCTTTTCTGGAATTTACATTCCAGAGAAGGTATTTTCATCGTCCGCCGGCTGTTCATCTGTAAGTCTCCTTTTTTGACTTCTCCGGCTAAACCGCTAGGCCGATCCAGCTCAAATTCTGCAGCAAACTTCCTCTCCTGACTGGTAACTGATGACAAAGTATGTCAAAATGGCCGACATAGTAAATTTCTTCAAAAATCTTCTTCTCCAGACCCACCAGTCAAAATGCTTCCAAATTAGTGGAACAACATTAGGACAGGGTCTTGATGTTAAATTTCAGAGGCCATGCCGATCACATCACCGGAAGTGTGTCAAAATGATAGTCCTTGCAAATTCCTTCCAAAATCTTCCTCACCAGACCCACCATTCAGAATTCTACAAAATTTGGGTTACAGTATTAGGCTAGCGCCCAGATAATCTACAGGATCAGTGGTCCTCTTTTTACTTTTAAACAAGGTCAACATCATTTGCAAAGATGAAAATATAAACCAAATTTGTGATCAATCTCATAAACAATGGCTGTTTATACCAACTTCCACAAATGAAAACATTTATAAACTACATATCACAGACTACTGAAGAAGTACTTTCCTTGTGTGTTCCATCATTCCATGAGATCGTTTTGTTGATAATATGGAGTTGCTTCTCCGGAGGACCTGATGTCTTAAAATCACCAACAACTTTAAAGTGCACTTGACCATTCTCATCTAATTGCCAGTTAATCAATTCATACGAGTTTCCAGATGGATCTCCATTTTTATCAAACTTCACCAAATCACCGAGATTGTTGACAAATTCGACATTCCTGAGATAAAACAAAAGCTAAAACTTGTGTGAATGCATTCATTGGTGAAGATGTACACATCAATATGCATACAATACAATGCCTATATGATATCATACTCATACATGATAACCCTTCAATCAACAAAAATATAATTATAATCAGAAATTACAAAAATGTTATGGATTCACAAAAACAGGAACATGCACATCCTACAGGAAGGAAACAAAATAGTGTACAGAAATAAAAAAAGAAACAAACAAGAAAGATGTTGTGCATAGAACGATACTTGCAAAATCTATGAAACAAATTTGACCTTCAAAACAATTGGTGGTTGAATTTGATGACCAAATATGCAAATGCGTTCAAATTTCAAGTCAATCAGATGAAAATTGACAGTTTTTGAAATTTGCCCTGTATCGACTTTTTGTCCTATGTTGACCTTTTGGCCTATATTGACCTTAAATATTCTTACTTGTTGAATTCAGTTACCTGATATGCAAATCCTCTTCAAATTTCAAGTCAATGGGATGAAAATTGATAATTTTAGAAATTCTACCTAAGTTGATGACCTTTGGCCTATGCTGACATGTTGGTCTATGGTGACTTCAAAAATCATTGGTGGTTGAATTCAGTAACCTGAAATATAAATCATCTTCAAATTTTACGTCAATCGGATGAAAATTGATGATTTTAGAAATCTCACCGAGGTTGTTGACCTTTGGCCTAAGTTGACCTGAAAATAATTGGTGTCCGAATCCACTGAACAAATGTGCAAGTCCTCTTTAAATTTCAAGTCAATCAAATGAAAATTGACAATTTCAGAAATGTGGCCGATGTTGATCTTTTATTCTATGGTCAGGTCATGTATGAAAGAATGAGCCAGAGCAGCGTATCGCTGCATCCACTTTCTGCCGGTACTCCAGTGGCCTCCGTGTGGCAATCCCCCAGGCAGATGTCTGGCCGATCCCCATCTCCTTGAGATGCTGATCAATCTGCTGCAACCATGAGGCACATTGAATTCAATGATCAAATATTCAAATCCTCTTAAAATTTCAAGTCAATGGGATGAAAATTGAGGATTTTAGGAATTCCACCCAAGTTGTTGAGCTTAGGCCGATGTTGACCTCAAAATTAATTGTCTGGTTGAATTCAGTCGAAAATCATTGACCTTTGACCTTAGAGCATTGGCCTGTATAACCTCAAAAATAATTGATGATTGATTCCCTAACCCGATATGCAAATCTCGTTTAAATTTCGAGTCAATCGGATGAGCAATTTGAGGTTGTTGAACTTTGGCCTATGTTGACATTTTTACCAAGCAATTTTGGCCTAAAGAATGCATAAATCAAAAAAATTACCAAACAACAACATCTCAAAAATGAAGTGAAAATATCCTGGAAGTTAAAGAGATCCGAAATTGCTCCAGTGATTAATGTAGCAATAGTAATGATGAAGAAGAACCAAACAAGATCTTACCAGAGAGTTGGTGTCAAAGCCACCCAATGCTCGCCGTTTATACATTTATCGTTTTCAAAAAAACTAGTCTAATAATATTTTTTTTTATAAGCATTGCAGTGAAGTCTGATCCAAATAATTTTAAAGCAAATACGTATTTGAATATTGTAATCAGTAAAAAATAGTGTGGTAGATAAAAAAATTAGAAAGGAAATAACTTGCCACAAAAACTTTAACATTTTCACGCTCACGCTGACGCTGACGCTCACGCTCACGCCGGGGGTATCGCAATAGCTCTCTGTTCTTCGAACAAGGCGAGGAAAAAAAACATTCCTGGGAATATTCCTGCAAATGAACTGCAGTTAGAAGCTATCTGGGGCTCAGTGATGATCCTCAAGAGAGCCCTCAGAACAAAACTTGGAAAACAAAACTTCACAGCTTGGTCTATGATTCATCACCACTCTACCAACGGAGTGGATACTTCGACAACAGGGAGGGCTCCGTTCCACCTTCTGAAATAGCATATGGAGATAACCAATAACCCTCAACCACAACCCCCCCCGCCCCCCCCCACACACACACCACACACACACACACACACACACCACACACACCGGTGCCAAGTGCCCTTGTGGTACTACAGATTATATACATACACACACGTGCAAATACACACGCCTAAAGTACTTAAAAACGACAAAACAGAAAGATGTACCTTTAAACAGAGTTCTTTGATAGAGGAGTTCAAGTGGGAAATTCGCGAAATTCAATTGAAAAATACCTCAAGCCAAAAAAACAAAATGTTGGTCTATACTCTATGCCTTCATACAAGAAGAAACATGGAGAACACGTGATCGGATGGACCATTTTATACATTATGTATATATTATAATATATATATATCTATAATATATATATATATATATATATATATATATAATAAATATATGTATATTATATATACAGTACTTAGTTGACAGAGACAGAGACAGCACGGAACACGATAGAGGAACTTGGTGATGCCTCATAAAAAAAAATTGTTGTCCAGTTTCCAGTCACCCATTTGAGGCAGGACAAAGCTGGAGGAGAAATGGTTCAGTGTAGATTGATAAGGTTTATTCTGTGGCTAAAGAGATGAAGCCATGAGGTGTGGCAGAAATGGAAGATGAGGAGACCAGAACTTTTTCATAAGAAAGGAGGCAAATTAAGAGAATGTGAGCTGATGGAGATGTAGAAAATTAAGGTTAGAGGCAAACAAGAGCACAATAATTTCCAAACAGAATGGAGAGTAAAGGGATCAATATCTATACCCTGAGAGTAAAGAAGAGGAAAGTTAGGACCATAGTAATGTTGTGGTCTTTCACTCAGAGCAAGTTCAAAGAAATCGTGTATTTGTAAAGGTCTATTTTATTTGGGTGGTGCATAAGGAACTGACAGCTTCTTCAATCACTCCTGAAAATATAATAAAAATAACCAGGGTTACGTGCATGAAGTAAAAACACACCTACTTTTATAATTCAAAACACCTCACTGCATGGGAAAACTTGGGGACAGGAATACTGCACTGCACATAGAGGGGACTTGTAATATCCTCTCCCTCCTGGAATGGCGCGACACGATACACATTTACAGAGAGAACTTGCGTCTCCCCCTCCAACACCCCCGAACCCCCAGACCACAGGCAAAGATAAAAACACCCATCTGCGACTAACTGGGGTCATGCTGATCCGATGTAGCAAGTCTGGATGAAGTCGGCTCAGAACTGTAGGAGGAGTAGTGGAACAAACAAATACACACACAAACACCAGTACGTGAATTATAGTATGCATATAAATTAATGAACAAAGTATCTTCATTTTAATGCAGCAAAACAAAAAAGTTTGATCGAACAACATTCTCACCTGCCAGGGTTCAAAGCTTCGAATATCTCCACAAGTAATATTTAATAAAATGCCGTTAATTTGCACACAGGACTGAAGGTTGTGTAAAGCCTTTGCAATCGCATACACGGCCATGTATATGTTGTAACTGACTCGAAGATGAGATACATCAGTAAGCTCTGTATCAACTGCTTCCAAATTTTCACTTCCTGTGCACAGTTGTGAAGTCCCATCATTTGGACTCCATGTGCAACCAAACGTCTGCTCCCAAAATTCCAACAAGAATATGTTCACTGATGCCTTTTCCTTCCCATACACAAGCTTCATTTTGGTATGAAGAATGTCTGAAGCAGTTGATTCTTGATTCATTATTGTGGAATCAGTTTGGTTCAGATTTAACTTTTTGCTTACTTGATTGTTTAAATTTTGGTGATTTGTCTGCTTCATCGATACAAAGAGTAAACAGTATATTAATAACAAACTTTTCTTGAACAAATCAACAACCATAATAGTTTAATTTTTCATAATTTCATTAGAAACTCTGTTAGTCCTTCTCACAAATTTTGATTTCATGTTAAATAAAGTTTTGTTGAAGTTGAAGGCTTCCCATCTTGGGGATAAAATCTTTTTTACTTTTTATATAATATCTGCAAGAAAGTTCATGCAATTTTTATTTTATACTTGCCATTCCATTCACATTCAGACGACTTGGTCTGAGCTGAATGAGGAAGTCATGGAAACCTGGAATGTATCCCTGGCTTAAAGCAAAACCAATTGTGCCTTCAAACATATTGATGGTATCCTGGGCAGAAATTATTGAGGAAACAATCCAACTTTCACTTGCAATCCATTGTTTCTTTGTGATATTTTGCCGTAACATTTCTCCTATGATTGGCACAAAATCTGGGACAGAAGTAAAAGCTAAGATAACTTTTGCTTTCGTCTTTGCAATCTCCTCTCCTGATTGATCAAAATACAAATTATTGATCAGTTTATAATTCTCATCAACAGAATTGATCCGGACGTTGTTACTTATATGCTGTGTACACCATTTTTAGTCATTCAAGCCTGGAACAATAAAAACAATTACCTCCACGACCTAATGTGGATGGAGGTTATGTTTTCACCCAATTGCTCATCTGTTTGTTTCTTACTTGTGAAATTGAAGACTCGGAGTGAAACAAAGAGTAATCGACAGCTGTTTTGCCGAGTGCTGCAGGTTTCTGATTAGCTCCTTGGATGGGAGCAAAACATCATCCAACCCTCTCATCAACTGGAGGTCAGACTGTTGCAACCCGTCAGTGACTGCCCACATATCCTGCAGCACCTCAGTCAGGAACTTGATGGCCAGGTTGGGTCAAGCCTCTTCTTCCTCCTCTTCACTGCCTTCCTCCTCCTCCTCCTCCTTCTCCTCCTCCTCCGCCTCCTCAGAAAACTTTATGATGTCCTCCAACTCCTTCTCAGTCAGCTATTCCCAATGCGAGGCAGTGAGCTTCTCCAATTATTCAGGTTCCACATCATCGAGGCCTTCCCCTCCTAACGCCCATGCCAACCCAGCAGTTTTTCGCCTCTCTTCCGTGATATCGGGAAAAATCTCTGAAGTTGTTGACTACCTGTGGCCATAAGTTTTGACAGCTAGCATTGATGGTGAAGGCCTTCACTTCAACCAGTGGGTCTTTGATGGCACTGATACAGTGCAGGAGCTATGTTGAAGTCCTTCCGACATTTCCCAATGGCAGATTTGGGGTCAGACTACATTGCATCCAAGATATTATGGAAGGTGCGGAGGGTGCAAATGTTTCGAACGTCAAAATTACTCCTTGGTCGAGTGGTTGGAAAAGGAAGGTGGTGTTCGGTGGCAGGAAGATGACCTCGACATTGGTATGTGCCACTTCCAGCACCTCAGTGTGGCCAGGAGCATTATCCACCAACAGAAGAACCTTGGAGAAGAGGTTCTTTACTGCCAGGTACCTCTCCACTTGAGGGACTAAACAGTTGTGGAACCAATCCATGAAGATGGCAGCTGTTACCAACACCTTTCTGTTGGCCCTCCAAAATATGGGCAGAGTGTGCTTCTTTTTGCCCTTAAGAGCAGGAAGGTTTAAGGAATGGTACAGCATAATCAGTTTAATCATGTAATCCCCTTTGGCGTTGGTGCAGAGGAGAAGAGATATCCGGTCCTTTGCTGCGTTGAACCCTAATGCTTTCTTCTCTCACTTTGAGATGAAAGTTCTCGAGTGCATTTGTTTTTCCAGTACAGGCAGTCTCGTCTGCATTGAAAACCTGCTCTGGTACATACCCCTTCTCCTCGATGAGCTGCGCAAATTGAGCAGGGAAGGTTTCAGCTGCCTCGTGGTCCAGTGAGGCATGCTCGCCCGAGAGCTTGACAGTTTGGAGACCACATCACTTCTTGAAGCGGTTAAACTATCACGTGGGCGCTTGGAAGGTACTGGGGCCACTCGTTCCTGCATCACTCATTCCAGAATCACTCGTGTTTGCAGCAGCACCGGTGCCAACCAGATTATCGGTGACACACTTTGCCTTTTGAGGAATCAGAGGTCCCCTTAAATAAATGTTACTCTGGACAATGTCCTGGAACCACACACTTAAAGACATATAGGTGAATATCCCTAACATGGGGAACCACATTGGTGCTGGATACTGCACTCGCCACGACACTTTCATCAATTGCCTTTCATTTGTTTTTTTCAATGTAATGACAGTCAACTCATTCACACCAAAATGTCTGGCCACAAAGGCTGCAATCTCACCTCTTGAGAACCGGTCTAGTAGCTCAAATTCTGGCTTAGACTCATGACGTTTTTTCTGCCTCTTTTGAGCAGACACATCTCCTGCACTACTCTTGTGCTTCGGAGCAATTATCGAACAATGAGTGGAAAAAGTCCACGAGCAAGAGGAATCAGAGCAGGTCAAGGCAGCAGGATGAACAATGAGCGCAAAATGTCCACAAGCGTGAGGAATCTCAGCAGGTCAAGGCAATGGGATGAGAAGAAAGAATGAAACCCAGGATAGGCTGCACATCAGTAGCCATCCATGCAAGGGTGGTATGAAGATGGAGGAGGCGTGAGTAATGTGACCATTGTTTGTGGGAGAAGTTGGTGGGGAATGGTTTACGCAATTGTGGAGCTGCTTTATGCGTGGCTGGAGGAAAATGGTTTATGCGCTCGTAAAAATCGCAAACAGCTGAAGCAGAGGTGCTGCAAAAGTAAAAGCAGGTCAGATTTTATAAACCACGATTATGCGAGTTCTGTGAATGAAGAATCCACTAAATGTTGGGGTTTCATGGTATATAAAAACGAAAAACACAGTGAAACCATCAGGGAAATGGTCAGTGAAGCCATCCATCCATGAAACTGTGTGACTGTCTCATAATTATGTGCTGTTTACTTACCCCAAAGACCATGAAGCCTCATTAAACCCAAAGGACCCTTAAGTACTTTGAACACCCAAAGGACCCCTTTTGGAAACTGAATATTTGATTGAATTAATAAATGAGGTAAAATGCCAATTAGCCTTAGCTCGTGCTTTAAAGACAGATTCGGACAAAACTTGGTCGGCAGGTTGGGTGTGTGACAAGGAAGAATTGATTCAATTTTGGTGATGAACCGGAGAAGCCAATTTTATTTTTATTTTCCATGTGATTCTTCACCATTCAGAGATGTGGCCAAAAGCAATTTGTAAAGTAGCACGATGTTTCAAAAACTTGTGTACCCATTATGACAAAACTTGGTGGATGGGTTGGATAGGTGACATGAACAAGCTGATTAAATTTTGCTTGAGGTCTGGATGCAGATCTGGCATATCAGTGGAATACAAAACCTAAACTGTTCAGCCTGGTGGAGGTGTGAGCTCCACTGAGTGTGTTCTCCGAACATTTTTTGCATATTCACAACTTTATTACACCTCTGCAATGTCAATTTATGAAAAAGAGTATATCTCTATCCATTTGCAAATGTGCTGAGAAATGTCTACTTTAAATATACAAATATATATAACTCCTATGTCAATTTACTTTTGTCTTTTTACAAAACAAGAGGAATTGTCTTGATCACAATATGTCTTCTAAATTGAGTGGAATTATATGTGGATTTACCAAGACGTATTATTTCATTTACGTCCCCGTTTTTGGGCAGAACTTCTTGAAAGGCAAAACATAATCCATAATCCTCTGATTCAGCAATAAATTGTGCTACCTTCTCTCCATATTCTTTGTTATTCTGAATCGTACCGATGTAAACCCAGCCAAAGTGTCGAACCATCCTTGCTATGGCGTGACTGGAATGCATCGCTTGGCATTGTTCGCAAATGAAGGAAATTGTTGTTTATCACTCAAGCATCGACATGAGGCAAAGTAGCTTATCTGAATAAAACAACATATGGTGCAAATGTTTGAACTCTTAAAGCTCCACAACACTGCGAATTAAAACATAATTCAAAATTAACAGAAAATAAAATAAAATAATTTTAATAAATAATCTTACTTGTGGAATTAAAGAAAGAGCAAATAAACGAGCAATTGTCAATGAATGTTGTGAACCAGACTCGCCAATCACAGCATGAATCGGACAAACACCTTCAATATCTTTCCTGAACTCCTGTCTGAGGAGGCTGAGTGCAGCATTTAGGGTCTTATGCATGTTAAAACAAGAGTCATAAA
>CM068953.1:191389334-191403603 GCA_035128595.1 Eptatretus atami | reverse complement strand
GGATGTCCTTTCAAAACCGGATGATCTTCCATTGTTGTTTCATGCATGGGAAGAACTCCCCCCAGAATGATGTCTCCATGTGAAAATATCCCTTTGAGATCGCTCCCAATGAACGTTTTGCAAATTTTTGCACAAACGAGAGACAGGTGCAAAAACAGAATTCCAAACATCATCATTTACATTTGTATTAAAATCAATATAAATGCACAAAACAGAACTTTTATGAAAGAAGAGTTTCCATCAACCTCTCCAATTCGCCAAAGTTTCTCATAAACAGCAGTCGAAACCCCCTTACACACGCACACACACAACTCCACGTTAAATCTGATGTAAAATTTCCTTGACTTGTGTTTTATTCTTGCAAATAAATCTGCAGTGAGACTCGTCATTAAAACAAATTTTCATCTCAGGCAATTGAACGATCATTCAAACTACACTACAGCGATTATCTCAATAAACCAATCAAGGTGATTATATCAGAGATTTGATGTGATTGCTCATTTTCATTGCACACCTTTATTCCCAAGAAAATAGATTAAAAAGTGACTTCGTTGAGCTCAAGAGAAATCTAAAATAATGAAGTGATGAAAATACTCAGCAATTACGTGAAAGAGCAAACCTTGCAGGGAGGATACACCTTGAGGCTGTGGATTGGGAGATATAACAAGAGGGCAATCAGCATCAGAGAAATGGGAAAATTTCAAAGAGCAAATGTGTGGGATGGGGAGTCGAGGTCTGTTCCAATGATGTGTAACACGAGAGGCTTGACCAGGAAGATGAGGAGTGCTATAAAGAAGAATCAGAAGACATTTATTCGGTATAAAATTGCTGGACTGGAGTTGGGTTCCAGGACAATAAAATCATATTTCTTAACAGCAAATATATCACAGCACATTCTCAGATCGCATTGGTACCTTGGTTCATTTTACACAATGGAAGTACCGATCCTCAGTTCAAATTGGATTACAAAATTTCCCTCCCCTGGGTGCGGTGTTTCCCCTCTCCAAGACCGTCACCCTCCTCTGAGACCCCCACCTCTGTGGAAATCCATGGACATGTGGAAATTAAAATGTGACCTTTAAACCCCTTAAGTCCACTTAGACAATAACACCATTTCGACACCTTTCAACCTTCAGAGAGATTAGACATCTTGGACGCTTGACCATTTGGAGCTTTAGACCACTTGGACCTTTTTAGATTGTAAATAAGTTCCAAATATGTATATTATCACCAATTCTTCAAACAAATTTGTGCAGACGTCATGTTTGTATTAGCATTGGTGTTAATCATGTCAACATAGTAACTCACATATGTACAGTCATCATCTTCAGTTAAAACAAACCTGTGGCACTGCAGTGACGTGGGGTGAGGTGAGTGCAGAGAGCATTGCTGTGTAAAATGGATTCTGCGAAATATTTTTTTCAATATTTCTTTAAAAGCTACGTGGCTGCCACATCATGTGACTGATGAGGTCATTGTTAAATTAAATATTTGCATCAAGAGTTGTGGATCATCACTGCAAAGCTACCCATCAAAAGACTAAGTAATTTCAAAGAATTATTTTTTTAAAACTTAATCAACTCAGAATGGGGAATATTTGTTGAAAATTTAAACAACATCAGTCACAAGGTCTCGCAGCCATGTTTTACAAAAAAAACACCTCATCCGATCAATGCGAAAAGCTCAAACACGTGATCATCGACCCATTCGAAATTTCACTTGATAAAGAAGACATCGTGGTTCAGGTATCCGATCGAAGTTGTGTTGTATCAAAGCGGGGTGGCATGGTTTTGTTTTTCCCCAAATAAATTTCATGAAACTTTCACCACAGATGTGACTACTCATGTAGAATGCTTTTGTGATGTTGATGACATCATTGGTCACGTGTGCAGCAGCCATTTTGGAAAAAAAGAAAAACTTTGGACCATTGTATCTCCGAAACCGCTCCATGGAGAAAATTGAAACATGGCACATGTGAAGTGCAACGCATCCAAAACAAATGTGATTTTTTTTGATTATGTCCATCAGTGGCTTCCTCATAACATCACAATTGCATTTGTCAAATGCTTTGTCCGATCAATGTGAAAATTTTTGAGGGTCATGGAGGGCTAAATTGTAATTGACAAAATATTGATGACGTCATCGGTAATGTGATTTGGCAGCCATATTGTTTTTAAAATGAAACCTTCAAAAGTCTTCTTCCCTGTAACGGCTCCACAGATCGAAATGAAACATTTCAGGTACGACTGCCTATCCATGAGGAACAAAAAGTTCTCCTCCGACGATGTCATACGTCACATGGTTTGGCAGCTATCATTTTTTGAAAAATAAACGTTCTAAAATTATCTTATCCAGCACAGCTTGACAGATCGAGAGGAAACTTCACTTGCATGTTCCCAAAGCCTTAGGGATACTATGGTGTTCACAAACAATTAAAAGGTCACATTGTCTGGCAGCCATATTGGTTTGAACAAAATTCTTCAAAAAAATCTATCTCTTGAACCGCTTCATCATTCGATGTGAAACGTCAGAGTTATGATCCAGTTGACATGTGGAATATATTGTTATGGGCTGCAGGCCAGGGTGACAAGACCACCAGGGGGGAAGCTATCTCGGGTTCCCACGAGATTCCCGGAATCGCAGGCCGTCGCACAGCGATAATTCTGTGACGCGGCGGGTCGCAACTGACCAGGAACACCAATAACTCAACCACGTGACCTCGAGTCCTCCATCAAGTGGATCCGGTTACCTAAAAAATAATCACATGATCTAATTACCGTGGGACATGCCCTCAGTACGCCTTGTCCGAACCGGATCACCTTACTTATCAGATGCTAGCGACAACACTGCAAGGACATATCAGCTAAGAGAACGGATCATTGGGAATAAAGTTCCGGCAAGGTTAGGGATACGGACCATTGCTGGATCAATGAAAGAAAGACAAAAATGAGCAGGAACATTTACTACAAAAGGATTTATTACAAGCCGGCGAGGAAAAATATATTGGCACAATTAATCGTTTATTGTTGCTGTTAATTAGAGATAGAATGAAAAGTGTGTGTGCAACAATAAAACAAACAACTTACAAAAGCAGACACAGAGCAGAGTTAACCTGATATACCTTCTGCAATCTTAACGTAAGTGAGGACAGGCACAATGACAGACACACACAGATTTTGAATTTGAGGGTTGGGACACCACACACACACACACACACACACACACACACACACACACACACACACACACACACACACACACAGGAAAGATGGGGGAGGGGGAAGATAAGGTTTTGCGATAGGGGAAAGATAAGAGATGGTGAACAGTGGCTTTGAAGACCTGGGAGGAAGAGTGGATTGAAGAGAGTTTTGGGTTCATTCCCAAGATGGGAAAATAGAGGAATGAAATAGTGAAGGTTGAGCAGTGCGTTCTTGATTTTAGTAGTTTTACAGAAGAGGGTTGCCTGGTGGACCTTGAGCACCATGTAATAAATGGGGGGGGGGGGCATATTGCAGACAGAGTAGGGAAGGGTGAGGCCAAGAGGAGATGTGTAAAAACAGAAAGACCACCAACCTGCCTGCAGTGAGAGAGTGAGAGACCGAAGGACTCAGCATCATTGCGGGAGATACCAATTATCCTAAAAGCCTTGGTTTTCACAGCATGAAGCCGAGAAAGGTGAGAGGTGGGAACACCAGCCCGAGGGGAGAGCAGCCCTCCATCAGGCTGCAGATGAAAACTTTAATTGTATGTAGTCAGGAGCTCACATTTGCCAAGGAAGGATTTTGCACGCCGGAGAATGCCCAGTTGGCGACTGGCTTTGTTGGCCAGGTTGTAAATGTGGCTTTCCCATGTAAGATAATGGCAGATAGTGAGATGCAGAAGCTTCCATGAAAGGACTTCTTCAAGAGGATTGTTTAGAAAGTAGATGGGGGGCACGGGGTGTTTCCAGGTGGTCCTTTCGGAAAGACAAAGTGAGAGTGTGAGATTTGTGTTCCAATTGTTTTGTTACAATTGTTGGACCAGCTTGTGATTATATCCAGATCTGCAGAGAGTGAAATGGCCGTGCATGCCAATCTGAGGGATGACAGATGGTATGGCAGAGGATGGAGGCATCAGCAAAGAGATAAAGAAGATTTTCGAGAGAGTCAGAGAGATCATTGATGAAACGCAGAAAAAGCAAGGGTCTAGAACACTGCCTTGAGGAACTCCAGCCGAGACAGGAAAATGGGATAAGAGAATGCCATTAAAGACCACATGTTGACTGCAACAGGAGAGGAAGTCTGCAAGCCATGAGTAGAGATGGCCGTAAATACTATATGAAGAGAGTTTGGTGAGCAGGGCAGGGTGTCAGCCCATATTAAAAGCACGTGATATGTCCAGGGAGATGGCTCTGATCTCATGTCTGGCATTGGGTATCTACATCCATTGTTGGGAAAGCAGAAGCAGCATTCAATTGTCCAGGGTAGAGTGACCTGGTCTGAATCCAAATTGATGATAGGAAATCAAGCCATTGGAGAAGAAGAAGGATTTAAAGACTGAAGTGATGATGGATTCCATGACCTTGCTGATGATTGGGAGAAGGCTGATTAGTCTGTCGATGAAGGGATCTGTTTTTGCATCTTTTTTATGCAGAGCCGTAATGTTTGCTGATTTCCAAGCAGATGGCAGATGAACTTGAGCAAATGGGAGGGTGAATATAACAGAGAGAGGGTGAACAAAAGCAGTGGAGCAGGTTTTTAGGACTTGTGGGCTGATGCCGTCTTGACTGGTTGCAGAATCAGAGTCGAGGTTTGACAGCAAAATCTCCACCTTGTCAGGAGATGAGGACACAGACTCCAGGAACAGCTGGGTGCGACTGGGTAAGGTGGGTTCAGAAAGCAATGGGAGTGGGACACAAAACTAATGGCAAAAACATAGTTGAGGCATTCAGCCTTTTCACGTGCAGTGTTCGCTGTGTGGCCATTTGAGGTAACGGAGGGGATGGAGGAGAAACTTATACCAGAAACAGACTTACCTAGATGCCACAAGGATTTGTTGGAGGGAGACATGTTTGATAGTTTAGATTTGAAATGAGAAAGATGTTGTTTCCTGGCTCTCTTGTTCCGAGTGGAGACACACTTGTTCCGAGCTGTGTGGAAGGAACTGAGACTGCCTTCAGTTGGGTATGCCTTCCATGAGGTGAAGGCAAGTTGTTTCAGAACTGCCTCACCACAAGCCTCAGTGTACCATGGGTGGGAGGAAAGGTTGGACAACTGAAGATGACATTGGATAAATCTGTGCATGAGAGAGAGCAAATTTATTTGAAAGAATTCCCAGGACAAGTTGATATCAGAGGAAGTAGAGACGGCAGAGCAGTCTAGATGTTTGAGGGCTGCTTGACGTCCCTGCCAGTCAGACAGTGAAATGTCAGACTTGACGGTGCTGAGATAGTTCTCCAATAACAGCCAGAGAGACATTTACTTTGACAAGCATTGTGGTCAGATCAACCGATTGTAGCGGCGGAAGAACATCAGATATTTTCAAGTAAATTGGTCAAAATCAGATCCAGGAGAGATGGAGTACCATTATATGAGATTCGTGTAGGAAAGTTGGCAGATTGTGTCAGTCCCAATGAGTTGCAGGAGTCTTTTGCTGAAGTGCCATGGCAGGTGAGGGAGGTACCCACACCCATTCAACTGGCATGATGACAATTGAAGTCACCGCATATGAGTAAGAGAGTGTTGGGGTGAGAGGATAGAAGTTGGTCAATGTTTTCAGGAAGCAAGGTTTAAATGGAGTCATCATTGCTTGGTGGATGGCACAACACACTTATAAACATGAGGTGGTCATGGAGGGGAGGCAGTAGCCAGAGGTATTCCTTGGGGTATGGGGTTGTGAGTGAGGAATAGAGTCTTTGATGAAGAGAGCAACTCCGCCACCAGGATGTGTCTCAGGTCTGTCAAACCAGAGGAGGGAGGAACCAGGGAGAGATACTAGAGAGTGAGAGAAGTCATGAAGGAGGAATGTTTCTGTTGAGCAGATTATGTCTGGTTGGTCAGTGGCAACCTGTGTGGAAAGATGTGTCAGGTTTGTTGATGTAAGGCCGCCCTGGATATTCTGAGGTCCAACACTTGTTAAGGAGGAAGGAGAGGGAAGACGCTTTGGGTGCAGATGAGAAGGGGATGGAAGGTAGGACAATGGAGGGAAAGTGGGAGGTAGGAGAGTTGTTGCAGGGTGTAGGGATTCCAGAAGTGCTCAGGGAGAGGGCCGGATGAGTGTGGAGAAAAGGTTCGCTTGGTGTTGGGATGAGGCAGAGTGGGCGAGTGATAAGAGAGAGGGGCAGAGGGAACTTGAAGTTGGTGGCAGGTAGAGTGATGAGATGGTGAAGAGTGTGCAGTCCGAAGGAGGCAGCATTGTGAATGTGAGGGGCGTGGGAACTTTCAAGAAGGGGAGTGAGGGGCGAGATTTGAGTGAGAAGTGTTGAGAGGGGAGAGTTGATTGGAAGGGTGAGTGGGTAGTTTTTGAGATAGGTGAGAGGGAAGCTTGGAGGGGGAAAGTGTGAAAGTGCTTTGAGAGGGAGGGTTGAGAGGGAAGCTATTGATTGAGGAGAGGAGGTGCATGAGCAGGCATGGCCAAGGGGCAGTAGGGCGATGGGAGAGGTGGGGAGAGGGGATGGGTGAGAGCTGGTAGCAATTCGTTAAAGAAGGGAGCAGGCAGGAGGAAGTGCAATATTTGAGGTGTTGGGAAGAGGGCGACTTGTGATGAAAGGAAAGACGGAGCATGTTTGAGGTGTTGAGGAGTGTACTGAATGAGAGAGTGTGAGATATCTGTTCGGTTAGAATGGAACCCACAAGTTAGATCACCAAACCTGTTGGGACATCAGAGGAGGAGCTGATCCTAAAGCAGAAGACAATGAAGAGGTGCAAAGAGCAGTAGTTGAATGAGGGACAAGCTGGGAGGGGATAGGAGGGGGAATAACAGCTGAGGAGTGAGGAGGAGGTTGATATGAGGAGGTGGGATTAATTGGAAACTAAAGTGAAAAAAAAGGATGAATGATGGGATCCGAACATGCATTGAAAACTGGGATTTTTAATATTTTTTAATGTAAGAGATGTGATTAAAGACATTACGTAAGGGATGCAATGAAGGAGAATTAAGAGAATGGAGAAAATAAACGTTGTAACAGAGGGAATTTTTTGACACAGGATGAAGGAAAGGTCAAACTGAAAGCAGTCTTTTGCAGAAGCAGAAGAAGAGTGATGAATTACGATACAATAGAGAGAACCACATGTATGAAAGAGGAAGTAGAAACATTTTAAGAGAGCGTTTTTTGTTGTTGTTTTTTTTGCTGATATAGATGAGGTAAGATGAGGCAAAGGAATGGGTGAACAAAAATTATGAAGGTATATGGTGAATGAGGGTCGGCAAAGATGGAAGGAAGATCGTATGTCAGCAGAGGAAGGAAGTAATAGAGTTGGTGCAGAAAGTCACGTCGTTACACGGGGAATAAGGTAAATAGGGAAAGGTGTTATTATTAATTTTTTTACATGTATTTTAAGACACAAAACAGGGGTATATTTCGGAGGGATAGAGGGAGATGGAGGGAAATTGATAGAAAATAAGAACTGATAGTAATAGGAGAAAATACGAATAAACATGATCGTGCAACATAGACGCGAAGATGGGTAGGCCTTTCGGGGAACCGATATGAGAAGACCAACAAAAACAAAGTGGCATAAATTTTGAAACAAAACTGAACTCGGAACACAAAGTAATCATGGAGACAACAAAATAAACTGTGAAGATGTGACAAAAACACGAACGGAAACTTATCTTTGAGAAAGTCGGCAGAGACCCCTGAGAGAACCAACCATTGCTCAAAAACCGGAACCTTAACTGATCAACTGCATCTCGACAAAAGGAGCTAGAATATGTATGAATTGACAGAAGAGAGAACCAAGAGAAGGGTGAATATTCACAAAACTGAGACATGAAAGCTGGCTTCTGCATCCAACTTCTCTCTCAATGTATCCTCACGACTCATCATTCTCCCAACACTCTAATTTTGTCGTTCAACTCTGTTGTGTGTCCCTCCACACTCCCCCCCCCCCCTCCCTGTTTCCTTTTCGTTCTGTTGCATTCTGTCATCCATTCAGTGTTCAAACCCTTCCACGAGCATTCACTCTATGAACCAAAAAATGCAATTGCCAGGGTTAGTTTTGGAAGAGAAAATGGGGGGGAGAAAGAATGTAGGAAGGACACAAGATGACAGAATATTATGTTCCATGAAATGAAAAGGTCGGTTCTGGAACTACTTCTTAAATCAGCTCTGTGGCATCCTGTTATTACAATGACGATATAAATGCTCATGTGAACTTGGACACAACAAGGTGCTCTTGAAGGGAGCAGAGAAAGAAACTGAGGATAGAGACTATGGCAGTGATTGAGTAAAGCATGTTATTGAACGCCTGTGGTCCGGATCTGATTTCTTACAAATACAAGCTCTCACACCGAACTCAGATGACTTTGGTCCTTCCATTCCTCCCGATAAAGCATCACTGTGTTTAGTTCATCTGTTTTTAGGTCCGTTTCCTTTTTCAACATGTTGTTGTAGTTGAGAGTTGGGTGCCCACTCATGCCTTCCATATTTCGGTGTCTGGAGGATAAAATTGGAAACAGCTTCGATTTTTCCGTGGTAGAAATGCCTCACAAACTTGAAATGTTTTCTTCCAAGTTTAACTGACAGTCTTGGAAGAGAATCACAGAACTCTGTATTTGTGATATGTTCAGGCCAATGGACATTAACAGCTGAATAAAGAAGTTCAGTACAGCATCCATTACGTCCCTTCTGTCCACCTGAGTATTTGAGGAATTAATTACTGACTTGGTACGAAGGGACATACAATGTGGCACTGATCACCAACAATGTGGCAAAATGAAGGGCCGTTCAATTGTGCACTCCCTTTTGAGTTTGCCTGAGAGTATTCATACAAACTTATCAATTACGGGAAATTGTGTGACATTGACTTCAGTAAAGCTTTTGATCATGTAAATTACATGATTACCGTCAAAAAGCTGATCAAACTTAGAGGTAATTTTTTCGTTTTTCTCCACAATCTGCAGTTTTATATCATAGCTTCAGAATCCATTCGACACCATGGATCAATGGCAATCTCTCTTGATCTCACAAGTGGCATAATACAGGTGGCAACATAAGGTCACATTATCGACTTTGCATTGGTTAACAATGCAACTGTCACCTTCAAAAATGTTTGAAATATGTTCATGATCTTTGTCTTGTTGATACAGTATCCAAGTCAGAATGTTCAATTTAGTTTCCTGTCGACTTTCTTGGTTATTGGTGTCTTCATAATGATGTGAAGTTGGACCCAGTGAAGTGTAAATCCATGCAGATTTAATTCCTTCACAAACCACTACTGCCCTTTCAACTGGAGATCGATGATGTCCCACTTGAAGTTGTCTCTTCTCTCAAACTACTTGGTGTTATCATACAAAATAACCTCAAGTGGGATCTTCAAGTGCAACGCCTTGTCAGCAATGCTTCAGAATGACTACATATTGAGCAAGTTGAAGAAAAATGGAGTCAAGATTGAAGATCGAGTTTTGATTTACAAAATGTATATTCTGCCAATGCTTGAATTTGGAGCACCAACTCAACTTCTGGTGTTACGCAAGTCACTTTTGTGGAAAAGGAAGCAAACATCAGAAAAGAAAAATGTTAAGATATTCATTGTAAAGGTACATGGTCATTCACATAGACACTAAAAAAGAAAATTCAGAGAAGGAAAAAATAGGTTCCTTTCAGATGAATTTAATCAGAAACTTATTTAACATTACACAGGATTTTTTTTAAATATAATAAATGAAGATATCAAAGAAACACAAACACATTTCAGTGAGGATGAGAATACACAATTATAGACTGAAATGGTTTGGACATATTGAAACATTTGCACAGGAAAGACAAGTGAAAGTTATACATTAAAGCAAAATTAACAACTTAAGGCCAATGTGTTGTCCAAGAACCAGAAGGAAGCAAATGGTGGAGAAGGATTTAATGGAAGATTAAATTACTCTGGAAGAAACACAACATCTCGTCCAATATCGGAAAATGCGGAGAGCTGTGTTTTGGGCCTTATGCCGCATAGCAGCTGAATGATAAAAACCTTCAGAATAATGATCTTTATTCACTTATATAACAAAACAAATGTAAAATAATACGTGAAAAGAGAAGAAATATTGTATTTTCACAAATAACAAGTTGTATTTAAATGAGAATATTTAACCTTTTCTCAAAAGCTGCAGATCCAGACACAACCAGCACATTGAAAATTTTGAAAATACACAAAGATAAATGATGGAATGAAAATAGTTTTTTGCTTAAACTTTCAATTCCAAATCAGCATTAAATATTACAAATGAGGTGTAAAATCAAAATATGTCATGCACATTTACTCCTTATTCCTTTTCCATAGTTTGAAAGCGTAATAGCATTTTGGGACAAAAATGCAACTCAGAATCCCGAAGGCTGCACCGAGGAGAGCAAATATTTCAGAGGCAGTGGAATATTTTCCCTGTGTGCTTGCATAGGCTGGACCAAAGGCCAACATATGAGAGAGCAGACAAAGCATACTGAGAGGTAACAAATCTCATCTCACTAATGATGGAGAAAGTTAAGATATTTTCATAGAAAACCATAACATAGAAAATCAAGAGTCCCAAATAAGAAAATACACTGATTGGCCAAACAGGTGATGAATCTCGACACTCACTATGACGGTTCCTGGATTTACCAAACATATTTTCATTGACTTTGTGGGGTTCCATAAGCCCAAGTAATGCCACAGTAACAGTTGAGGGCTCACACCCAGCAACATGAAAACTTGTGGATTCACTCTTCTCAACATTATCCAGAAACCAATATCTTGAAGTGGACCTTTTGAAAAATGTTTCTGTTTCGTCAGCTCTCATGAGATGATAGAATATGTTTATTGAAAGGAAGAAAATTATAATTTGTATTTCTTATAAAGATAACAAGTGGTGAAGTAGAAAGGATCATTCAACTTAGCAAACAAGGTGTCTCATAGTGTTGCACTCCTGGTGATATCTAATCTGTGTTTTAGGTGACATTTGATGCTGTTCAAGAATATGGGGATTGGGGATCCATTATGGAGCACACATTATTTTAAGAGTCTCACATCCAAAATATAAAAGTAAAGATGTCAGGTGATTTTATGAACAGCAGGTGTTTTCACATTAAATTTGTGAAAAAATGCATAATGATTAAATTTGTGTCAAATTGACTAACTTTCATCATTCCACTTTCTATTGATCCCAAATGATCAACCAGCTCTGGAAATGTATCCATCACAGTTTGGATCATATTTTAATCGCTTTTGAATATTGTGTTATTCACCACAACCATTTTGTAAAAACAACAAAGGGATGCATATGAATTGACTGTCAAATCATCAATAATTGCCTCATTTAAGGCAGCATTGTGAAATCTTACCTCTTGTTTGCAAAAGCATTTCATAGTTCCTGCTTATAACACAAGAAATAACAAACACAAGGGAAGTGGAGGCAAGTGTTTGCCTTATTGGACAGGTTGCATTTGTTGGTTCACCTACAAAACTAAAAGTACAAACAAAGCAACTTGTCAATGCCAAAAGTAAAAGTCCAATTCCAAATCGCATCTCATGAAGGAGATACATCGTCATACCGATGAGCAATGTGAACACAATTCCCACTGCAGTACATGCCAACAGTGTAACACTGAGGGGGTCAGAAAAGTTCAAAAACTCAATAGGCATCTGTACACAACCATTATTTTCTTTTGTGGACCAGAACATCTCTGGACAAGAATAGCAGTTTGGTGAATCTAAACACAATTCAACAAAATAAATGTATGAAGCACATAATATTGACTTTGACATTCTTTTGAAAATAATTCTCACAAAATTGTCAGATTTCGGTTCATATATCTGAGCCCCAGATTTGTATTTTTCTTTTGAAAGAGGTCCCATTCCCAAGCATTCCCTTTTTGCAGCTTCTTGTGACCAATCTCAGCCCTTCCATACCTTTCCCTCACCCCCTTTCGATTAATAGTTGTCACTTGGTTTGTTCCTTTTCTGTTTCATCCCAGCTTTCCCCTTCCTTTTCTTGCTGTATTGCAACTTGTGTACAGCTTCTTCAACCAATTTGTTGTTCTACCCCTCCACTTGATATTAATCTCGCTCTCAACTCTACCCTGCATTTGTATTTCCCAATTTCCATTTTATTCTTTCCATCCATTCTGCTCAAGCTCTTTCATGAGCCTCGACCATGCATACTGAAATAACAGAATGTTTATTTCCACAGGACGTCCAAAACTCCTCAATGAATCTCCATGGCTATAGTCTCCTTTAAATTGACTGAATTGAACCCCATCCAAGTGTCAAAGTTGCAGTTTACAACATAACTACTCCATTTCCACTGTTTATGAATTAAAATCAACCTCAAAACCTCCAGGAGCACCTTAAGCTGCAACCACACCCCACACCACCAGCTTCTCTGTGTGTTGTACCATCTTCCAAACAGTGCCAACTCCATTTACATCCATCCATCCATAATATATATATATATATATATATATATATTTTATTTTTTTTTTATATATATATATATTTCATCAAATGTCAGACACCACCAAACTATGTCCATAGCATCACCTCCAACCCTAAATGGTGCAGGACGATGCCCAATGGAGATTTGGCGATGTCTCATGAAACTGCACACTTTCGAGTTAGCCGCCAATCACATTATGTGCCTTCTGGTTGAATGGTTTGAATTTGCAGGAAGAATTGCCTGGGTGGCAGAAGGATGGGTGTTCTTTGTGGATTATGCGGTTTTACCATGTGAGACATAATACACGGCAATGCCCACCATCAGTCAGGAGGTGGATCTGATGTTTATCCACCGAATGTGGTTTTCATTGGTGAGATATTTATTAGTGTGCCGTCCTGATGAGAGCAAATAAGCCCGGAATCCACATAGGCATCTCCATTTGATGTTTCACTGATGTTGACCATGTAATATTTGTCTCTGTGACAGAGTCGGCGGGCTGAGGCCTCTGGGTTGGAGGGGACGCTTTCGTGAAGCACAACGTCCAATGGGGATGGGGGAGTGCTCGTCACACTCCAAAAGTTTTGATTAAATATATAAATGTATATATGTTTATGTATATGCATACGTATCCATCCATTGGGACTGTAGATGCATTTCCTCGAAATGGGTTTGAGAGTGATAAACAAATAATAGTAAAACTCAATAAACGTATTAAAATGTATTCAAATATAATATGATTAAACATGTATCTATTATAAATTAATATAATCATATATTTTCTTTGTATGGAAGGATCAACTTTGTTCAGTGAAGCTATAATGAGCAGAGTGGCCTTCCAATAAGACAGATTCAGAATTTCTTAATATTTATATATGTGTTCAAAGATTTTATAACATAATGAATAGAAGGTACCAGCAAGCTGGATGAAGGAATGTTAGGTTTAAGTAACTATACAGATGTGCCTCCTTTCTTGATATTCCCAAGTCTGCCAAAAGGAAGTTGAACCTTCTCCTTCCCATACCATAAATTGTATGTGATCCATCTTGGTGCCCAAAGGAATGCAGTGTTGACGTCATTGCTGAACTCGGAGGAAAACTGCACATCTTGTCCTGAAATATATATTATATATTTCCTCCAAATAATGATGATTGCTGCATAAAGCTGAAAATGATTTCCATCTGCAAATACATCAACCTGACAAACTGTGACACTAGCCTTGAAAATGATAAAGAACTCTGTCTCACTGAATAGTAGATAAGAAATTGGGATTCTCAATTTGTTTGAGAGATCTGGAACTCGTATGTATTGGCCAGAATCTCCTATGCGCATATTAATGTGTCTTATGTGTTGAATAAATATTCTAATTGTATTGAAGGTTCAGAGTTTGTTTTAACCATTTGGCGAGCGAGGCACAGGAGCATTAAAACCTGAAGGAGCGGTGGTGCGGAGCGGGCTGGTGGTAGGCACGAGCTCACAGATCAGAAAAGGTGAGACATAATGATCTTTGTGGGTGAGGGTGTGCTGCTGGCTTGTTGTGCACCTCGTTCTCTATTTGTAAAGGTTGGCATGCTTCGAACAAGAATTTGCGTTGATTATATTTGAGTTTTATGTTGAAAGATACAAGCGTTCTATCAGAAGATGTTTGTTGGAGTCCCGAAAGTCC
>CM068953.1:191348610-191359190 GCA_035128595.1 Eptatretus atami | reverse complement strand
TGACGGTCACGAATGACGTCACAATTAATGTTTTTTTTTGTTTGTTTTTTTTTGCACAATTGACGGTCCGATCTGATTGAATCTTGCCAGGAATATTGCTGGGACCCACGGATGTCCTTTTCGAGGTTTGATATTAATCGGACGAGCGGTTCCCAAGTTACGCCATTTTATCTGTCGACATATCTGCGAGGAGAGGGACGGGAGAGGGGAGGATGAGAGTGGGGGCGAGAGAGGAGGGGAGAAGAGGAAGGGCGAGACTACGGGGGGGGTGAGGGCGAGAGAGGGGGCAACACAATTATTCTTCGTTTGATATGACGTCACAATTGACGCTGGGGACTGAGTATGTTTCCCAAGTTAATGGCCATTTATGATACGGTTGATCCAATTTAATTGAAATAATGCCCCAATCCAGTCGTCGTTTACGCACTACGGGCCCACACCTATGGGCCGCCCATACGGGCCGTACTATTATAGAAAATACGAGAGTACATTAAATGTTAAAGAACTTAAAGTTTCCAATGTCATTGAGAGATATTCCTAATTTGAAATGAATAATCTATCTGTTAATGTATATGGATTAACGGATACAAAGAAAGTTCAGTATGAAAAATTTCAAACAACTATAAAAATGATGAAACACCACATTGGCCTTCTCCACTTTACTTCAAAGGAAAAATCACATTATGCTTTCATCAAAAATTTTTTCAGATTAACCAAATCACAACTATATAAGAGAAAATGTAAAACGTATCCTTGTAAGAGATGTCTCAACTCCTTTCACACAAAAGACGTTAAATCAACATTCGAATATGTAGTAATCATAAATACCATATCAATTTACCAAAAGCAGGTCAAACATAATCATTCAAAGATTTTAATACAATCTATAAAACATCCGTTTGTGATATATGCTGATTTTGAAAGTATCCTTGAAAAGATATTTCCTGTTCTCCAAATAAAAATAATATACACAAATAAATATCAAAAACATACTCCTTGTGGTTCTGTTATTATATCAAATCAGCTGTTGGTGATGAATACAACAACTTAGAACTTTATAGAGGAGAAGATGCTCAGAGGAGGTTGTAAGACGATTGGAAAAGACTGTTAAGACT
The DNA here is from genome assembly GCA_035128595.1 of Eptatretus atami. NCBI lineage: Eukaryota > Metazoa > Chordata > Myxini > Myxiniformes > Myxinidae > Eptatretus > Eptatretus atami. The sequence goes on along the minus strand of CM068953.1, from coordinate 191,358,075 downwards.
AAGAGAAATAATGGTGAAAACCTATAACCAATGTCATTAACAAAGGCAGAGAAAAGGAATTTAGAAAGAACAGTATCTTTCATATTTGTGAGAGAAAATTGAGGGAGACGTCAAGGTTCGGATCACTGTCATCTTACTGGTAATATAGAGGTCCATCTCATTCCCACTGTAATCTTAATTACAGCACAAAATTGTATTCCTGTCTTTCTTCACAACAGCACTCACTATGACACACATCTATTTATAAATGAACTTTCAAAGACATCTCGAGATATTCTGCCATTCCTAACACAGATCAAAAATACATCTCATTCACAAAAACAATTTATACATCGCCCATACCCATTCAGATTTCTTGACACATACAAGTTATGTCAAGCCATTATCTAACTTAGTATCAATATTAAAATTTCCGAGTCTTAAATAATATTTCTCAAATCAAGAAGAGATTGATCTCCTATCACAAAGATATATTCCGTATGACTATATGGATTTCATTTGGAGAAGTTTAAAGGAAACACAACTTCCTTCAAGGGGAAGTTTTCTATGGAAAGTAAATAAAACTCATATTTCTGAAGAGATTATACACAAGCTAAAAACGTTTGAGAAGAAGTTTAATATCAAGAATCTTGGAGAATATCATGATTTGTATCTTAAAACTGATGTATTTTTATTGGTTGATTGTTTGAAACTTTTAGAACAGTCTGTCATAATAAAAATTCTTTATGGATTAGACCCGTTCACTATTACACAGCCCTGGGCTTGTCTTGTTTCTATGTTAAAAATGACGAAACAAAATTCGGAATTAATCAGTGATATAGATATGCTTTTAATGATAGAGAAGCTAAAAGAGGAGAATATCTCAGTATGTTCCAAGAGATATGCTAAAGCAAATAAAAAAATCTTCCTGATTATAATAAGAATGAGGCAACTCTTACCTGATGTATTATGATGCTAACAATTTGTATGGGTGGCTATGTTTCAATCTTTACCTTATGGAAAACTGAAATGAGATAAAGAAAAATATTATGAAAAAGTTTTACTTGACATTGTAATCTCCTTTCAAAAAGAATTGATGAAGGTGAAGTTGGATATTATTTGAGGTTGATTTAAAATATCCAGGAGAACTTCATAACAACATAAAGACTCCCTTATGCCCTTGATAAAGAAAGTCCAAGAAAAGAATGGTTGAGTGATTACCAACAGTCATTTATATAAAAAGGAAATCTCTAGAAAAACTACTTACAACACTAAATGATAAAGAAAGTTATGTTTTACATCAAAGGAACTTGAGACAATATTTATCTGCTGGGTGAGAGTGAGGAAAATTCATCGAATTTGAAATTTAAACAAAGTCATTGGTTAAAGAAATATATTGATTTTAATACAAAAGGGAGAAGACAGAAGCAAGAGCAGATTTTGAGAAGGACTTTATAAATTCATGAATAATGCTGTATTTGGAAAGACTATGGAAATGATTTAGAATCGACAAAACATAAGACTTTCACATCTGGAAACAGGCTTCAAAGTTAATTAATAGACAAAGTTTTGAACGAGCAGAGGTGTTTTCAGAGAATTTTGTGCTATTCATTTGAAAAAGAGTAGTTTGAAATGGAATAAACCGATTAGATAGGAACATCAATTCTTGACTTGGCAAAGTCGTTAATGTATGACTATTACTATAATAATTAAATTAAAGATATAAGGATAATGTGTCATTGTTATATATGGATTAAGATAGATTTATATAGAAATTAAGACAAATGATGTATATGAGGATTGATCGATAATATTGATATGTATGATACAAGTAATTATAAGTCTGATAGTATGTTGTTTTCATTAAGAATAGAAAGGTTATTGGTAAGTTTAAGGATGAGTTGGGTGGAAGGTCATGAGTGAATTTGTGGGTTGAGATCAAAGTATTTTGCTTTTACGTATATTGATAATAATACATTGAAAGATGTTGATAGAAGCTAAAGGAGATTAAGAAAAAATCTAATCAAGGAAACAATAAACTTTAAAATTGTTACAACTGTTAACCTTAAAGAAGAAGAGTAGAGAGAAAAATGAATACAATAAGAGTTTATAACAACAATTATATACAGAAGAGATAAATAAGAAAGCATTAGGAGCTTTTCATTGATAAAATATATATTTTTAAGAATGGAATCAAGAGTATCCCTTATGGTTATAAGTATAAGTGTTAACGGGCATCTTTTTACTGATTTATTAAATGAGAGAACCAAGCAATAACCAAACCAAAGAGTGGAGATGTAATCAGCCTTGGTATTTAAATGGGAACATAACGAATGTGAGAAATAATCAAATAAGTCTTATTTTAAAAATAACCAGGGTAAAAGTAAATAAAACAATAAGCGGATAATTTAATTACATATAGTTGGAGATGTAAAGGAAAAAATGAATATCCTTGAATGGACTGAAAACTTTGATGGTTATCAATTAAACAATGGAAAAAACAATTTACTACAATCTCAAAATGATATGTGGATCTGGAGGTGGACAAACAAGAACATTGAGAGATGTTTATCATTTTATTTCTGCTCAACAAAGACATAATCCAAGAACTAAGTTCTAAAATAATTTTTTGAATGTACTCGATGGTGATGAATGTAATCGGGAAATATTTATTACCTCGAATAGAACATGGACAAATATTTATTGGATCACTCTTTGAGTGGAGTGAAATATGAAAGAAATCAGTAAGTAATGTGGGAGAGTCGATCTCTTCTTTTGACCCATGGACCGAGAGTCAGAGGGGGCGGGGGTGGGGGTGTCGGGGGGGGGGGGGGGTTGGGTTTTTTTGGACCCTGAGACAATTACCATGAGCTGAATGGGAAAAAATCATCTCCTGTTTTTTCCTGATTGACTCGAGTCAGAAAGTTTTCCCAATACATTTCTATGGGGGTTTTTTTTTAGGTCTTGAGACAAATTAACATGAGCTTTTATGGGGAAAATCTTTCTCCTGTTTTAACCAGATTAGCCTTGAGTCAGAAAGGTTAGCCTATACATTTGTATGAGGTTTTTTTGGGCCCTGAGAAGTCTCAATTTACATGAGCTTGTATGGGAGAGAGAGAAAATCATTCTCTTTGTTTTAACCGAATTAGCCTTGAGTCAGAAAGGTTAGCTATACATTTCTAGGGGGGGGGGGAATCAGTCTCCTGTTTTGAGGTTTCAGGGTTTATAATCATAGGTTTACCCCGTTTTCCCATTCATTTGCATGGATGCCTCAGAAACCCCAATGGTCCCTCTGGTCCTCTACTAATCTGAATGATAAAGAAGAACATGGCAGAGATCTTAAAAACCATTCCTGGGAATATTCTGACTAACGAACTGCAGTTGGAAGCAATCCATGGTTCAGTCAGGTCAGGTCAAGTATGGGAGCATTTGCTGGAGCAGTGCGTCACTGCGGCCACTTTCCACCAGCACTCCAGGAGCCTCCGTCTGGACACCCCCAGGCAGATTCCTGGCCCATCCCCATCTCCTTGAGAGGCCACTCAAGCTGCTGAAACCACGAAGCATGTGGTCTGCCCATTGGCCTCCTCCACTCACGATGATAACTCACTGAGAGAATCTGGTGAGCAGAATCAGCGTCAGAAAAACGAGCCGCATGTCCCTACAGCCGCAGTTGATGCTCACAGACTGTGCAGGTAACAAATCTCATTTGAGTCTCTCTCAGCAACCGCTGGTTGGACACAAAGTCCAAACAGCGAAAACCAAGGATTCTCTGAAGAGACCTGGTACCAAAGGAATTATGTCTGAATCTGAGATCCCAGGTCAGAGTTCAAGTATCAAATCCATAGAGCAAGACTGGAAGCAACAAGGACCTGAAGACTCGAACTTCCGTACTCCTGCATAGGTACTGACAGCGCTACACAACATGACCCAGTGAATCCATGACTCCCCAGGCCCAACCCTGTTGTCTATTGACCTCAGGCACATAGCCAGCCGAGACATGGATATCACTGCTAAGGTAAGTGAATCTCTCTGTGACCTCAACATCCTCACCATATACAGGTACAGACAAGATAGCAGCATCCAAGATGTCATTGAAAGCCTGGATCTTCGCTTTCACCCAGGAAACCCATTATCCCAGTGGCTCTGACTCCTCATTCAGCACCGCGATGGCCCCCAGCATGATATATATATATATTGTCTCCGCAAAGACGACTGCATCATCTATGAAATCAAGGTCAGAGATCTTGACATTCCCAAATGATGCACCGCAGCTTGATCTTTCGGATATCCTCCCCAGAATCCAGTCCATACAAGAGCTGAAAAGTGTGGGGGCCAGTACACACCCCTGCAAACTCTGGTAACAACAGAACATAAGTCAGAGATGGTATCAACACATCTGCCAGCACAATGAGTACTAGAATATAGTTAAGACATCAGATTGGTCAATTTTGTTGACACCCTACGAAGAATAAAATCCTCCAGAGGGCATTCCGATCACTGAATTGAATGCTTTGCAACGATTGTCTTAGGCTGCAAGCAGTACCTGACAAAACTCTCATCTGCGTTTGGTGAGGACCCAAATGGCAAGGATACAGTCAATCGTTGAACTCTTTGGTGTAAGCCTGACTGCTCTGGTCGCTGGTGTTCAAGCAGTTGGTTGCAAATCCGATCAATAATTATCCAAGCACAGACCTGGACTGGCACTGAGAGCAGTGTTGTTGCAGTCTTGGCGATAACCCTTGCCTTTCCATCAAGGGACAACAAGGCCCCTCTTCCACTCAGTTGCGATGATGCCTGTGTTCCAGGCAGAGCACAGAAATACATGCAACGACATGAGTACAGCATTTCCACCAGCCTTGAGAAGTTCAGCATGGATGAAACAGATCCCAGGAGCTTTTCTCTTTTTCAACCAGTTCACCAGAGCTTGTGTTTCCACAAATGAAGGTGGATGACAGTTGATTGGAGGGTCAGCAAGAGTGATAGTTACACCCCTGACATCCATCTCAACAACTGGTCGATCAGCCTGACACAGCCACTTAAAGTAACTGGCCCAGCGCGACTTCACTTCAAACTCCCCCCTCAAGAGCCCTCCTCCTTCCGCTCCAACTGCAGTACACCGACAGGTGGGATTAGAAGAACGCAATGCGCAAATTCCCTGTAAGCATGACAAGAATCACTTGACCACAGGTGATGCTCTACCCCTCACAGATTTCTCGCAAATATGCCTCCTTCTCCACCCTTAGCGCATGTACAGATTTACTCCTCAACTTCATCAAAAGCTTAGCTCTGACATTAAGCCTGGCCCTGCAACTCTGGTCAATGGTATCCAGTGTCCCTTGAAACAAAATTATTCTTCGCATCATGATGAGTTCCAAGGCATCCACCGGCAACATCAAGGATGGTTGTCTTGAAGGCACTCCACAACTATTCAGGATTACCAAAAGCACCCAGACCCCTCAAATCCACACTCAGCCTGTTCGCAATTTCCTCAGCTACCATCTCATCGTTGAGCTTGCCGACATCCAGCTTAGGCTGGGATGGTACCATTCTTCTGGATTTAACCTGCAACTGCAGAGTGGCTACCACAAGCCTGTGGTCAGTATTGAGGGACTCAGCACTCCGTTGGACCCTGCAGTTCTGGATCATCCTCCAGAAACCATCATTAGAGCACATGGTCAATCTCTTTTGCCACACCACCGTTCGTTGGAATACCAAGTCCAGTGATGAGCCTGTGGGCACTGAAACCATCAACCAGCCACCCTAAGTCCATGATTTCTTGTCAAGCCAAGGAAATTGGTGCAATTCTGGTTCACATTTCCAGACCCATGGGGACCAACAAATGGATCACAACCATTCCTATCAGTTCCCCTCGATGCATTGAAGTCTGCCAAGACTAGAAGAGTGTCTCGCCTGGGGCACTGATCAACCACAGACTCGAGCGTCGCATAGAATGCGTCCTTCACAGTAAGATCACTCGCTTCAGTCTGAGCATTTACAGAGACCAGAAAAACGACACCCTCAGAGTGACAAATACTTCATCTCTTAATACACTTATTGACTGGTGTTACCTCAATTACCATTGGAATAAGGTTGTTGGACACAGCTACAGCAACTCCTTGGGCATGGTAACCATCAGAGCAACCAGACCAATGGTGGGTGTAACCACCCGCCATGATCTTTCCACTATCCGGTCTCTGAACCTCAGAGAGTACTGCAATACCGATGTTCAAACACTTGATGTTAGATGAAAACAGAGATGTTAGATGCTCTCTTTTGGATGGGACTTTCCAGGCACCCATCCAAATGGACCACCTTATGTTAACCCAAGGAGACCGCCGTCTCATGGACGACACCTCAACAATACCATGAAACACACTACCGCAATCTGACCTGGGAAGGTTACCCCATGATTTTCCTCCTATCATCAAAGAGTGGGGTTCCTGAATGTTTTGCCCCAATCCCGTCATCTGGTGAGCTGCCTTGCAGAGGACAGCTTCACAGGAGGTACTCACACAGAGTGGGTTTTCTTTACGGTTTTCTTGTATTTTGTGGAGTGAAGGATTTTACATTGGCTTGAGTGGAAATCCTGCCACCAACCTCCTAAAATAAGAAATCCAACTGTAGGAGGACATCCACAGACTCAGTTGGGCACGATATATGGATAGTCATTGGCTCACAAGGAGCTCCTCCGCCCTTCGACAGGTTGTGTTTTTAATCCTCCTGGGTGTCAATATCATACACCCTCCTCATCAGAATACCGAGTGGGGGAGACGGTTTAGTCGCTGACACCCTGACCATGAAACAGGTTAGTGCAGCTTTACCTGATACCTGACAAAAACCTGTCCTGACCTGACAAAAACGATCCTCAAAAGAGCCCTCGGAACAAAACGTCACATCTTGGTCTATGATTTGTGACTGCCCTTAGTGAAGCGGAGTTGGATACTTCGACACCTGGGAGGGCTCCGTTCCACTTTTTGAAACCCACAAATGGAGATAACAACCAACAACACACACACCGGTGCCAAGTTTCTTTGTGGTAATGCAGTTTATATACCAACACACACGTGCAAATGTCCACACAAGTAAAGTAATAAAAAACCAAAAAACACAAATATTTACCTTCACACAGAGTTCAAAAAAAAAAGATGAATTCAAGTGGGAAATTAGCTAAATTCAATTCAAAAATATATCAAGCCACAAAACAAGAAATGTCGGTCTCTACTCTGTGCCTTCACAGCTCGAACAAAAATAGAGAAAACGTGGTCGGATGGACCTTATTGGTTTTTTTATATGTTTCCAGGTGGAAATGAGTGGTGGATTATTTTTAAAGTAGATCGCACAAAAATGTTAAACAAAAGCGATGTTCTGTAAAAATAAAATTGCACTTTTTCAGCAGATGAGACACCTCCCGAGGCGCCCAACGCATGGCGCTACGGGATCCAACAAAGACAGAAACGCACGTTGGACCTTTTTTAGACCATTTTTCCATGGGACCCAACAAAGGTGGATTTAAATGGGCTTTGGCGGGATATTGAACTGAGCTTCATGATGGCGCCTTTGTGATTGCGACCCACGCACACATGATGTTTACTTCTAAATAAGACATAATGGGAAAAAGCAGGAAAAACCCTGTCTAATCCTTCACAATGCATATTCCTTTCGTAACCTATTAGACACAAAGTGAGGACCCTGTCTGGAACATGTAATAATGGAATAACTGATTCAGGAACCACTAAATGTTGTGTGCCATTGTCTTCGGGTCTCGGCTCCCAAAACCTTCACAGTATTTTATTGTAATAACAATATTTTAGTAATTCATTTACTCTGAAAAATTTCCACTCAATTTTTTTTTTCTGTCAGAAACGCATCCCCATTTAATACATTAAGTCAATGTGATATTGAAATTTGATTTACATCATTTTGATTGAAACAATATTTTCCAGGAAAGCATGTGTGATGTGGAAAGGGAAGTGCCTCTATATGGATACAGTATATGCGTGTACATACTGTAAAACATCTGTGTATGTGTATGGATGTATATATTCGTGTGTGTGTGTGGGGCGGGGGGGGGTCACGAGGCTTACAAGACATTCTCTTTGCTCACTCCCCTCCACCTTTCTCTCTCTTCTCTCAACCTAATAAAGTGAACAGCACTCTCCTCCACACACCTATCTCTATCTCACCCTTCGTCTCTTTCCCCATCTCTCACTCCCACCCACCCCTCTCCTTACCCCCTTCCTCCCTCTCTCCCCTTTAATCACTCCCCACCCTCCTCTCTCTACCCCCCCTCTCCTCTCTCCCTCCTCTCTTTGTAATCCCGTCAGCGAAGTGATGGGTGGTATTTGCTCATACTATATAAAACAGGAAAGTATGTTTGTTCAAAATAGATTTACACACAAATAAAAATTTAATATCCCATAAAGCAAATAAAATAATATATAAAACAGACTTGTTCTTTCAAAGGAACATAAATATTTACATTGGGTATATTTCACCACATTTACATGGGTGGAGGGGGGATTTGACTCGAGTGAGTTGAGGTCGCTGGAGAAGCGAGTGGTGGAGTTATGGAAACAAAGAGGGAGAAGTGAACGCCTCATTGTCCGATCATAAATTATGGACTAAAGTACATATTAGAGACAAAAAAAAAAGAAAAAACACGATCACAGGTTGTTTCCTCATTATTTTGTCGGACATGTGGTTGTGCTGTAACGAATCTGCATCCGAGAAACCATAATTCGAGAAGGTTCCTGATCTTGTGGTTTGGTTTTGCTGGAACACCTCAGGATCTCCACTCGTGTCCCTTACAGGACCATACGGTGCAACAAAATCACAACTTAGTGAGTGATCAAGCAACTTACAAGAGATCATAAACAGTATTGGCAAAGACGTAAAACTGATCGACGACTTAAACTGATAATACGTAATGTCCCCTCTTTGCCAACGACGTTAAAACAACAAGACTTAAGCTGATATGACATACACTAACGGTCAAAAGTTTTTGAACACACTCATTTTAATGTTTATTACTGAAATTTAAGCAGGTCAAGTCCATTGAATAACCTGAAATGGTACAAAGCTAAGCGGTAAACTGCCAGAGGTAAAAAATAAGAAAAAAAAGTTTAGGCTCCCAAAAACTGAAAAATAATGTAAACTTCAGTTGTTAAAAAAGGCCCTTTTCAGGGAACAAGTGATGGGTTAGCAAATGCACCTGTTCTGCAGCAATGGATGGAAATTAAGCCTTGAAAATTGATGCACACAATTCCTGCACTGCACTGCAATATTGCACTGCAGGAAGTAGTATATTGCTATAATAATGGCGAGAAAAATACAATTAACAAAGGAAGACAGACAGACCATTAAAACCCTTAAAAGTGAAGGTCTTTCCTTCAGATAAATTGCAAAAGAAACCAAGGTGTCAGAGAGTACAGTTTCCTCCACCATCAAAAGGCACTTGGAAACTGGAGGAAACTCTGACAGGAAGAG
>CM068953.1:191286175-191298763 GCA_035128595.1 Eptatretus atami | reverse complement strand
CAGGATCAATGACAACACAAAAGGAAAACCCCTCCCCTCTTCTGCGAAGGAAGGAAGAGCCCTCCCGTCCCATGATCATGGACGTAAAACAATTCCCTCCCACCCACGGTTGTTGCGGGCATGGGGGATGAGTCACGCCGAGCGGCGGAGGGGCGGAGAAGGATAAGGAGAGATTCTCTGCTTGGTTGAGAAGCCTTTCGGGTTCTGCTTGGCCTTCGGGTTACGGAGAAGGCTTTTTGGTCGGCTTGGCCTCGGGTCGCTTTGGGGCTCTGCTTTTCTGAAAGAGAGGTGGTTCAATTTTTTGCTTAGTTCATCGAAAGAGATTGAGCTGGTTGCTCGCCTAGCTTGTTGTGTTGTTCAATCGAGAGAGGACGCCAGTTGCGAGAGTCGCGCGTTTTCGCTCTACTTTTCGTCCGTTCGCTGCTCTTCTTGGTTCATGAAGCTCTTTGTTCTCTGCTTGGTTCCCGCCTTGGTGCCGACTCATTGGCCTCAATCTTGAGTGGATTTCTTTGGAATGACCGCTCGACGGAAGGATCGGCGCCTTCGTCTAACCAGCACGTGTCAGAAGCGCGAGGGGATTCGCTGGAGTGGGAAGATCGCGAGGCTCACGGCGATTTGGATCCAGCTCGCTCTCGCTGAGCCCGGTCCGAGCAGCTGAAGACCCACACGAGTAGAGAGTTTCGAGATATGTTCTGGGTTTCAGCTCACTGTCCCTTCCAGATGAAATCCATATTAAAAGGCACCAGCCACCATTTCTTGTGTTTGTGTGCGACGAGTGTCGTGGCCCATCAATAAGTAGAAACTTGAAGTGCCTGTGTTTGATTTGCTTTACATTTATAATAGAACTCGGCTGGAGATTTTTTCTCGTTCCTTCACATTATCCCCATTCATTCATTGCCTTGCATCCTTGTTGTTCAAATAAAATGTCCCATTGTGAATGTCCACCTGCTCCTTGCATCCCTTCCTCCATTGACTCCATTCAGCGTTTCGGGAATTAACGGTAATTAAAGCGATAAAACGACATTGGGTCCGGCCGTACTTGGCAAGTAAAACCGCTCGGCTTCGCTCCGGAAAGATGCCGCTTAAGCGGCTCTTCTCTTGCAGGCCCGCGACGCGTTATAACTCCTGAATTTCTGCCACGCGAATAGTTAGTATATAGATGAATTCGGACGATGACCTGAAGCGCAGTGACGGAAAGGTTGGCTAGTTTATGGTGTTGTAAAAAAATAACCGTATGGGTTTCGGCATTGGTCTGAAGCTACGACTTGATTGCGCGTTTGTGGACGCGCGGCCCAGATGGTTGAAAAGGTCGTTGCGCACGCTGAACGTGCAGAAATCAATATATATATTACATATACATATATATTAGATACATAGTACATATATATTGGTTGCGATTCGCGCCCGCCGGCGTTGCGATCGGCCACGTGACTCGAATCTGCGACCGCCTCGCCACCGAGCGGACAATTCTGTCGTGACCCTCCGGACTAACGCCGGATCAGTCACGCGGTGGGCCTTTCGCCTCACCACGATTCGGGCCAATTCGGCCACCCGGCTGGGAGAGGTTTGTTCGCCAAACTCGACCTACCTAAGTACCACGCGGATGGTAAACCGGGCGACCACCTCGCCGCAGGTCGACTTCGGATACGGCCCGCTAAGCGACCCGTTCCGTGCTATTCCGGGGATAACGGCGGTGTTATCGTCCGGCCTCGACGGTTCCTTGATTAATTATCGGCGCCCCCGCGCCACTACGTTTACCTTTACGTAAAAAAGAGTGGAACCCAACGAAGAAGGGACGCAGCAAACGGGAAGAATTCAACAAGCAAGCAACATTTATTTCACACACACCACATGAGCACACATAAGCACGAGCATGTATTTACAGCGACAATTTATAATGAAAGAAATGCACAATATCAAATAAAGAAGGAGTTAAAAACGCATACGCGACACACGGAACACTTACACAATTTACTACTTATAAGACACGCGCCGACACACCGTTTGCCACAAAACCCCAAAGAAAATGAAGTTCGCACTTTCCCTGAAGTTTTTTTTTTTTTTTTTCTCGGCGTCCTTGCGCCCGTCACAGCGTGTCCGTCTGCCGGACTCCCCGCTCGAGGCGCGTGGTCGGCGGAGCGCCTCTCGGCGCGCCTCGCGCCTGCCGTAACCGGCTCTCTACGCCTGGGACGAAGCACCGACCGACAGGAGAGAAGCCACACGCCGAACCAGAGCAGCAGGACGAGACAGCGATCAACGAACAAGAAGAGCGCCCAGAGAAACCCGAACCAACAGAGAAGCGAACCTCTGCGCCTCTAACCTCTGTATACCCCAGCGCCCCGCCCCGTTCTTGCTCCACCCTCCTTCGAGCGCGCTCGAGAAGGCGCGGCTCCCTCTCGTTCCCTCCACCTCCGTCTTGTGGTGGGCGAGGCGAATCCGTACTGGCGCCGGGCCAAGTGAAGAAAACTAGCGGGGAAACCGCGCGCCCTCGCTGTGGGGTTTCTTCCTTCCCTTCTCGCTTCGACGGTTTCCAACGCGGAAATCGTCGTACGTGGACCGCGGAGGATGGCTTCGTTGATTGTAGGTAGTGGGCCGCGATGTGGTGGTTGTTGTGAGATGGCGGTGCGTGGCATGGTTGGAAGTTGGTGGCGTGGTTGGTGTTGAAGTGTGTGTTGCGTGTTTGCGTTGTTGAAGTTGTTCGAAAATAAAGCGAAGAACAGAAAAACGCCTAATCTCAAATATCGCAGCCCGAATGAATCCATTAATTCCCTTCTAAACAATGGCGTTTGGGCTAACTACACATGTACTTCAGAAATATATCTCACCTACGAACCTGAATGGTTGTAATGCGAATTCCCACAGCGTAACCACTACCCCCTCCCCTTGTTACAGACCATCGTCCCGAGTCGTCAAATTATCGTGGTGCCAATTTCATGTGTAGTTCTCCCCTAGTACTTTACCTATGGATCCCTGAGTGCGAGCATTCATGGTATTCGTGTCCCCAAAATAAATAAACCTGAAGGCTGATTAACTAACTAAACAAACCTCACTCACACCAGACACTTAAATAAATTGCCGGCGCTAGGACAGACACGCCGGACCGGGCGCACTCATTACAATACACTTAAACAACTTAACCTTTATAATTTATTACACAACATGGCCCAGGATCTCATATGGACTCTGCAGGGAACAAAACAAATTATCAAAAGAAAACCGAAATGCACGGGCCGCCACTGCAGGGCCCGTGGTGTAGCTCCAAACAGGAACAGTTTCCTGCAGCTTGCAAACGTTGCTTGATCCTGGCGCACATGGCAATGAACAAGGGGGGGCAAGCAAAATGAACAGAACGGGGCTGGTAACCAGGGCAGTGGACATGAATGGCAAAGGAAGGCAACATAATTCCTGCAGAAAAGGCCGTTGCAGCAAACACAGACGGTGGACGAACGGAGCCGGCACAGCCTTGCCGCCAAAAACACAGCCAGCGATGAAGGTTGCCGCACAGCGTGAAGTAAACACAGCCGATCGGACGAATCCAACGGGCACAGCCTTGCAGCAAAACAAATCTGCCGATGAAGTGCCGCCTCTTGCCATGCAGTTGCAGGTTGGTGGAGGAGTGCGTTGGTGCTGGCACTCGCAGAAGCGCTCTGACCTACCTACTGGTCTCCCCTCCCACTATCGCCTTTGCCTGTCACTGTTCAGACCCACTCCCTTAATTTGTCAAAAGCCCAATTTAGCCCCCAACTTATTTTTATTTTTTTTTTATTTTTATTTTCATCCCTTCCCCCTATTAAAACCTCCCCTAACCCCCTTTATCGTCCTTGCTTCGCTAACCTATCGTCCCTAGTCCTACTTCCCAACCCCTACGTTCCCTTCCGGAGGGAATAAGCGGAAGCTAGCGTCCTGTGTTGAGGCCCAATGGAAGCCTCAGGATGGCCTCCCCCAGATCTCACGATCTAACCAAAGTGGGTCCAGCGGCCACAACTAGACGAAGGGAGGATGGTCGGAGGGGTTACACTTCTAATCTACCTATCGTTTTTAAACTATTAAAAGACCCCGGGGCTTTCAACAAAGCGCCCGCACTAAACTATTGGTTCTAACAACCAGATTCCCGCGCGCCTGTGTTGGTGTCCTTACAATTTCGGGCCTCGCCCTCATGTTTCCCTCGTGCCATTGCCACGTTTCGTGGCTGGACGCGTGGCTCCCTTTGGCAGTCACACCCTCTGCCGAATCCCCTACAATGGCACCCCGGGCCACACACTGCCTCCGAGCCTACCAGCTCCCTAAACACCGGGAGTGCCCCCATGGCAACTCCCCGAAACGCACAGGTGGCAGGCTTGGCGGCCCCGGGCCCCTTTCGAGGGTCACCGGCCCACACCACTCCCACGCGGTAACGGCGCTCCAAGCCCCCGCACCAAGCGGGCGCAGCCCGTGCCCACTATGCTAACCGACCCCCCATGGGCCCTGGCCTACCACGCCGACTAGTCCGCGTGCCCGGGGTACCCACTCAGCGATAACTCACCGTCGCAGCCACGCTCCCAGCCCGTCAACAGGGCTCCCTGCACCCCTCCAAATAGGGTATCGCAGCCTACATTCCCACCAACAACAAAACGACCTCATTTTCCAATTTAACTAACCCAGCTAACTCACTCACACTTGACCCCCGGTCCCTTGCGGCGGGAGTCACTCCTCCCCCCAATCACTCATCGCACCATGCATTCACATTCGCTCCACCACACAGACCCGCTGGCCTCACTCATCACGATTCACCTCACAACTTTCCAAACGACACACATCGCTGAACCCTGCCATTCCTTCTATCTGCATTCTCTATCTAACTTCGTGCTCCCACGTCGTCCCTTAAACTACAGCACGTCCTTTGTAAACACTACGTAGCTAAGCTACGTCCCCACTACACATTCCAACAAATCTGTCACTGTCCTTCAAATCTCAAAAATCATCTTCCCACCTAAACTGCCTCAATCCCTCTACCTAATCCATTCCACGGGACTCCATGAGAAGCTTACCCCTGCCCCATGAGAGTCGGTCTAACTAACCACTAACCCTTCCCCCTAACTAGTGTCATCCTGTGCCCAGGCAAGGGGTCTTCCACCCCTTACCGCGGATCCTGTTCACCCGAGAAGCCGAGGCTTGCTTTGTTAATTTGTTTTCCAAAGCGCAGCACCACGCTGCCAACTCACAGCTCGCGCACTTTGCACCTTGCCCGTGACGTTCATGCAGCTGCACGGTTACCTCGTCCCGTCTTGCGACGGTAGCCATCCGGCAGATTTCACCCTCCTGCCGGATTCCAACCCCACGTGCAAGCCAACGTCACCCTGCGCCACCCCCAAAAGCAAACCTCGCACTCCGAGGCATCCCCACGCGAACACATGTGCTCTGCCCGTGGAGCCTAACACACGCCTCGCGTGGAGAACCCGTCCGCGGTCCAAATGCGTCTCCCTGCCTTAAACTGTTGTCCGTCCGCGATCGGCAAATCCACCGCTGGCGTTTCCGGACCGGGCGTACTCCCGCAACGAGCACGTGGCGGCCTCGTGCGTGCACACACGACCCGCCCGGCTCGCTGCTGGGGTGAACCTCGGCGCGGTTCCCCAAAACAGCTACGGCCTACCGGTTCTGTCCCTCTGTCGCCGTCGTCTCCGTTCTACCCACGCCACACCTGCGTGGTCACGACGCACAGACTCCACTCCAACACACTTCACCCCAGAGACTGCGGGTGCGTGCGCCCGCATGCCGACTGAACATCTCCCTCACATACAGAGACCTTACACCACACGGTCCTCCTCACACCGTACCCTCGTCACTCACACCCACTTCACCTGCACAAGGGTCTCACTCACACCATGCGTGCCGGAAAGCACGCATCTCCGCACACATCGCAAACACAACACCCTGCACAACCACACTGGATTTCGTGTCCCCACCAAGGGTTCCGGGCCTCTTATACCCCCAGGCTGCCACGTTGCCAACCTATCCCACAGCACTCGTCCCCTTCAACTCCGCTATTTTTTTCTTCATTTTTTGCTTCTTGTTTGCCACGACCGAACCCACCTCGTCGTGATCGCCCTCAAGGCAAACTCCCTCCCTCGTTCCTGAGGCAGCCATCCCGCTGCTCGCACCCGGGTCCCCACCCGCTCCGCGAGCTCACCCCCATTATCCTCCACTACTTCTTGTGTTGTGTGTGTTCTGTTCCTTTAACCCCGTCTGTTATCGTGCAGCTCTCCTCATTTTCTGTCCCCCGCGTCTCTAGTACATTTATTAGTTTCTGTTTTTCTTTCTGGAGTTTTTCACTCTCTGGGACTTTCAATTTTACTCTCTCCTTCAGGTTCATTATTTCAAACTCGTATATTAGTTTTGTTTTCTCTCCCACAGTTTCTCTCTCTTCATTTTCCAATCTCATCGTTTCTTTCAATTGACTTCATTTCCTTCCTGTTGTTCAGTTCTGCTGTTCTCTCATTACCCTTCCTGTTTCCTCTGCTGTCCTTCCTTCTCCAATTTCAGTTTTGCTTCATTTGGTTAATCTTCCTTCTTGTGTTTCAGTTGCTCTGCTCATTACTCTGCTTGTTCCTTCTCCGTCGTCCTTCTGCAGTTTCGTGGTTTTTCGTTCAGTGGTTCATCTCCATTCTTTGTTTCATTCGCGTTCTTTGTTTATCTCCTCGCACTCCAGCCTTGCACTTTTCTTTCAATTGGTCAACCTCGGCTTCATGTTCCTTTTGTTTTCTATCCCATTTTCCTCTCGCTCTTCCCTCTCAATCTCTTTGTGTCCTTCAACCTCCTGATTTCTCTTTCCTGCTTCATTCGTTGCTCGCAACTTCTCGTATCCAACCTATTTTTTTCCTTTTGTCGTTCAGTTTCAAAATTTCATACTCTTTCAGTTTTATTCCACGTGTCTTCTTGTCCTCACGCTTTAATCTCGTCATTTCTTACAGTTGGCTGACTTCATTCTCCTGTCGTATCTTTATTCTTTTCAGAACTCTTTTTTGTTCCTCATTCTGCAATCTCGTGTCCTTCCATTGATCGATTTCCTTCTTCTGTCTCATTTTCGTTCTTCCATCATTACTTTTTTTGCATCTCATTCTTAATCTGGCTTTCCTGTCCAGCTGTTGATCTGTACAGTGTGGTTCCTAACGTTTCATTCTCGGTTCTCTCCTTTCCGCTATTTAACATCTTCAGTCTCTTGTAATCCTCTTTCTTTCTGTTTTCGTGTTTCTGTAATCAGAAGCTTTCTTTCTAATTCCTTTTTCAACCGTCCCCACGCTCATCTTGTAATCCTTTCTCTTTGGTTTTGTGTTCTGTTAACTCAGTTGTTCTCTCTAATTCTTTCTCATCTCCGCACACTCCGACCTTGCTTTGGCTTCTAACGTTCTTCCGGCGCCCTTTGTGGTTGTCTATCCGCGCTTCCCAGTATCCTCTGTCTCCGTTTTTACCTCCCTCGCCAGCTTATTCAACTCTCTTCGTCATGGTCTTGAAGGTCTTTTCTCACACTCCACTATTTTTATTTCCTTCGTGCACGTCTCTCGTCACCCCAATAATTTTCCCTCTCGTGTTACCGTCACCTTTTCCCGTCCACCTCCAGCTCTTGCCCCACACGGTCTCCCGAAATTATTTTTCTCACCCGGCCTTCACCGCGGCTGACAAACCGTTGCACCCCTCCAAATGCGGTTTCGCATAGCGTCTCACCCCTGTATCGGCCTTCCATTATTTGTTTCACTTCAAGCGAAGTCAGCTGCTCGATCCGCCATTTATGGCATTGCGTTTTGCGGGACAGGGGAGGATTTGACGGAGGTGGAAGGGTGTTGTCAAAATCCGCCGGCCGCTTTGCCGCTGCCTGCCGCCTTTCGGCTCGGTTACGTTTGGTGGGAACTGTTCCTGCCACAACAATGTCCTGATGGGGATCTCGTCCTGGGCCATGATTCTAAAACACTCTACATCCATTTCTATTACCCCCGGCTCCCGCTCGCCCTGCAGACGCATCTTATTTCACGTTAACGACGTAATTTAGTCCTCGTAATTTGGAGAATTGGGGGTCGCTTTTCCTTTTCTTTTTTTTTCCCCCCCCCCCCAAAACCCCCTTTTTTTTTTCTTTTGGGGGAACCGATTTCTCCCGTCTTTGGGGGGAAATTTTAAGGGCTGGAAAGGGGGGGGGGCCCAGGGGGGGTTTTTTTATTTTTCCCCGGCTTTTTTCTGGACACCAGTGTTGCGAATTCCGCCCCGCCGGCGTGCGATCGGCCACGTGCTCCGAATCGCGGACGCCTCGCCCACCGGACGACAATTTGTCGTGACCCTCTCGGACTAATGGTCGCGGATCCAGTCAGGGTGGCCTTTCGGCCTCACCACGATCGTGCCAACGGCACCCGCGCTGGATAGGGTTGTTCGCCAAACCTCGACCTACTAAGTACCCACCGGATGTTAAACCGGGCGCACGCACTCGCGCAGTTCTACTTCGATACGGCCGCTTAAGCACCCGTTTTCCGTGCTATCGGAGAAACCGAGCGGTTATCGTCGGCCTCGACGGTCGTGATTAATTATCGGGCGCGCCCCCGCGCCCACGACGACCTTTACGTAAAACAGATGGAACCAACGAAGGTAAGGACGCACGAAACGGGGGAGAATTCAAACAAAGCAAGCACATTTATTGCACCACACACACATAGAGCACACTTATAGTACGCATTGTATTATACAGTCACATTATTTGTAATGAAAGAAATGGCACATGATAGCAATAAAGAAGAGTTAAAAACGAATACGTGACACAACGGCCACCTTACACAAGTTACTACTTAATAGACACGGCGCCCGGACACACACGTTTGCCACAAACCAAAAGGAATGGAAGTCGCGACTTCCGCTGAAGTCGGGTCCTTGGCGCCCGTCACACGTGGTCCCGTCTCCGTGACTCCCCGCTCAAGCGTGGTCGGCGAGAGGCCTCTCCCGCGCGCTCGCGCCTCCTGCCGTACCGGCCTCTCGACGCCTTGGACCGAGCACCGATGACAGGGAGAGAGGCAACACGCCGAACCCAGAGCAGCAGGACCGAGAGCAGCGAGCACGAACAAGAGACGCGACAAGGAGAAGCCCGAACCCAAACAAGAGAGCGCGAACCTCCGCGCCTCTGACTATCTTATACCCCCATCGCCCCTCCCCGTTCGTGGTTTCCACCTCCTTCGAGCACTTCGAGAAGGGGGCGTTCCCTCTCTTCCCTCCCACTCCGTTGTGGGGGCGAGGGCGAAATCCGTTTCTGGCGCCGGCCAAGTAAGAAACACTAGCGGGAAACAACCGCGCGCCCCGCTGTGGGATTTCTTCCTTCCTTGGTTGACGTTTCCAACGCGAAACCGTCGTACCTGCGACCGCGGAGGATGCCGTTCGTTGGTTGTGAGGTAGTGGCGCAATGGTGTGGTATTGTGAGATGCGGTGCTGGTGCGTTGAGGTGGTGGCGTGGTTGGTTGAAGTGTGTTGGCGTTGTTGGCGTGTTGAGTGGTTCGAAAATAAAGCCAAAAAACAGAAGAAAAAACGCCTAACTCAAGTATCGCAACCCGAATGAATCACATTAATTCCGTTCTAAAAACAATGGGTTTGGGCTAACTACACATGTACTTCAGAAATATATCTCACCTACGGCCTGAATCGGTGCTAATGCGAATTCCCAACAGCCGTAACACTATATATACAATATTATATACATATATATTTATTTATGAAAGCTTGTATGAAACTATATATGTGAGTTTCCTTTCGTTTTTTGCCCCTCAGCCCGAATTGCTAAGGGTATTGTCGGTCATAGGGTCGTTGATGGCGTCCGTCCGTCTTTCAATTTGAGTTCAGGATCAGAATTTCGAGGGAGAAAGCGCCTTATTCGATTAGAATCCATTTTTGCAGGTAGTTGGGCTGAGTAGGGAAGGTCCTTTCGAAAATGGCGCCTGCGATTTCATTTGGTCCTACATGGCAGCCATCTTGAAATTGGTTTCCTTGTCGATTTGCGAGGGAATGGCGAGAACGCCTGTCCGATTAAATCCATTTTTGCCAGGGTTGTGGTGGTTGAGTAGTGGAAGGTTCCTTTCGAAATGAGGCCGTGCGCTGGATTTCAATGTGGCCGCCACGGCAGTCATCTTGAAATTGGTTTTCATCAATTTCGAGAATACCAGCTGGCTTGTCCGATTAAATGCAATTTTGGCATGGTGTGATTTGGAAAGTTTGAGTAGAGGAAGGTTTACTTTCGAAAGATGGGCGCGCTGCGATTTTTCACTAGCCCCACGGTAGCCATTCTTGAAGTCGATTGTTTTCATATGGAACGTCCAACGTCTCAAACTGACGTTGCATCATCTGTTGATATCACTGCTTCCTTTTACCAATTGGCATGGCTGAGGGGTTGACGCCCGCCTTGCGAGCGTTTTTTATTTTTTCATCAGTTTGCATAGTGTTGCCAATACCATTAGTTCCAACAAACAATAGAAAACCTGGGATGGCCGATGGATGCCTTATCGGAACCGCAAGCCAGGAGGAGGACACCAAGTTTAAATCCCATTTCCAATTTGTGTTTGTCTGTTTTTACTAATATGTACTTATAATCGAATGTATATAGAATACCACAATGTCTGTTGTCTGTTCTGCAATTTTGAAAAAGCTTTTCAATGGAGACTTCTGAGACAGATTAACAGGCAGAGACAGGAAACAAAATAAAAAAGAGACAGGTTCAAAAAGTGGCCAAATTTTGGAAATAGTACACTATATACATGTTAATACGTAATTTTATAAATTAGCGAATAGCCATACCATATATTCGAGTATGTATCCATCACCACAGGAATTGCAGATCAAGAGCAACAAAAGTTTCCCGCTTTTTAATCTGACTTTTTCGTTTTGTTGTACTTTGGTTTGCAAAGGATACTGCACACAGACCATGGAACCTGTGAACACGAAATTAGATTCATACACGACCTAATTTTCGTTTTCATTTAAATACCATTCATTAACGACTGGTTGGCTTCTGGGTTTATAAATAGGTCAACATAACTTGCCAAGATATATAAAAATATAAACCAAATTTTGCGACTCAATTTCATAAATCAATGGTCTTTCATACATGGAAACACACAAAATCATTATCGCAGAAGATGAAGAAGTACGTTTCCTTGGGAGAGTTCCATGCATTCACAAGAGTCATTTTGTTTGAATATGTGGAGTTGCCCTTCTCTGGAGGCCTGATCGACTTAAAATCACCAACAACTTTAAACTGCACTTCACCATTCTCTATCAATTGCCAGTTTATCAATTCATACACGAGGTGTTCCAGTATAGTGATTCTCCATTCATCAAACCTTCACCAAATCACTAGGTGTTTGGATAAATTCGACATTCCTGATGATAAAACAAAAGCTAAAAACTTGTGAATAAGCTATCACTGCGTTAAGGGTACTCTTCTTTCACAAATATAACACAAATGCCTTTATAAACCAACTTGCACGTTGATAACGTTTCAATCAACAAAAATATGACATAGATAGGATTTACTTAAAAATTGTCAGCGAATTACCAAAAACGATGAATCATGCAATTCTTACAGGAAGGATAAACAAAATGAAGTAATAATCGAATAAATAAGATTCCATTGTGATGTCATGTCTGTATATTCGCTGTTTTTTGCGTTAGAAGGATCTTGATGGAACCGACAACCACGAAATTTGGCAAACAGCCAAATCTGATCCGGTGATTGTCCTCAGGGTATATTCATCCAACACCTGAGCCTTTAAAGATAAGTTTTCTGACTTTGTCTGTTTTATGCGATCTCATTGGTTAACAGACATCACTTGACTTATAGCACAGCCAATGGCCAGCACACTAAATTGGTCGAGCTGTGTCTTCCACCCATTGGCTCAATGCACAGCTGGCCTGAATCCACACACAATTGGAACCTAACTAAATAAATAATACATTTACCGTTTTTGTGATGCGGTAATCCAAAGCTATCTGCTATGGTTAGTGGTGCACAGCACGTTCCTATTCACAATCACCACGCCATGCCTGTCCCTTGATGATGTATATATGCATATATATATATATATATATAAAAATATAAATATATAAATATATAAATATATAAATTGTTATTTTTCAGACATCTGTTTGTCTGTTTGGTCGTGTTTTTTTCAAGGACTGCTGGACCGAAAACCACCAAATTTGGCATACAGACCAAGTCCAACCTGATGGTTTTCCTCGGTGTATTTTCATCCACAACTTCAGCCTTTAATGACCCCAAAGAACTACAAGACCTTTTTTTTACATGCTTGAGAGATTAGAATCCATGCTTGGGAGTTAAGACCCCAAAGGCACAAAGACCCATAAGATCCTATCGACCATTGGACTCCACAAAGAAAATTGAGATACATTAAAACCCCGAATACCCCAAAGACACTTTGGACCCCAAAGATGATTAAGATCCCGAAGACTCTTGAAGACCACTAAGACACTTTGAGACCCTTAAGTATTTTGAAGACCCTTAAGACCACTCAGAGCCAGAAGACCTTGAAGACTCTTAAGACCCCCAAAGACCCTTAAGACTTCGAAGACCATTAG
>CM068953.1:191244852-191278522 GCA_035128595.1 Eptatretus atami | reverse complement strand
CTGGGCTCAAACAGTAATGAGGGAATTGAGTGCTACATCCACGACTGGTTTAGCAACTGCAAAACTCTGACTCGAGAACCAACAGCACCCCAGCAGATGCTGGTCATTCTTATCTGCTGGCCAGTTGGGATCTCAATGAACATACTGCCTTGCTGTTGTCTCAGACAAAATCCAAGCAGGTATTTCCTCTCTCATTGCATTGAGAAGGCAAAGGGCCTGTGTTCTCTTCTCCTCACTCTTCAGTAGCTGGTCCTTAAAGGGGAGTAGTGGACTCCGATTCATCTGTGTGCTTCGGTGATACCAAGATCACCCTCTGCGGACTTGCATACCGACTGCCAGTTGGACATCAACCTGTGTGCACTCAACAGGGCAAGGCTGCTTCAAATGTGTCCACAACCGACTTTGACATCAATTCGTATACGGATGGAGATTTTAACAAGAACTGTAACGAGGTAAGGTTGCCGACTTTTAAAGTGTGAGTTAATTCAAAAACTCAGTGAAACCTGGGTTCACTGTTGATGTTACTTTGGGAGTATTAATTCATATTATGATGCTTTTAAATGCATTAGCTTTGATATAGGGCAGGACAAGAGGATGAAGAATACTTATTTAATATCTTCTGTTTTGTGTCGTACATTGATCTCACCTGGCTAAATAGAGGGGCCCATAATATTTTATCCATATAAGGCTTTCTGCCATGCTACCTCTCCAGGTAACCGGAGCATTCGCGTTGGTGTTCGGAGAAGCACGTAAACACCATACGGAATTTGGTGATGCCTTCAAAAAAAAATTATTGTCCCACAGTTTCCAGTCACCACATCTGAGGCAGGAAAAGCTGGAGGAGAAATGTTCAGTGTAGATTATAAGGTTTATTCTGTGGCTAAAGAGATGAAGCCATGATGTGTGGCAGAAATGGAAGATGAAGGAGACCGGACCTTTTCATTAAAAAGGAGCAATTACGAGGGAGGCATAATGGAGATGCAGAAAATAAGGGATATAGTTCAAACAAGGTGCGCAAATAATTTCCAAACAGAATGGACAGATAAGGCGAGCAGTAGCCATATCCTGAGAGTAAAGTAGAGGAAGTTTGGACTGTAGTGATGGGTGGTCTTTCACTCAGAGCATGTTCATCGAATAGTGTATTGTAAAGGTGTATTTTATTTGGGTGGTGCATAAAAACTGACAGCTTCTTCAATCGCTCCTGAAAATGATATAAAAATAAACCAGGGTTAAGTGCATGAAGTAAAACATTACTACTGCATTTAATTAAATTCAAAACCTCACTGCCACTATAGAAAAACTTTGGACAACAACACTGCACTGAGCAAGGAGTGGGTATTTGAAATATCCTCTCCCCACCTGAATGGCGCTCACAATACACATTACAGAAGAGACTTGCATCTCCCACGCCCCCACCCCCACTCACTCGCCCCTTCCCCCAAAACCACCACAAAGAATAAAAACACCTCTCGCCTAATTGGGGTCATGCTGATCCGATGTAGCAAGTCTGGATCTTAATCGCGCTCAGAACTGTAGAAGTAGTTGAAACAAACAAAATCACACAAACACTGGTCCATAGTAATAGTATGCAATATAATGAAGGAATAAAATATCTTCATTTGAATGCAGCAAAACAAAAAAGTTGAATCGAACACATTCTCACCTGCCAGGGCTCAGTGCTCAGAATATCTCCACAAGTAATATTTAATAAAATGCCTTTGATTTGAACACCAGACTGAAGGTTGTGTAAAGCCTTTGCCCGATCGCATGACACGGCCATGTATGTGTTGTAACTGACTCGAAGATGAGACACGTCAGTAAGCTCTGTATCAGCTGCTTCAAATTTTCACTTCCTCGTGCACAGTTGTGAAGTCCCATCATTGGACTCCATGATGCAACCAAACGTCTGCTCCCAAAATTCCAACAAGAAATATGTTCACTGATTCCTTTCCTTCCCATACACAAGTTGTTTTCGTATGAAGAATGTCTGAAGCAGATGATTCTTGATTCATTATTATGGAATCAGTTTGGCAGATTGACTTTTTGTTACTTGTTGGTTGTTTAAATTTTGGTGATTTATCTGCTTCATCGAAACAAAGAGTAAACAGTAGATTAATAACAAACTCTTCTTGAAACAAATCAACAACCATAATATTATTTTTTCATAATTTCATGGAACTCTGTTAGTTCTTCCACAAATTTTGATTTCATGTTGAAGAAAGTTTTGTTGAAGTTGAAGGCTTCCATCTTGGGATTAAAAGTATTTTTTACTTTATTATTAATACTGCAAGAAGTTCGTGCAATTTTATTTTTATAATTGCCATTCCATTCACATTCAGACGAACTTGGTATGAGCTGAATGAGGAAGTCATGGAAACCTGGAATGTATCCCCGGCTTAAAGCAAAACCAATTGTGCCTTCAAACATATTGATGGTATCCTGGGCAGAAATGATTGAGGAAACAATCCAACTTTCACTTGCAATCCATTGTTTCTTTGTGATATTTTGTCGTAACATTTCTGCTACAATTGGTGTAAAATCGGTTTCAGCAGTGAAAGCTAAGATGACTTTTGCTTTCGTGTTTGCAATCTCCTCTCCTGATAAAGGAAAATAAATATTATTGATCAGAATCTAATTATAATCAACACAATTGATCCAGAAGTTGTTACTTACACAGTGTGTACATCATTTTTAGTCATCCAAGCCTGGACCAATAAACATAATTAGTTAATTACCTCCATGAACGAATGTGGATGGAGGTAATATTTTCACCCATTTGTTTATCTGTTTGTTATTACTTGGAAATCGAAGACTTGGAGTGAAAAAAAAATGGGTAATCAACAGCTGTTTAACCGAGTGCTGCTGATTTCTGTGTAGCTCATTGGATGGGAGAAAAACATCAACCAACCCCCTCTTGAACCTGCATATTGCAACCTGTCAGTGACTGCCATCATATCTTGCAGCACCTCAGTCAGAAACTTGATGGCCAGGTTGGACCTCGCCACCTCTTCTCCTCTTCACTGCCCTCCTCAGAAACCTTGATGATGGCCTCCAATTCCTCCTCATTCAGCTCCCTCCAATGTGAGGTGATGAGCTCCTCCATTTCTTCAGGCTGTACATCATTGAAGCCTTCCCCTACTATCTCCCATGCCAACCTATCAATGTTCCGCCTCTCTTCGGTGGTATCGGGAAAAACCTCTGAAGTTGTCGACTGCCTGTGACCATAAATTTTGCCATCAAGCGTTGATGGTGAAGACTTTCACGTCGTCCAGCGGGTCTTTGATGGCGCTGATGCAGTGCCCTATGTTGAAGTCCTTCCAATATTTCCCGACGGTAAGTTTGGGGTCAGACTTCATCGCATGCAAGATGTGATTGAAGGTGCGGAGGGTGAAATATGTTTCCAACTTCAAAATTACCCCTTGGTTGAGTGGTTGGATAAGGAACGTGGTGTTGGGTGGCAGGAAGATGACTTCGACATTGGAATATGCCACCTCCAGCACCCCAGCATAGCCAGGAGTGTTATTCACCAGCAGAAAGACCTTGAAGAAGAGGTTCTTTACTGCCAAGTATCTCTCCACTTAAGGGACGAAACAGTTGTGGACCCAATCCATGCAGATGGCAGCTGTTACCCACGCCTTTCTGTTGGCTCTCCAAAATATGAGCAGAGTGTGCTTCTTTTTGACCTTAATGTGGGTACAGCACCAACAGTTTGATCATGCAATCCCCTTTGGTGTTGGCACAGGGGAGAAGATATATCCGGTTCTTTGCAGCATTGACCCCCGATGCTGTCTTCTCTCACTTTGAGATGAAAGTTCACGTGGGCATTTATTTTTCCAGAACAGGCTGGTTTCATCTGCATTGAAGAATTGCTCTGGTGCATCGACTTTCTCCTCAATGAGCTGCGCGAATGGAATAGAGAAGGTTTCAGCTGCTTCATGGTCCACAGAGGAGTGCTTACCTGTGAGCTTGACATTGTGGAGACCATCCCACTTCTTTAAGCAGTCAAACCATCCCCTTCTAGCTTGGAAGGGACTGGGGCCACTTGTACCCGAAACACTCATGCCTGAATCACTTGTGTTTGCAGCAGCACCCGTGCCAGTCAGATGATCGTACAAACAGAGCTGCTTTTGTATAAACAGATGATTGCACAAACAGAGCTGTAGAGCTGCTTTATGCGTGGCTGGAGGGAAATGGTTTATGCACTCGCAAAAACTACAAACAGCTGAAGCAGAGAGGCTGCAAAAGTAAAAGCAGGTCAGATTTTATAAACCACAATTACACGAGTTGTGTGAAAATCCACAAATGTCAGGGTTTCATGGTATATAAAACCGAAAATCACAGTGTAGCGATCAGTGAAGCCATCCATCCATGGAACCTTGTTATTTCTGTCTATTAATTACGTACTGTTTAATTACCCCGTAGACCACGAAGACCTATGAGACCAAAAAGACCAAGAACCCTGATGGGGAAAATTTCCTTTTTAAACAAGTTCTTAAATGTACGTGTTGCTTCCTCATTGTATACGACTTATAATCAATTGTTTATGTTCAATTACTATTCATTTCTTTGTATTATTTATATTCATTTCTTTGTATTGGAACTCAGATAGTCAAACATCTTAAACCGAGTGTATTTACTGGGACCTGTAATCTGATGTATGTCTGTCTGTCTGTCTGTCTGTCTGTCTGTCTGTCTGTCTGTCTCTCTCTCTCTCCACTCTACCCTCCTTGTCTGTTTGTAGTATCTTATGTCAGGCCTCCTCAACGATTTATGTGATGACCCTTTGATCAGTACGATAAAATGTCATAGATGCCTTTCCCATGTGAAATTAGCCTCATCAAGGCCAGCTGTAGGTCATCATGACCGAAATCCCCTCCGTCTCTTTGTTCTCTGAACCCTTCCCTACTCCTCCCAAGGCATATATAGAGCAAGAATGTAAACTGAATTTTAGTGCAAACCATTGTTATGTCCGACATTCGATGCTTTGTGGCTCCCTGATGGTGAATAAATTTTCTTTGATTGAATGTACTTTCCTTGTGTGGACAGTGGATCATTTATGAGTGTTGTGAAATTGAGTAATTGGACTTTGCACTGAATCCACTTTAGAGTTCCACAACAATTTGGTGCCGTGACTCAGATGTACTAATCCCTGGACGCAGCCCATGGTCTGGAGGGACGGTGAAAGCTTGAGTATCACAGAGTAGAAGGTAAGCGGAGAGCGTTGGCCCCATCCCTGATGGGGCCCTGCCTCTTCACGGGTAACGTACTTGAACAAAGGAAAGTACATGTCAGACAATCTTCATTGATAGGCCTGAAAGGATCCTGTGGTTGGAGACTGCTTGAGCCTACGGGGCTGAATAGCGATCAGGGATCTCTTAACGGGGAGTTAAAGTCTCCGCAGTGCTTTGAGCAGTTTTGGTACTTGTTTCGCTGTACCTGGTAGAGCAAAGTGTTTTGAGTGGGTTCGGTACCCGGCTCGCTGTACTCGGTACAGCAAAGGCAGAGGGGAAAGGCCATCCCCTCTGGCCAAAAGGAGGGGGTTGGAGTCCCACCTCCGCAAAGAGAGGGGTTTTGAGACCCAGCTCTCTGTGTTGTAACGTGTGATTGTGTGAGAGGTATGTTGTTCGAGTTGACAATAATATATGGTTGTTGTGTTACAGTGCTGGCCAGCATTTGTTTTATCATCTCTGCATTGAAGTGCATGTTTCGTTGTATTTGCGATCTTGTAACGATTTGCAGAATGGGAAATACTGCTGGAAAGAGTGATGGGATTGGACAAACCGAAGTGACCTGCCCCAGGCCACGCCGAGGGACATGCGTGAGATATATGTTCGATAAATATGTACCTGATTCTGTGAGAGATGTTGCGAAGTGGTGTGAATGGACTATGAATATGAAGACTATGAAGTGGTCTATGAAGTGGTGTGAATGGACTATGAAAGTTGTCTTTTTGTGAAAACGGTACCTTTGATCGAGATTGTTTGAACCACTTAAAGAAAATGTTGGAGGAAAAATAAAAGGACAAAGGAACCTCAAGGCATGTACAATGGGGTGCGTATATGGACTGGACGGAAGAATCTAGGGATCGGACTGAGAAAACCCGGTTGTTAAACCTAAAGGGCCAGTTGGACCAGGTATCAATGCAGATGCCCATGAGACTTGAAAGTAAAGGGAAAAAGAAACAGCAAAAACTGCCCCTGTAGAGTTCGAGGATGAAGAGGAACAGTCGGATCGGTGGCCTAGCCCTGTTCCAGACTTGTGCCAATGGCACCATGACTCGAAGACGAAGAACCGGGCACGGTGGCGCAGTGGGCGAGGATCATACAGAGCAGGACGCATGACCAAGGGGCCACAGGAGAGTACCAAATGTAGAGAGTACAGATAGTGATGGGAGGAAATATGCTGTGACACAACTACCAGAGAGGACCCCCATGGTGGTACTGTTGGTTGCAAACAGGGCGCAAAAGGCCATATTAGACGTCATCAGGGAATAGATAAAGAACTGACACCAATAGGTGTGTTTCCTTTGCGAGATTACCCCGGGCCGCAGGCATGCAAGCCATATATAGGCCATGGGTTCCAAATTAAGAGCTATTCAAATGAGATGCCGAAAATGCGTGAGAGCCGCACAGTTCGATGAGAGTTGCGAGTGATCGTGTAATGTCAATCAACCAATTTATGTGGACATGAATATTTTGTTGAAATTGATTGTGCCCGAGGGGTTACTCCGACAATTGAAACAAGTCGCGGGGTGGCAAAGTGAGGCACCGGAAACCCGGACGAGCTAAAAGTACATGTCAACAAGCTCATTGAGTCCATGACAGCGTCGTTCCACTAAAACAGACTGGGGGGAATACAAGCATGCAAACAACGCTCATCTGAGGACCCATTGAGATTTACAATCTTCGATGGTTAATGAGTGTGTATCAACGTCACTCTGGATTAACGGACAATGAAGGTGTCCCGTTCGCTCAGCATTTGTTGGCTGCTAAATTACAAACCAAGGTCAAGCGAGTGTGTCTTGGATGGGAATCAAAAAACGTAAAGGACTTAACGCCGTATATAACGCATTGTAGTTCATTTATCGAACAACTTTGTGCTGAGACCACAGCAAAATTAATGCCGGCACAGGTGAATGGGCAAGGAACATGGGCGAATGGGAGAAATGTGAATTATATTGCTCACGACAACGGGCCGAGCCGTAATTGTGGTAGGAGACGTTGATATACGCGTAAAGAGGTCTGTCGAGCAGATGGGAAAACAGGTCACTGGGCGAGGGAGTGCCTTCATTCCCACCGGGACAGCTGCTTCATTCCCGCCACTGCCTCAGAACCCATTTGCTCAATGACAGAGGATGAAATGGACATCATCAGAATTACCACTGCTGACTTCAAAGCCACGTGATGAACCAAAACTGACTTTGACAATCGAAGGCTGAGAGATTCCTTTCCTTGTGGATATGGGTGTGACTAAATCAGCGATCAGACATAGTGACCTTCTGAATGCACCTTTATCACAGGAGAAAGTAAATGTTGTCGGAGTGTCAGGCATTCCTATGGCGATTCCAGTGTCTGAACATCTACAAGTAGAAGTTGGACCTTTACCTGCACAACATGCATTTTTGATGGCTACTGATATGCCAATTAATCTGTTGGGGAGAGACCTATTATGCAAGCTAAATTGTACCATGAAGTGCACACCAAAGGGAGTATACTTAGATATACCTCACGAATCGCATGTCACTGTTTTGAATTTATTACAAGAAAATACAAAGAATCTGGTATACCGGTGGATTTTGACCGATGGGGAAGCACCGACCAGTTTGCGGGTGTGTGTGTCCGATTTGGAGAGGAGCGTGCCGGAGGTATGCGACTGGGTAAGTCAATATCACATGGACATGGACATGGGACAGATTCGGTTACATTGCATTGCAGATTGCGACACTAAAGTAAAAGTTAATGACTATGCGAGGGAAACAATTTCGAAATTACACCAAAGCTTTGACATAGCATTGGGAACAATGTGGATTGGGAAGCAAGGGATTGGCCTGGAGGTGAATCTGACGCAGGAGCAATTAAAACTGTGGAATCAACCGTCCAGTGTTACACCGCATGTTACCTTAGTGGTAGTGCGAGGTTACCAAGCAAAGGACGTCGGGCTCATGATAACCTATTTAAAAATGGCACCGAGAGCAACTTTGGAAGGATATATTCAGGTAGAGGGATTTGAGCAAGATCGGGATAGACAGATATTGCTGGCCAGGCTGAAATGGAACAGTAAAGGCTGTGTTTGAGATGGTTGACCTTTCAGAAACAACGGGGTCAGAGAAATTACCAGGACTCCAAGAGCAGGTCCCAACTTGTTTGTGGGCAACACACGCTAATTACGTGGGTCGAATTAAAAGCATGCAGCCAGTAAAGATCAATATAGATACAACAAAGAAGCTGCCTCGCAAACTGCAATACCCATTGCATCCAGAAGCAGAAGCAGGGATAGCTCCCATAGTGGAAGCGCTATTAAAGCAAGGAACAATTATTTCCACTGTCATTCAATGTAATATGCCGATTTTACCTGTGCGAAAAACAGGAAAGTCGACATAGCGGTTTGTACAGGACCTAGGTGCGGTAAATGGCAGCGTGATTCCCACCTTTCCTGTCGTCCCCAACCCAGTGATCATTCTTTCAAGCATTCCGAGTAACTTTACCCACTTTACTGTGGTCGATCTTTGTTCAGATTTATTTTGCGTACCGATAGCTCCCGAGTCGCAATTCCTTTTTGTGTTCATGTATCAAGGTAGGCAATGTACTTGGAATGTGCTTCCACAAAGATACACCGAAAGCCCTTCTTTGTTTTCCCGAGCATTGAAAGACGATCTGTATGACATAGTTTTTCCTAACGGATCCACATTGATCCAATATGTCGACGACTTGCTGATCTGTTCAATGTCGAAGGAAGCGTGTGAACAAGATACTTTGACGCTATTGATGGCTTTAGCAGAAAAGGGACACAAAGCCTCGAAAGCCAAATTGCAGTTTTGCCAGCAGGATGTAAAATATTTGTTTGTAGCACATCTTGAAGGGGGATAGCAGACGTGTCTCCCGAGAGCGTATATCTGCAATATCAAAACTGCCCAAGCCAACTACTGCTAAACAGATGAGATCTTTCCTCGGGACAACAGGCTATTGTAAGCATTGGATACCTGATTATGCATGCTTAGTGAGCCCACTGCTGGAAATTGGTTCTGCAAGCACACCCAATACACTGACCTGGAGGCAGGAAGCAGATGAGGCTTTTGTGACACTTAAACAAGCTCTGTCCTCTGCTCCCGCTTTTGGTCTACCAAACTTTTCTCTCTGAAAAACCTTTCTATTTGTATGTAAATGAGAGTCGAGGCTTCGCACAATCGGTGCTGGCCCAGAAACACGGAAACAAGCTCCGGCCCGTCACCTATTACAGCACCAAATTGGATCCAGTGGCGCAAGGATTCCCATCCTGTTTAAGAGCAGTGGCAACCGCTTCGCTCGCAGTGCTGGCAACAGAATTACTCGTCGCGGGACACACTTTTTATCCTCATTGTGCCACAGGTGGTCACAGCCAGGTTGTTAACAAACAAAAAACACAAAACTTGTCAGCCTCACAATCAACGACATACGAACTATCACTCACAGCTCCACCAGACATTATGATTAAGAGTTGCCCACCATTTGAATCTCACTCGTTTGCTGGCAGTAGAACTGGATGGAGATCCTCATGATTGTGAGGAGGTGATCGTGCACACGTTTACCACGTCCTGATTTGAGAGACACACCAATCCAAAATTCTGAGTTGATTCTATATGTCGACGGTTCATCATCGTGGGCACCAGAAGGATCTCTATTAACGGGTTATGCGATTTGCTCCGATCACAAGGTAATCAAAAAGGGAAGATTGGCTGTGAACTGCTCCACGCAGCAAGCAGAGCTGTTCCCTCTAACTCTTGCATGCTGCCTAGCAGAAGGCCAGTTTGTGACAATTTACACTGATTCCAGCTATGCATTTTGCGCTATACACGAATTTGGAGCACTCTCTTGTGGGCGGGGGTTTATAACATCCTCTGGTGCGCCGGTGAAGAATGGAACATGGATTGTGAACCTGTTGCCCTACCAAATTGGAATACTCATGCCCTTCCAAATTGCAGTGGTTAAATGTGATGCTGATGGATCTGATGCTGGTGGATCTGATGATGTCTCACGGGGAAATGCCAGGGCAGATGTAGCTGCCAAGGCCACTGCCACCACTACTGACACTCTACTGGTATCACAATGTGTATGAGCACCAGTTGCAATGCCATCTCTTGATGATGTAAACCCTTTACAAACTGCTGTTAGTGCAGCAGAGAGGGTTTCGTGGATAATGTATGGATGTGAATTTGATGATGGGTCTAAACTATGGAGATCATCCGATGGCCGAGTGGTGGCACCAAAGGCTCTGCGACCCTGGCTTGCCCGCTTAGCGCATGGGGCCGTGCATACCAGCAAAGGTGGATGTGCGCCTCTATTGGGAAACAATGGTTTGCCCCGGGCTTTAGTCCAATTGCAGAACAATATTGTAGGATCTGCCACTTCTGCCAAGAACACAATCTGGGAAGGGAGGCCCAAATGGCCCCAGACGGCCACCTAGCACCTTTCAGGCAATTTGTTCATATCCAGATTTATTTTATCCAACTACCAAAGTGCTGTGGATTTGAGTTTGTTTTGGTCATTGTGGATTTGTTCTCAAAATGGGTTGAAGCTTACCACTGTAGAAAAGCAGATGCCATTTCTGTGGTTAAACTGTTGATGATGGATTTCTTCTGTACATTTGGGATACCCTGTAAGATCTCTAGCGATCAGGGAACTCATTTTACAGCCGAAGTGGTGAGGGAGATGTGTCGGGCTTTTGCGAATCCAACAGCATCTGAACGTCCCTTACCATCCATAGTCTGCAGGGGCAGTGGAGAGGCAGAATGGATTTCTGAAGAATAACTGGCAAAGATTTGTGAACAGACTGGATTAAAATGGCCAGATGCACTGCCCATTGCCCTCATGACGATGAGATCTACCGCAAATCAAAATATACCATCAGAGATGGGGAATCCCCGCCATTGAAAAATAATTGAAATCAGATAAGCGGTTTTCCATTTTTACAAAAAACATTTTTTTCAAGATGGCTGCCCCAGTCGGCCATCTTGGATCCGGCCACGCCCAAATCAATAGGGTTCTTCCTTTTCAGGTGGTACATGTGTGACCCAAATTTCAAACCGATATGGCGAAAAAACATTTTTTTCAAGATGGCCGCCCCAGTCGCCATATTGGATCTGGCCACGCCCAAAATCAATAGGGTTCTTCCTTTTCAGGTGGTACATGTGTGACCCAAATTTCAAATCGATATGGCTAACAGTTTATGAGTTATCGCACTCACAGCTATAAATGTTGACGCCATAAATGTTGACGCCCAGCCAGCCAGCCGGACGAATGCCCAGTCGGCCATCTTGGATCCGGCCACGCCCAAAATCAATAGGGTTCCTCCTTTTCAGGTGGTACATGTGGTGAAATAAGGATGAAGTGACGAATGATCACGTGACGCGTGGCTCGCGCGCAGACAGATAAAACCGGGTGTCGCGGCGGTCGTGGGACTGTCCCTGGGGCATTGCCATTAACTGCTGTGGTTCACTTGCTGCTCCTTAAATGGTGGGAATTGAGATGTACCAGACTCCATGTACTTTGCTGGCTAATTGCTTTTATACCCTGCGTGTGTTGATAACAATATATATTCTCTTTTCTCTGCTTGTAGAGACGGCTCGAATCAAGTGAAATAAAGCCTTAACATCTGAAGGTTTTTCCTATCACATTCATTACAATTATTTCACTTGATTCTTTTGGCTGCATCAACCGATCATGGACAAGATCTACAAGCCGGAGAGATTCGATGCGGACCCGAACGCTACGACTCGGAGATGAAGTGGACCATTGGTACCGCTCCTTCTCGCACTACCTGACCATCATTGAAGAGGGAGCCGACAAACTGGCCGCACTCGTGAACCATGTCTCGCCAAGCGTATTCAGGCTCTTCTCGGAGTGTGACGCTTACGACGCAGCGATCGACGTGCTGCGAGCGCTTTACGTGAAGCGCAAGACGAGGTATACACAAGACATCTTCTCAACACCCGCAGGCAAGAGACCGGTGAGACGGTCGATCAGTACCTGCAAGCTCTGAAGCAGATGGGCAAAGACTGCAATTTTCGGGCTGTAACCGCCGAGGAACATCGAGATGAAGCGACCCGGGAGGCCTTCATCCAGGGGCTCAAGTCAGCCCCATCCGGCAACGCTTACTGGAAAAAGCACAACCCAATCTTGAAACGGTTGCCAACCAGGCCCGAGCTATGGAAACGGCACAGCAGCAAGCGGAGGCATATGGGACACCGGTGCTGCTAATGAATGCGGCTACCACGGAAACTCAAAGAACTCCCCGGGCAACCACCGATGCTGAGGATGGAGATAATCCGAGGAATCGGACACCCAGACCACGTCGAGCTCCTCGCAACACTCCGGTTGGTAAATGTTTTTTTTGTGGGTATAAAAGACCCCCCGTAGCAAATGCCCCGCCAGGGATGCCACATGCATGAACTGTGACAAGAAAGGACATTATGCCAGGGTATGCAAATCTACTCTTAGAAGAAATAAACCCACCTCCGCTGCCCTCTACTTACAAAAGAAGGTGACAGCAGCTTCACCGGGAAATCTATCCAAAGCTATCATCAAAGTACGAATTAACGGGCATATGGCCGAGGCGCTGATCGATACCGGCAGCTCTGAAAGTTTCGTCGATAGCTCACTAGCGAGAGACAGAAAATGGAAGGTCTACCCGACCGACAATACGGTATGCATGGCTTCGACATCGCTACAGTCAAGCGCACAAGGGTACTGTAACGTCGAACTAGACGTAAAGGGCTACACACATCGGGATGTAAGGGTACTGGTGCTTCGTGATTTATGTGCGGATGTAATCTTGGGGCATAATGTCCTCAAGCAACACACGAGTGTCGAAATACCCTTTGGCGGAAACAA
Organism: Eptatretus atami; assembly: GCA_035128595.1. NCBI lineage: Eukaryota > Metazoa > Chordata > Myxini > Myxiniformes > Myxinidae > Eptatretus > Eptatretus atami. The sequence goes on along the minus strand of CM068953.1, from coordinate 191,265,437 downwards.
ACCCCGACTAATTCTGAATGCTCTGACCACCGCGGAGGTTATCGCCCCCCCTGCTGTTTGCAAACTTATCGCCGGACTGCAAACCGATAGCGATCAAATCGCGACGTTTATACCACTGCCGATACGAACTTCATCGCTTCTGAGACTAAGCGATTATGGAGGAAGGTATTATAGAGCCGAGCGATTCGCCATGGCGCGCGCAAGTATTGGTGACCTCCAACCAGAACCATAAGAAACGAATGGTTGTCGATTATTCTCAAACGGTCAATCGCTTCACCCACCTCGATGCCTACCATTGCCGCGCATAGACGAGATGGTCGAACGAGTGGCCAATTACAAAGTATTCAGCACCATTGATTTGCAGAGCGCGTATCATCAAATTCCCATTCGAGGAAGAACAACCTTACACGCGCGTTCGAGGCGGGCAGGCGACTCTATCAATTTAGAAGAATCCCGTTCGGTGTCACTAATGGAGTTGCCTGCTTCCAGCGAGTCATGGACGACATCATCTCGGATGAAAACCTCAAAGACACTTTTGTTTACGTGGACAATGTCACGGTGTGCGGAAAGGATCAGGGGGAACATGACGCGAATCTGGACAGATTCTTGAGTATTGCTAGAAAATATAATCTGACGCTGAACTATGACAAATGCGTATTCTCGTAAAGTCAATCGATCTACTCGGATACACGATAGCCGACGGCACAATCAAGCCCGATCCTGAACGTTTGCGCCCGCTCCGCGAGCTACCTCCACCTAATGACCTGCAATCATTACGTCGGGTGATCGGGATGTTCGCGTACTACAGCAGGTGGATTCCCAAATACTCTGAGAAATACATCCTCTGGTGCACTGCAAGAGCTTCCCGCTAGATGCCGCTGTTGTGAAAGCCTTCCACAGCCTCAAAGATGATATCAGTAATTCCGTAGTATTATCGATCGATAGCACGGTGCCGATCGTGGTGGAGACGGACGCTTCCGATCACGCGATCGCCGCGACGCTCAATCAGTCCGGCCGACCCGTCGTTCTTCTTGAGAACCCTATCTGGAAGCGAGCAGAGACACTCGGCGATAGAGAAGGAAGCGTACGCTATTGTCGAAGCCCTACGTAAATGGAGACATTATTTACTGGGCAACCACTTCACACTCGTTACGGACCAGCGATCCGTTGCCTTTATGTTTGATGGAAAAACAACGGGAAAATTAAGAATGACAAAATAATGAGATGGCGGATAGATCTATCTTGTTATAATTACGACATTGTTTATCGGCCTGGAAAGGAAAACCCTGCTGCCGACGCCTTCTCTCGGGTCCACTGTTCGGCGACATCAGGTCGGGCCTTGCAAGACCTCCATGCCTCCTTGTGCCACCCAGGGTGACTAGGATGGCACACTTTGTATAGAACAAAACCTTCCCTATTCTATCGAAGATGTTAAACAAGTGAGTGCTTCTTGCCCTGTTTGTGCCGAACTAAAACCCAGATTCTATGGCGCCGCCGCGGCAAGTTGATCAAGGCTACTTCACCCTTCGAGAGACTCAACATCGACTTTAAAGGGCCCTTGCCGAGTGAGACAGAAAACCGATACGTACTCACTGTTGTTGACGAATACTCAAGGTTCCCGTTCGCATTCCCCTGCTCGGATATGACCTCGGCACTGTCTTGAATGTCTCTCTGAACTCTTTGCCATGTTTGGGAAACCTTCGTACATACATTCTGACAGAGGTCCGTGTTTCATGTCGGCCGAACTCAAACGGTTTCTCTATGAACACGGCATAGCAACTAGTCGAACGACGAGTTACAACCCACAAGGGAATGGGCTGGTGGAACGATATAACGGGGTCATTTGGAAAGCCGTAACCTGGCACTCAAATCGAGAGGACTGGGGCTCGGGCGGTGGGAGGTTACCCTCCCCGATGCCCTGAATTCCATACGCTCTTTGCTCTGTACGTCCATCAATGCTACACCATGAACGAATGTTTGCTCACCAACGACGTTATACCGGCGGACATTCGGTGCCCGACTGGCTAACCTATCCGGGTACGGTGTTCATGAAGCGCCCGGTACGACAAAGCAAGTATGAACCAATTGTGGAGAAGGTCGAACTCATCGATGCTAATCCTGAGTATGCTCATGTTAGACTTCCTGATGGCAGGGAGACCACGGTGTCGGTTCGCCACCTAGCTCCCACGGGACCTTCCCCCTCTGGTACTCCCCCGCGGGTACTCCTCCCTCTGACATTCCCTCCCCAGGTGTTTCTCCCTCAGGTGGCACCTCACCCGTGAATGGTGGCGTCGGGTGATGTAGACGAGGCTACCGCGTCCCACCCGAGAGCAATCGTGGAGACATCCCCGGCACGAATCGAGGCTCCTCAGGTGGATCGAAAGCCTCCCTCAAGTGAAACCGCCATATACTCCCGGAGAGGCCGACGGATAAAACCCCCTCGCCGACTCAATCTGTAAAGGGAATTATCGCATCCCTTGATAACCCATCACTATGCTTCTATAAACTCCAAATGACTCTCACTGCTTGAAATGTATGCCCCTGTAGTTTTAAATGACTCTCACTGCTTGAAATGTATGCTCCTGTAGTTTTAAATGGCTCTCACTGCTTGAAATGTATGCTCCTCTTACTTTGAAGTAATCATGGTGCGCTAGTTGGACCCCCTGGTTACATTTTAAAGATGGGGAGAATGTGGTGAAATAAGGATGAAGTGACGAATGATCACGTGACGCGTGGCTCGCGCGCAGACAAATAAAACCGGGTGTCGCGCGGTCGGTGGGACTGTCCCTGGGGCATTGCCATTAACTGCTGTGGTTCACTTGCTGCTCCTTAAATGGTGGGAATTGAGAGTGTACCAGACTCCATGTACTTTGCTGGCTAATTGCTTTTATACCCTGCGTGTGTTGATAACAATATATATTCTCTTTTCTCTGCTTGTAGAGACGGCTCGAATCAAGTGAAATAAAGCCTTACAATCTGAAGGTTTTTCCTATCACATTCATTACAATACATGTGTGACCCAAATTTCAAATCGATATGGCAAAAAATTTTTTCAAGATGGCCGCCCCAGTCGGCCATCTTGGATCTGGCCACGCCCAAAATCAATAGGGTTCTTCCTTTCCAGGTGGTACATGTGTGACCCAAATTTCAAATCGATATGGCGAACAGTTTATGAGTTATCGCACTCACAGCTATAAATGTTGACGCCATAAATGTTGACGCCCAGCCAGCCAGCCGGACGACCGCCCCAGTCGGCCATCTTGGATCCGGCCACGCCCAAAATCAATAGGGTTCTTCCTTTTCAGGTGGTACATGTGTGATCCAAATTTCAAATCGATATGGCAAACAGTTTATGAGTTGTCGCACTCACAGCTATAAATGTTGACGCCGCCCAAGTCGGCCATTTGGAGCCGGCCACGCCCAAAATCAATAGGGTTCTTCCTTTTCAGGTGGTACATGTGTGACCCAAATTTCAAATCAATATGGCGAACAGTTTATGAGTTATCGCACTCACAGCTATAAATGTTGACGCCATAAATGTTGACGCCCAGCCACCAGCCGGACGGAATGCCCAGTCGGCCATCTTGGATCCGGCCACGCCCAAAATCAATAGGGTTCCTCTTTTCAGGTGGTACATGTGTGACCCAAATTTCAAATCGATATGGCGAAAAAAAATTCAAGATGGCCCGCCCAGTCGGCCACCTTGGATCCGGCCACGCCCAAAATCAATAGGGTTCTTCCTTTTCAGGTGGTACATGTGTGATCCAAATTTCAAATCGATATGGCGAACAGTTTATGAGTTATCGCACTCACAGCTATAAATGTTGACGCCATAAATGTTGACGCCCAGCCATCCAGCCGGACGACCGCCCAGTCGGCCATCTTGGATCCGGCCATGCCCCAAATCAATAGGGTTCTTCCTTTTCAGGTGGTACATGTGTGATCCAAATTTCAAATCGATATGGCAAACAGTTTATGAGTTATCGCACTCACAGCTATAAATGTTGACGCCATAAATGTTGACGCCCAGCCATCCAGCCGGACGACCGCCCCAGTCGGCCATCTTGGATCCGGCCACGCCCAAAATCAATAGGGTTCTTCTTTTCAGGTGGTACATGTGTGATCCAAATTTCAAATCGATATGGCAAACAGTTTATGAGTTATCGCACTCACAGCTATAAATGTTGACGCCGCCCAAGTCGGCCATCTTGGAGCCGGCCACGCCCAAAATCAATAGGGTTCTTCCTTTTCGGGTGGTACATGTGTGACCCAAATTTCAAATCGATATGGCGAACAGTTTATGAGTTATCACACTCACAGCTATAAATGTTGACGCCATAAATGTTGACGCCCAGCCAGCCAGCCGGACGAACGCCCAGTCGGCCATCTTGGATCCGGCCACGCCCAAAATCAATAGGGTTCCTCCTTTTCAGGTGGTACATGTGTGACCCAAATTTCAAATCGATATGGCGAAAAAAAAAATTTTTCAAGATGGCCGCCCCAGTCGGCCATCTTGGATCTGGCCAGCCCAAAATCAATAGGGTTCTTCCTTTTCAGGTGGTACATGTGTGATCCAAATTTCAAATCGATATGGCGAACAGTTTATGAGTTATCGCACTCACAGCTATAAATGTTGACGCATAAATGTTGACCCCCAGCCATCCAGCCGGACGACCGCCCAGTCGGCCATCTTGGATCCGGCCATGCCCAAAATCAATAGGGTTCTTCCTTTTCAGGTGGTACATGTGTGATCCAAATTTCAAATCGATATGGCAAACAGTTTATGAGTTATCGCACTCACAGCTATAAATGTTGACGCCGCCCAAGTCGGCCATCTTGGAGCCGGCCACGCCCAAAATCAATAGGGTTCTTCCTTTTCAGGTGGTACATGTGTGACCCAAATTTCAAATCGATACGGCGAACAGTTTATGAGTTATCGCACTCACAGCTATAAATGTTGACGCCCAGCCAGCCGGACGGACGGACGGACGGACAGCCGGACGGACGACCCGGGTGATAACAATATCCCCCTTCCGCCACGCGGCGGGGGATAAAAACTGGCTTATCTCCACATGAGATTCTCATGGGAAGACCCATGAGACGACCGCACTCACCTCCATTATCTGTAAAAGAAATGAATGTGCAACAAATGGATGAGACATTGCTGGCTTTCTGTATTGCCTTGAATCGTGCTGTGAGGGCCTTCTATGCGCAGGTGAAGCAAGCCTTGCCTGAGCCAGCTAACTCTGATCACCACATCTTCAAGCCTGGAGACCTGGTCTATGTGAGGATTTACAAAAGAAAGAACTCTCTCCAAGCACGGTGGTGCAGGCTATTCCTGATATTACTAACTATTCACACAGCTTTGAAGTGTAAAGGAAGAACAACATGGATTCACGCCTCACATTGCAAGCTGGCACGCAGCCCAAAGGATTCCGAGGAGAACATCGCTTCCTGATCGTTTGATAATCATTTTTGTTGCAGGTTTATTTGTGCCACTGGCCATGCAACTTGTACATTGTGGTCATGGTCGATAAGGCCGATAAGTACTACTCATGATCAAAGTTACTTGTTTGTTCCTCAGCCACGTGCCTGCCACACAGACCACCGAGCTAACCACATAGCAAACAGAGACCGGAGAGGCTTAACGGGTAGAGTGAGAGTGGATAAGGGTTCAAACAGAACGGAGTTTCGGAGGAGTATTAGGGCACACTTGCACCCAGAGGGACTATATGGAATAAATACTTATCTGGCTCTTTCTCTTAACCACGATAAGGCTTTTAATAGAACCAGATGCTGGGTCTGCACTCGAATACCTCATTCAGCAGTTAGTGGGATACCTTTGTTCGCAATACCATTTGATCTGAGAGAGTGTTGCGGATACCGGATTAAAATGAAGGAATGGAGTGAACGGGATAATAACACTAACCACCACAATAAGGATTTGGAAATGGGCTGGTTAGACCAGATAGTTACTAGTAAGGACGGGAAGTGCCCACGGCAACGGAATTTCAGTGGTTGGTTTTGGCCAAGTTTTAATTTGAGTGAGATAGCTCCATATTTTGTAGAAGAACAAACTCGGGAAAAACCAAATCTATGCTTAGTGCAAGAAGCATGGGAAGAAAGAATGTTGGGTAAATCTGAATGCAGTAGCTATGTCTATGAAAATCACATGGTCGGGACACAAGTAGCTTTAAACAATACCTATTTTGTGTGCGGAAATCGAGTCTATCCACAGCTCCCAGTTAACTTGACCGGATCATGTTATTTGTCATTCATTATATCACACATGCGCCTGCTCAACATTTCACCTTTTGAGCATTCAAGCCAAAGTAAACAGAGTTTTACATCAACTGAATTGTTCTTCATAATTCTCGTACCCCACTACCAATTCTTGTTAGACTTGTTAGACACATCCACTTCACAAGCTCAGGGTAAAAATCCCATGTGGCATGGAGAAACAGTGTCCATGACAACAATTTCACCCCATTGCATTCAACTGGGATTCTCTTTTGTTTTATTATTGCCAAACCTCAGGATTTTTTCATGATATCACATTGCTTCCACAGCGTATTTGTATGTATGTGTAGCATATGTGAACAAAATCTGGTCAAAATTAGTCAAAGGTCAAGGTCAATACCATCCAATTCATGCAAAACACCTATTAAGTGGCATTTAGAAAATGCGTCAACCAAATTTGTTATGCACAACATTCCATGATGTAAAACACATGAGAGGTCAAATTTTCCCAATCATCAAATTGCTGTTTCCATGGAAACTATTGTTTCGTTGGATTTCGCAAGTGTCACATGCTACGTATGACATCTTTGTTGTTTCTTTGTTTGTGAGCTGGATATGACTATCTTTGAGCAGGATATCTCAATATATTATGCACGGATTTGGACAAAATTTTTGGACAGTTTGGGAGTGTGCAAATGAAGAAGTGATTAGATTTTGGAGAAGATCCAGATGTGGTCACTAGAATTTTAAATTAATTCCTCATCATTGAGAGATAAGTCCAAAAACGATATAAAGCATGATATCTTAAAGGGTTATGGACAGATTTGGATGAAACTTGGTGGACAGTTTGGGTGTGTGACAATGAAGATTTGATTCAATCTTGGTGAAGAACCGGAAACGACAATTTTATTTTTAATTTTCCAAGTGATTCTTTACCATTCAGAGATGGGGCCAAAAGCAATTTGTAAAGTAGCACGATGTTTCAAAATCTTGTATACCCATTATGACAAAACTTGGTCGATGGGTTGGATAGGTGACATTAAAAAGCTGATTAGAATTTGCTTGAGGTCTGGATGCAGATCTGGCATATCAGTGGAATACAAAACCTAAGCTGTTCAGCCTGGTGGAGGTGTGGGCTCCACTGAGTGTCGTTCTACTTACAAATTTTTTTTTTCACACCTTTGTTACATCTCTGCAATGTCAATTTATGAAAAAGAGTATATCTCCATCCATTTGCAAATGTGCTGAGAAATTTCTACTTTGAAGATGCAAATATATTGAACTTCTATGTCAATTTACTTTTGTATTTTTACAATAAAAAGAGGGATTGTCTTGATTGCAATATATCTTCTAAAATGAGTGGGATTATATGTGGATTTACCAAGACGTTTTATTTCATTTCCATCCTCTTTTTGGGGCAGAACTTCTTGAAAGGCAAAACATAATCCATATTCCTCTGATTCAGCAATAAATTGTGCAATACCTTCTGTCCCATATTCTTCGTTATTCTGAATCGTACCGATGTAAACCCAGCCAAAGCGTTGAACTGTCCTCGCTATGGCGATTGACTGGAATGCATCACTTGGCATGGTTCGCAAAAATGAAGGAAATTGTTGCTTGTCACTCAAGCATCGACATGAGGCAAAGTAGCTTATCTGAATAGAAACAGCATACGGTGCAAATATTTGAATTATTATAGCTCCACAATAATGTGAATTAAAACATAATTCACAATTAACAGAAAATAAAATAAAAAATATTTCAATAAATAGTCTTACTTGTGGAATTAAAAAGAGAGCGAAGAAACGAGCAATTGTTGATGAATGTTGTGAACCAGACTCGCCAATCACAGCAGGAATTGGACAATCTTCTTCAAGATCTTTACTGAACTTCTGCCCGAGGAAGCTGAGTGCAGCAGTTAGGGTCTTATGCATGTTAAAACAAGAGTCATAAATCATGTATCCAAGTGATATATTTGGAAGTATAGAGGAGTTCCTGTTAATTTCATCAAGTGCATAAATCATCGTCATAACCCAGCGAAAACTCGGGATGTGTAATCTGTGAGAGAGAGAGATAGAAGCAATATTCTTCATAATCACAAGGTGAAAGTAATGGTTATTTTATGTACCAAACAATTAATTTATTTATGTCACACGACCAGATAACCCAGTTCCAACAGGCTGTTGTAAATGAATTACTTATCCAATAGACTGTGAAATATTTTGAAGTTTGCTCGGAATGTCCTTCGACAACATAATAGTCGCTAACTGTAAAGACTACTTTGGTGTCTCGGTGATGTAAATGGATGAAAAGGTAATTATACATTCAACGGAAATTGTTGTGGTTTTGAAAGACCAGGGGAGTTTCATCCAAAACACTGAACGGATCAGGACGTAACAGAAAAAAAATAAGATGGAACAAACACATGCATGGAAAAGCAAACTTCATGGAGGGAAAACTGGAAAATTTGTTACCTTAACGAAGGTAGGAAAGATCATTGTTTTGGATTGGAGATGATCTGAGATTGCAGTGAACAGCTGTCTTCAAGACATGGAGGGAAAAGTGAGATTGAAGAGGATGTGGAAGCTGATTCCACAGGTGGAAAAAAGAGGAATATAACTGGAGGTGAGCAGTTATCCTGGATTTAAGTATTTTTTTTTTACCAGAAGAGGGGTGATGGTGGACCGTGTGAGCCCTGCAAAAACTTTGGGGAGGGGGATCATGGGGAGAGCAGAAGGTGCAAGACCAGAAAGGAGGTGGAGGAACAGAAAGACCACCGACCTGTTTATGATGGCAAAATGATAAGCCCACAGATTCAACTTCGTCGTGGGAGATGAGAATGATCTTAAAGGCCTTTTTTCCACAGAGAGTATTATGTGAGGTATTGGAGCCAACTCAGATGGTAGAGCAGTATTCCATCAAACTGCTGTTGAAGGCCTCATAGGTGGATAGGAGTTCATGTGTGCCATGGAAGGACTTTGTACGATGGAGGATGCCCAGTTGTGGCTGGCTATGGAGGCCAACGTTGAAATGTAATTTGCTCAAGAGAGATCATGGCTCATGGTGAGACCCAGGAGTTTGAATGACTGAACTTGCTCAAGAGGATTGTTAAGAAAACATATTGAGGGTTTGCCAGATGGTCCGACAAAAAAAGAGAGAGATTGCAAGTGTTTGAGATTTGGCTGGACTGAAAGACATGTTCTCAGCCAATCGGAGCCAGAGATACTGATGACTGTGGGCAAACCAATGAGAGCTCAGATTACCATTGATGTCATAACTGATGAACCGATCAGTGTCGATCTTACAGAGACAAGCCTATAGATGCTCTCTCTCTCTCACTACCTGGTTCTCTGGCTGTGATTCAACCTTGAGTATAGTACAAAAAGCTTTGGTTAATATGTCGTGTTTGTTTTCTTGTATATTAAAGTTCTGGAGGACTAAACATCTGTTCCAATAATTGATTGATTGTTAATTTCATAATTAAAATAATTTCATAATTAAAAATAAATTGCATTATTAACCTCCGCCATCGAAGATCGGAGGTTACTGTTTTCACCCTTTCTGTTTGTTTGTTTGTTTGTTTGTTTGTGAACAGTATTATGGAAAAACTCCTAGACGATTTCGACGAAACTTGGTGGGGGATTAGGTATGGTCCAAGGATCATGCCATTAGATTTTGGACTTGGTCCAAAATCCAATATGGCCGCTATGGCGGCCATTTTGAAAAAATATTTGAATTTTTTTTTTTGCATTTCTACATGTTTTAAGTGATTTCCAACCCCCCCCCCCCCCAAAAAAAAAAAAATTGTTAGAGAAGAAAAAAATTTTGCAACTTTTTTTTCAACAAAATTTCGAATTTTTTTTTTTTTTTGCATTTCTACATGTTATAAGTGATTTCCAACAAAAAACATGCCAAAATTATAATTGCGGCTGATTTTGGAACTTCGGGTGGATATACCACGTAAAATCAATTTCTCTCTAGGAATCTAGTTATGACGAATGAATTGAGTATGTAAAAGTTAAAAGTAAAAGGGAAAGTTGCAAACTATAACTCTGTGAGCACTGTTGACGTCAAATTGAATGAATAGGATATCAGGTTCACTTGAGTGACCTAGCAGTATTGGCGGCGGAGGTTTTGCACTCTACCGAGTGCTCCCCCTCTAGTTTCCACTGTTTCATCCGAATCTAACTTTTTGAAAATTAAGTAATTGATCGAAAAATTAAAAAATTTATTGGTTAATGAAAAAATCAAAAATACCCTTGATAGCCAAATCACTTCATCACTATCGTGTCCAAATATCAGCTTCTCGCTCATGAGGTGCCTGAAATATTGCCCAGATGAGAAACAAAAAGAATAAGTAATTAATAAATCGATAATTAAGTAATTCATCAATAAATTGATTCATCAAAAAATAAAACATACGTTTTTGCCAAAGCACATTGACACTTTTGTTGCCAAATTTCAGCTTCCTAGCTTAAAGGAAGGCTGAGATATCGACCAGACAAACAAACAAGAAGAAGACGTCACACAGAGCACAAAACTTGCAAAATCCAGAAAACATATTTGACCTCAAATTAATTGGTGGTGGAATTAAATGACCAAATATGCAACTCCTCTTCAAATTTCAAGTCAATGGGATGAAAATTGACAATTTTAGAAATTTGGCCTATGTTGACCTTTTGACCTATATTACCATCAAAATAATTGGTGGTTGAATTCCATGACAGGATCTGCAAATCCTCTTCAAATTTCACGTCTCTCTCTCTATCGAGTGCAACCTGTGGCTGCTGGTTGCATCATTGGTTGGGACGCGGCTATGCCGCTGATGCAGTGTCCTCCTTACCAGTACACTGGTACTCATTTTGCCGACCTTGGAAAGATGACAGGCTGAGTCAACCTCCTGGTGTATTTTAATTCAACAGCCAACGGGGATTGAACTCAGGACCCTAGGATCCCAAGCCACCACCCTGCAAACTTTTTCCATGAGTGTGTTATGCTCTCCCTCCCACCCAAAGTCGCCACGTATTGCAGTTCTGAGTTTTCGCAGAATGCTTTTCAGCTCATCCCGTAGTTGAATTGCCAAATTTATCACCCTCCCATTTTTTGTATGTCAATTGTGTATAAGAGGGATTGATTGCTTCAAGCTTATTTCAGTGAAGTTCATGCGAATGTTTCAGTGAATCATTGAATGTTCTTCCTCTGTATATACGAAATTAAAGCTTCTCCTTTGGTATGCTGATCCAACTTGTGGAAATTGAGTTCTTTTCCACCACACAGACAAACAGAACAACACACACAACCAACCAATAAACTTGAAAAATCTGCGATTTTTGCAAGTAACAAACGGAACATACTGAGTAGTCCCTTCCTGCCCTGCGATGAAGTCATGCATCGCCTGGATATGGAACTTGGAAGGAGCGATATTGAAAACCGTTTAAAAAGGGATAGAGATCGGACATATAGAGAGGGGAGGTAGGGAATGGAGGGAGAAGGGAGTGGGGGAGGGGAGAGAGAGAGAGATTCGGGGAGGGAGGGAAGAGATCCCCCACAAACTTGCGTACATAATATATGGATGATTGTGCAGTGAGAGGTGTTTTGCAGAGGTATTTTAAAATTGCACACTTGAATAAAGATAGTTACGTATTCCTGGAATGATATTTCTTTACTTTCTGGTGATGCGGTATGCTCAGAGCATGACATTTTAGAGCAAAGAAAACTGCCAAAACACTTATCAGCCTAGCAGGTGGAACTATGTGTGTTAATAGATGCCTGCCCCATGGGTCGGGACAAAGTTGTAAGAATCTATACTGACTCACAATATGCATACAGAGTAGTACACGGCATCGGGGCGATATAGAAAATGAGGGGATACTTGACCATCAGTCAGCACTCCGATTAAAAACGGTGGTTTGATTTCGGAACTACTGGATCCGGTATATCTACCAAAACAAATAGAGGTAGTCAAATGCAAGGCGCACACGAACCGGACTGACAAGATAGGGGTATTATCATGGTTAGGGGTATGTATAGCAAAAAGAAACACCAGAGCAGACAGGGCAGCAAGAGAAGCTGCAAAAGCACAATCAGCTGCAAAACATATATGACATGCGAAAGAGGTCAAAGTGACTAACTCTCCAGAATATGAAGTAGCATTAAAGCACACATTGGGTGAGGAGGAAAAAAACAAATGGAAGAAGCTGGAATGCATTTTTGATGAAAACTACAAAGCTTTGGACCTCCAGAAAGGGAAAAATAGTGGCTCCAAAAGCATTGCTACCATGGCTTGCTCATTTGACACACAGAAGTGGCCATGCAAGCAAGAGTGGGATGCAAGAGATAGTGTTTAAAACATGGTATGCACCAGGTTTCACGGCAATCGCGGAAAAATTGTGCCACACTTGTATGTGTTGTCAGAAACACAATGCAGGTAAACCAGCCAGACAAGCCCCAGGTTCACATCTGCCACCATGGGGACCCTTTGTGCACAAACAAATGGCCTTTGTACAAATGCCCCTCCATTGTAGATCACTACATTTTGGTAATTGTTGATATGTTCACCAAATGGATTGAAGCATATCTGTGCCGGTGATGTGGTGTCACTACGGTAGCAAAACTATTGTTGAAAGAATATATATGTAGGTATGGCATACCCTACAAAATATCTACAGACCAGGTAACACATTTCACGGCAGTTCTCAATAAAGAACTTTGCAAAGCACTGCAGATAAAACAGTACTTTCATTTCCCCTACCACCCACAATCACCAGGTGAGTTTGAGCACAAAAATTGGGTACTCAAGAACAACATAGCAAAAATATGTGCAGAAACAGGTCTTAAATGGCCTGCAGCCATACCATTGGCACTGGTGGCAATGAGACATACAGTAAACAGAAAAGTGGTCTGTCACCACATAAAATATTGACAAGGCGACCAATGCAGGTCCCGGTCACAGTCCCACTCACACTGAAACAAATGGATATACACATGATGGATGATGCCATGATCAACTTTTGCTGGCCGTAACTAAGGTCATCAAAGGTTTTCATTCATAGGTGAAAGAAGCTCTGCCGGAACCCGCCATGGAGAAGTGCCATACCCTCCAACCAGGAGACTTCATGTTCACCAAATAATTCCGCAGAAATAACACACTACAACCAAGGTGGACCAGCCCGCACCAGATGTTGCTTGTGTCATACCCGGCTATCAAGTGTGAAGGTAAACGATCATGGATGCATGCATCCCACTGCAAGAAGGTGCAAGGAGTGATAGAGAGTGGGAAAAACGGGGAAGACAAAGACACTTCCCAGGGCCAGACCCCACGAGATGGTTTATGATTGTCTGGATAGTAGATAGGGATAGTGGGAATCTCATTCATCCATTTATGCACGTCAAGCATAGATTTTTGCATAGACTCGAGCGTGCTGTATAGCAGAAAACCAGGAAGTGTTTCGCTGATCAAAGCGAGTGGATAGATGAAATATGGAATGGGTGTTTTTAAGTTGGGACTGTTTAGAGAATTTTAGAATTTGTTATCTTTTCAATGATGGAATATTTTTAGTACATGAAGACCGAAGTAAAGGTCGATGTTTTCTAAATGGGTAGAGAAATATCTGTGGAGTTTGTAAATCCTATTAAACTGATGTTAGGACACAGTGTAAGGATCTTGGAGTATTGTGTAACAATGGCTTAATGAGAGGTCCTCATTTAAATTGCTGGGTTAGGGGTATGTATTCAGAAGCTGGCAAAGACATGTGGATTAGCACGAGCAAATGTAAAGAGGAAAGCGTATGAATAATATATAATCACTCGCTCACCAATTGGACCAACTGATCTATCAAATGTGCCAATGTCATCCCAACAAGTTAAAATAGTGGGACTAACGTGGGTGCCCCTGTAAACCCCACTAATGAAGAAATTAAAGGTAGAAATAGGATCCTTGGTAGAGCATCATGCCTTTTATTTGTGACTGATTCCCAGGTGAATTTGCTGGGATGGGATATACTGTACTATGTCAATTGGGATGCACAGTAAGGCACATGCAGGGTGGCATATTCTTAGATATGGGTATTAGGATATATGGCATATTCTATGGCATATTCTTAGGAGTCTAGTGAATAGGTGTTGAGCTTATTACAGTACAATGAGGGACCTTTAGTGCACTGGTGGGAATTAAATTATTCAGCTGCATCACTTCAATTGAACAGAGAGTCTTGTGCAATTAACAGATTTGATTGCAAGGCTCTGAAATGATGCATCCCGATGGAAGAAACTGTCTCATTGTACGTTGTATTACGATGGTACTCGAGGGAAGGAATCTGATGAGAAACATGTATCATCGCAGTTAGGTGACCAGTTTGACATGAAAATAAAGTCCATATTTTGGGTATGGGGGCCTGGATTTTATACGACTTATGATGTTTGTAGCTATTATGGTCATTATTTCCTGCTTGAAAGCTCTGAACGGAGTGTGTATGAGAGTTTTTGCAGTAATGGTGGTGCGGGAAGCTGACGAGGAATACCGTCTGCTGAATGAGTTCATATAGGATCTTTCCCAGGGGATTAGACTGAGAAAGCAGCTTGCATATGCACCTGTCCAGACACCATGCTGGTGGTTCTTGTTGGAAATAATGATTCAAGAAAACATTCGTGTGGAGGAATAAAATGATAAATTAATGAAAATTTCAAAAATTGTTAGTTACAACAATACTTGTTAGATGATTATGGCATGGAAATGACAATGGTACAAGATAATGATAATGATGACCTAAACCCCAGGTAGATGAGTCTGTGCAAGGCTTACATAAGACGGTTGCCTAGTTAGCATTATTTGGTGTGTCTGGGAGTTCTTCCTTCTTGATTCCCTGCCTCGATCCCACTCCATGATAACGAAGTAGGGAGGTGATGGCACCCCAAGAATTGAGGACACTCATCCACTAGCCAGGATGTGGGCCTGCTGTAGAAAACAAGAGAGGGATTGAGGGAGGTAGGGGGGAGGGTGCTCCAGGGCTAGCCAAAGTCAAATTAATAAGTTGTAAGGTCGTTCATGCAGTACATTTCGTTGTTCTGTATGAACAAAATGGAGGAAACTATGGAAGTATAAAAACTAAATAAATGTACTCTGTGCGGACATGGAGACTTGGTGCCTTTGTAAAACCTGGGTTTTAGCACCACGTCCACAGTCTGTTAATCAAGATTCATAGATGCTGCTTGTTTTAATCCGTGACTTGCTTGACCTTTGGCATGGAGGTATTGTGGTATGACATTCTTTCCTTTTGAGGGGAGTTTCACACTTGTTTGATTAAAACCTTTGCTGTGTCAGCAGTCTGGGTTGAAAACTGCACCCACACTGAGTTTCATAAAAGCTTTGACTCTGAATAGAGAAAGCAGAGATTGCCTGGAGATTGCCTCAGGCTCTCTCTCCACACGTGTGAATACATTAAATGATCTTTTGCATGTATAAAGGAGTGATTTGATTTTTTTTCTCTGACAGTAGGTACGATAATCAGGTACTTGATGATATGAGTGACGAAAGTGAAAAAAAATAACAGTATCCTGAAGAAATTGTTGCATCCAATTCCAAGCCAAGGCATTGTTGAGCAGGCCAAAGAAAATTGGTGGCTGAAGATTCCAGCAAGCTGACAGAGGGCTGACCAAGATGGCCCACCACCATGTTCGTAAGGCTTATTATTTTTATTTTTTTGTGATGAGCACCTCCTAAAACATCTTCAAAAGTGCTGTTTAAATTTATCCAAACATCAAATTTTCATTCATGCACCACCTTGGAGTTCCCTTCTGGAAGATAAATATTGGGCCACAGAGTTGTTCACATTTTACTGCTTTTATTTCATTTATTTTTGCCACTGTCATTTAAGATCCAGTGATATATCTTTATTTTGGCATCTTTTATTGCCACGTCGATCAAATTGTTATTGTGCGACGTTTCATGATTTGTATCAAAGAGTTGATAAAATTTAAAGTAAAGTTTAATTTATTTGCTGCCGGAAATGGAAGGTGTGCACTTCCGTTGGGTGCATGGATTCGGAGCGGTAAATACATTTATGTATTGATTGATTAGGAGTGTTTCAAGGAGATCCATGGTACCAAACTATATGCAATACTGTATTCAATTACAGTATCATTGATCTTATTGGCTAAAAAGCAGAACACATAAAAATTAATGTTGGTGCACATGTTTGTAGAATCAAAATATAATGCCTGGTAAAGAGGTTTATTGTCCTAACTCAGGGTGAACAATTTTTTAAAAAAGAACTAAAATGTCATCGCCCCCGTTGCTTTAGTTATTTTGCTGTATGGAGTTAAAGGACGAGCTCATATTTATGTACAACTAAAATGGCCGCCGGTATACAAGTCGGCCATCTTTGATCAGATCATAAAATAAAGTGAGGGGCATGTGGATGCCATCATGTACTGTGCCTGTGCCAAGTTTGAATAAAAGCGGACTATGCATGTCTCGGAAATAGTTGGGGACACATTTAACTAAGAAAATGGCCACCAGTCCACCATCTTGGATCTTATCTCAAAAAAAACAAACAAAAGACATTCATATGTAAGCCGTCATTCATTATCTGTGTTCCAAGTTTGAACAAGATTGGTCAGTGCATGTTCGAGAAATGGTCGAGAATGTGTTCAACATAGGGTTTTTTTTACAACTAAAATGGCCACCAGTCTACCAGTCGGCTATCTTGGATCTGATCTCATGCATGTATAAGCCATCATTCATTATACGTGTGCCAAGTTTGAACAACATCAGTAAATGCATGTCCGAGAAATGGTTGAGTACGTGTTCAACACCAGGGTTTTTTTTTTACAACTAAAATGGCCGTCAGGCGGCCATCTTGGATCTCATCGGGAGAAAAAAAATGACTTGTGGTGAAAGTGATAAAGTAGTCAGACTTTCCGAAAATGCACACAATAGTCATGCAATTTTGGAACGCCTCCTTGTATAAACGTGGAGAACCAGTGATTGCCGGAGGTAGTATGATTTTCTTACCTGCTAGGACTGTGTCGTTTTGTTGGATGGCGTCGTAAAGCCCTTTGTACTTTTAAGCTTGAATTGTCTTCTGATTCAGTTTGACCCACTGCAGTCGTGATGATTCGACTTTAGCCCATTGATCAAGGCATATTTTTGTAGCAATCTTCGACTCTTCGTGCGAACATTGTTCGAACCATGCCGAATCTGTAGTTGATATGCATAATGATCCATGACTGTCAGCGTTGTATTGTTCAGCTTTTTCTGTTTCAGTTGCTATCCATTGGTGCCGTATGGAAACATAAATATTTCATGGAATGAGTTATATGAGTGATGGAATGCATTGACGCGCTGTAGAGAGCCACCGCAACAGTGGATTATGACATCAAGAATGTTTTTTTGCTTGACGGAGATCAGCACGGCAAACTTGGAATTTGTAGGGTGGTTGTACTGACGACAATGGTCTTTCGATGGTTTTGAATGTGTCGGCATGTGGAACCATTTTGACATCCCTTGTGCAGGATAATTCAATCGCTGCTTTGAATGATTTGATGTAAGGATTTACTTCATGCAGAAAAGTTTGGAGGATGGACAAAGTGTTTCTGTGGAGATCATTTAAATGTTTAATCATGTTCTCCAGTTCATGTTCGTCGGTGTCGACAAAGAATAATTGGGCAAATTTAGGAGTATCATTTGGTTCCGTTTCCCCTGGCATTAATGAACCAATAGAATGATACAACTTTCCTTGGACTTTAAATGTTGAGATACATCCTGGCATGTTAACAACTTTGCAACCAATGGAAGCTATCACTAAAACATTATTGGATGCACGGTTATCGTCTATGAATTTGGGGATCGTCCACAATGTAGCTATCTCCCTCGGTAGTTCTGGGAGAGCTTGAAGGGTCACCTTACCATACATAAGGGTCACTTTACCCAGCTCATTCGCTGGCGGAAAAAGGAGCTGCATTCTGAATTCCATCTGTATGCGCCGCAATGCGCACAGTTCAAGTCGTATAGATCACGGTTCATGTCACGACCCACTGTCATGGCTCCAACATGATTCGGGAATTAGTGCCTGTCTAAATGATCTTTGAACTGCTCAACGTGTCCGAACTTGTCCTGATGTCAAGTTGTCAGAACATCGCTGACGAATGTTCCGTCTTTGCAGAGATGATTGGAGTGATATCATATGGCAAATCTTTCGTTTTGGCATTGCCGATGTGGTGGTGATGACTGGGGAAACCAAGGAAGTAAACAAAGATTTTAAGTAAAAATAATATAACTAAAATAGTCCTGTGGTTTCACTTTGCAGGAACGTACAATACAACATTGTGTGATTGAGCATTGTCAGCACCATGATGAAAATAAAAATGACCGATGCTTGAGGACTACAAGCTACGTGACTCCAACTCATCAGGAGGCAGTAGAAATGCAAAAGATTGCTGATGTAGCACAGTGGTTATCTTGAATCTGCACAATTTGAACCTCGTTCAAAGAAGTGTGCATATAAGTACTTTGATTCACAGTTTACAGGTGAAACTCGAATTAGTGACAAAATTAGCGTCATAATGAAAATGGAAGAAAGGATTCCCTACGATGAACTAGCACAGCGGTAGCTTGCATTTGAGCTTCATAATTGCGTGGTGTAAACTGTCTTAAATGTGTTGGCAGATTAGCATGTTAATAATTACACAAACATTCACAGCACCATGGTAAAAAAGAAAATAAGTATCCACGATACAGGAGGAATATACATGTGACTGGACAACTACACGTGATATGATAGACATTAAAGATTGCTAATACAACGCAACAGAAGCGAAGATCTGTGCTTCATAATTACATCGTGTCAATGACCGTTTTCAATGGAGGTAGCGAATGCTGAGATGTCATTGACCAGGGTTTCCTTAGAAGCCGGTTACCGGGACGCGCAGCCGTCTACTTAGAGAAAAAATGTCAAGGTCGCCGCCTACTCAGCGCCGATTTATCGATTTTTTTTTTTTTTCACCACGATATTTTTGTTTCGGAAACACCACGAAATCTACTACCTCCTGTTTTGAAATCCGAGACGAAAACACATTAGATTTCGAATAAAGCGAGCTTACTTTTACTGTTAGTACTCTCGCCAGGGAGCACAACACTGACCTGAAATAACACAAGCAGCTAAAAACACGCCTCCTGCAATAGAGAGTTCTCTGCTTTAGCCTCGTTTTGACTGTTGGCCTGATACCTGATACCATACAGCAATGACCTCAAGAAAATAAACTTTGTAGGCTCGCAGTTTCGGTGCCGAACGATGCATCGAAACGAAATCCCTGTTTGACTTTGGATTTCGAAGAAGCTCAAAGACATGGAGGTAAGCTTCTGGCCATCAGTAATTGGTCTAAGCCTAAGTCACATTTGCTCTACGGCGAGGATACGGCGGCCGTACGCCCTCTGAATTGACAGAAACGTGCGGCGGCCGCAGAGTTTCTGAAGTGGCCTCAGGGTGGCCCTACGCCATTTGCTAATTTTACAGGCCGTAAGGTCGCCGTGGAATTATAATGCGGAGTTATAACTTTTTCATTTCTACGTTCGCCGTAGCAATTCGACAAGCCGAAAAAAAAACTGGTAAAAAAAAAATAAATGAACCCATTCGTTACGTCCGTCTGGCGCACGTTCGCCTTAGGGGCCTGCGGTCCCCCTGCAGTCGCTTGCGGCACCTTGCGTCTGCCTTGAAATTATATGCCGCCGCAGGAACGCCCTAAGGTCACCGTGCGACATCAAATCAAAGACCGTACGGCAACCCCACGTTTTCGGTCTCACAATTTAATAAAGACGCCGTGCAGCTCCCGAAAAAAAACATATGTGACTGCTACATTGTGTGACTGTGGAAATACTGCGGCCCCGTATAATTGCTAGTGGCGTAGATTTTTGGAGACCCACGCGCGCGGCAAATGTGACCTAGGACTAAACTTGCACTGTCGGAGTGCGACGTTGTTGTTGTTGTTTCACGAAACACGTGTTTCACCTAGTCCATTTTGAGCTTTGTCAAGTGATGCGGCTCCAAAATACCGGTCACCCGTGTGCCTTTTAATTTAATAAGTAATTAGCCTATAAGCTTAAAGCAGCTTTTGTAATGTTTATTCGTGTTATTATGCACTGAAAATCGCATTTATTCACTGAAGTGAAGGCCAAGTATGAGCAGCTGTGAACTGGCCAACTGAATACTGGTACCGCAGGTACATGCATGTATCATAGACTTGCGAGCTTTTCTTGATGGTATAACAACACGATATTGGCAGATAATGTAAGGTGGAAGTTTAACAAATTTGGGATTGTGACTGTGACGCAGTATTCACACTTAGACTGT
>CM068953.1:191218723-191244842 GCA_035128595.1 Eptatretus atami | reverse complement strand
GACTGATTGAAGCTAGCTGACATCAAATAAAGAAATTATCACAAAACGAGTGAAGTTAAACACATGTTTATCATTCATTTTCAAACAATAAACTAGTCTTAAGTTATTAGTTTGAGCTGTTTATTAAATCAAGGGCCTACCATTAGCCAGAAGTTGAGGGCCACCTCAACAATGACAACACCTAAACTTCACAACTCCCTAAATATATGATGAACTATTTAAGCATAGGGAAGCTAAGTATTATATTTGCAAATTTCTTTCATTCATTTTATGCATATTTTCCCTCTTCGATTTCATTTTACTTTGTTAAATTTGTTTATCATTATTTTCTTGTTTTTGTTTTGATTTAATAAACAGCTCAAACTAATAACTTAAGACTAGTTTATTGTTTGAAAATGAATGATAAACATGTGTTTAACTTCACTCGTTTTGTGATAATTTCTTTATTTGATGTCAGCTAGCTTCAATCAGTCAACCAATCAAACAGTCTAAGTGTGAATACTGCGTCACAGTCACAATCCCAAATTTGTTAAACTTCCACCTTACATTATCTGCCAATATCGTGTTGTTATACCATCAAGAAAAGCTCGCAAGTCTATGATACATGCATGTACCTGCGGTACAGTATTCAGTTGGCCAGTTCACAGCTGCTCATACTTGGCCTTCAGCTTCAGTGAATAAATGGCGATTTTCAGTGCAAATAACCACGAATAATAACATGTACAAAGCTGCTTTAAGCTTATAGGCTAATTACTTTATAAATTAAAAAGGCACAACGGGTGACCGTGTATTTTGGAGCCGCATCACTTGACAAAGCTCAAAATGGACTAGGTGAAACACTGTTTCGTGAAACAACAACAACAACGTCGCACTCGCGACAGTGCAAGTTTAGTCCTAGGTCACATTTGCCACGGCGGCCGTGGGGTCTCCAAAAATCTACGGCCACTAGCAATTATACGGGCCGCAGTATTTCCACAGTCACACAATGTAGCAGTCACATATGTTTTTATTTTTCGGGGAGCTGCACGGCGTCTTTTATAAATTGTGGAGACCGAAAACGTGGGTTGCCGTACGGTCTTTGATTTGATGTCACGGTGACCTTAGGGCGTTCCTGCGGCGGCATATAATTTCAAGGCAGACGCAGGTGCCGCAGGCGACTGCAGGGGGACCGCAGGGGCCCTAAGGCGAACGTGCGGCCAGACGGACGGTAACGAATGGGTTTCATTTATTTTTTTTTACCAGTTTTTTTTTCGGCTTGTCGAATTGCTACGGCGAACGTAGAAATGAAAAAAGTTATAACTCCGCATTATAATTCCACGGCGCCTTACGGCCTGTAAATATAGCCAAATGGCGTAGGGCCACCCTGAGGCCACTTCAGAAACTCTGCGGCCGCCGCACGTTTCTGTCAATTCAGAGGGCGTACGGCCGCCGTATCCTCGCCGTAGAGCAAATGTGACTTAGGCCTTGACCAATTACTGATGGCCAGAAGCTTACTCCATGTCTTTGACTTCTTCGAAAATCAAAGTCAAACAGGGATTTCGTTTCGATGCCATCGTTCGGCACCGAAACTGCGAGGCCTACAAAGTTTAATTTTCTTGAGGTCATGCTGTATGGTATCAGGGTATCAGGCAACAGTCAAACGAGGCTAAAGCAGAGAACTCTCTATTGCAGGAGGCGGTTTTTAGCTGCTTGTGTTATTTTCAGGTCAGTGTTGTGCTCGACCTGGCGAGAGTACTAACAGTAAAAGTAAGCTCGCTTTTATCGAAATACTAATGTGTTTCGTTCTCGCGATTTCAAAACAGGAGGTGTAGAGATTTCGTGGTGTTTCCGAAACAAAAATATCGTGGTGACAAAAAAAAAAAAAAATCGATAAATCGGCGCTGAAGTAGGCGGCGACCTTTGACATTTTTTCTCTAAGTAGAGGACTGCGCGTCCCGGTAACCGGCTTCTAAGAAACCCCTGTGTCATGCACATCTCCAGCATTCGCTACCTCCATTGAAACGGTCATTGACACGATGTAATTATGAAGCACAGATCTTCGCTTTCTGTGCGTTGTATTAGCAATCTTTAATGTCTATCATATCACGTGTAGTTGTCCAGTCACATGTATATTCCTCCTGTATCGTGGATACTTATTTTCTTTTACCATGGTGCTGTGAATGTTTGTGTAATTATTAACATGCTAATCTGCCAACACATTTAAGACAGTTTACACCACGCAATTATTGAAGCTCAAATGCAAGCTACCGCTGTGTGCTAGTTCATCGTAGGGAATCCTTTCTTCCATTTTCATATTGACGCTAATTTTGTCACTAATTCGAGTTTCACCTGTAAACTGTGAATCAAAGTACTTATATGCACACTTCTTTGAACGAGGTTCAAATTGTGCAGATTCAAGATAACCACTGTGCTACATCAGCAATCTTTGCATTTCTACTGCTCCTGATGAGTTGGAGTCACGTAGCTTGTAGTCCTCAAGCATCGGTCATTTTATTTTCATCATGGTGCTGACAATGCTCAATCACACAATGTTGTATTGTACGTTCCTGCAAAGTGAACCACAGACTATTTTAGTTATATTATTTTTACTTAAAATCTTGTTTACTTCCTTGGTTTCCCAGTCATCACCACCACATCGGCAATCCAAAACGAAAAGATTTGCCATATGATATCACTCCAATCATCTCTGCAAAGACGGAACATTCGTCAGCGATGTTCTGACAACTTGACATCAGGACAAGTTCGGACACGGTTGAGCAGTTCAAAGATCATTTGACAGGCACTAATTCCCGAATCATGTTGGAGCCATGACGGGGTCGTGACATGAACCGTGATCTATACGACTTGAACTGTGCGCATTGCGGCGCATACAGATGGAATTCAGAATGCAGCTCCTTTTTCCGCCAGCGAATGAGCTGGTAAAGTGACCCTTATGTATGGTAAGGTGACCTTCAAGCTCTCCCAGAACTACCGAGGGAGATAGCTACATTGTGGACGATCCCCAAATTCATAGACGATAACCGTGCATCCAATAATGTTTTAGTGATAGCTTCCATTGGTTGCAAAGTTGTTAACATGCCAGGATGTATCTCAACATTAAAGTCCAAGGAAAGTTGTATCATTCTATTGGTTCATTAATGCCAGGGAAACGGAACCAAATGATACTCCTAAATTTGCCCAATTATTCTTTGTCGACACCGACGAACATGAACTGGAGAACATGATTAAACATTTAAATGATCTCCACAGAAACACTTTGTTCCATCCTCCAAACTTTTCTGCATGAAGTAAATCCTTACATCAAATCATTCAAAGCAGCGATTGAATTATCCTGCACAAGGGATGTCAAAATGGTTCACATGCCGACACATTCAAAAACCATCGAAAGACATTGTCGTCAGTACAACCACCCTACAAATTCCAAGTTTGCCGTGCTGATCTCCGTCAAGCAAAAAAACATCTCTGATGTCATAATCACTGTTGCGGTGGCTCTCTACAGCGCGTCAATGCATTCCATCACTCATATAACTCATTCATGAAATATTTATGTTCCATACGGCACAATGGATAGCAACTGAAACAGAAAAGCTGAACAATACAACGCTGACAGGTCATGGATCATTATGCATATCAACTACAGATTCGGCATGGTTCGAACAATGTTCGCACGAAGAGTCGAAGATTGCTACAAAAATATGCCTTGATCAATGGGCTAAAGTCGAATCATCACGACTGCAGTGGGTCAAACTGAATCAGAAGACAATTCAAGCTTAAAAGTACAAAGGGCTT
The DNA here is from genome assembly GCA_035128595.1 of Eptatretus atami. Classification (NCBI taxonomy): domain Eukaryota; kingdom Metazoa; phylum Chordata; class Myxini; order Myxiniformes; family Myxinidae; genus Eptatretus; species Eptatretus atami. Next base: position 191,241,053 of record CM068953.1, on the reverse strand, counting down.
TACGACGCCATCCAACAAAACGACACAGTCCTAGCAGGTAAGAAAATCATACTACCTCCGGCAATCACTGGTTCTCCACGTTTATACAAGGAGGCGTTCCAAAATTGCATGACTATTGTGTGCATTTTCGGAAAGTCTGACTACTTTATCACTTTCACCACAAGTCATTTTTTTTCTCCCGATGAGATCCAAGATGGCGCCTGACGGCCATTTTAGTTGTAAAAAAAAACCTGGTGTTGAACACGTACTCAACCATTTCTCGGACATGCATTTACTGATGTTGTTCAAACTTGGCACACGTATATGAATGATGGCTTTATACATGCATGAGATCAGATCCAAGATAGCGACTGGTAGACTGGTGGCCATTTTAGTTGTAAAAAAACCCTATGTTGAACACATTCTCGACCATTTCTCGAACATGCACTGACCAATCTTGTTCAAACTTGGAACACAGATAAATGAATGACGGCTTACATATGAATGTCTTTTGTTGTTTTTTTGAGATAAGATCCAAGATGGTGGACTGGTGGCATTTTCTTAGTTAAATGTGTCCCAACTATTTTCCGAGACATGCATAGTCCGCTTTTATTCAAACTTGGCACAGGCACAGTACATGATGGCATCACATGCCTCACTTTATTTATGATCTGATCAAAGATGGCCGACTTGTATACCGGCGGCCATTTTAGTTGTACATAAATATGAGCTCGTCCTTTAACTCCATACAGCAAAATAACTAAAGCAACGGGGGCGATGACATTTTAGTTCTTTTTTAAAAATTGTTCACCCTGAGTTAGGACAATAAACCTCTTTACCAGGCATTATATTTTGATTCTACAAACATGTGCACCAACATTAATTTTATGTGTTCTGCTTTTTAGCCAATAAGATCAATGATACTGTAATTGAATACAGTATTGCATATAGTTTTGGTACCATGGATCTCCTTGAAACACTCCTAATCAATCAAACATAAATGTATTTTACCGCTCCGAATCCATGCACCCAACGGAAGTGCACACTTCCATTTCGGCAGCAAATAAAATTAAAACTTTACTTTAAATTTTATCAACTCTTTGATACAAATCATGAAACGTCGCACAATAACAATTTGATCGACGTGGCAATAAAAGATGCCAAAATAAAGATATATCACTGGATCTTAAATGACAGTGGCAAAAATAAATGAAATAAAAGCAGTAAAATGTGAACAACTCTGTGGCCCAATATTTATCTTCCAGAAGGGAACTCCAAGGTGGTGCATGAATGAAAATTTGATGTTTGGATAAATTTAAACAGCACTTTTGAAGATGTTTTAGGAGGTGCTCATCAAAAAAAATAAAAATAATAAGCCTTACGAACATGGTGGTGGGCCATCTTGGTCAGCCCTCTGTCAGCTTGCTGGAATCTTCAGCCACCAATTTTCTTTGGCCTGCTCAACAATGCTTGGCTTGGAATTGGATGCAACAATTTTTCAGGATACTGTTATTTTTTTTCACTTTCGTCACTCATATCATCAAGTACCTGATTATCGTACCTACTGTCAGAAAAAAAAATCAAATCACTCCTTTTATACATGCAAAAGATCATTTAATGTATTCACACGTGTGGAGAGAGAGCCTGAGGCAATCTCCAGGCAATCTCTGCTTCTCTATTCAGAGTCAAAGCTTTTATGAAACTCAGTGTGGGTGCAGTTTTCAACCCAGACTGCTGACACAGCAAAGGTTTTAATCAAACAAGTGTGAAACTCCCCTCAAAAGAAAGAATGTCATACCACAATACCTCCATGCAAAGGTCAAGCAAGTCACGGATTAAAACAAGCAGCATCTATGAATCTTGATTAACAGACTGTGGACGTGGTGCTAAAACCCAGGTTTTACAAAGGCACCAAGTCTCCATGTCCGCACAGAGTACATTTATTTAGTTTTTTATACTTCCATAGTTTCCTCCATTTTGTTCATACAGAACAACGAAATGTACTGCATGAACGACCTTACAACTTATTAATTTGACTTTGGCTAGCCCTGGAGCACCCTCCCCCTACCTCCCTCAATCCCTCTCTTGTTTCTACAGCAGGCCCACATCCGGCTAGTGGATGAGTGTCCTCAATTCTTGGGTGCCATCACCTCCCTACTTCGTTATCATGGAGTGGGATCGAGGCAGGGAATCAAGAAGGAAGAACTCCAGACACACCAAATAATGCTAACTAGGCAACCGTCTTATGTAAGCCTTGCACAGACTCATCTACCTGGGGTTTAGGTCATCATTATCATTATCTTGTACCATTGTCATCATGCCATAATCATCTAACAAGTATTGTTGTAACTAACAATTTTTGAAATTTTCATTAATTTATCATTTTATTCCTCCACACGAATGTTTTCTTGAATCATTATTTCCAACAAGAACCACCAGCATGGTGTCTGGACAGGTGCATATGCAAGCTGCTTTCTCAGTCTAATCCCCTGGAAAGATCCTATATGAACTCATTCAGCAGACGGTATTCCTCGTCAGCTTCCCGCACCACCATTACTGCAAAACTCTCATACACACTCCGTTCAGAGCTTTCAAGCAGGAAATAATGACCATAATAGCTACAAACATCATAAGTCGTATAAAATCCAGGCCCCATACCCAAAATATGGACTTTATTTTCATGTCAAACTGGTCACTAACTGCGATGATACATGTTTCTCATCAGATTCCTTCCTCGAGTACATCGTAATACAACGTACAATGAGACAGTTTCTTCCATCGGGATGCATCATTTCAGAGCCTTGCAATCAAATCTGTTAATTGCACAAGACTCTCTGTTCAATTGAAGTGATGCAGCTGAATAATTTAATTCCCACAGTGCACTAAAGGTCCTCATTGTACTGTAATAAGCTCAACACCTATTCACTAGACTCCTAAGAATATGCCATAGAATATGCCATATATCCTAATACCCATATCTAAGAATATGCACCCTGCATGTGCCTTACTGTGCACCCAATTGACATAGTACAGTATATCCCATCCCAGCAAATTCACCTGGGAATCAGTCACAAATAAAAGGCATGATGCTCTACAAGGATCCTATTTCTACCTTTAATTTCTTCATTAGTGGGTTTACAGGGGCACCACGTTAGTCCCACTATTTTAACTTGTTGGGATGACATTGGCACATTTGATAGATCAGTTGGTCCAATTGGTGAGCGAGTGATATATATTATTCATACGCTTTCCTCTTACATTTGCTCGTGCTAATCCACATGTTTGCCAGCTTCTGAATACATACCCCTAACCCAGCAATTTAAATGAGGACCTCTCATTAAGCCATGTTACACAATACTCCAAGATCCTTACACTGTGTCCAACATCAGTTTAATAGGATTTACAAACTCCACAGATATTTCTCTACCCATTTAGAAAACATCGACCTTTACTTCGGTCTTCATGTACTAAAAATATTCCATCATTGAAAAGATAACAAATTCTAAAATTCTCTAAACAGTCCCAACTTAAAAACACACCATTCCATATTTCATCTATCCACTCGCTTTGATCAGCGAAACACTTCTGGTTTTCTGCTATACAGCACGCTCGAGTCTATGCAAAAATCTATGCTTGACGTGCATAAATGGATGAATGAGATTCCACTATCCCTATCTACTATCCAGACAATCATAAACATCTCGTGGGTCTGGCCCTGGGAAGTGTCTTGTCTTCCCCGTTTTCCCACTCTCTATCACTCCTTGCACCTTCTGCAGTGGGATGCATGCATCCATGATCGTTTACCTTCACACTTATAGCCGGGTATGACACAAGCAAACATCTGGTGCGGGCTGGTCCACCTTGGTTGTAGTGTGTTATTTCTGCGGAATTATTTGGTGAACATGAAGTCTCCTGGTTGGAGGGTATGGCACTTCTCCATGGCGGGTTCCGGCAGAGCTTCTTTCACCTATGAATGAAAACCTTTGATGACCTTAGTTACGGCCAGCAAAAGTTGATCATGGCATCATCCATCATGTGTTAATCCATTTGTTTCAGTGTGAGTGGACTGTGACCGGACTGCATTGGTCGCCTTGTCAATATTTTATGTGTGACAGACCACTTTTCTGTTTACTGTATGTCTCATTGCACCAGTGCATGGTATGGCTGCAGGCCATTTAAGACCTGTTTCTGCACATATTTTTGCTATGTTGTTCTTGAGTACCCAATTTTTGTGCTCAAACTCACCTGTGATTGTGGGTGGTAGGGGAAATGAAAGTACTGTTTTATACTGCAGTGCTTGCAAAGTTCTTTATTGAGAACTGCCGTGAAATGTGTTACCTGGTCTGTAGATATTTTGTAGGGTATGCCATACTACATATATATTCTTTCAACAATAGTTTGCTACCGTAGTGACACCACACACCCGGCACAGATATGCTTCAATCCATTTGGTGAACATATCAACAATTACCAAAATGTAGTGATCTACAATGGAAGGGCATTTGTACAAAGGCCATTTGTTTGTGCACAAAGGGTCCCCATGGTGGCAGATGTGAACCTGGGGCTTGTCTGGCTGGTTTACCTGCATTGTGTTTCTGACAACACATACAAGTGTGGCACAATTTTTCCGCGATTGCCGTGAAACCTGGTGCATACCATGTTTTAAACACTATCTCTTGCATCCACTCTTGCTTGCATGGCCACTTCTGTGTGTCAAATGAGCAAGCCATGGTAGCAATGCTTTTGGAGCCACTATTTTTCCCTTTCTGGAGGTCCAAAGCTTTGTAGTTTTTCATCAAAAATGCATTCCAGCTTCTTCCATTTGTTTTTTTTCCTCTCACCCAATGTGTGCTTTAATGCTACTTCATATTCTGGAGAGTTAGTCACTTTGACCTCTTTCGCATGTCATATATGTTTTGCAGCTGATTGTGCTTTTGCAGCTTCTCTTGCTGCCTGTCTCTCTGGTGTTTCTTTTTGCTATACATACCCTAACCATGATAATACCCTATCTTGTCAGTCGGTTCGTGTGCGCCTTGCATTTGACTACCTCTATTTGTTTTGGTAGATATACGGATCCAGTAGTTCCGAAATCAAACCACCGTTTTTAATCGGAGTGCTGACTGATGGTCAAGTATCCCTCATTTTTTATATCGCCCCGATGCCGTGTACTACTCTGTATGCATATTGTGAGTCAGTATAGATTCTTACAACTTTGTCCCGACCCATGGGGCAGGCATCTATTAACACACATAGTTCCACCTGCTAGGCTGATAAGTGTTTTGGCAGTTTTCTTTGCTCTAAAATGTCATGCTCTGAGCATACCGCATCACCAGAAAGTAAAGAATATCATTCCAGGAATACGTAACTATCTTTATTCAAGTGTGCAATTTTAAAATACCTCTGCAAAACACCTCTCACTGCACAATCATCCATATTATGTACGCAAGTTTGTGGGGGATCTCTTCCCTCCCTCCCGAATCTCTCTCTCTCTCCCCTCCCCCACTCCCCTTCTCCCTCCATTCCCTACCTCCCTCTCTATATGTCCGATCTCTATCCCTTTTTAAACGGTTTTCAATATCGCTCCTTCCAAGTTCCATATCCAGGCGATGCATGACTTCATCGCAGGGCAGGAAGGGACTACTCAGTATGTCCGTTTGTTACTTGCAAAAATCGCAGATTTTTCAAGTTTATTGGTTGGTTGTGTGTGTTGTTCTGTTTGTCTGTTGGTGGAAAAGAACTCATTTCCACAAGTTGGATCAGCATACCAAAGGAGAAGCTTTAATTTCGTATATACAGAGGAAGAACATTCAATGATTCACTGAAAATTCGCATGAACTTCACTGAAATAAGCTTGAAGCAATCAATCCCTCTTATACACATTGACATACAAAAAATGGAGGGTGATAAATTTGGCAATTCAACTACGGGATGAGCTGAAAAGCATTCTGCGAAAACTCAGACTGCAATACGTGGCGACTTTGGGTGGGAGAGAGCATAACACACTCATGGAAAAAGTTTGCAGGGTGGTGGCTTGGGATCCTAGGGTCCTGAGTTCAATCCCCGTGGCTGTTGAATTAAAATACACCAGGAGGTTGACTCAGCCTGTCATCTTTCCAAGGTCGGCAAAATGAGTACCAGTGTACTGGTAAGGAGGACACTGCATCAGCGCATAGCCGCGTCCAACCAATGATGCAACCAGCAGCACAGGTTGCCACTCGATAGAGAGAGAGACGTGAAATTTGAAGAGGATTTGCAGATCCTGTCATGGAATTCAACCACCAATTATTTTGATGGTAATATAGGTCAAAAGTCAACATAGGCCAAATTTCTAAAATTGTCAATTTTCATCCATTGACTTGAAATTTGAAGAGGAGTTGCATATTTGGTCATTTAATTCCACCACCAATTAATTTGAGGTCAAATATGTTTTCTGGATTTGCAAGTTTTGTGCTCTGTGTGACGTCTTCTTCTTGTTGTTTGTCTGGTCGATATCTCAGCCTTCCTTTAAGCTAGGAAGCTGAATTTGGCACAAAAGTGTCAATGTGCTTTGGCAAAAACGTATGTTTTTATTTTTGATGAATCAATTTATTGATGAATTACTTAATTATCGATTTATTAATTACTTATTCTTTTTGTTTCTCATCTGGGCAATATTTCAGGCACCTCATGAGCGAGAAGCTGATATTTGGACACGATAGTGATGAAGTGATTGTGCTATCAAGGGTATTTTTGATTTTTTCATTAACCATAAATTTTTTAATTTTTCGATCAATTACTTAATTTTCAAAAAGTTAGATTCGGATGAAACAGTGGAAACTAGAGGGGGAGCACTCGGTAGAGTGCAAAACCTCCGCCGCCAATACTGCTAGGTCACTCAAGTGAACCTGATATCCTATTCATTCAATTTGACGTCAACAGTGCTCACAGAGTTATAGTTTGCAACTTTCCCTTTTACTTTTAACTTTTACATACTCAATTCATTCGTCATAACTAGATTCCTAGAGAGAAATTGATTTTACGTGGTATATCACCCGAAGTCAAAATCAGCCGCAATTATAATTTTGGCATGTTTTTTGTTGGAAATCACTTATAACATGTAGAAATGCAAAAAAAAAAAAAATTCGAAATTTTGTTGAAAAAAAGTTGCAAAATTTTTTTCTTCTCTAACAATTTTTTTTTTTTTTGGGGGGGGGGGGGGTTGGAAATCACTTAAAACATGTAGAAATGCAAAAAAAAAAAAATTCAAATATTTTTTCAAAATGGCCGCCATAGCGGCCATATTGGATTTTGGACCAAGTCCAAAAATCTAATGGCATGATCCTTGGACCATACCTAATCCCCCACAAGTTTCGTCGAAATCGTCTAGGGAGTTTTTCCATAATACTGTTCACAAACAAACAAACAAACAAACAAACAGAAAGGGGTGAAAACAGTAACCTCCGATCTTCGATGCGCGGAGGTTAATAATGCAATTTATTTTTAATTATGAATTATTTAATTATGAAATTAATCAATCAAAATTATTGGAACAGATGTTTAGTCCTCCAGAACTTTAATATACAAGAAAACAAACACGACATATTAACCAAAGCTTTTGTTTTTACTATACTCAAGGTTGAATCAACGCCAGAGAACCAGGTAGTGAGAGAGAGAGAGCATCTATAGGCTTGTCTCTGTAAGATCGACACTGATCGGTTCATCAGTTATGACATCAATGGTAATCTGAGCTCTCATTGGTTTGCCCACAGTCATCAGTATCTCTTGGCTCCGATGGCTGAGAACATGTCTTTCAGTCCAGCCAAATCTCAAACACTTGCCAATCTCTCTCTTTTTTGTCGGACCATCTGGCAAACCCTCAATATGTTTTCTTAACAATCCTCTTGAGCAAGTTCAGTCATTTCAAACTCCTGGGTCTCACCATGAGCCATGATCTCTCTTGAGCAAATTACATTTCAACGTTGGCCTCCATAGCCAGCCAAACTGGGCATCCTCCATCGTACAAAGTCCTTCCATGGCACACATGAACTCTCTATCCACCTATGAGGCCTTCAACAGCAGTTTGATGGAATACTGCTCTACCATCTGAGTTGGCTCCAATACCTCACATAATACTCTCTGTGGAAAAAAGGCTTTAAGATCATTCTCATCTCCCACGACGAAGTTGAATCTGTGGCTTATCATTTTGCCATCATAAACAGGTCGGTGGTCTTTCTGTTCCTCACCTCCTTCTTGGTCTTGCACCTTCTGCTCTCCCCATGATCCCCCTCCCAAAGTTTTGCAGGGCTCACACGGTCCACCATCACCCTCTTCTGGTAAAAAAAAAATACTTAAATCCAGGATAACTGCCTCACCTCCAGTTTATATTCCTCTTTTTCACCTGTGGAATCAGCTTCCACATCCTCTTCAATCTCACTTTCCCTCCATGTCTTGAAGACAGCTGTTCACTGCAATCTCAGATCATCTCCAATCCAAAAACAATGATCTTTCTACCTCGTTAAGGTAACAAATTTTCCAGTTTTCCCTCCATGAAGTTTGCTTTTCCATGCATGTGTTTGTTCCATCTTATTTTTTTTCTGTTACGTCCTGATCCGTTCAGTGTTTTGGATGAAACTCCCCTGGTCTTTCAAAAACCACAAACAATTTCCGTTGAATGTATAATTACCTTTCATCCATTTTACATCACCGAGACACCAAGTAGTTCTTACAGTTGCGACTATTATGTTGTCGAAGGACATTCCGAGCAAACTTCAAAATATTTCACAGTCTATTGGATAAGTATTCATTTACAACAAAGCCTGTTGGAACTGGTTATCTGGTCGTGTGACATAAATAAATTAATTGTTTGGTAACAATAAAATAACCATTACTTTCACCTTGTGATTATGAAGAATATTGCTTCTATCTCTCTCTCTTCACAGATTACACATCCGAGTGTTTCGCTGGGTTATGACGCATGATTTATCACTTGATGAAATTAACAGGACTCCTCTATACTTCCAAATATATCACTTGGATACATGATTTTATGACTCTTGTTTAACATGCATAAGACCCTAATGCTGCACTCAGCTTCCTCGGCAGAAGTTCAGTAAAGATCTTGAAGAAGATTGTCCAATTCCTGCTGTGATGGCGAGTCTGGTTCACAACATTCATCAACAATTGCTCGTTTCTTCGCTCTCTTTTTAATTCCACAAGTAAGACTATTATTGAAATATTTTTTTATTTATTTCTGTTAATTGTGAATTATGTTTAATTACATTATTGTGGAGCTATAATAATTCAAATATTTGCACCGTATGCTGTTTCTATTCAGTAAGCTACTTTGCCTCATGTCGATGCTTGAAGTGACAAGCAACAATTTCCTTCATTTTGCCGAACATGCCAAGTGATGCATTCCAGTCAATCGCCATAGCGAGGACAGTTTCAACGCTTTGGCTGGGTTTACATCGGTACGATTCAGAATAACGAAGAATATGGGACAGAAGGTATTGCACAATTATTGCTGAATCAGAGGAATATGGATTATGTTTTGCCTTTCAAGAAGTTCTGCCCCAAAAAGAGGATGAAATGCAATAAACGTCTTGGTAAATCCACATATAAATCCACTCATTTTAGAAGATATATTGCAATCAAGACAATCCTCTTTTTATTGTAAAAATACAAAAGTAAATTGACATAGAATTCAATATATTTGCATCTTCAAAGTAGAAATTTCTCAGCACATTTGCAAATGGATGGAGATATACTCTTTTTCATAAATTGACATTGCAGAGATGAACAAAGGTGTGAAAAAAAATTTGTAAGTAGAACGACACTCAGTGGAGCCCACACCTCCACCAGGCTGACAGCTTAGGTTTTGTATTCCACTGATATGCCAGATCTGCATCCAGACCTCAGCAAATTCTAATCAGCTTTTTAATGTCACCTACCAACCCATCGACCAAGTTTGTCATAATGGGTATACAAGATTTGAAACATCGTGCTACTTTACAAATATGCTTTTGGCCCATCTTGAATGGTAAAGAATCACTTGGAAAATTAAAATAAAATTGTCGTTTCCGGTTCTTCACCAAGATGAATCAAATCTTCATTGTCACACACCCAAAACTGTCCATCAAGTTTCATCCAAATCTGTCCATAACCCTTTAAGATATCATGCTTTATATCGTTTTGACTTATCTCTCAATGATGAGGAATTAATTTAAAATTCAAGTGACCACATCTGGATCTTTCCAAAATCTAATCACTTCTTCATTTGCACATCCCAAACTGTCCAAAAATTTTGTCCAAATCCGTGCATAATATATTGAGATATCCTGCTCAAAGATAGTCATATCCAGCTCACAAACAAAGAAACAACAAAGATGTCATACGTAAGCATGTGGACCTTGCGAAATCCAACGAAACATAGTTTTCCATGGAAACAGCAATTTGATGATTAAAATTTGACCTCTCATGTGTTTTACATCATGGAATGTTGTGCATAACAAATTTGGTTGACGCATTTCTAAATGCCACTTAATAGGTGTTTTGCATGAATTGGATGGTATTGACCTTGACCTTTGACTAATTTTGACCAGATTTTGTTCACATATGCTACACATACATACAAATACGCTGTGGAAGCAATGTGATATCATGAAAAATCCTGAGGTTTGGCAATAATAAAACAAAAGAGAATCCCAGTTGAATGCAATGGGGTGAAATTGGTTGTCATGGACACTGTTTCTCCATGCCACATGGGATTTTACCCTGAGCTTTGTGAAGTGGATGGTGTCTAACAAGTCTAACAAGAATTGGTAGTGGGTACGAGAATTATGAAGACAATTCAGTTGATGTAAAACTCTGTTTACTTTGGCTTGAATGCTCAAAAGGTGAAATGTTGAGCAGGCGCATGTGTGATATAATGAATGACAAATAACATGATCCGGTCAAGTTAACTGGGAAGCTGTGGATAGACTCGATTTCCGCACACAAAATAGGTATTGTTTAAAGCTACTTGTGTCTCCGACCATGTGATTTTCATAGACATAGCTACTGCATTCAGATTTACCCAACATCTTTCTTCCATGCTTCTTGCACTAAGCATAGATTTGGTTTTTCCCGAGTTTGTTCTTCTACACAAATATGGAGCTATCTCACTCAAATTAAAACTTGGCCAAAACAACCACTGAAATTCCGTTGCCGTGGGCCACTTTCCCGTCTTACTAGTAACTATCTGGTCTAACAGCCCATTTCCAAATCCTTATTGTGGTGGTTAGTGTTATTATCCCGTTCACTCATTCCTTCATTTTAATACCGGTATCCGCAACACTCTCTCAGATCAAATGGTATTGCGAACAAAGGTATCCCACTAACTGCTGAATGAGGTATTCGAGTGCAGACCAGCATTCGGTTCTATAAAGCCTTATGCGTGGTTAAGAGAAAGAGCCAGATAAGTATTTATTCCATATAGTCCCTCTGGGTGCAAGTGTGCCCTAATACTCCTCCGAAACTCCGTTCTGTTTGAACCCTTATCGCATCTTCACTCTACCCGTAAGCCTCTCCCGGTCTCTGTTTGCTATGTGGTTAGCTCGTGGTCTGTGTGGCAGGCACGTGGCTGAGGAACAAACAAGTAACTTTGATCATGAGTAGTACTTATCGGCCTTATCGACCATGACCACAATGTACAAGTTGCAGCCAGTGGCACAAATAAAACCTGCAACAAAAATGATTATCAAACGATAGGAAGCGCATGTTCTCCTCGGAATCCTTTGGGCTGCGTGCCAGCTTGCAATGTGAGGCGTGAATCCATGTTGTTCTTCTTTACACTTCAAAGCTGTGTGAATAGTTAGTAATATTCAGGAATCAGCCTGCACCACCGTGCTTGGGAGAGAAGTTTTTCTTTGTAAATCCCACTATAGACCAGGTCTCCGGCTTGAAGATTGGTGATCAAGTTAGCCTGGCTCAGGCAAGGCTGCTTCACCTGCGCATAGAAGGCCCTCACAGGCACGATTTGCAAGGAATACAGAAAGCAGCAATGTCTTCATCCATTTGTTAGCAGCTTCATTTCTTTTACAGATAATGGAGTGAGTGCGGGTTCGTCTCATGGGGTCTTCCGCATGAGAATTCTCATGTTGGAAAAAGCAGTTTTTATCCCCGCCGGCGTGGCGGAAGGGGATATTGCTTATCACCGGGTCGTCCGTCCGGCTGTCGTGCCTCGCTCCGTCCGGCTGGCTGGCTTCAACATTTTAGCTGATGAGTTGCGATAACCAAAACTGTTTCGCCGTATCGATTTGAAATTTGGTCACACATGTACCACCTGAAAAGAAGAACCTATTTGAATTTTGGGCGTGGCGGCTCCAAGATGGCCGACTTGGGCGCGCCACATTTATAAGCTGTGAGTGCGATACTCATAACTGTTTGCCATATCGGATTTGAAATTTGGTCACACATGTACCACCTGAAAAGGAAGACCTATTGATTTTGGCATGCCGGATCCAAGATGCGCGACTGCGGCGGTCGTCGGCTGATGGCTGGGGTGTCAAATGTTATGCGTCAACATTATAGCTGTGAGTTGCGATAACTATAAACGTTCGCGCATATCGTTTGAAATTTGGATCACACATTGTACACACTGAAAAGAAGAACCTATTTGATTCTTGGCTGAGCCAATCAAGATGGCACTGGGGCGGCCATCTGAAAATTTTTTTTTCGCCATATCGATTTGAAATTTGGGTCACACATTACCACCTGAAAAGGAGGAACCCTATTGATTTTGGCTGTAGGCCGGATCCAAGATGGCCGACTTGGGCGTTCGTCCGGCTGGCCTGGCTGGGCGTCAAGCATTTATGGCGTCAACATTTATAGCTGTGAGTGTGATAACTCATAAACGTTCGCACATATCGATTTGAATTTGGGTCACACATTGTACCAGACCGAAAAGGAAGAACCCTATTAGATTTTGGGCGTGGCCGGCTCAAGATGGCCGACTTGGGCGTGTCAACATTTATAGCTGTGAGTGCGATACTCATAAACTGTTTTGCTCATATTCGATTTGAATTGGATCACACATGTACCACCTGAAAAGAAGAACCTATGATTTTGGGCGTGGCCGGATCCAAGATGGGGCGACGGCGGTCGTCCGCTGGATGGCTGGGCGTCAACATTATGGCGTCAACATTTATAGCTTGAGTGCGATAACTCTAAACTGTTTGCCATATCGATTTGGAAATTTGGATCAACGACATGTACCACCTGAAAAGGAAGAACCTATTTGATTTGGGCATGCGAGTCCAAGATGCGACTGGGGCGGTCGTCCGGGATGGCTGGGCGTCAACATTATGGCGTAACATTTATGCTGTTGAGTGGATAACTCAAAACTGTCGCCATATCGATTTGAAATTGGATCACAACATGTCACCTAGAAAGGAAGAACCGCTATTGAATTTGGCGGGCCGGCATCCAAGGTGGCCGACTGGGCGGCCATCTTGAATTTTATTTCAGCATAATATGATTGAAATTGGGTCACACATGTACACCTGAAAAAGAGGAACCTATTGATTTGGGCGTATAGGCGGATCCAAGATGGACGACATGGGATGTCGCGCGGCTGGTGGCTGGGCGTCAACATTTTATGGCGTCAACATTTATAGGCTGTGAGTGCGATAACTCATAAAATGTTTCGCCATATTGATTTGAAATTGGGTCACCATGTACACCTGAAAGGAGAACCCTTTGATTTTGGGCGTAGGCCGAGCTCCAATATGGCGACTTGGGCGGCGTACATTTATAGCTTGAGTGCGACAATTCATAAACTGTTGACCATATTCGCCCCAATTGAAATTTGGATCACACATGTACCACCTGAAAAGGAAGAACCCTATTGATTTTGGGCAGTGGCCGGATCAAAGATGGCGACGGGGCGGTCGTCCGGCTGCTGGCTGGGCGTCAACATTTATGCGTCTAACATTTAAGGCTGTGAGTAGCGATAACTATAAACTGTTCGCCAAGTCGATTGAAATTTGCGTCACACATGTACCCCTGAAAGAAGACACCTATTGATTTGGGGCGTGGCCAGATCCAAGATGGCCGATGGGGCGGCCCATCTGAAAAAATTTGTTGCCATATCGATTGAATTTGGGTCACACATGCTATTGGTAATGAATGTGATAGGAAAAACCTTCAGATTGTAAGGCTTTAATTTCCTGATTTCGAGCCGTCTCTACAAGCATGAGAAAAGAGAAGTATATATGTTATCAACACACGCAGGTATACAAAGCAATTGCCAGAAAGACATGGAGTCTGGTACACTTCTCAATTCCACCATTTAAGGAGCAGCATAGTGACCACAGCGTTAAATGCAATGGCCTCAGCGACAGTTCCACCGACCTGCGCGGAACACCCCGTTTTATTTGTCTGCGCGCGAAGCCAGCGTCACGGTGATCATTCGTCACTTCACTCTTATTTCCACATTCTCCCCATGCTTTAAAATGTAAACCCACCGGGTTCCAACTAGCGCACCATGTTACTTTCAAAGTAAGAGGAGCATTACATTTCAAGCAGTGAGAGCCCATTTAAACTACAGGAGCATACATTTCAAGCAGTGAGGAGTTCATTTAAAACCATACAGGGGCATACATTTCAAGCAGTGAGAGTCATTTGGAGTTTATAGAAAGCATAGTGAGATGGGTTATCCAAGGGATGCGCGATATCCCTTTACAGATTGAGTCGGCGAGGGTTTTATCCGGTCGGCTCTCCGGGAGTTATATGCGCGGTTTCACTTGAGGGAGGCTTGCGATCCACTCTGAGGGCCTCGATTCGGCCGGTGGTGTCCTCCACATTGCTCTCGGGTGGACGGGTGCTCGTACATCATCCCCGACGGCACCATTTCACGGGTGAGGTGCCACCGAGGGAGAAACACCTGGGGAGGATGTCAGAAGGGGGAAGTAACCTCGCGGGGGAGTACCAAGGGGGGAGGTCCCGTGGGAGCTATGGCGAACGACACCGTGGTCTCCCTGCCATCAGGAAGTCTACACATGAGCATACCTTCAGGATTAGCACGATGAGTTCGACTTCTCACAATTGGTTCATACTGCTTTGTGTACCGGGCGCTCATGAACACCGTCACCCGATAGGTTAGGCCAGTCGGGCAACCGAATGTCGCCGGTAACTGTCGTTGGTGAGCAAAGAGCATTCGTTCATGGCTGTAGCATGATGGACGTACAGAGCAAAGAGCGTATTGGAATTCAGGGCATCGGCGGAGCGAGTAACCTCCCACTCGCCGGCCCGTCCTTCTCGCGATTTGAGTGCGGGTTACGCTTTCCAATGACCCCGTTAATATCGTGTCCACAGCCATTCCTTGTGGGTTGTAACTCGTCGTTCGACAGTTGCTATGCCGTGCTTCATAGAGAAAAGCCGTTTGGAGTTCGAGCCGACTGAAACACGGACCTCTGTCAGAATGTATGTGTACCGAAGGTTTCCCAACATGGCAAAAGAGTTCAGAGAGACATTCAAGCGACAGTGCCGAGGTCTATAATCCGAGCAGGGGAATGCGAACGGGAACCTTGTAGATATTTCGTCAACAACAGTGAGTACGTATCGGTTTTCTGTCTCACTCGGCAGCGGCCTTTAAGTCGATGTTGCAGTCTCTCGAAGGGTGAAGTTATCCTTGATCAACTCCGCTGGCGGCGCCATAGATCTGGGTTTTAGTTCGGCCACAAACAGGCAAGCAAGCACTCACTTTGTTTAACATTCTTCGAAGAATAGGGGAAGGTTTTGTTCGTATACAAAAGTGTGCCATCCTAGTCACCCGCTGGGAATGGCACAAGGAGGCATTGGACGGTCTTGCAAGGCCCGACCTGATGTCGCCGAACAGTGGACCCGAGAGGAAGGCCGTCGCAGCAGGCGCTTTTCCTTATCCAGGCCGATAAACAAGTCGTAATTTAACCAAGATAGATCTATCGCCATCTTCATTATTTTGTCATTCTTAATTTTTCCCGTTGTTTTTCCCATTCAAACATTAAAACGGCAACGGATCGCTGCGTCCGTTAAACGAGTGTTGAAGTGGTTCCCAGTACAAAATGTCTCCATTTACGTTAGGGCTTCGACAATAGCGTACGCTTCCTTCTTCATATCGCCGAGTGTCTCTGCTGCGCTTCCCAGATAGGGTTCTCAAGAAGAACCCGACGTGGTCTGGCCGGACTGATTGCAGCGTCGCCGGCGATCGCGTGACTCGCGAAGCGTCCGTCTCCCACCACGATCGGCACCGTGCTATCGATCCGATAATACTACGCGAATTACTGATATCATCTTTGAGGCTGTGGAAGGCTTTCCAACAGCGGCCATCTAGTCGGGAGCTCTTGCAGTTGCACCCAGAGGGATGTATTTCTCAGAGTTATTTGGGAATCCACCTTGCTGTAGTACGCGCCGAACATCCCGATCACCCGACGTAATGATGCAAAGGTCATTAGGTGGAGGTAGCTCGCGGAGCGGGGCGCCCAAAACGCTTCAGGATCGGGCTTGATTTGTGCCGTCGGCTATCGTGTATCCGAGTAGATCGATGACTTTACGAGAGAGAATACGCATTTGGTCATAGTTCAGCGTCAGATTAATATTTTCTAGCAATACTCAAGAATCTGTCCAGATTCGCGTCATGTTCCCCCTGCATCCTTTTCCGCCACACCGTGGACATTGTCCACGTAAACAAAAAAAGTGTCTTTGAGGTTTTCATTCCGAGATGATGTCGTCCATTGACTCGCTGGAAGCAGGCAACTCCATTAGTGACACCGAAACGGATTTACTTTCTAAATTGATAGAGTCGCCTGCCCGCCTCGGAACGCGCGTGTAAGGTTGTCTTCCTTTTTTTTTTTTTTTCCTCGGAAATGGGAATTTGATGATTACGCCGCTCTGCAAATCAAATTGGTTGCTGAATACTTTGTAATTGGCCACTCGTTCGACCATCTCGTTCTATGCGCCCGGCAATGGTAGGCATCGAGGTGGTGAACGATTGACCGGTTTTGAGATAATCGACAACCCATTCGTTTCTTATGGTTTCTGTTGAGGTCACAATACTGCTGCGCGCCATTGGCGAATCGGCTCGGCTCTATAATACCTTCCTCCCATTAATCGCTCTTAGTTCAGAAGCGATTGAAGTTCGTATCGGCAGTGGCTATAAACGTCGCGATTTGATCGCTATCGGTTTGCAGTCGGCGATTAAGTTTGGCAAACAGCAGGGGGGCGATAACCTCCCGGTGATTCAGAGCATTCAGGAATAGTCGGGGGTTTGTTTCCGCCAAAGGGTATTTCGACACTCGTGTGCTTGCTGAGGACATTTATGCCCCAAGATTACATCCGCACATAAATCACGAAGCCACCAGTACCCTTACATCCCGATTGTGTGTAGCCCTTTACGTCTAGTTCGACGTTACAGTACCCTTGTGCGCTTGACTGTAGCGATGTCGAAGCCATGCATACCGTATTGTCGGTCGGTAGACCTTCCATTTTTCTGTCTCTCGCTAGTGAGCTATCGACGAAACTTTCAGAGCTGCCGGTATCGATCAGCGCCTCGGCCATATTGCCGTTAATCGTACTTGATGATAGCTTTGGATAATTTCCCGCGTGAGCTGCTGTCACCTTCTTTTGTAAGTTTAGAGGGCAGGCGGAGGTGGGTTTATTCTTCTAAGAGTAGATTTGCATGTACCCTGGCATAATGTCCTTCTGTGTCACAGTTCATGCATGCTTGGATCCCTGGCGGGGCATTTGCTACGGGGGGTCTTTTATTAACCCACAAAGAAAAACATTTACCAACACGGAGTTGTTGCAGGAGCTCGACGTGGCTCTGGGTGTTTTTTTCCGATTCCTCGCATTATCTCCATCCTCAGCATCGGTGGTTGCCCGGGGAGTTTCTTTGAGTTTCCCGTTGGTAGCCGCATTCATTAGCAGCACCGGTTGTCCCATATGCCTCACGCTTGCTGCTGTGCCGTTTCCATAGCTCGGCGCCTGGTTTGGCAACCGTTTCAAGATTGGGTGTGCTTTTTCCAGTAAGCGTTGCCGGATGGGGCTGACTTGAGCCCCTGGTATGAAGGCCTCCCGCGGTCGCTTCATCTCGATGTTCCTCGGCGGTTACAGCCCGAAAATGCAGTCTTTGCCCATTCTGCTTCAGAGCTTGCAGGCTACTGATCGACCGTCTCACCCGCGTCTCTTGCCTGCGGGTGTTGAGAAGATGTCTTGGTATACCTCGTCTTGCGCTTCACGTAAAAGCGCTCGCAAGCACGGTCGATCGCTGCCGTCGTAAGCGTCACACTCGAGAAGAGCCTGAATACGCTTGGCGAGACATGGTTCACGAGTGCGGCCAGTTTTGTCGGCTCCCTCTTTCCAATGATTGGGCAGGTAGTGCGAGAAGGAGCGCGTACCAATGCCGTCCACTTCATCTCCGAGTCGTTAGCGTTCGCGGTCCGCATCGAATCTCTCCGGCTTGAGATCTTGTCCATGATACGGTTGATGCAGCCAAAGGAATCAAGTTGAAATAATTGTAATTGAATGTGATAG
The DNA here is from genome assembly GCA_035128595.1 of Eptatretus atami. Lineage (NCBI taxonomy): Eukaryota > Metazoa > Chordata > Myxini > Myxiniformes > Myxinidae > Eptatretus > Eptatretus atami. The sequence goes on along the minus strand of CM068953.1, from coordinate 191,222,546 downwards.
GAAAAACCTTCAGATGTAATAAGGTTTTATTTCACTTGATTTCGAGCCGTCTCTTACAAGCAGAGAAAAGAGAATATAATTGTTATCAACACCACGCAGGAGTTTAAAAGTCAATTAGCCAGCAAAGTACAATGAGTCTGGTAACATCTCAATTTCCCACCATTTAATGGAGAGCCAAGTGAACCACAGCAGTTAATTTGGCAATGCCCCAGGGACAGTCCCACACCGCGCCTCCCCCCAACGCCGACACCCGGTTTTATCTGTCTGCGCGCGAGCCACGCGTCAACGTGATCATTCGTCACTTCATCCTTATTTCACCACAATGTACCACCTGAAAAGGAGGAACCCATTGATTTTGGGCGTGGCCGCCGATCCAAGATGGCCGACTGGGCTTCGTCGGCTTGGCTGGTGGGCCGTCAACATTTATGGCGTCAACATTTTATAGCTGTGAGTGCGATAACTCATAAAACTGTTTAGCCATTATCGATTTGAAATTTGAGGTCACACCATGTACCACCTTGAAAAGGAAGAACCCTATTTTGATTTTGGGCGTGGCCAGAATCCAATATGGCGACTGGGGCGCGCCATCTTGAAAAAAATGTTTTTTCGCCATATCGCGTTTGAAATTTGGGTACACATGGTACCACCTGAAAAGGAAAGAACCCTATGATTTGGGCGTGGCCGGATCCAAGATGGCCGACTGGAGGCAGCCATCTTAGAAAAAAATGTTTTTGTAAAAATGGTGGAAAAACGCTTATCTGATTTCAATTATTTTTCAATGGCGGGGATTCCCCCATTCTCTGATGTATATTTTGATTTGCGCGTAGATCTCATCGTCATGAGGGCAATGAGCAGTGATCTGCGCCATTTTAATCCATTCTGCTTCACAAATCTTTGCCAGTTTATTTCTTCAGAAATCCATTCTGCCTCTCCACTGCCCCTGCAGACTATGTATGGTAAGGGCGTTTCAATGCTGTTGGATTCGCAAAAGCCCACCAACATCTCCCTCACCCACTCGGGCTGTAAAATGAGTTCCCTGATCGCTAAGGATCTTACAGGGTATCCCAAATGTACAGAAGAAATCCATCATCAACAGTTTAACCACAGAAATGGCATCTGCTTTTTCTACAGTGCGTAAGCTTTCAACCCATTTTGAGAACAAATCCACAATACCAAAACAAATTCAAATTCCACAGCACTTGGTAGTTGGATTAAATTAAATCTGGATATTTGAACAAATTGCCTGAAAGCTGCTTAGGGTGGCCGTCTGGGGGCCATTTGGGCCTCCCTTCCCAGATTGTGTCTTGGCAAGAAGTGCCAGATCCTACAATATGTTCTGCCCAATTGGACTAAATGGCCCGGGGCAAACCATTGTTTCCCAATAGAGGCGCACATCACCTTTGCTGTAGCCACGCGCCCCATGCCGCTAAAGCGGGAAGCCAGGGTCGCAGAAGCCTTTGGTGCACCACTCGGCCATCGGATGATCTCCATAGTTTAGACCTCATCAAATTCACATCCATACATTATCCACGAAACCCTCTCTGCTGCACTAACAGCAGTTTGTAAAGGGTACATCATCAAGAGGATGGCATTGCAACTGCGTGCTCATACACATTGTGGATACCAGTAAGAGTTGTCAGTAGTGGTGGCAGTGGCCTTGCAAGCCTACATTCTGCCTGGCATTCCCGTGTGAGGACATCATCAGATCCACCAAGATCGATCCATCAGCATCACATTTAACCACTGCAATTTGGAAGGCATGAGTATTCCAATTTGGTTAGGGAACAGGTTCACAATCCATGCTTCCATTCTTCACCGGCCGCACCAGAGGATGTTATAAACCCCCGCCCACAGAGAGTGCTTCCAAATTCGGTGTTATAGCGCAAAATGCATAGCTGGAAATCAGTTGTAAATTGTCACAAACTGGCCTTTCTGCTATGGCAGCATGCAAGAGGTTAGAGGGAACAGCTCTGCTTGCTGCGGTGGAAGCAGTTCACAGCCAAAATCTTCCCTTTTTGATTACTTGTGATCGGAGCAAAATCGCATAACCCGTTAATAGGAGATCCTTCTGGTGCCCACGATGTATTGAACCGTCGACATATAGAATCAACTCAGAATTATGACTTGGTGTGTCTCTCAAATCAGGGACGTAGCGTAAACGTGTGCACGCATCACCTCCTCACAATCATGAATTCTCATCCAGTTCTACTGCCAGCAAACGAGTGAGATTCAAATGGTGGGCAACTCTTAATCATAATGTCTGGTGGAGCTGTGAGTGATAGTTCGTATGTCGTTGATTTGTGCAGGGCTTGACAAGTTTGTTGTTTTTGTTTTGTTAACAACCTGGCTGTGACCACCTGTGGCACAATGAGGATAAAAAGTGTGTCCGCGACGAGTAAATTCTGTTGCCAGCAACTGCGAGCGAAGCGGGTTGCCACTGCTCTTAAACAGGATTGGGAATCCTTGCGCCACTGATCCAATTTGGTGCTGTAATAGCGTGACGGGCCGGAGCTTGTTCCGTGTTTCTGGGCCAGCACCGATTGTGCGAAGCCATCGACTCTCCATTTACATACAAATAAAAGGTTTTTCATGAGAAGAAAAGTTTGGTAGACCAAAAGCGGGAGCAGGAAGGACAGAGCGATTGTTTTTATAGTTGTTCACAAAAAGCCTCATCTGCTTCCTGCTCCAGGTCAGTGTATTGGGTGTGCTTGCAGACAATTTCCAGCAGTGTTAGGCTCACTAAGCACTCATAATTCAGGTATCCAATGCTTTACAATAGCCTGGTTGATCCCGAGGAAAGATCTCATCTGTTAGCAGTAGTGGCTTGGGCAGTTTTGATATTGCAGATATTACGCTCTCGGGAGACACGTCGCTATCCCTTTCAAGATGTGCTACAAACAAATATTTTACATCTTGCTGGCAAATCTGCAATTTGGCTTTCGAGGCTTTGTGCTCCCTTTTCTGCTAAAGCCATCAAACTCAAAGTATACTTGTTTCCCACGCTTCCTTCGACATGCAACAGATCAGCAAGTCGATCGACATATTGGATCAATGGGATCCGTTTAGCGAAAACTATGTCATTACAGATCGTCTTTCAATGCTCGGGAAAACAACAAGAAGGGCTTCGGGTTGTTATCTTGTGAAGCACATGTATCTTTGTGGAAGCACATTCCAAGTACATTGCTACCTTGATACATGAACACAAAAAGAAATTGCGACTCGTGGAAGCTATCGCGTACGCCAAAATAAATCTGAACAAAGATCGACCACAGGTTAAAGTGGGTAAAGTTACTCGCGGAATGCTTGAAAGAATGATCACTGGGTTGGGACGACAGGAAAGGTGGGAATTCACGCTGCCATTTTACCGCACCTAGGTCCTGTACAAACCGCTATGTCGACTTCCTGTTTTTCGCCACAGGTAAAAATCGGCATATACATTGAATGACAGTGGAAATAATTGTTTCCTTGCTTAATAGCGCTTCCACTATGGGAAGCTATCCCTGCTTCTGCTTCTGGATGCAATGCGGTATCAGTTTTGCCAGGCAGCTTCTTTGTTGTATCTATATTGTTTTACTGGCTGCATGCTTAATTACGACCCACGTTAATTAGCGTGTGATGCCCACAACAAGTTGGGCGACCTGCTCTTGGAGTCCTGGTAATTCTCTGACCCGTGTTTCTGGAAGGTCAACCATCTCAAACAACAGCTTTACTGTTCCATTTCAGCCTGGCCAGCAAACTATTTATGTCTATCCCGATCTTGCTCCAAATCCCTCTACCTGAATATATCCTTCCAAAGTTTGCTCTACGGTGCCATATCTCTCTC
>CM068953.1:191187227-191202946 GCA_035128595.1 Eptatretus atami | reverse complement strand
GAGTTGTTCAAGTTTTTCGGTGCACAATTGTTTTCCTTTGGTAAAATAGTGATCAAAAGACATGAAAATAATAAAGAATAATATTAATTGAGGCTTTTTAAGGGCAGTGGAACTTAAAATTTGTTACAAGCTGCTTAGCTGGCAAGTTTCAATTAGATCGGACAGGTGGGACATGTTCCAGAACACACACAGCGCACACACACACACACACACCACACACACACACACACACACACAACAACACACACATTGCTGGAATTATGATAGATGAGGGGTTGTTCCTGCCGCACCTCCACATCGATCAGGGGCATATTTCAAATGTGTGATATGGCAGTGTCCACATCCGCTCGTTGCGTGGCTGACTGGCCATGGTACTGTCTGAAAATAATAAGAATTTCCAATTCGTTATATTTGGCTTATTGATCATCAAAAGACTTGCAATGTCAATTACGCTCAAGTCTGCACATTATAAACTGTCATTTAGCAGAATTCATGTTCTTGACAACTTTATAAAATTCAGGTTCGGAAAGGTCTCTTCCCATTCTTTCACACACATTGTATGTGGACATCATAGCATTGGACATCACCCTTATTTTAGAAAATAAAAACATTTAGTACACCAGTGTTCGAAGCAAGCTTGTAACAAATTTTAAGTTCACTGCCTTAAAAAGCCTCAATTAATATTATTCTTTATAATATAAAGTTTATTTTCAGTCTTTTGAGAACCATTTTACCAAAGGAAAACAATTGTGCACCGAAAAAACTTGAACAACTCCCAAGTGACAAACTACCCACATGAGCTTCATTGTTACAAGCGGCAGTTTGTCGCGGCCAAAGGGTTAATATTTTTTATTATCTATAATTCCAGCAATCTCTGTGTGTTGGTGGTGTGTGTGTTGTGTGCGACGCCGTTTCTCGACGACCCGCGCGTTTCCGATTCTGATTGAAACTGCAGTAATATTGCCGGGCCCGCAATGTGCCTTTCAAGAGTTTGATATCAATCGGAACAAGCGGTCCCCAATTCGGCATTATCTGTCGACCATATCTGCGAACAGGGACGGGAGAGGTGGGATGTAGGAGGGAGAGAGGAAAGAGCGAGATGGGGATTAGAGGAGGGCAAGAGAGGAGAGAGGGGGTGCGAGAGAAGGGGAGCGAGAGGGGGCGATGAGAGGTAGGGGATAGAGTGGGGCGAGAGAGAAGGGCGAGACGAGGGGCAAGAGAGGAGGGAGAGAGAGGGGGCGCGAGAGAGGGCAATGCACATACTGGCATCACCTACGAGCCCGTTACTAGTATGGACAAAACCACATTTTTTCGGCGAACAATAACTGACCAATTGTTTTCTTTTGCCTTTGGTTAGGCTCTAACTGTTAAAAGGACAAAAATAATATTTATAAAAAATATTAATATGAGTTTTAAGGGCAGGTGGAAACTTTTAAATTTGTTACATTTGCGGCAACAATGCGTGTAATTCGTCGACCCAGACGGCTGAAGCATTATCACACCAGTTACAATATTTTAAAAGCGTCTGAACCAATTAAACTTGTCCAAGTAATTTTACAGATTCCCTTTATTTTACCACAGATCCGGTGTTTTTTTTCACCAGAGCCGCGGAAAAATGAATCATTATTTTTACCGTCGATTTCGTCTCACACGATCAGGGCCATATCCAGGGGCCATTCTGTCAGCGACAGCTAAACGTGATAAACGAATGATAACGGGTGCCTGAGGATTCGATCGTCAGATGCACGTTCGAGTCCAACGCTCAACCATCGAGGGCCCAAAGGTCCGCGGAGAGTTTACATTGAATGTAACGATTATAGATTCCAGCACCAGTAACAGGAACACATCATGGATCTGTGATCTTTAAAACGTCCAAAAACAAAAGCTAAGACATAAAATCGATTTATAATATTATAACTTACCAAAATGATCACGGCGAGAAGATAATTTTAACTATAAAAGCGAAGTCTTCTGCAGATTAAAGCGATTGGTGTCACACTTAGAAACAGCTGAAAGTTCACAAGTTTAACCAAACCTTGCAAATGGCGGCTCGTGATGCGGGAATAGCAATTAGCCAATCAGATCTCTCCTCCAGTGAAAGGCAACACAACCACACACGTCACGAGGTGGAAAGCGGATCACCAGGGAAACACACGAGGCAGAAAAACAGTTTTTGATAATCGCGGGGCCGCTGCGGCTGTTACGCGTCGTGATCTGGTTGTTACAACCAAGCGGCCGGATCCCGACGTCTGGAATCTTTCATACTGACGTCGTGTGCCTGCTGGGCTGCATGATATCTAATTATTTTCTAACCTTCTTAAGGTGCCAAATATATTGTATGACTTATAGGGATTAGCATCCCCGGGACGCTGGAGCCTCCGAGCTTGCGCACCTCTCCAAATTTGGGATGCCCTCACTGGCATCCCCCTCATGCCCCTTGGCCATTTGAGCGCCCGGGTCCTCGCTGTCGGGCACCCAGGGCCCATTGAACATCACTAAACACTGCACGGCACGCCGGCCTCTTCCCGGATACCTACGCCACTAATAACTAACTGCCCCTGGACGTACCATACGGCCTCACCTGGCCCGACGATGCCTCCAGCTACCTGGGTGCCTGCTTCTTCAGAACATTACACTCACAAGCCACACCCCCAGCCGGTCCATTATCTCCTGGCAACCGACACTAATTTTTTTTCAACTCCACAATTCAGCACCAACCACATAACTCGGAATCATGTATAAATTTACCTAATCCCCCTATCTTAACTTTTAAACTAACCCCTGGTTTCCTTGGTGGCGATTCCACTCTCCATTCAAGTCCTTCACACCATGCATTCGTTACTCACACTATACCGGCCATTGCCTCCTGCCCTCACCACTTCATAATTCATCTATCACACACAACACATTTCCACTCACACTACACAGCATTACCTAACTAATTTCCCTTAACTCGTGCACCCTCGTCTCCCTGTACTATGCACGCTCCCCATTTAACTATACCTCCTTCTATAGCCTCTCTACTGTCCCTACTAACATGTTCATTGTCTCTACCTAAACAGTCCCTGTTGTGCTTCGATTCCTAATAATTTATCCTCGCACTCCGCTCATGCGTCATGCTTCTGGACCACATAGAGGCTACCATCAGGCACCCCCATGCGGGCACTCCAAGCCAATCCCTAGGGCTAGTGCTCCTGGGCCCCCTGGAGGTAACCATGCGACCCCAGGAGGTAACTATCACCCCCCAGGCTATTGCACATCATCCTGCGTCCAACAGGCTGTCCGCACCCCATATCTGCGTCTCGGAGGTGCCTTCAACGTCCGCCCAAACCAATTGTTTTGACGAACGCGAGGGTTTCCCACGTGAAACCCAAGTCGTGCTCCGCCACACCCACTGTCATGCCGGGCATACCGTGCATATTGCACACCTGGTTCCCGTGCGCAAAAAAAATTTTGCAGCCAAAATTCGTTCTGTTTCGCCGTCTGTGCTCCAGTGATTTTATCTTGTTCACGATCTCCGGAGCGTTGACACGCCCGGACCCTTCAGCATTTGTCACAAAAGCAAGCACGTCTGTGCTTGGGGAGATTTGCGAGGCACGGATCGTGCACCAACCGGATGGTGCCGTTGCAAGCGTCCCTCGCTGGGCCGGCGTGGATCCCAAAATTCCATGAAGATTTTCCCCACGCCTCGAGACCAGAACACCCTTGCGTTATAAATTCGTCACTCGTAGGATGGCTCACTACCCCATCTAGTCAAAGCTAACAGCTACCACCCAGGGGCAAATCCAGGAATTGGGTTAGGGGGGGGGGGGTTTTCCAAATAACATAAAATTATTAATTTTCAAATACATTTCAAATAAATTACTGTGAGCTGTTGGTGGTTTTATTGTTTATTAGTTCTGTATATGAAAAGTTTTTCTGAGGTTCTGGCCTTTTTGTGTCACACTTTCGTGGCTGAAAGGGAGTTTTGGCGTGACCAGGGAAACCCCTGGGTTTGCCACTGTAAGGTAAATTTTTTGCTTTGGAAGGGGGGGGGGTTTCCGGGCAACCAGGGAAACCCCCCTGGATTTGCCACTGCCCACCGTTCTGTGTCATGTGCATGTCCTAGCGCTCTACACTTCGCTCATACACTCCACACTACTCGTTCCTGGGCACGCACTCACAGATCGCGCACACCTGATTGCTCTCGCTCGCTAGGACTCGCGGCACAATTGGGCACTCCAAGAGAAGCCTGGATTGCAAGTTTCCCCCAATGTCTCGGAGAACCATAACTCGAACTCAGCATCAATCTCGTACATGCACCGACGGCTCTCGCCTATGTACCACCTTACCTCGTATACCTACAACAACTGTCACCGATAATCTTTCGGTAGCCACCTCTGACGACGCATAGGTAAAATATAAACATACATACCATTGCATTCAATAATCCTCCTTTTACTACTTAACTACCGGTTTTCTACTACTGTTGTTGTCTATTTCCATTTCATATAACTCGATGTTTATTACCTGGCCAATCAGTGCCTGTCTTTCTAACCTTCGTTAATTACACCACAGCGACCTACTACTCTGATTTCCCTCCCTCTATGTTCTACTTGAGATAATACTATTTTATCTTTGTTCTCTCCCATATTGCGTCTCCTCCTGTTCAATCTATACTTGTTCACCTCCCACTATCTCTCTTTCGTCAAGATTTTTCATATTGCTAGAGCGCTGGCCATCTATCATTCGTGGTTTGAATTCGGGTGACTCTTCTCTTGTGTTTCCTCCTGGGCTGGACTATTCCTAGTTTAACTCCTATTATCCGCCACTTAATTCTTCCTCTATTTTTTTTCCTCAATTTGCAACTCTATGTGTGTTTCCTATCGTCTCTTTACAGCTCCTTCTTGTCTTCGTTCGCTGTGATTTGTTCGATATCTTCGTTCCGTGACGTTACGTTGGCCCGATCGTGCCATCAGCTCCCCGGAACACTATTCTTCACATCACCTATACCTCCATACTAGCGCTCCACAACCGCGCCGCACTGTCTGCTCTGATTCGGCACCAGTCGCTATAATAATACTACCTTGTTTTTTTGTTTGGAATCGGCAGTCTTTTTGTGAGCTGTTTTCGTCTCGTGGTGTATTGCTGAACCTCGGGGATCCCTTGAACTCCCGTGTCTATATGTTTACATATCTTTTCTTAATTTTATGTTTGATACACCGATTCAAATCTGGAATCGCAAATTGACTTCATCATCCATATAATTCATCTGCTAATTCGTTGCGAGAGCTTGCTTTACTGCGCGCCGGCATTTATAAGCCGGCGTTCTTGCTATCGGGAGAGGTGCGGATCAATGCAATTATTTCACATTGAGCGGTGGAGGTGGAACATATTTTCCATCTCTCCCATTGCTTTCCTCTTCCACCATTGCGACTTCATACGGGTCCTGGATAGCAACTCTTGCACTTTTATTTCTTCACAAATACACTAATTATGGATTACCGGGACCTGCCCCTGTTGGGTCCGCCACTGTCTGTCCCAATAATTGAGAACTAAAATCTTGGTTAAACCCGGCGTGTCTGAATTTCGTGACAAAGAGTCGCTGTTGAGAGCGCACCAGCGATGGTCGTACTGAACCGTTGACAGCCGTATTTACTTGGAGTCAAGGGTTCGATAGAAACATATCCGCCAACTCCACGGACCACCGAGTATTTGTTATAACCAGGCCACTTTGTGGGTACCCTCGTGACAGCCGATGTTTGTTTTACCCAATCGCGAGGTTATACCTCCCCCGCTTTTTGTCCTTTGCGAGTAAGCGGATCCTGGGGTGGCACCAACCTGCTCCGTCTCACGTTGTGTACCAGTGGGTTGCTTTTTAAGAGAACGTCGACACTGACGTGTAACGCCCACCTAGATAAACCACGGCTGTCCTGGTACCGTGATGTCAGCTCTCATCATTCTGCGTGTCTCTAGACTGGATTCTAGCCCACTGTTGGTTTCACACTAGTGTATTCACCCTGTGTTAGGAGTGACGCTCCGTCCCGCGCCCAGTGTGACCGACGACTCCACTAGGATTTATTTCTGATTAGTCTATTAAATTCAGGCTGTTGTGTATCTTCCTCCAATCACTGACTAGTTGGTTTTCTGCGAATTGCCCGCGATATATAAGCCACTTGACTATCAGTCTGCTTCAGTGAGCTCATATATATTGCGCGTCCAGTGCAGCTTGGTAGCATAATGACCTCCCAGTCTAGTCTGAGGTGTTCGGCGATTGCTGGATCAACGGATAGATCATAGGACAAAGCAAGCCCAGGACACGCGTCGAGAACGTCTACCAGAGCTTGATTAATATGGAAAAGGTGAAGTAAAGTAGAACAATCTAATCATCTTATCCTTTGTCCCTGAAGTGTGAAAAATAATTCCAAATCGTCGCGAATCGAGGGGAATAGATATGAAAAGAGGGACAGAGCGAGCAGCCACATAGATGCTTATCGCCTGGTGGAGTTGGCGTGGTATTCTAAATACTATATATCAACACAAAGATACGTGACTCAAGCCGCCAGCCATCCGTGCATTTTCCTGAGGGGGGGGGTGATGAGGGGGGTAGATATCCGTCATGTGTCTGCTACTTACTCACAATATGCAATTCGTGTTTCCTCGCTCTTCGCTCTCTTCGCTTCCTCCGACTCCGAACAGGTTCTTTGCGCGAGAACGCCAGGTTTAGACGAGGTTCAACCGCTCTCGATAAGAATACGGCGTACGGCCAGAGACCATGGGCGATCCGGATACTAGCGAATGAAATTACGCTCGAATCGCTGACCGTCCCCTGGATTGGCTACCCGAGTCGAAAGCGTGCACGTCATTACCTGAACATGACTTCGAGTGCGTGGTCTCATTTCTGGGCTGCAGCTCTACGGTTTTCTTAAGCAAGCCGAATCTAGCGACTGAATGATATGATAAGCTATCTGTTCTGACGGAACGATGGTGAAACGCCTGCTTTTCTCAAAGCTGTCGCAGAACTCCCGCATAACCAACTTATCTGCCAATTCTCTGTGGCTGTCGCCAACTCGATCCAGTGATAGCTGTACCAACGATGACTACACATCAGTATGATTCGAACTAGACACCAGATTGCAGATGCCGCTCCGTCTCACTAGTTCATTCAGAAATGAGCTGGTCCTACTCTCATCTTTGGTATTTAGGCATGGCCTCTGTTCTCCCGCAACACCCGAGAGCATGAGAGAACGGAGAGCACCGACTCCTCCCCAAATTCACCCCGCGGTCCACTAACTAGCGTACCCTCCTTACATGTGACCATGCCGCAAGTCCCGCGGTTATTGGCCTTCTTAACCCGGAGCCGATGTGTCTTGCATGCCGTTGGTAGCTTACAAAACTGGTCCCGTGCAAACAATACCTAGCGAGCTAGATTTTATGCAACTCTCAAGCTGCACAAATGATCGTAGCCCTTCGATCGAACTGTCCCTATATAGTAGCTCAAATGTACTGTCACACTTTCCATGATTTAGGACGTGATGATGAAAAGTACGTCCTAGCCACGTCTCCCATTAAGAGCCCTTTGCTTCTCCCTGGCGAGTATGGGCAGCTTGGCTGCTGGTAGGTATCAATTTTTGTTTGGGGCAAGGGCCAACGGGGCTCGAACCTCAGAACCCTAGGTGGAGGATCCTCGAACATCGATGGAAAAAGCCGACGGGTCTCTGCGTCCCCCGTCAGCAAAGGAAATGCCTAACCTGGTCTAAGTCCAACGATATATACGCTGCGCAAAAAACAAGATCAGAGAGTCCCTTCTCAAGGGTGTCCCCGAGTACACAGCAACCTACTAACCGGAACATCCCATACCCAGCCACGGCCTAGCTGTGAAAAGACCAGGTCCACACCCACTAAGATCCCAAGCCAGCCAACGGCATCACTGACATAAACAGATAATGCTACATCTTACCGCGTCAGCAGCCAGCACTTGAAATGTGCGCGCTCTCGTAAGCTGGACATAAGCAGGACGGAGACACGCTTCCTAAGATCACACAGAGAGAGAAGCCAGGGGATCTATTCTTTACCCCTCTCTCAACGATCACACACTTTAGAAATCCCACAGACATGGGACGGGTCTATCCTGGACATGCATTATGAAATAACCTATCTGAGGACCTCGGCCATTGATTCTAGGATATTGCATGTTCCTGCGATAGCACAGTCGGCTTCATCAAAACTCCTATGATAACCAATCCGTACTATAAAGGTAAGCTCAAACCACCACTCTAATATAATATATATATATAAAGATCCAAATGCGAGTATATATCCATTCTCATACTATAACATGAATTAATTCTGCTCTCTGGAAGCAGGCAGAAGAGACGGTTCAATTGTTGTGGGCCCCTGTGAGATGCCTGTGTACCCTCAAAAAATTGACTTCAAATAATTGCCGGTTACCCCTTTGGTACCTATCCACGATAGGTCCAGACGACATCTTTTTGAACTCTACTGGTGAAAGGTGTGCTGCGTGACACCTCGCCCTTTGTCTCTAACACCTTTGTACCTTTGACCAGAATACACTCAGATGAGGCGTATCTCTCATACAGCAGGCTGCGGGAATACGTAGCACGCTACTCCTCAACTCTCAACAGTGTATTACCGACACTGAGTGCGCGTAGTCGGTTGTAACCTACAGCCACCCGACTTATCAACAGTATTAATAAGCATCAGCTCAACACTAAACCGTCGGTTAAAGCGCACCCCCACGACCTACACTCTATAATCTCCATGATTAAGATATCTTCTCGAACATGCTCTCATTGTCATCTCCATCCGCCTTGACTTTGCCTTACAAGAACGCAGAACAGTAACATGGGTGCTCTCCTGAAATTCACACTTATATACAGTATCTCAACAATGAGCCGTCCGACAAACCTCTTCGCTGAAAACTAATGTTTGCACATCAACAGTCTCCAGCTGCGGCAAGGTGACCACCGCAGCGCGTTAAAAGTTGCCCGTCGAGTTCAAACTGAGTTGGTTACCTAAACACATACAAAAGACTACACACACACTACCACACAACAGCCACAACGACACACACACACACCACACACACACCACACACCGCTCCGCGCACATACAAGGCTCTCAAGTGATATGGTCTTCATTAAGATCCTCAGCACATTGTCCATTTTTGAAAGTCTCACATGTCTATTCTCCCCCCCGTGAGCTATTATCCGCAATCAAGCGAGGAGGAGCCTCACTCACTTCTGCATACACACTCTACTGATAACTTGATTATCCACTCGACAAGCCAGCGCACCAGCTTACTCAAGATCCAGGACAAAGCCATTAATGCGGCATGGGGATAGCTCTCGTTGCCCATTTTTATCTGAAGAAATGCCTTTCACCTTGAAAACTACTGGTTAATTTTGTTTGTCGTTGCCAGAATTCCCTTCCTACTCGTCACCAAAACATGAGTCAATCCCTCCACTTTAACCGACGACTGTGAAAGCCCAGCCCGTAAACAACTCTATCCGTGTCCGAGAAGGACGTCCAAAAGAACGAACTTCAGACATCGAAAGACTACGTACACCAACCAAGCCTCCAGACCCAGGACAAATACTCGGCCCCTATTTAGGATTCCCAAGCCAGCCACCCTGACTCGTATTAAAACCTCCAGATATTCCTCCCATATAAGGCACAGACATCGCTAGCGCCATATTATTAAACCTTCCGCCAATAATGAATGCCATGGCAGAACCAGCCGGTACTTCCATTTAAAGCAATCCCACGCAACAGGAAGCATATGCCCGCACACCACATTGTATGTGTCCGCTTCTATCTTGCCAAAATTAGTTTCACAGCTACTGTAGCATCCCTAAGCTCAGCCTAATCTCTTCAACATCCCAAAACAACGTTGCGGAGAGACAACTATAAAACACCTCTCACTCCTAAGTACGTCCTAAGAGACCATAGACCAACTCCCAACGCCCTACTCGAAGATTCTTCAACTATAAGCTCGATGACCGCGTCACCCCACCAACCTTGTACGTGTCGAAGACGCCAGTGCACAGACAACCCATTAAAGCTCGACTATTGTACGAGCAGCAGCTTGTGCTCACCCGGTCTAGAACCTCCGACAGTTCCGCCCAAGCTGCAGGCGCCACCCTACTAAGATCCCCGCATATGAATTCTCTCTCTACGACTCGCCCCAACTTCGCTCTTGTGAAGATGTCCAATGTCTTCCACCCCACAAAACTTCTGCCATGAGAACCAGACCCTTTCCTCTTACACTGAACAATTAGTACAGCCCTCGAAAAATGCACAACATCCATGAGTATGAGCCCCCTGATACCAAAGCCGGTGCCCTGCATCATCCACTTTGGCTCAAGTGGGAACACTGAATCACATTTAGACTTTTCGTAATATTCTTAACTCCACCACTTTTCTGACGCACATACCGGTATTGCATCCCTGCCCTCATGTAACACCAATCCCCAATGTGCCCCTATGACTCCTTTCTCTCTCCTTAGACTTCGCGCGTTACCACCTGCCAGCGATTTTAACCTTCCATCACCCATGTCCTGCTACAACAGTTCGTCCCTACAACCATAAGATGCTCTTCCTGTTAGAACACCGTTCACCTCCTCTGTTTTCATCTCCCTTAAGAAGGCATCCAAGCTTATCCTCCCTCACCTCACTTAAATAGCAACTTGACTCATAAACCATTCTCTCGTAATTAGACACTCCATCCTGTTTGAACATCAGGGTGATCTCACCTAGAGCTTGACATGATCACTGCAACTCTGTCACCTCGTGTCATGGAATACCCTCCCAAACTGTTCCAAAAACTTAGTCTACTCTTACGGCCTTCTGGCCCTCCAAACCTTCGAAAACTGACGATTGACAGCTGTCACAGCCAGCCAGCGTCCTCCAGTAATTGATCCGCCCATAAGTAACTCTCCATAGCCAGAACTGGAGCACTGATTGCAGAGGATTAAGAATCTCGAGGCCATTTAGTGCTGTAATTTTGACCCCACCACAAGTTCCAAACTTCGTTCAGCTCCTCGCTGTCACCCTGGTTTTTTATATACCCCGCCGGAGTAAGGTTGTTATGTATAATGTAATTTATTCGTTGAGTATATGAATATCGGTTTCAAAGACCCGTGCCCCACTGTACCCGCTTTAATAAATATAGATTATGTGCAAAACTGTTAAGCTTGCGGACAGGAAGGTCATGTATGACAGATGGTTAACACAGGGTTGGCAGTGAAGATGTGGAGAACAGCCGTACACAACCCTAGCCGGGGACGAAATCAACACAAAAGATCAAGAGAGAGATAAAGAAAAGGTGTAGCCTGTAAGTGAGGTTGCAGTGAGGAAGTGTTTCAATGTTGGGTTTAGAATAAGAATAGAGATTGAGATAGCGGATCTTGCTGCTTGTCTTGAATCCCTGGAGGTAAATGCGAAGTTTTTAGTATTCCAATCAATGAAATGGTCCACACACTTGGAAGAAAAATGGATAAAGAAGCAGTTGGTGAGAAGTTACTGAATTGTTGAGAAGTTAACAAGAGGAGGTTACTGAAGAGGGTAAATCCTGGTGGAAGCAGGGAATGTGGCGGAAATGTTGAGAAATTATGGCGTGCTCAACGGAAGGGTTGAATGAGCTGACATTAAGCGATATTGTGTTCTTGCAGTGTGTTCAAGGCATCTATCTTATTAATTCCAGCAATGTGGTTGTGTTTCTGTGTCTGTGATGTGTGGGTGTTGTGTGTGTTCTGCTGTTTGGGTGGTTGCCTAGACAACCGTTCATTTCTCAGGTTTCCGTCTGCTGTATGTCTGTATGTAGATTGGACAAGCTCTGAGATGGCGCAGAGGAGTCAAGTCGATTTTGATAAAAACTGACTGGGTTAGGTTGCATACCAGGGATTATAGTTGTTTGCTTTTGAGCACCGTTGCTATGGACGCCCAACCGGCTGCCTAGCAAGGCGGAGACTTTGAAATTTTTTCGAAAAAAGAATCACGAAAATTGTTTTTTTCGAAAAAAATCAAAAAATTGGGCTTCTCCGTGTGTCGTTTTATGCGTATTATAATCAACACTCTTTGTCAGAAATTTTCAGCCCGATCGCGTTCAAAAACTGTATGACTAGTATGCAATTATTGTAGCCGACCACCGCATGTCGTCCTACCGGCTTGTCTGTGTGTCTGTGTTGCCTGTGGGAACCTTCTGTTTTTCTCGACAACCACTGGTCCGATGTCATTAAAACTTAGCCAGGATAGTTTGCTGGGGACCTGAGGATGTGCCTTTTTGTTTGAATATTAAGTCGGACAAGTGGTTTTCCCAAGTTATGGCCATTTAATTTGACCAAACCAATGAACAGGACACGTTGCTGCGTAGGCTATGGGCCCGGATTGGTGGAGAAGGGACGCCATTTAGTTACCCAATGACAGGACCAATGTACTGCCGTAGGCATTTGCGATGGGGATTAAGGGGCGCCATTTAGTTACCAATGACAGGACATGTTACTGTGGTAGGCGTTGGCCGATGGGGAAGAGATCCTCAGCCGCGTTCCCCATTACGGTTACAACGTACGGACTTCCGGATAGTGATGACTTACTGTATTCTATAATTCTCCGATTTCTTATGCGCATTTATAGATAAAACACAATGCCCCAATCCAGTCGTCGTTTACGAGAGCGAAGGAACGGCCTGTGTGGTTGTTTGAAAGTTTTTTTTTTTGCACGTACGGCACTACGGGCACGTTACGGCCACGCACTAGTTTAATTCACTTGAAATTAAAATTTAAGAATTGTTTAAAGGTTGCTAAATAATAAATAATTCCCTGTTGTTGGAAGTTTTTGGCCGTTGCTGCAGTGTCTTATTACACCACTTTATATAACATGTAGCATTAGTTCTTCATGCCTGTCGATGTGTTCTTTATGACATCCCTAAAAAATGTTAGGTTTCCCGTTTTGGAATGATTTTACAAGTTTATTTCACTGCCAGCAGTAGGACAGACTAAAACATTATCCACTCCCTCTGCGCATGCCTGATCGGGCAATAATGTCAGAGCCAAGACTAGAAGGGACACTAGGTAGAGCGCATACCCTGTGCGCCAATTGCTTGTTTCCAGTGGAACGCATATCGAGCCAATAAAATTTGACATATCATGCCATATATTCGTTTTGGGCCCAATAATCTCAATGCTGAAGAATCACTGCAATTATTTAAGTACTTCTCGTAGTCAGATCCGGATTCCGGATCTCCAGCATTAATCGAATTCATTCTCGTCCTTGATTCACACCAACCAACATGTCCCACCACAGGTTCATTCTGAATCTTGCTCCACAATTTTTCGTGAGATGATCATGCACCACAATCAGGACAAGGACAGGGGTGAAAGACAAAAACCTCCTTCCACCTTCAGTTGATGAGGGTAATGACCGTTAAATGTGGTTCGTTTTTCCCATTTGTGTTTAAAAGATGACTATTCAATTTTCACATTAGGTTGGTTTTCTTCTCGATCATAGAACTGAATTGGTTTGTGAACAGCAGAAGACACACAAAGGGGAACCAATTGTTTTGGAACTCCACTTTTTGCTTCCGCGTGCACAGTAATTGAAAGAGTCAGAGAGGAGAGAGAGAGAGAAGACGAGGAGGACTGAGAGAGCAGGATAGGAGGAGAGAGAGAGAGAGAGAGAGAGAGGAGGAGAGAAGAGAGAAGAGAGACAGAGAGAGAGAGAGAGGAGACAACAGACAGACAGACAGACAGGATCTGAGATGACAATCGTGATCGCCTGTGTGTCTTTATTATGCTTCTTTGTTAGAGATGCCGGGGGTGATGTGAGGGCTGTTGAATTCCTCACGTATCCAGGATGGAGTGTAAGGTGTAATGATGGGGAGCACCATTCCAGAGTTGCGAGGGGCAGTACTCTATTGAGCTAGCAACATGTGTATGCCTTCGATTGCCTGGTTCGTATGGGAGAAATTTAGATTAAGTTGTGAATTGAATGGAATGCTGTTGAACGAGCACAGCGGATGCTACCCAATCTGCTGCTGGTTTTTGGACAACGGCCTTTTGATTGTACACGGCCGTCCGTGAGATGATTCATGGCCCGATGTTTTGTAAGGGTTCCCAGTTGTTTGAGGCGACTGCTACAGTGGAGGTGATCAAGTAAGTTTTCCGATTCGATGTCATTCGATGATCCTTCCTCAGAACAAGGATTAATATGTGAACCTTTTGCCTGTCCAGGCAAAAATAGCATTCCTTTCCTGTCTTAATTCTCTGCAGTATACTGTAGTAGGACCTTGTTAACAACTTGTAGCTATCTGGAGAGGTACCACTTCTATATACTATGGTGTCATAACTGTAGCAGTTTGCCTGGGTGGGTTTGAATGATGTTGCTGTGTCAAAAACCCAGTATTTGATTCCATTTCCCATTTCTGGTGAACAACCGAGACGCTGCTGCCAATGTTGTTGGGGTCGGGGATGTTTAAAGCAAAAGAATGTTCAATTTTGAATATGATGGGGTTCTTGAGATGTCTGTGCATTGAGGACAAAAACTGGAGCACAAGTCGCTGCATTCGGACAGGAGATGGAAATGCTGCGATTCAGAGATGTGGCCATTGATTGTCAAGTGGTGGAGGGAGAGAAACTTGTCAGCCAGGAAGTGAAGGATAAGGTCCTTTGGACGTCACAGACAGAAAAAGCTCCTCGACGCTCTCTAAAATGCCAAAGGCCACCGACTATAACTCTAACCCTGAGTTTATTGATTTGAGATCCAGGGTCTCCTTCCGAAGATAAAGCACCAAACATTTACCGATAAAGGTTGAATATGGATAGTCTGTCGGATGGAATCCAATTGATGATCAGAAGATCTGGCCATTTGAAACGATGGAAGAACTTGAGGTTTGCTCATTGGTACGGATGTTTCTGTATATTGGCTTGCACCTGGGATGTGTTGTGAGGGTGTGGCTAGTAGCGGCTGAACCCGAATGCCGATCCATTGTCCTCCTGATGACTCCATCTTTGCTCGTGTACTTCTTCGGGTTCCTTCTTTGGTGTGCCCGTTCAGTTTCAACTGGGGGGAGGTAAAACTCGAGCTCATCTGTCGTTAGTCTGGGGGTTTGAGTTGGGATTTGGATACCGGCTCGTCCGTCGCGCTCGCGATCCGTCCGTTTCCCGCTCGTCCCCGCAACTCCCAACTTCTCCCTCCTCGCAAAAAGTTTTTCAACTCTATCTTCACATTTGTCATTGGTAATTTTGGCTCCGTATGGTTAGTAAGTGAGTGATCATCATCTGTGAGACGCTGACTTCCAAAGAGATGAGAGGGTGTAGACTAATTTGAAAGAGACAAGCTATCCTGATGATTGTTTCTTGTTCGCGACATCTAACAGGGTTACGTGCATTCTAATAAAGTGAGTGTATACAAGTCGGGCAACCCCAGGATGCTGGGTTTTCCATGTAGTTAGACAAGCAATTCATAGATAACTATACCATTGCTCTCGTGTCAGGGGAGAAAATTGTGAATACTAAGCCTGTCATACTATATTAATATGTGTAGTCAACATGCCTTTGAGCAATAACCGTTCGATGGTGAACTGGCAGGTGTGAAGATGATGCTTCCTCATCTTCCCGTACTATCACCTGAGTCTGGAAATACCACGCTCACGATGACCTCCAATATTGAGATTAGTGGGGGTATCCTCGTATGCGCAGGCTGGCCCAGTCCCTCTTTGTATT
>CM068953.1:191163743-191182571 GCA_035128595.1 Eptatretus atami | reverse complement strand
CGTCTTTGCAGTAGATGATTGGACGTTGATATCATATGCAATCTTCGTTTTGGGCATTGCCGATGTTTGGTGTATGACTGGGGAAACCAAGGAAGTAAAGACAAAAGATTTTAAGTAAAACATAATGATAACTAACAAATAGTCCGGTTGTTTCACTTGCGAGGACGTAACAATTACAACATTGTAATGTGCATTGAGCTGTCCAGCACCTGTGAAAATAAAAATGACCCGATGGCATGAGACTACAAGCTACGTGACTCCAACTCATCAGGATGGCAGTAGAAATGCAAAAGATCATTGCTATGTAGCACAGTGTTATCTTGAATCGCACAATTTGAACACTCGTTCAAAGAAGTGTGCATATAAGTACTTTGATTCAACAGTTTACAGGTGAAACTCGAATTACGTAACAAAAAAGCGTCATAATGAAAATGAAGAAAGATTCCCTACGATGAACTAGCACAGCGGAGCTTGCCATTGAGGGCTTCATAATTGCGTCCGGTGTTAAACATGTCTTAAATGTGTCTGGCAGATTAGCATGTTAATAATTTACACAAACATTCACAAGCCCACCATGGTAAAAAGAAAATTAGTATCCATCGATACGCAGGAGAATATAAACATGTGGGACTGGACAACTACACGTGATATGATAGACATTTAAGAAATTGCTATACAACGCAACAGAGCGAAGCGATCTGTGCTTCATAATACATCGTGTCAAGATGACCGTTTTCAATGGAGGTAGCGAATGCTGGAGTGTGATGACACAGGGTATTCCTAGAAGCCGGTTACCGGGGACGCGCAGCCAGGTTACTTAGAGAAAAAATGTCAAAGTCCGCCGCCTACTTCAGAAAACCGCCGAGTTATCCGATTTTTTTTTTTTTTTGTCACCACGATATTTTTGTTTCCGAAAACACCACGAAATCTCTACACCTCCTGTTTTGAAATCCGAGACGAAAACACATTAGTTATTTCGATAAAGCGAGCTTACTTTTACTTTACTACTCTCGGCCAGCGTCGAGCACACACTTGACCTGAAAATAACACAAGCAAGCTAAAAACACGCCTCCTGCCAATAGAGATCTCTGCTTTAGCCTCGTTTTGGACTGTTGGCCTGATACCCTGATACCATACAGCAATGACCTCCAAGAAAATAAACCTTGTTAGCCTCGCATTTCGGCCGAAACGATTGGCATCGAAACGGAAATCCTGTTTGACTTTGGATTTCGAAAAGTCCAAGACATGGGATGGAGCTTCTGCCATCAGTAATTGGTTAAGGCCTAAGTCACATTTGCTCTACGCGAGGATACGCGCCGTACGCCCTCTGAATTGACAGAAACGTTGCCGGCGGCCGCAGAGTTTCTTGAAGTGGCCTCGGTGGCCTACGCCATTTGGCTATATTTTACAGGCCGTAAGGTCCCGCTGGAATAGATTGCGATGTATAACTTTTTTCAATTTCTACGTTCCCTTAGCAATTCGACAAGCCGAAAAAAAACTTGGTAAAAAAAAAAATAAATGAACCCATTCGTTACGCGTCTGCCGCCCGTTCGCCTTAGGGGCCCCTGCGGTCCCCCTGCAGTCGCCTGCGGCAACCTTGCGTCTGCCTGGAAAATTATATGGCCGCCGCAGGAACGCGCTAAGGTCACCGTGCACATCAAATCACAAGACCGATACGGCAACCCACGTTTCGGTCTCCACAATTTATAAAGCGCCGCTGCAGCCCCCCGAAAAATAAAACATAGGACTGCACATGTGTGGACTGTGGAAATACTGCGCCCCCGTATAAATGTGCATAGTGGCCGTAGGATTTGGGAGACCCCACGGCCGCCGTGGCAAATGTGACCTAGACTTAAACTTGCACTGTCGCGAGTGCGAACGTTGTGTTGTTGTTTGCACGAAACACGGTACCTTAGTCCATTTTGAGCTTTGTCAAGTGATGCGGCTCCAAAATACACGGTCACCGTTGTGCCTTTTTAATTTATAAAGATAATAGCCTATAAGTTAAACAGCTTTCTGTACGTTATAATTCAGTGTTATTGCACTGAAAATCTCCATTATTCCACTTGAATGAAGGGCCAAGTTATGAGCCAGCTGTGAACTGGCCAACTGAATTACTGTTACCGAGGTACACTGCATTGTTACATAGCTAGCCTTTTCTTGATGTTATATACAACACATATGGAGATAATTGTAAGGTGCGAGTTTAACAAATTTGGGATTTGACTGTGACGCAGATATTCACACTTAACTGTTTGATGTTGACTGATTGAAGCTAGCTGACATCAAATAAAGAACATTATCACAAAAACGAGTGAAGTAAAACCATGTGTATCATTCATTTTCAAACATAACTAGTCTTATATCTAGTTTGAGCTGTGTTAAATCAAAACAAACACAAGAAAATAATGATAAACAATATTAACCAAAGTAAAATTGAAATCGGAAGAGGGAAAATATGCATAAATAATGAAAGAAAATTTGCAATATAATACTTAGCTTCCCCTATGCTTAAATAGTTCGATCATAATTTAGGGAGTCTGGAAGTGTTAAGGTGTTGTCATTGTTTGAGGTGGGCCCTCAACTTCTGCTAATGTAGGCCCTTTGAAAAGCAGTTATCCACAGTGATGAATGCATGGACTTTTTCATTACTCCACTGCTGTAACATCCAAGCAATTTTCACTTACTTTTAGTGAGTGGGGTGTGGGCCACATTAAAAATGAACAGCATGGGAAACATAAGTCACAATTTTCATTCACAAGTATACAGCACAGGTACAATTTTAATTATTTGGCCTATTTTTTCAACAATTCCCGAATCCCTCCCTGGTCCTCCACCTGAACCCTCCCAGCTCTTGGAACCTGAAATCTCTCCCATCTCTGACCTGAATCTCTCCCCTGTCCCTGGGCACCTGAACCTCTCCCGTTCTGGACCAGTCTGCTCTCCCTCTCGCTGAACCAGTCAACCACCACTGTAAAGCAACCGCAACTCATTTCTCACTTTCTTCAATCTGCCAGGACTTTGCACCCTCTCTGCAAGAAATCAACTTGACAGTTCCTGATCCGTGACACCGTCTACTGCAGCCAACTCATTTAACCATTCTCTAACTAATCAACTCTGGCTAGTCTGAATCATCTCGTTCTTTTTAATGTAGAAGAAAACTTTAAACTATGTACTCCCCCATTAATCCATCTCATGTATCTCTATGTGTAGTGTAAAAGATCTTGATACATTTTTTCACCTAATGAGGTCTGGCCAGGATGTAATCAATAAATTGTTTGGGAGAATTCATTCTCAGAAGCAGAACGTATCTACACAGTTTACAATGCCAAAGTTACAAGTGAAATAAGTAATACTGAAATAGAAAGACAGAAAGCGAAAATCGAGATTTAGCCATAATGGCTGACAGAGTCCAGTTACACACTGGGCCAAAACAGATATTGTATGTTGGTTTACAGTGAAACCCACCTGGATGTTTGTATCCTGGGCAAGAAACATACACAGTTAAATAAGCAGATTGCGAATCAATTATGTTAATAATCAGAATCAGTAAATAACACTGAACAAAACAAATTTCAAAAAAATTTTTTTTACTGGAGAGTGTAAAGTGATTAAGACTATTTGGGTAACGCTTATTTTCAAAAATCATAACCGTTTGCTGTATCACGTCAGGGATTTTCAGGAAACAGAAATATTCCCATTGCTAGAAGTCGGATTATTCAATTGAAATTTACATATGTCTTTACATTCTATTCGTACAATTGTTGCTTAACTTGTGTTATATTCTTTCTTTCAGAATAAAGATGGAGTATAGGCTTCCTGACCAATCATCCTGACAACTTCTGTGATGTCTGTGGTCGGATACCAAAAAAGATCAGAGCGAAGTATATCTACAAGCATGTGAAATGAAGGCCGCCACTTTCACTAACTATCGGGCTTGTAAGGTGGCGGACCAAGAACAGAGCTGGCACCACACATCTGCTGCCACAAGCTGTCACACGAACCTTGACTCAAGTGGTTTGGGCAAGCGCCGAGCATGCCCAATCTTGCGGTGCCCATGATATGGCGTGAGCCGCAGAATCATCATGATGATTGTTATTTCTCGCACCAGCATCGCGGCTTCAACAAGAAGAATAAAGTCACATCAGTACGCTGACTGCGTCTTGTCGTTAACCTGTGCCTCATATGACGAGAACCCCGTTCCAACACCTCCAGCTGATCAGAACATAGCGTAACAGTGGTGAAGAGGATCGGTGCATGATGAACCTTTGACCTCGACACTCAAGGAATCACACCTTCTGACCAGTGGAGACTTAAATGATCTTAGTAAGAATCTCTCGGCTGTCAAAGGCGAAGGCAGAGCTGCTTGGATCAAGGGTGCAGCAGGTGGAATCTCTTGACCTAACACCAAGATATCCTTGTTCAGAGGCACGTCACAGAGACATGGTGAGTTCTTGAGATGGAAGACCGATTGACATTCTGCAGTAACATTCAACGGTCTGTTTGAAAGAACTTGGGTGTGATCACGATCACTGCGATGGCGCCTCTTCATTCGACGTCGGGGAAGACACTTGAAGGCTAGTTTTGCTCCACGAATGCAACGAGAAACCATCAGTCCCACTTGCTCACGCGGTTCGGCATGACAGAGACCTATAGACTATCGGCAGCTGCTTGATCCATCAAGTACAATGACATCAACTGGCACATCTGCGGAGACTTGAAGGTTGTGGCCTGTTGTTAGGTCTGCAGTCAGGCTACACGAAATACATGCTGCTTCCTTTGTCTCTGGTTAGCGAACCGACAAGAATCACTGGACAAGAAAGATTTGGGGAAGAAGCGAAAAGAGCATGACTGGTCGGACTACAACGTGAAGCATGTCGCCGTTGTCACCCAGCCAAGGTTTTCCTTCGCACCACTTCCACATAAAGCTCGGCTTGATGAAAAAGTTTATTGTACGGCAATGGAGCTGAATGGGCGTGGGTTTTTTTTTTAAAGGGAAAAGATAAAGTTTGGCACACCTGTCGAGGCCAAGATCAAGGCTGTGTCCAGTTGTGGACCGCAAATCCGACAGATTATGAAGGACGAAAACTTTCCGACAACTCTAGAACCCAAAGAGCTGGGCAGCGTGAGGAGCTTCAAAGCTATGTGACGGACAACTTCTTGGGAACGAGCCGCGGACAACTATGAGAAATATGGCAAGCCAGCTGTGGAGTCCTTCAGGAAACTGGCCCGAGGATGTCCCTGAAAATCCATTTCCTAACCAGCACCTGAACTTCTTCCCTGACAACTTGGACATCTTGACGAGCACGGCGAGCGATTTCCCACCAAGAGATTCACTCATGGAGACG
The DNA here is from genome assembly GCA_035128595.1 of Eptatretus atami. Lineage (NCBI taxonomy): Eukaryota > Metazoa > Chordata > Myxini > Myxiniformes > Myxinidae > Eptatretus > Eptatretus atami. The sequence goes on along the minus strand of CM068953.1, from coordinate 191,177,223 downwards.
CGTTACCAGGGCGCACAAAACCCGAACTGATGGCGATTTCTTGCTGGTTCCTGCATCGGTGAAACTGGACAACAGAGCAGCACAAACGCAAAGAAATGCCTAAAAGGCATTTTAATTACATTTAGTGGAAGTATTTCTGTAATTCTATAATTTTGAGCATTCATTGATGAAAAAATGAATTAAATGATTTTTGTTTAAATTTCATTGAAATCCTGACTTCTAGCAATTGGGAATATTTCTGTTACTGAAATCCTGACGTGATACAGCAAAACGGTTTATATTTTTGAAACTCAGCGTACCAAATTAGTTCTAAATCACTTTAAATCTCCAGTAAAAAATTTTGCTGTTCAGTGTAATCATATAAAGCAGAATAAATTACTTCAGATTTGCTCTACTGTACTCCACCAGTGCAGTATCAGTCTCCCTATTAAGAACTGAGGTATGCCCCAAATGTTGACAAAATGGCTCTCTTTTAAAGTGCTTTGATACTCCATCTCCAGACCACCTGGGTGCCTAAACCATGCCTTAAATCAATGAATCCTGGTTAAAGTGCTTTAACTAACATACAAGTATGCTGAACAAGTCAACCAGTCAGTCAGTCCAGTATGTAATGCAACTAGATCCAGTATAGGCCTAACCACCTGTTTTTGTGGTAGGTTTTTCCACCCCAACAGCATGATAATATGAGAACGTATTTATGTCAGAAACATGCTAGAATGCATCTCCAGCATCTAGGGATCCTCCGCTCCAGGGCCCGCCTAGGGCCCTGGACCCCCGGCCATACAGCTGCGCTCGCTTCGCTCGCAGTGATGGTAACCTGCTACTTTTAATGGGAGCCCTCCTACCTAAAAAATAAGGAAACCCCTGATGGACACGATTACATTATCCAATCAGTGAATAGTGTTTTCAGTTGTCTTCCACACTCAGTCGCGATTTTAGGGGCCCATTCAAAGGTTGCCCCTTCAATCTGGGGCAAGGTGTCCAATTTTGAGATTGTCACAATCATGCTCACTTCAATTGTGTCTCGTCTCTATGACGACTCTGTAATAGTGGTGAGGCTATCCTTCAAAGGTGGAGCACACTCAGATTGAGGATTATTAGTATGCTTCGGTGTTGTATGGCCACGGTTCCTTTGTTAAACCCCCCCATAAGTTTTGCTCATTCGCTCATATAGCAAGCAAAACAGTAGTCCCGAATCCAGAGTAATGCATACTACGTCAATAGGCTGAGTTTTGTTGAAGCGTTGACACTTTCGGCTTGGAGAGATAAAAACACCGGTAGCTTCATTCAGATATACTATTTAATACAACCCACCGCTTCACTACGTGGTGTTGAGGGAGTGAGGAGGTGAGAAAGAGAAAGTGGGAGAGTGGGTGAGGGGAGGGGGCAGAGCGGAGGAAGGGAAGGAGGGATTGGGCGAGGAAAGGAAGTTAGAAGTGAGGAGTGGTGAAAGAAGAGAAAGCTAGGAAGGAGAAGAGCGATGAGGAGGGAGGTGGGAAAGCAATGCCTCACAAAAACGTTGCATTACACTCGAGAGTGAGGTGCAAGAGAGAGAGGGAAGGTGTGCAAGAGAGAGAGGGGGTGTGCAAGAGAGAGAGGGAGAGTTGGCAAAAGAGAGGAGTGCCAAGAACGAAGAGGGTGGCGAAATAAATGCGAGAGTAGAAGAGAGGAGAGAGACGAGGGACAGAGAGAGAGGAGAGACAGAGAAGAGAGAGAGAAGGAGAGAGACTGTTATGCTTATTATAAAAGTATCAAAAAACCACCAGAAAAAAGCACACTCCATAAAACAATCCAAACAATTTACAGCAAAAATAAATTCAACAAAAGCAATACAAACAAGGGTGTTGTTCATGTCAAAAACCACCACAGAATAATACATATATGCAAAAAGAAGTAATTACTTTACACTTTACAAACAGATTCCTCACAAAAAGAAACTTCAAAACCTCATCAGTGTACCACTTGATCACCCACAATATCCAGGCTCAAAAGATAAGCCTGCTCCATTTTTACTCGTGCCGAACATACTCTTTAAAGCACAAAAGCCACCATTTACATTATTTCCCCTTCAATTTTGCTTTCCGGTTTTAATTAAATTGCCAGTTTAGCAAAGTGCCCAACAGAAAAGACAAAAACGAGAGACTGGTTACTTTATAATTCCCCCCGATTCCATATAAAGACTGGAAAGGAAAAAACAAAAATTAAATTTATAGAAAAGCTGTTTGAAGGCAGAGAAAATGGGTACCAATCTCTTACATTCAATGAAAGTGTGGGCCACATTTTCAATAAATCAAAAAAGGGGACAAGAAATTGGAACAGCAAAGAATTAAAACTTATGGAGAATGTCTGTGTGACCAGGCTTGATGTGCTAGTCTCCAATTCGCCCAAGAGTTGGAGAACTATTAGATTTTTGATTCCACACTGGAGTTAATAAAAGCATCCAGCAAAGGAAAAGGTCTCATTTCCACGATTTAAACAGTTTTGTAAAAACCAGTCATACATGCTTCCAGGAACATTATGTTGTAGATACCGTTTCCCCAGACGTGAAACAACACCAATTTCCTCTAAGTTTGAGGAGAACACACCCTCTTGCGTTTTTTGAGGCAAAATTTAAGTTCAGGTAAATAGAGACGGAGTCTACCACTTCATCCCACCCAGTCCACCCGATGTTTAGTCTATGAAAGGTTTGAATTACTGCTTTTCAAGAAATTTTTTCCACAATACAGAGCAGAACGAACACCTTTGAATTAAAGTAGCTTACAGGTAGCCAGGCATTCAGATGGATGCAGCAAGGTCTCGCACTCTGTTTTATTCCAAACACTGGTGAAAACAATGCATAACGACCTCAGAGTTGAAATTCTAGAAATAAAAGATTCGAACTAATTGCTCATGACAAACTTTTGGCATCGATATGAACCTCTAAAAACGTTGCACTCTGAGACTTGCCAAGCATTCAAAAGCTCTTGATGAAAACTGGGGAGGCTGAGACATGTCAACATGTGCAGGTCGATGAGGAAAAGTGCACGGTCATATTTCAGACCTGCCACTTTCTGCAAACCAGGATTTGTGAAGGCTCAAGGAACACACTTACTTGTACAGTTAAGTGCTTAATCGTGAAAAATCCGAATTGCCATATCCGACTTGGATAAGCATCAGATTTTGACCACCCGCCATTTCGGGTCTGCAGACACGTCTGGGGCCCAGCCAAATGGTGGCCACCCCAGAAAAAAATCAGTCAGAACCCTCTGAATGGCCTTGACCAAGCATCCTCAAGGTTCAGTTTGAAACTCTATTCCAAAATAAATGGAACCACCGAGTTTTGTGGTTTATGATTGACCACCCGGTCCTTAAGCGAAGAAGTTGGTACATCTTCTTACCTTGCCAGTTTCAATTTAATTTTTTTCCAGGATGTTCTGCCAAATTTTTTGTTCATTACCTTCAATTCCTAGAAATAAGCCATAAATATTTAAACCCCCACTACTCCACTCTATTCCTCCTGTAAAACATGCAGGGATGGGAAGGTTGATCTGGGCCCACCCAAAAGCTACACTTTTTCCAATTTACTCTTGCAGTAGAAGTCAAAGCTCAAAACTGGGTAGGCAAACGAGAGACCTCAGAAACATTTTTTTTGCAAATAGGCAACACAAATTATCATCAGCAGAAGCTGAAACAATGACTTGGAGTTTTGGAAAGAGGACTCCTAACACTAGTTCTTGAGTAAAACTAATAAAGTCAACAGATAGTTGTACAGCATGCCTATACGCACAGCTCTGAAGGCATGCCTCGCTGAAGGGGGAGGTAACAGACTATTATTAACCTTCAGCAGACAAGATGCAGTTTGTACAATAACTTAATCATAGCATTAAATATTTCCCACCCTGTTCTCCTTAATACATCAAACAAAAAAGAATGGTTAACACTGTCAAAAAGCTTTTTCTTGATCTAAAAGTAATAAACCAAAACCACGAATGTATTCGACCAGACTTTCAAGTCTCTCCACCAAAAAAATATTATCGTATATGGAACTTTCTGAACAGTATGATTGATCCATGCCAATAAGAAAGAGATGACTTCCTTAACGGGTTGCAAGCTTTGACCAATATTTTTATAGTCCGTGTGAGGAGTGACACAGGCGCCAAATTTGCGTCTCATGCAGGTTCGGTGCTTCGGAAGGAGAACACAAAAACTGCCGCTGGGCAGTTCGAATGCAATTCAACCTGTTCAAAACTCTCCTGAAAAGCCTCAAGAAAGTAGGCTAGAATGCCCAGAAGCCTTATAAAATTCATCCAGAAGGCCGTCTAGTTCCAGGGGCGTTCCCATCCTTGCTACCTTGAGTGCAGCGAGTAAATTATCCAAGAGAAATCCAGGCTCAAGCAATTAGTGAGCTTGTCTTCAGACAGAGAAGGGAGCTGTTCAAGCATCGCATTCCTGTTCTCTACTTCACAGCTCTTTTTCGAAAAGTTTAGAAAATAGTCTTGTAGTCATGCTTATATCACTATGGGAGGTTCAACAAATCACCACCAGAAGAGCACAAAGGAATAGATTTTGTTGAGATGTCTTGACCATTTTTCCAAATGAAGAACCCTTTTTTAGGTGTAGTCAAGTTGGATTTTTTTCCTTCCGCAAGTCGACAGAATGCACCGGCCGCCCGCTCGTTCACCATTTAGCCAGAAGGGTCCTTTTCTCGACAACTGCGACATTCACGCATAGACAATCCAGCTTTCGCTCACAATAAGTATATCGTTTTTTAAAGCAATATCACACCAAAAGACGCTGTATGTGCTGTAGACAGTATTGTTGGCAAAAACATTTATTGGGGCTTTGTGCAGTCCCACCATTGTCTTAAGTTCCAAATATGAAACCCTTTTTTGACTCGCTATTTTTCCCATACCATTTAAAGCCGTTCAATAAAATGTGACTTTGTAAAAGTTTCAAATTAAAAAGTCCAATATGCACTTCACAGACATGATGAGGAAAGCCACACACCATAACAATCATTGATGATCGGAAAAGCAGACGGCCTTATTATAGGTGTCTAACAATGTTTACCATTCATGATTAACAAAAAGTCTGTCTTGGCGACCATCGTCAAAACACTTTCTTGCATGCACAACCCACATGTTATACTGAGGAATTTTACGGTTTTTGATTTTAAACTTTCCGCCCCCCACATATCCATCCAGTTTAACTTTTTGGACCTAGCTGTGCCAAAGGCCTTGCCACTGGGTGGGACTGAGGCTCACAAGTGTTCCATCAAGTTGTGAAGTTGGGGTGCAGTTGTGTTCACCCCAGGATTTATAACAACATGTTAGTCAATGGTGACTTACAACTCTGCCAACTTAATACAGAAAGGCCACCTCTTTTCAGAGATTAGCACTAGACAGTAACATTTTCATGCAAATCTTAAGGTTACTACTGACAAATTGCACAGACAGTTAGTAACCTTTAGCAATTTCCTAACAAGTTATCTCTGAAGCTGGAGTCAGGATGCAACACTATTGCCACACCACCGTGGCCTCAACAAGCGCACTCAAAAAAAAAGACAACCTTTAAAGATTTTACACCCACTCATCCTCAGAGACTGATTTGCATGCGTCTCCTGTAGCATTTAGACAGTCAATTTTTTCTTTTTGGAAGAGCTGAAATACCTGGAGGCGACGCAACCACAACTGCAGGCCCTCCATTGATGTTCAGGGATGCTACTTTTATCTCCATTCTGTTTATTATTCTTGAAGCTCCCCAGCAGGCACCACGACGTCAGTATGAACGATTCACACGTCGGAAACGGCCGCTTGGTGTACAACCAGATCACAACGTGGTACAGCCGCAGCGGCGATGTACCAAAAAAAACTTTTTTTTCTGCTCCTGGTTACAGATGTAAGCGCTTTTCCACCTCAGTGCCGTTGTTGGTTGTGTCTGCCTTTCACTAGAGGAGAATATGAGTTGCTAATTGCTATTTCCGCATCACGAGCCGCCATTGCAATTTGGTTAAAAACTTGTTAACTTTCCCTGTTTTTGACTTGTGGCAGACATCCGCTTTATCTGCAGAACACTTCCGCTTTTATTAGTTAAATTATCTTCCGCTGTGATCATTTTTGGTAAGTATAAATTTCATTAAATCGATTTTTATGTCTTAGCTTTGTTTTTGGGACGTTTTTAAAATCACAGAATCCATGATGTGTGTCTGTTACTGTAGTGTGCTGGAATTATAATATACATTCAATGGAAACTCCCCAGGCCTCGGGGCCGGTGGTTCGAGCGCTTGCGACTCAAACGTGCATCTGACGATCGAATCCTCCAACACCCGATTTTCATCGTTCGTTTATCACATTTAGCTGTCGCTGATATGGCCCTATCTAGTGTGTACAAGTCGACGGTAAATATTGAAAGTCATTTTTCCGCGGGCCTGTGTGAAAAAAAAACACCGCTCTGGGAAATTAAAGGAACTCTGTAAAATTAACTTGGACAAGTTTAACTTGCTCAGAACCTTTTAAAATATATTTACTGGTATGATAATGCTTCGGCCGTTCGGCGTCCGCCGAATTACCGCAGGTTCCGCAAGTAACATAAATTTAAAGTGTCCACTTCCCTTAAAAAAAACCTCAAGTTAATATATTTTTTGTATTTAATATATTATTTTTATGTCCCCTCTTTTAACTAGTAGGCCTAACAAAGGCCAAAAGAAAAAACAATTGTCAGTTTGTGCGCCAAAAATGTGATGTTGGTCATTAAAAAAATAACCCTTTGGCCGCCGACAAATGCCGCTTGAAAACAATGGAAGCCTTCATGCGTAGTTTGTTACTTGAGGGAGTTGTTCAAGTTTTCGCTCCACAATGTTTTCCTTGGTAATAATAGTGATAGAAAGACATGAAAATAATAAGAATAATCTTATTTGAGGCTTTTTAAGGGCAGTGAGAACTTAAAATTTTGTTCAGCTGCTTGAACCACTGCGTGTACTAATTGGTTTATTTTCTTAAAATAAGGTATGTCAATGCTGTGATTGTCACAAATTTGTGTGAAAGAATGGGAAGAGACCTTCACGGACACTGAATCTTTTATAAAGTTGTAGAGTAATGAATTCTGCCAAATGAACAGATTTATAATTGATGATGACTTTAGCGTAATCACATTGCAAGTCTTGTTTGATGATCATAAAGCCCAATATATACGAAGTGGAAAATTTTATTATTTTCAGGTACATCATAGCCAGTCAACCAACAGCAACGGAGGCGGCTGCTTGGAACGCCTTATCAAAACATTAATTATGCCCTGATCGGCGTGAGGGTGCGGCGGCAGAACAAAGCCATCCTTATCTATAATTAACTGCAGGTGTGTGTTGTGCTGTGTGTGGTTGTGGTGTGTGATGCCACTGTTTCTCGACAACACTGATCGATTCAATTGAAACTTAGCAGCATATTTGCTGGGGACTGAGTGTGTGTCTTATTCAAGGTTGATATAATTGGAAAACAATGCTTCCCACCGTATTGCCATTTATTTACCAAACCAACTGCGTAGCGTGGCCGAGGGGAAGAGATCCTCAGCCGCGTTCCCCATTACGGGTTGACAACTACTGACTTCCGGATAGTGATGACTTACTGTATCTTCATAATTCTCGATTCTTATGCGCATTTATAGATAAACACAATGCCCCAATCCAGTCGTCATTTATGAGAGCGAAGGAATAGCCTGTGTGGTTGTTTGAAAGATTGTTGTTTTTTTTGCACATACGGGCACGCACATATGACACTACTAGGTAATAATACGAGTAACAGCAACATGCTGTGCGCAGCCATCCACGTCCTTGATATTAAGAATTTGCCAGCATAGTTAATTGTCATGTTGTATGTTGGAAATCCAGCCTAAGTTTACATTGTGAAATATTTACATGTACTTTTATGCAGAATTAAGTTATTTATTTTCTTGTGAATTAAATAGAAACACCCAACAAATTAATTTTTTTGTGCTTTGGAATTATTTATGTGAGATGCATTCAAATTGTGTTTTCATATTTATGATGTTAGATTTATATTTTTTCTTTGTATGAATTACACACACATAGATATATATTGGTCTCATTGATTTGCCTGATTGTAATTCAGTTTTATATAAATTTTAAGTCACTGTTCATATCATGCAAGTATCATCTATTAAGTCTTTATGCATCTCATTCTATTTGATGCCCGCTGTGACATAAGTAATATTTCTAAATTATATATATCATGAGAAATTCTATCAGAAAGTGTTTGACTTCCCAAGTGGACCCATATTGTACTCATTACCAGTCATTGCTGAATTTTCTACCGAATGAATGTCAACTATTATGTCGTATAGCAAAATTTATATTGGTTCTTCGTTCTCATAATTCTTACCTGAGGTTGCTTAATTATGAATCTTGTAGCAAAGGGAGTTAGACATCAGTAGCTAAAACTTTTAATTACATTAATATAAACGATTATCGTCAATACCTTTTATGCTTCAAATGCCCATTTAATGTATGCAAGCATAGAATTATCAGCAGTTTTACTAACACTGCATGGTGATGTTATTGTACTTAAAGGTGCCTTTGTGCAGTCAATATATTTGAAGAGAAGAAGCTCCACAGTTCCTCTCTGGAGCGAAACTTTCTGAATTTGAATTGTAACTGTGCTTGCACAAAGTGAATTTGTAAAAAGGTATTTACGACTATTACCCATGTGTATTTCTTTTATCCCAATTTTTAGTATATGTTTCTCAATTGCAATGTATCTACTTTTATTTATTGTACGTTGTATTTGAGTGTGCTTTTTTGTTAATAAAAAGATATTATTATTGTTAATACTGCTTGTATATTTTGCCGCAATCATGCTCTGCGTGATACGTGATAAAAATGATTATGAATTACAGTTGTTTTAAAGTGTGGTCATTATGTGTTTACTGTGCAATGTAATGATGTTGCAATACAACTTCAATGTTTGATACATGGCGCGGTAGAACACGGTGCTCTGCTGGCCCCAGACCTACGGGTCGAGGGCTCTATCAAGCTGAAGCCGAAGGTGTCATGCACTGCAATGTTCGTTTCTTTGGCGTGGAAAGAAAAGGGTAAAAAACAAAAACTCCATTTTATGAACGTTGTGATAAAGTTGAAAACTAACGTCATGCTTCAATGTTGTGACAACGTTGAAATCTGACGTCTGGGTGTTGCAAATACAACATTCCCACTGACCCAATTCTAACGTCAGGTACAACCAGAACACGACGCTGCAACGACATCAGATTTCAACGTTGTGACAACATTGAAATCTGACGTTGTGACAACATTGAAATCTGACGTTGTCACAACGTGAAATCTGACGTCATGGGTGTTGCAAATCAACTTCCACTGACCCAATTCTGACGTCAGGTACAACCAGAACATGACGCTGCAACAACGTCAGATTCAACGTTGTCACAACGTCAGATTTAAATGTTGTCACAACGTTGAAACCGATGTCATGGTGTGCAAAAACAACTTCCCACTGACCCAATTCTGACGTAAGGATAGAACTGGCAAACGACGTTGCAACAATGTTGTGTGCCTGCTGGGTCTTTACCAGCCCGAGTAACACATTTCTTTAAACTTTGGAATGAGGATCTGACATGTTAACATGATAAGGATCACGAATCATCTCCTTGCAGTTTTCATGAAATCATGTAAATTCGGGAAGTAATCTTTGATTTTTATGTATCTTTTCCTGAATGTATCATCCAGGAATTTAATCACATTTTCTGAGACACTAAGGTTGTGTCGTTTCCCCCTTCATCCTCTTGAGAGCTTAAGCACTAAAATGTGGGTAGAGAGGTTCATCTGAATCAGTGCTTCATCCATGCCTCTCCTATTACTTGTGGAACACTTACTTTTGGCTCAACAGAAAGTTCTGCTCTGTTTACGGACCCTCCGAATTATGCCTTGTCCATGTCCTTCCCCTCTACAACCCTTGCTCATCATCTGTAGGGAGGGGTTGACATTTAACTCACAAGATTTTGCCCTTTATCTATTTCTCCATCACTGTCAGATATAGCTGTTAACTCATCTGAACAAGTTTGGCTAACAGGACAAACACTTAAAACATCCTGAGATACCTCACTGTTCTCTGTGCTCCGCTCGGAGTCCGCCAGTGGAGCAAGCGAAGTTTCCACATTCGCACACGACTCCGGTACACCAAGGGTTTCCAATGTGAGACGACCTTGGAGATCCACCGAGCCTGACACGATCTGGACCTTATTCTGCTCCTTCGCATCAAAGCATCAACATTTAATCGTTTTTGGCGTTTTTTTCCTGGGATCTGTAACAGATACCACCATATCGTCCACACTGTCCTGTACAGTGACGTAAAGGAGAGGAAGCAACCACTTTCACTTCCTCGTTTGGTGGGGGGGGGTGAATTAATGACGTCACGATTACACACCCTCTCTCCAACGCCGGTCGGTGGACGAGTCCAATTCGTCGAACACCTCAGACGGTGGGGGGGGGGAGGCGGGCTAGGCTCCCGAGTCACTTCTCCCCATTAGTAGTTTGTGGTGAGAAGAATCGTTCCTCACTGCACCTTCACTTTCTTGCGGTGTAACCGCATTGGGACAAACACTCTTCACGTCCGTAAGCTCCACACCCAAAACACATCATAACCTCTGAGGAGGCAAACATTTTATATTCAAACCCTTCGATTTTTACACTGAGTAAACATTCAGTGTTTTTCCATTTTCAGTGTATATCAATTAAACCACTCTGTTAAAACATGACGTGTTTTAAATTTATCGCTAACATTACGCATCGGCACCATTGAGATCCTCGACACAACCTTACCAACTTGTTTAACTGGTTACACAAGTCCTGGTCCTTATAAATGGTGGAATATTATTAATGTTACTTTAACTGTTGGGCTGCAAAGCGAACACAGAGAGGTAAGTGTTCGGTTCGATGAACAGGCCATGCTCAACCACTGTGGCGGACCATGTGTTCCTCCGACACAACACGACAAACTTCTTATTCATGCGAGAAGCAGCACGAATATAATGTAAACCAAAGATGTTACTGATGGGGAAGCACATCGTTAAGTTCCACCTCACTGGGAGGGAAGCAAAAAACAGCGTGTTTACGAGTTAGTGACTCGAACATCTCGACCGGAAACGTTCACCCGCCATTATAACTCAAGAAAACAAGTTAGTAAACTTTATCGAGAGAAATAAGGCGTTTTTGGCAAACACCAGAATCAACGATTAAGTAAGAGAATTAACAAAGAACACGGTCGCAGTGAACGAGAAAAACCTCCCCCGGCGGCCATGCCAGGCCTTCGGCCTATGCTTTTCTCGACACGAGAGCGTGGGCTCTCTCTCTTTCTTCTCCAGACAGGAAGGAAAAAAAACACGGGAAAAGTCCACAGAAGTTAGAAAGAAACATGGGAAACGAAATGGGAAGTGGAAACACCAAACAGCAAGCAGAGGAGAGGTACTCACGACACGAAGCAAGGAGCGGCCATGGAGAGAGAGAGAGAGAGAGAGAGAAGAGAGAGAGAGGAGAGAGAGAGAGAGAGAGATGCTGCATTTTATTTGGAAGTGGGAATGAGGCGGGGACAGGAAAGAGTGGGGTGGGGGAGGAAGAAAAAAAATAAAGAGATAGGTGAGGGGTGGACATGGCATTGACAAATAAAGTGACATGTTATGCTTAATGACCGAACACAAAAAAAAATCTCATGTCAAAATAGCTGTACACACAACAATACAACAGTGTTTGCAATGTTAACCACAGGCACATCCACAAAACTTTGATATGCCAGTTGCAGAAAATTTGTGGGAACATAAACCAAAATCATAGACTGAAAACATGGAAGTACCACTCACATTTGACCTAATGATCCAATCGAGCATGAACATCGACAACAAAGCAATGCAACCAAATATCATAATTTGGTACAAAAAAGAGAGAAGAAGGCATTGCAAAGTGAAGTGTTAATACCAGTGATTTTGGACTAAACAATGCAGAAATCATGAAAATGACCAAATACCAAGACCTCAAGAATGAAGTGAAAAGATCCTGGAAGCTGAAGATTGCCAAAGATGAACCAGTGATAGTTGAAGCTATGGGAATGATGATGAAGAACCTCACAGAGATATTAAAAACCATCCCTGGGAATATTATTACAAACAAACTACATTTGGAAGTAGTCCGGGACTCAGCGACGATCCTGAAGAGAGCCCTCGGCACAAAACTTTGAGAACAGAAAACTTCACAAGGTGGTCCATAAATCGTGACCCCTTACCAAAATAAATGTGGATACTTTGAGCCCACCCTGGGAGAACTCCATTCCATATTCTGAAACCCAGATAAGTGGATACCAATCATCGACACACACACACACACACACACACACACGGTGATAGCAGGCAACAACAGCAACTTGCATGTACACACACACACACACACACACGACAGTGGATACTTCACGGCCTGGGAGGGATCCGTTACACCTTCTGAAACTCACATATGGAGATAACAACCAACCAAGAACACACACACACACACACAATTCTGTTATGTTAATATCGTTTCCTCACACATATATATACACACACAAATGTCCATATGCATAAAATACAGAAAAATTACAAACACAAAGATTTCCCTTTTAACAGAGTTCTTTGAAAGAGCAATTCAAGTGGGAAATTAGCGAAATTCAATTGAAAAATATATCAAGGCACAGAACACAAAATGGCGATCGACACCCTATGCATTCACGGACAGAATAAACATGGCAAACACCTGGTCGGATGGACCTTATTGTTTTTATATATATATATATATATATATATATATATATATATATATATATATATAATATTTTTTATATTATATCATATATACTATGTCGATGTTGAAATGAGGGTGGATTATATAAAAGGAGATCACACAAAAAAGGTAAAACAAAACGATGTCCTGTCTTAAATTGCACATTTTGCGTGGATGAGACACCCCCCCACCCCCCCCCCCCCCCCACGAGGCACCAACTGCACAGCACCGCACGGCCAAACACAGGCATAAAGGTGCGTCTGTCTAATCGATGTTCCATTGAGAGAAATGAACAAGCAAGCAGCTTGGAGAGCACTCGCCAAGTGGCATAAGCACGTAAATGAAACGGTTGAGAAGAACCAGCTCGTTTGGCACGCCATGAGCGACACATTAAACATACACCTCCTGGAGACACCTAAATGTCAAATATGTCCGAATTGGAAAAATGAACACTTTTCTCGGAGTCGGAACTGCCTGTAAGTTCGATTCTGGAGCTTAAATTTTGTAATCCTCCTAAGTTTAAGAGATACCTGTGGTGATAGCAAGTGCGGAAATGAAATAAAGCAATGAACGCTGATGTCTCCAGGTGTTTATAAGCAATGCAATGTACCCAGGAATTCGTAGCTATGATGATCAGGCATTATTTATTTTTTTGTATACCTTGTCGAGGCTCATATGAGA
>CM068953.1:191145563-191161666 GCA_035128595.1 Eptatretus atami | reverse complement strand
CCCTCAGTTGGGTTTGCTTTCCATGAGGCAAAGGAAAGTTGTTTCAGGACAACTGCATCGCCACAAGCTTCATTGAACCATGGGCGGGAGGAAGGGTAGGACAACTGAAATCGAGAGGGGATAAATCTGTGCATGAGGGAGTGCAAGTTTCTGTGAAAGAATTCCCAAGATGAGTTGATGTTGGTGAAAGTAGTGATGGGAGACCAGTCTAGAACTTTCATCGCTGCTTGGAGACCCTGCCAGTCAGCTTGAGTGAAATGCCAGACTCGAGGGCACTGAGGTGGTTCTCTGATAACAGCCAGAGAGATGTCCACTTTGACATGCATGTGGTCAGAAGAACCGATTGGAGTGGAGGAAGAACAGTAGATATTTTCAGGGAAATTTGTCAAAATCATATCCAGAAGAGATAGAGTGCCATTGGTGGAGATCCGGGTCGGGAAATTGACCGATTGAGTCAGTCCCAATGAGTCGCAGAAAGCTTTTACCGAGGTGCCATGACAGGTGAGAGAGGTATCCACACCCAGCCAACTGGCATGATGACAATTGAAGACGCCACATATGAGGAAGAGAGAGTTTGGATGAGAAGATAGAAGTTGGTTCATGTTTTCGGACATTGATGTCTAAATGGAGTCATCACTGTTAGGTGGACGGTACAGTACACATATATACATGAGGTAGGAGTGGAGGAGAAGCCGTAGCCAGAGGTATTCCTTGGGGTGTGGGGGAGTGTGGGCAGTGCATTCGATAATATGAGTGAGGAAAGTGTAAAAAAACTTTATCGTTCAGAAATTTTGGTGGTCTTTTCCAAATCAAGGCGTGGTTGAGCAGGCCAAAAGCATGGCTGCTTCAGACCCTTGCGGGGTTACCAAGGAAACACCTTAAGACACAGATCAAATATCAAATAAATAATTTTAAATTGCAATTTAAAATTATTTTAATTGGAGTGTTTTCAATACACAGCGACAAATTGACATGCCAGATGAGAAATACCAAATTCATATATCTTACTTGATGCAAACAGGTACTGGAGGATGTCCTTTCAAAACCGGATGATCTTCCATTGTTGTTTCATGCATGGGAAAAACTCCCCCCAGAATGATGTCTCCATCTGAAAACATCCCTTTGAGATCGTTCCCGATGAACAGTTTGCAAATATTTGCACTAACAAGAGGCAGGTGTAAGAACAGAATACCAAGCATCATCATTTATATTTGTGTTAAAATCAATATAAATACACAAAGCAGAACTCTAATGAAAGAAGAGTTTCCAGCAACCTCTCCAATTCACCCAAGTTTCTCATGAACAACAGTTGAAACCCCCTCTTGCACACACACACACACACACACACAACTCCACGTTAAATCTGATGTAAACATTCCTTGACTTATGTTTTATTCTTGCAAATGAATCTGCAGTGAGACTCGTCATTAAATCAAATTTTCATCTCAGGCAATTGAAGGATCATTCACACTACATTAGGTCGATTATCTCCATAAACCACTCGAGGTGATTATAGAAGATTTGAAGTGATTGCTCATTTTCATTGAACACCATTATTCCCAAGAAAATATATTAAAAGGTGACTTCGTTGAGCTCAAGAGAAATCTAAAATCATAAAGTGATGAAAATACTCAGTAATTATGTGAAATAGCAAACCTTGCAGGTAAAATAGAATCAAGGGAGGCACAAAGTGAGGCCCCTTCCCAGATATGGAACGGTTTCTCTGTATCCAACTTTAACTCAGGGACTGAAAATTCGTTTCTCCGCTTCTCCTGGATGAAATCAACTGCAAATTTCAGAAATAAATCCTTTGTACGTCGAGAAAATATGTTAGTCATTCTGCATTCTTGAGTTTTTCATGAAAACCCTCAAAATCCACGTTGGTGTCAATCAGTCTGTCCATCCGTCCAAAATGTGTTGGCGCTCATATCTCAAAGGCTATTCATTGAAACGAGCTGAAACTTGGAATGTCCATCGGCCAATATGTCCACTTAATGACTTTCAAAACAAATTCCACCTAAGTGGCATAGTTGTTGCTTTTTTGCTAGTTTTTGCTAATTTGCTATTAGCTTGAGTTCTGTTCTTGTGCAGTACAAATCTGCAATGGCGGTGTTGTTAGAAGTAGAGAACCCTGCAGGAATCAAGGGAAGTGCAAAGCTCCCCCACTCCCCCCCCCTTTTTGTGTGGAACGGTTTTCCTGTATGCAACTTTAACACAGAGACTAAAAATTCCTACGGAAAGGGGGGGAGAGTGGTGGGCAACCAAAATAGGTATTTGCTTGCTTCTCGAAAACTGCACACACAATTTTGATGAAACTTGACCACAACCTTCATCACCCGTGATTTAGCAAAGTTTATTCATGGCATTAATTTAATAAATAAATAAATCAGTGTCTCAGGGGTGTACAGGGGGGTGTCCCATCAAAAATATGTGTTTGCTTTCATGTCCGAAGCTACAAACATAATTTTGATGAAACTTGATCACAACCTTCATCACCCGTGATCTTCCAAAGTTTGTTCATGCTATTAAAAAACTAATAATAATAATAATCGGGGTCTAAGAGGGTTTACAGGTGGGGTGGGGTGGGTTTGCCCCACCCCCCCCCCAAAAAAAATAGGTATTTTCTGTAACATTGTTTTGTTGGTACATTTTTCTGATTCTGTTCCATGTTGACTTCCTCCTCAGTATCGTTATTCTACCAGATGAGCGCCCTGGGGTATTGCCCCTATTTTTGCTCATCGGGGTGAACCCCACATTTTTGGGCAGAGAAAAATTTCGACTCCGGAAGTAAAATAGTCAAACGCGAGGGCTCATAACTGATGACCTGATGGATGAAAGTTCGTGTAATTTTGAACACTAGCAGAATACCCACCCATGGGCGATTTTGTTCCAAGCATACCTTTATTTTGGCAGTGAAGTGGCAAGTGACAGCTCGGTATATGAAAAATAAATAACCCGGTTTACGTGCATGAAGCAAAAACACATCACTACTGCTTACAATTCAAAACACATCACTCCACTGGAAAAGGTGGGGACAGGAATACTGCACTGCAAATGATGGAGACTTGTAATACCCTCCCACACCTGGAGACAGCGCGACATGATACACATTTACATGGAAAACTTGCGTCCCCCTCCCTCACCCTCCTCCCCCCCCCCCTCCAAGACCACCGGCAAAAATAAAAACACCTCTATACATTAACTCGTGTTATGCTGATCCTCTGAAATAAGTCTGGATGTAATTGGCCCAGAACTGTAGGAGTTGCCTGACAAACAAACACACAAACACCAGTCCGAGAATTATCGTAATGATGAATAGAGCGAAACTTGTTGAGACTTCGAAGTTACCTGCAGCCGCATAATTAGGGACATATGAAAAATTAGGGACACCATAAAAGTGGACTTAAAAAAAAAAGAATGAGTTCTTCAGGTGCTGTAATTCCAGAAGAAAAATGGCTGAAACATCGGATACCATACGTAATACAGAGAAACCGTTCCATATGTCAATGTGTGTGTGTGTGTGTGTGTGTGTGTGTGTGTGTGTGTGTGTGTGTGTGTGTCAGTGTATCTCCTTCATAACTCCAAAACCATGAAACCGAGTTGCTTGAAACTTTGCATGCATACGAAAAGCCATTCCTTATATTCTCGAGTGTTTTCTGAATGACCAAGATTTTAAAAGATACCAGAATACATAGCTAAAGCACCACAATGAGAGACTCCTAAATTCGCAATTTGCCCTTCTTCTTCTTCTTCTTCTTCTTCTTCTTCTTCTTCTTCTTCTTCTTCTTCTTCTGCTCTCAAAACAATGTTAAACTGTCGCCTGATCTAACGCAATAACAGCTGAAGCCATGAAGGTGATTCCAACGCGTGGAAGTAACTTTGTCTCTGGGCGAGTGCATTCAACCCAAAGTTTTAAAATATGTAAAACATTAATCATTTTATTTTGAAAATAAATTGAACATAAATGTGGACTCACCCAACCAGGCAAGGATTGTGGAATGAGGGAAATGAACACAGGACAGAACCATTACAAATGTGATACATATCCAAACAGGTCAGGTCAGGAATGGGGGATTATGCACTGGAGCAGGGCTCACTGTGTCCACTTTCTGCCAGTACTCCAGGGAACTCTGTCTTGCCAAACCCCAGGCAAATGCCTGGCTCATCCCCATCCCCATCTCCTTGAGATGCCAAACTGTTGCAACCACGAGGCATGTGGTCAGCCCATTGGCCTCCTCCACTCACGAGGCTCCCTCACAGAGAGAATCTAGTGAACAGGATCAGCGTCAGGAAAATGAGCCACATGTCCACACAGCCGCAGCGGACGCTCATGGAATATGGAGGTAAAAAATCTCATTTTAGTCTCTCTCAGCAACCGCTCGTTGGACACAATGCAGGACCAGCGATAGCCAGGGATTCTATGAAGAGACCTGGTACCAAAGGAATTAAGTCTCCACCTCAGATACCTGGTCATAGTCCAATGTCACATCCATAGAGCAGGACTGGAAGCACTGAGGACCTGAAGACTCAGACTTTCGTCCTCCCACACAGGAACCGACAGCCCCACAACCCCATGAGCTAGTAAATCCATGACTCCCCAGGCGCAACCCAGATGTCTATTGACCTCTGGCTCAAAGCCAGCAGAGACATGAATATCACTGCCAAGGTAAGTGAATTTCTCCGTGACATCAACATCCTCACCACAAACAGGTACAGAAAAGATAGCAGCATCCAAGATGTCATTGAAAGCCTGGATCTTAGTTTTGACCAAGGAAACCCATAATCGCAGCAGCTCCGACTCCTCATTCAGCACCTTGAGGGTCCTCAAAAGGATATCCATAGTCTTCGCAAAGATGAATGCATCATCTGTGAAATAAAGGTCAGGGATTTTGAAATTCCAAAATAATGTACCATAGCTCCATCACTCTGACATCCTCCCCAGAATACAGTCCATACAATCATTGAAAAGTGTGGAGGCCAGTACACACCCTGACGACCACCAGTAAAAACTGGAAATAAGTCAGAGATGGTATTACCACATCTCACAGTCCTCTCAGTGAAAGAGTATAGTCACACTGCTCACTGCTCTCTGTTCTCCATGACTGCTCACCGTCACTCATTTATTCCTCTTTTCCCTGCCTTTGTAATAAACTCCTCACTCTATTCAATCCCATTCTTCCCTCCAGGCCTTCAAAACAGCCGTTCACCACCACCTCTTATCTTCCCCCATCCAAAACCTCGATCTTTTCCACCCCAGTTAATCCACCCCAAACTCACCTACTTCAAATTCCCTGCTTTCCTTCCTGAAAGTCCCTGTGGTGTCCATCTTGTATACCCCATGTTCCCCGCCCCATCCCTCTCCCTTCCACAGATCTCCTAATGTCTGTTCCCCACTGTTTTGTCCTTCCCTCTTGTCTCATGCCCCATAGCTGTATACAATGTATACAAACAACCCTCGACAAGGTATACAAAAAAAGACATTAGTTTGATCAGTTTTGGTGGCACCTCACATAGACCAAGAATCCCCTAGAGGGCATCCCCATTCACTGAATCGAATGCTTTGCATAGATCTACATAGGCAGCAAGCAATCTCTCTTCTGCGTTCGGTGAGGTCCCGAAGGGCAAGGATACAGTCAATCGTTGACCTATTTAGTGTAAAGCCTGACTGCTCTGGCGGTGGTGCTCATGCAAATGGTGTCGAACCCGATCAATAATTATCCGAGCAAATACATGCCTGGCATTGAGAGCAGCGTCACCCTTCGGTAGTTGTTGCAGTCCTGGTGATCACCTTTCCCTTTCCAGAGAGGGACAACAAGGCCCCTCTTCCATTGAGTTTGGATGATGCCTGTGTTCCAGGCAGAGCACAGAACTGCATGCAATGACATGAGTACAGCATTTCCACCAGCATTGAGAGGTTCAGGATGGATGCCACAGATCCCTGGAACTCTACCCTATTTCAACTGGTTCACCCCATCCTGTGGTTCCACAAATGAAGGTGGATCACAGTTGATTGCAGGGTCAGCAACAGGGATAGTAACACCCCTGATATCCAACTTAACAGCTGGTTTAAGCTGTTACCTGGTACCTGTTACTAGGTTAGCCTGGTACAGCCTCTCAAAGTAACCAACTCAGCGGGCCTTCACTTCACACTCCTCTGTCAATAACACACCACCCTTCGCTCTAACTGCAGCACACTGAGAGTTTGGCTTGGAGGAATGCAACGCACAAATTCCCCTGGTAGCAGGATGAGAATCACCTGACCACAGGTGATGGTCTTTCCCCTCACAGATTCCTCGGACATAGGACTCCTTGTTCATCCTCAGCGCACGTACAGTTTTACTCCTCAACTACCTGAACACCTCAGCTCTGCCATTAAGCCTGGCCCTGCGACTCTGATCGATGGTATCCAGTGTCCTTTTGAGAGAGAAAATTCTTCTTCACCCTACGGTGATTTCCAAAACATCCATCGTGAAATGGGACGTTCCCAGAACCAACAAAATTCCCCGACTGTTGTATGTGCAGCGTCGAACCGACAGTTATGATGTACCATGAACCTGTAGGTCCATGCAGGGCTGGCTGTGAAATCCCCAATGTCAACTTCCTTAGCTAAGCTCCTCGCCTTCAGCCTGAGAGCAAGTGTTGAGATGGCAGAACTCTCTACTCTCTTCTCCCAGACCCAAGCAACAAGATACTCCAAGAGCTGAGGCCACTTCACTGACTTTCCCCACAGCGACTTCTTCTTCCTTGGCATATTCTCTATCATTAACTTGCTTGTTTTCCAGCGCCTGACGACAGAACCTTCCATGCCGAATCGCGTCCCAGCTTTGCGGTTCCTAAACTCTTATGTTTAGGAACCGCAAACTCTTATGTTTTGCGGTTCCAGGAGGAGCACGGTGGAGGAGCACAGCACAGGGGTGCTGTACCAGGGCAGTTCAATGCTACAGTTTCTTAAAAGGAATATATTTAATGAAAATAAATGAATATTTGCAATGGACAATAATTCAGAAGATAAGGATAATAATAATAATATAATTATATATCCTACACTCGAAGCGCCTCCGCACACAGATTCCAATGGAGACAAAGGTGACACAAAATGAAAAGAAAAACCTTCCCTCAAAACTATTGCTTTACTTAGCTTGGCCCAGAGCTGATCCTTGTTGAGCTGGAATTGAGGCGCTTCTCTCGTAGCAGGATGAATGCATGCCAGGCAATCCGCGAACGGCACTCCACATACAGGCTCAAAGCCCCAGTGTAACGACTTTGGGTGTTCCGATTGTCCTCATCGACCTGACCAGAAGTAAAAGGCTGGCGTCTTACTTCACCACGCAAGCCAAACCAACTCAACACAAATTCAATGGCTGTGTCATCCTCTTTGGTATGCGCTCACCCTCAGCTCTTGCCTCTCCAAGCAATGCAAATACATGCCTCCACTCTGATCATGGCTCTCCCAAAATGCCAAGCCAACTCATTCCTCCTCCTTAAATGTGCGACCTCTCTTGTGTGCTCCTCTCCTCTGTGCACTCTTACTCCTGTGCGCTCTCTCTTGTGCACTCTCTCCCCTCTGCGATCCGTTTTTCCTTTTACCTTAATATCCACTGCCTCTGGGTCGTCGCCTGCTCACAACAAACCTCCGGCTCGTGGCCTGCTCGCTAATTAACACTGCACCACCCCTCGTGTGGTGACACATATCACATAAGCTCACAGAATCCCTACTTACGACATCGAGATGCCTCCTACTCGTCCACGGACGAAGCAACTCTACACTATGCTATTGCCTATTACATTCTTCCATCTACCCCCACAATCGGAACAGTACTTTTAACCTGAACCGATTTTCAAAATTTAAACTGCGGAATTGAGCTTAACAGTAGTTCCAACTGCTAAAATAGTGTTCATTTAGAATATAACTGAAATTCAGCATTGATCGTTTTTAGAACAATTCTTTTTCTCGACCCGTGTAATAACTGCACACCCAAGCTTTACCTTTTTTGCCAATTAAAAAAGTGTGGTTTATGCAACAGAAAATATGGTATCATGTCAGTTTTTATCATATTTTCAACAAAGCTTTATGATGAGAATATGGAAAAGACAAATGAATAATTTTGTTAAAACAATTTTCATTTTTATTCTTCGACCCTTTTTTAGCCTTTTTTTGTTGCTCAATAATTAGCCCCTGTTGGGCTTATTCCGGAACGGGGGCTTATGGATTTGGTCTCAATTTTCGTATGCGTTTTCTTTTGTGCATCAACAACCATATATTGAACATGTATGGACTGATATTACCCATTCATGCACAAAGACAACACATGATTGTGTACATATGCACGCCATTTTTTTTTCGACATCAGATCCAATATGGCCGACTGGCAGCCATTTCAGTTGTAACAAACTTGATGTTGAACACGTCCTCAACCATTTCTCGGACAAGCATTTACCAATGTTGTCCAAACTTGGCAAACAGAAAATGAATGTTGGTTTCCATATGCACATCATTTGTTTGTTTTTAGATCAGATCTAAAATGGCCGATTTGTGGCCATTTTGTTACATAAATGTGTCCCCAACCATTTCTCAGACATGCATGGTCAGATTTTGTTCAAACTTGGCACAAACGCAGTATATGATGGCATACACTTAACCGTCACTTTATTTTGTGACCTGATCAAAGAGGGCTGACTGGTAGACAGGTGGCCATTTTAGTTTTACATAAATATGGGCTCACACTTTCACTCCATACAGCAAAATTACTGAAACAACGGGGGCTATGACATTTTACGTCTTTTTTTACTTGTTTTTTTCACATATTTTTTCTCAGTATCCACTTCTCCAATTGACATAAAATTTTCATGGTAGGAGCCCTATGAGAATATTTTAATGATAATTCTGATGTTATTGGTCACGTTGTATAGCATCCATCTTGGATTAAAATATGAAAACATATCTCTGAAACTACTGATCAGAAAAAATTGAAAAAGGGCACTCCTCATTCTATTCCTGATGGGGAACAAAGGATTGTAAGGATGATGTCATCAGTGAAGTGGTAGACCAGCTATAAATGTTTTAATTTAAATCCTTGTTTACCATTGAGATTCAGTGTGTATGGTCAGGCCATAACATTTTTAACTAGAACGGGCACTCAGCAGAGCGCATACCTTCGCCAACGCTACATTTTGCCTCCCCGCCCCCACCCCCAGAAACGTTGATTGTGAGGGTATTTAATCCCATACCACATCTGCCATCTCATATGTGTTATGATGGCTTAAAAAACATTAAATTTCCTGCTGTTTGACACTGATTCACGTACATTGTACAATTTCTGTATGAACTCCCTGACCTTTTTGGGTGTCGGTGTCAAGTCAATCTGACAACTGGTCACATGATAAGAAATTATTTTCTGGCATTTTAGGGGCATTTAGCACACACGAGTTTCTGTTTTTCTAAATAAGTTATTTATTGTGAACAAACAAACATTCATTGTACAAAAATGACGATTTTGACCTTTTCATGACCTCGACCTTGACCTTTGTACTCTTAATTTGTAATTGGTATTAGAGTGTGGGGAACAGAACAGTCAACATTTTGGTGTTGGTTTCATGCAAATCGGATACGAATTGACCGTGTTATGACTAAAATCGCACATTTTGCAATGTCGTGACCCCCTGACCCTTGACTCCCAACCGCTAATAAGGGTTACGTCATTGTGTCATGTCACATATCACAAGATGGGGGCATTAAATTCTGAACTTTTGGCATTAGCTGCATGCAAATTGGATAAAAATTGACCGCTATGGTAAAAAGACGATTTTGACCTTTTCATGACCTTGACCTTGACCTTTGACCCGATCGCTCCCAAGATCTAATCAAATGGTCCTCGGATAATAACCAATCATCCCACCAAATTTGCTGCGATTCAGTTCAATACTTTTGGAGTTATGCGAATAACAAACAAACACACATATTCACAAATAAATAAATAAATAAATACACAGCGATCAAAACATAACCTTCGCAACAAAGTTTGCGAAGGTAATAAATACACAGCGATCAAAACAACTTCGCAACAAAGTTTGCGAAGGTAACAATTGAGCTTTTGTCATCAAATCTTAAACAAGCCTTTTTTGAGACTTTGGAAAATACAAATGAACTAGAACGGGCACTCAGTAGAGCGCATACTTCGCCAACGCTACATTTTGCCCCCCCCCCCAGAAACCGTTGATTTGAGAGGGTATTTAATCCCATACCACATCTGCCATCTCATATGTGTTATGATGGCTTGACCGGATAAGAATTCGGATAAGAATTGACCGTGTTATGACTAAAACTGCACATTTTGCAATGTCGTGACCCCCCCTGACATTTGACTCCCAACCGCTAATAAGGGTTATTACGTCATTGTGTCATGTCACATATCAAAAATGGGGCATTAAATTCTGAACATTTTGGCATTAGCTGCATGCAAATTGGATACAAATTGACCGCGCTATGGTAAAAAGACGATTTTGACCTTTTCATGACCTTGACCTTGACCTTTGACCCGATCGCTCCCAAGATCTAATCAAATGGTCCTCGGATAATAACCAATCATCCCACCAAATTTGCTGCGATTCAGTTCAATACTTTTGGAGTTATGCGAATAACAAACAAACACACATATTCACAAATAAATAAATAAATACACAGCGATCAAAACATAACCTTCGCAACAAAGTTTGCGAAGGTAATAAATACACAGCGATCAAAACTTAACCTTCGCAACAAAGTTTGCGAAGGTAACAATTGAGCTTTTGTCATCAAATCTTAAACAAGCCTTTTTTGAGACTTTGGAAAATACAAATGAACTAGAACGGGCACTCAGTAGAGCGCATACCTTCGCCAACGCTACATTTTGCCCCCCCCCAGAAACCGTTGATTGAGAGGTATTTAATCCATACCACATCTGCCATCTCATATGTGTTATGATGGCTTGACCGGATAAGAATTCGGATAAGAATTGACCGTGTTATGACTAAAACTGCACATTTTGCAATGTCGTGACCCCCCTGACATTTGACTCCCAACCGCTAATAAGGGTTATTACGTCATTGTGTCATGTCACATATCACAAGATGGGGCATTGAATTCTGAACATTTTGGCATTAGTTGCATGCAAATTGGATACAAATTGACCGCGCTATGGTAAAAAGACGATTTTGACCTTTTCATGACCTTGACCATGACCTTTGACCCCATCGCTCCCAAAATCTAATCAAATGGTCCTCGGATAATAACCAATCATCCCACCAAATTTGCTGCGATTCAGTTCAATACTTTTGGAGTTATGCGAATAACAAACAAACACCATATTCACAAATAAATAAATAAATAAATACACAGGATCAAAACTAACCTTCGCAACAAAGTTTGCGAAGGTAATAAATACACAGCGATCAAAACTTAACCTTCGCAACAAAGTTTGCGAAGGTAACAATTGAGCTTTTGTCATCAATCTTAAACAAGCCTTTTTGAGACTTTGGAAAATACAAATGAACTAGAACGGGCACTCAGTAGAGCGCATACCTTCGCCAACGCTACATTTTGCCCCCCCCCCCAGAAACCGTTGATTGAGAGGGTATTTAATCCCATACCACATCTGCCATCTCATATGTGTTATGATGGCTTGACCGATAAGAATTCGGATAAGAATTGACCGTGTTATGACTAAAACTGACATTTTGCAATGTCGTGACCCCCCTGACATTTGACTCCCAACCGCTAATAAGGGTTATTACGTCATTGTGTCATGTCACATATCACAAGATGGGCATTGAATTCTGAACATTTTGGCATTAGTTGCATGCAAATTGGATACAAATTGACCGCGCTATGGTAAAAAGACGATTTTGACCTTTTCATGACCTTGACCATGACCTTTGACCCCATCGCTCCCAAAATCTAATCAAATGGTCCTCGGATAATAACCAATCATCCCACCAAATTTGCTGCGATTCAGTTCAATACTTTTGGAGTTATGCGAATAACAAACAAACACCATATTCACAAATAAATAAATAAATAAATACACAGCGATCAAAATAACCTTCGCAACAAAGTTTGCGAAGGTAATAAAATGTACAATATTTTTAAGTGTTCTTTTCGTCAAGTTTAGTTTCAGAACAAACAGATGTGGATGGGCTTTGCATTTTGAGAAGCTTTCTCATTGCATTATTTTTTTCCATATGATTTAAAAACTAAATAAAACTTTGGCGAAATATAACATCCCACAAACCCAAAACAACAGCGATAATCGCAAAAATCTCAGTGACAACAGAAAACTTCCCTTGTGTGCTGAAATAGGCAGGAACAAAAGCAAGGACACCATGAAGAAGAAGAGCATGCTGAAGATTATTAACTTCGGTTCACTGGAGCTTGGGGCCACTTTACGGCCTTTCAGAGCAATCACAAAATAGGAGATGGTCAGGATTCCCAGATAAGGTAAAACATAAACAACCAAACAGGAGATGCCCCAGTACACTTCAAAACTATCAATGCGACATTGTATTGCAGGTTTTATGCTTTGTAGTTTCGACAGCAATGCCCAGGCAACACTAATAGTCCATGAGCCAGGCCAGATATCGGTACCACCTGGGATGACTAAACACGAATGGTACTAAAATGTTTATAGAGTGACTGTAAATACATTAAGATATGATAGCCTTCCGCACTGGTAGCTTAGTCTGATTTTGTGATGCAATGGGGGTGCTACCCATAAAAACAGATTTTAGCGTGACGCTCGGGGTTTTCCTCATTTTCTTTAAAATCAATCACACGATCAACGCGAAACTTTGGACACCTATGTAGAATTTGATTCTCTACCAGAGTTGTTCCTAGGTATTTTTTCAAATTTCCTCATATTTTGGATTTACCCTAAAAAAATTTAATTTTGGGTATTTTCCCATAAATCTGGAATAAATCCCTAATATGGGAGAAATTGAAAAATATATTCTAACAGCTCTTGTAGCTAATTTGATTCTCTACAAGAGTTATTCTGATGTATATTTCAAGTTTCCCCATATTTAGGGGTTTATTTCATATTTGGTGATTTTTTTGTGATATTTTGGGATAATTTATTATTGGAAGGAGCAAACATATGTAGAATGGTTTCCATGTAAATGTGTTTGTTTGTTTGTTCATGTATGTTTAATGGTGATATTTTTTTTGCAGGTGTGTGCTGACTGTCTGACGGCATGATGCAACCATCAGCGAGGAAGAGCACGGATCGACTGTATCATCCATGCTCTGATGATGACAGCGATGCTCTGGTGTCACCACAGGATTTGGACTCCTGGAACACATTGCTCAGGGCTGCAGAGATCAGCAGCATGATCCAGTCCTGGAAGCAGCCAAGGGCCTTGAAGAAGGAGGAATACCACACATACATTATCACCGTAAATGTCGTAGTCTCTTTACAATGAAGAAGTCACTGGATTCTATCCTTGCAGGGTGTCAAGATAGAATCAGCAAGCGTCGACCCCAGGAGGAGGGCATCAAGGGATGCCCCTAGTACTAGCAGGGTGTATGCCAAAGTATGTCTCTTCTGCGAGAAGTCAAGCAAGTACATGAAAGCAGCAAAGACAAGGGAGCCACTCATTCAGTGTGTTGAGCTACGAGCAGATGAGAAGATCCGCAGAGCAGCAACAAGGAAACTCAACCAGAGAATCCTTGGTTTACTTAGCAGAGACCTTGTTGCTGCAGAGGGTCACTACCACAAGTCGTGCTACAAACTCTTCACAAAAGATGATTCCCCAGCGACCGCCAGGTCTGGTGCAGGTGAAAATCAGGAAGAAAGCGAGGGAGCACGCTACGAAGAGGCTGAGATAGAAGCCCTCGAGGAACTCTTCTTGTATATAAGGACTGAATTATTTCCCAACCCAGAGGTACTGCCTATGATAAACCTCACATCTAGGCTTGAGAGATCCATGATGTCCCGTGGTATTATCCAACTGAAACCAGCGACAAAGAAAATGTTCGCCGAAAGATTGAAACCGAGTTTGGGGAATCACTACGCTTTGTCCCAGATGAGAAAGGAAAGCTTCTAATCTATCGACGCAGCCTCTCAATGGACGACCTTGCCCGACAAGCACAGAAACTGAAAAAAGATCTGCAAGAAGCAAGAGCAGCTAAACTCTGAAGATATCTTAACCAAAGCAGGAATGCAGCTGAGGAATGAGATCAATAAGCAAGATGTGAGTTAGCCATGGCCTCCCGATACAGATCAGAATGTCATTCCTGCAGCAGTCACTAAATTCCTGCACACCCTGCTGACAGGAGAGTGTGAGTGTCAAACTCCCTCTGAAAGAGCTCAAGCGTCTTGCCACATCCTTCGGCAGTCTGCAGGCCAGCCATTTGTTGCAAACCCAACAGACTGCGGCTGGATGACAGATGAGACGGCAAGCTTGCTGTCAACTGGATGCGAGGCTCACCAGCACCAGATGCTGTTATAGCAGCTACTGTCCTGCAAGTGTGTGCGGTCATGCGAACTCCCTAAGTGCACTTGCCTCAGCAATGGCCTGAAGTGTACGGACATGTGCAGGTTACAGACATGCCAGAACAAGGCTATTGAAGAAGAGCCGGTAGCACAACAGTCAGATTCCGAGTCTGACGTAGATGATATTGAGGAGGAGTAATTTACCAATAATAGTAAGTACAAGCCCATGGCATGCTTAGTGTGTATTTACAGGACTTGTATTAAATGTGACAATTACTATATATCATTTTAGTGACATTTAGGCATTCCTTTCCCCAAATTTGACATTTAAAATTTTTCTGAATTTTCGGTAGGGTGTGTCTATTCAAGAAGTGATAACGACATTAAGCTACCAGTGTGCAAGGGCTATCATATCAAAACATAAACTAGAGACATGTAGCAAGCTAAAAACACACCTAAGAGAATTAGTCACCCCGGGTGGTACCGATATCCCAAATTCGGGTCTTGGCTCATGGACTATAAGGCCAATCTGTGAAGTGCACAAAGCACCATGAAGACCTTTGAGTGAGGGCATCGAGAGGGAAAATAATCACGTGACTGATGCTGAAAAGCAAAAAATAATTGAGGATGAAATTGTCTCTGGTTTCCATCTTAACGAGTGATGGACTTGCTGACACTGGAGCAATGCAGTATCAGCTGTGGTTCAGCCTGATCAGTCTGGCAGACATGGTGGTGATGACTGTTCAATGAAATCACCATCTCAGCCAAGTGATAACACCAGATAAAGAGGACATGGAAAGTCTTTCTTTATTTCTCTTTTTCCCCACTTTATCACACACGAGTAAGGTCAGGTCAGGTCTGGTTAGATCTGTGACCTGCTACAGGTACCATGTAAACCTGTACTAACCTGTTCCATGGTCGGGTTGTCGGCGACTAAACCGTCGCCCCCACCAGGTTCTCTGGTGAGGAGGGTGTTTGGATATGGACACCCAGCAGGATTAAAAACAAAACCTGTCAAAGGGCGGAGGAGCTCCTTGTGCGCCACCAGCCTCCATATCTAGTGCCCAACTGTGTTGCGGACGTCCTCTGCAGTTGGGTTACTTTTTTTATTAGGAGGTTGGTGGCAGGATTTGCACTCCGGCCACCATAAAACCCTTCATTCCGCAAAACACAAAACGCAAAAAAATCTGAAAACCCACTCCGTGGGAGTACCTCCTGTGCAGCTTCCTTCATAGGGCAGCTCACCGGATGACGGGATTGGGGCAAAGCCTTCGGGACCCCAATCTTGATGAAAGGAGGGAAACCACAGGGTAACATCCCTGGGTCAGATTGCGGGAGAGTGTGTCGGAGTGGTGCTGAGGTGTCGTCCACCAAACGGCGGTCTCCTTGGGTTAACCTGAGGCGGTCCCTTCAGGTGGGTGCCTGGAATTTCTTATCCCTAGAGAGGATGATCACCTGTCTCTTTTATCATCTGAGCTCAAGCGTTTGGACATCGGTATTGCAGCACTCTCTGAGGTTCGGAGACTGGATTGCAGTGAGATAATGGTGGGTGGTTACACCTACTATTGGTCTGATCACTCTGATGGTTACCATACTCAAGGAGTTGCTGTAGCGTTGTCCCAATAAGCCTGACCCAAT
>CM068953.1:191117932-191129477 GCA_035128595.1 Eptatretus atami | reverse complement strand
GACGGATAACAGGAAGTTCCTGCAAAGGTGAAGAATCCACAGACAGGGTTGGAAAACAAGGTGATCTTGACCTGGACATAGACAAGTGGGTCTTTTTGGGGTTGAAATTGACAAGCCAGTCTTTTCCCCATTTAATCACAGTCTCGAGGTCCTGATTGAGAGTGGTGCTGGCAAAGAGGAGACATGGGAAGGAGGAGACAAGGTTCCTCCTGGGTAGGTAGTATACAGTGTTGAGTCATCTGTATAAACGCTTATTTGAGAGAATACTATCAGGCAGATCATCGATATATAACAACATCAATATTAGACGCAACACAGACCCCTGAGGAACACCAGCATTCCTATTATGGAAAGGGAACGACTGTCCCTCGTTTCATGTACCTCGGAGATTTGACGATTTGCAAGGAAGTCCAAAATTGTATCAAGCAATTTTCCAGAGATTCCGTATGATTTTAGCTTGCTGTTGCAATGTACTGTCGTGGCCAAAAATATTGGCACCCTTGCACTTTTTTCAAATAAAGCACCATTTCTTTCAGAAAATTGTTGAAATTAAAAAATCTTTTGATATCCACATATGTATTTCTTTGGGTTGCAGTGGAACAAAACAAAAAAAAGCTGAAAAAATTTCTAAGTCTTAGCTTATTCCACACAGAAACCCTAAAATGGCCCGGACAATATTATTGGCACCTTTTGAGAAGTTGTTTGAAATATATAGATTTCAAGCAGCTGATTCTCCTTTACTTTGGAATTGAACTCACCTGTGGTGAGTTGCAGGTGCCTGCAATATAAAAAAAAATCACTCATTCAATCAGTTTGAATGGAGAAAAGGAGTAATTCTGCTGTTTGTGAGCAACGAGCATGGAGAAAAGAAAGAAAACCAGAGATTTGTCTGAGGAGGTCAGACACAAGATTTTAGTCTTGAGATTGTCCATGCTTCGCTACAAAGTCCATCTCCAGAGACCTTGATGTTCCTGTGTCCACCGTACACAATATTATCAGGAAGTTTAAGGCCCATGGCACTGTAGCCTACCTCCCTGGACGTGGCTGCAAGAGAAAACTTGATCGAAGATTGCAGTGAAGGAGTGTTCGAATGATAGAGAAAGCACTTCGATCAACTGCCAAGCAGATTCAAGCTGACCTTCAGACACAAGGTACAACAGTTTCAACTCATACCATCCGTCGCCACTCAATGAAAGGGGTTCTATCATAGGAGACCCAGGAGGACCCCACTGCTGAGAGAGAGACAGAAGAAAGACCAACTACAGTTTGCCAAAACACCTGAAAAGCCAGAATCTTTCTGAGAGAATGTCCTGTGCACTGATAAGACCAAATTAGAGCTTTTTGGGAAAGCACATCATCTCTATGTTTGCAGAAAACAAAATGAAGCCTTCAAATAAAAGTACACCTTCCCTACAGTCAAACATGGAGGAGGTTCAGTGATGTTTTTAGGTTGCTGTGCTGCCTCTGGCACTGGGTGCCTTGAATGGGTGCATGGCATCATGAAATCAGGAGATTACCAAGGCATTTTGGAACTCAATGTTCAACCTAGTGTCAGAAAGCTGGGTCTCCATTGAAGGTCATGGGTCTTTCAGCAGGACAGTGACCCCAAACACTTCAAAAAGCACCCAAGAATGGTTCAAGACAAAACGCTGGATTGTTCTGAAGTGGCCAGGGTTGTGCCCAAAAGCCAAGGAGACTGCTTAGGCAGCACCAACGCTCTGCACAGAGTATGGTCCGAATGGATGGATGGTATTGGGATTCTGAATATAACGGTATACCGAAAAAAACATATCGACGTGAAAAAAAAAACCTGTACATCACCAACATATCAGAGCAAGGTGTTCACAATGTTTAAATACCGAACATGATTTGAAAAGCATTGATGCATTCGGCGTCTCGGCTAAACATGGAACAGGCCAACATGGTCATTTAAAAGACTCCTGCCTGAATAGGTCCACTTGTGGAGTCAGCAGCCTGGCTGGTGATGAACAACGGGGTGCTACTCGGGTCATTGTTGATGATGTTAATAGTACAGTGCTGAGAGCCCAATTTAGACAAACAGAACAATAGGAAAAGAACCCTCTCATCTTCACCCGATCTAAACGAGCCAGATAATAAAGTCTTGGCTGGTCCCCCAACCTTTGCTCAAGTGGTTCGTGAAGGAGCACAACCTCCTCCTCTGCAGTCACCTCCAGCTGAAGTAATTCCTCAACATCTTATATTTTCAGAGTCGGTTGAGGATCGTGTGATAAATATTGGGAACTTATGTGTTTGCCAGACAGCACCCGAGTCTCTTGGTGTTCTGCGGTTCAATCTCCATGTGAGGTTGAGCCTCCATGTTTGTCCCTTGTTGAACCTTGTGTTGATCATGTCCCCCCTCTCTCTATGGGGAGTGGCGAATGTGTACTAACTCGTGATCTGTCTGTGATTGAGGTAGCTGAGCCTTATATCAAGCTCATGTGCAGCAGAATGCTCAAGATGAAATCTCAGTGTTGCTCTGATGAGCCCGTTTCTTCGGCAATGGATTCTCAATGTAATGATTGTGACTGATGGGGGTTCTTCTGTTGCCTCACTAAGTGATGGTGAGGCCGACTTCCCGTCAGAGCATGTCTCTGCAGAATCCATCCCTCCCACTGAAATTATGGATTTCTTACAAAAATCTTATCATAAAAGATGTGTGAAAATTAGCGATTTATTCGCTGATACTCGCGCCTTCCTTATTGGTGCTCAGTGTGTTGTAACACAGCAATCTGCAACCCTTCTTACTTCTGATAACTCACTTTAAAGACTGAAAAAGTATGTTGTTACAGCAAGGAAAGAATTAAACTTGTAATGATTGAGTTGATGCTTATGTCTTCATGAACATAGCCAGTTTGAATATTAATGGTGGACGCAGTTAGCTGTGTCAGTCGCAGACTGTGCAATTAGCCAGTTGTGTTGAATTTGTTATTATAGTGTTGAAGATGGTTTTTTTCTCTTTGGTGTTGTTGGGTTTCACATGTTTGGAATTTTGATGATTGTTATTATTTTATGACTTGTGTGATTTTCTTACCTTTATAAATCAAAGAGCTCTGTCTCTGTCTGTCTGTCTGTCTGTCTCTCTGTCTCACCCCCTCCTCGCACCCCTCCCTCCCGCAGTGTAGAGCAACATTTGGTGAGGCTTCTTCCCCCCCTCCCCCCTCGCTCTTCCCCCCTTTGAACTTGATACCCCTGTCAGCGAAGCGATGGGTTGTATTTGTGAGTTAAGAATAAAGTAAGAGAAATCTTTTTTTTCTCAGATTCGTACAGTAATTAAGTAAGTTTGGTAAATGTGGTCTTTATCCATTTGAAGGAATAAGAAATAGTTTTAACGGCAATCTCTCCAACAAAAGTATGTTATTGCAGCCATTAATTATCGTGATGAACCAATTTTTTTTGAAACTTTCTGCAACTCGCTATTTCATCGAAAGTGAATAATATCTTATAATATTTTCAAGGTGTTTGTACGTTATTCTTTTATGGCCGAACCGTAGCACCAAAAGGCCCCAAATTTTGAATGCAAGTAGTAAGTACTTCAGAACCTGGGCAAGCTTTTAAGCGACCACACATTGGCCTTGATGCCGTTTGGAGGTCACCAAAGGCCACAATAAGTGCATCTTGTGATGTGGGCTCAGGCAGTGCTGCTGCCACCCTACAGTCAAAAGGTAACCACCATGAGGCCAATAACTCCATCGTTTTTCAATGTCCAACATGTACTGAAACCAGCGCCGGGTGTCTCTTCCCCCCACCCCACCCTCCGCCACCAGCGCCGGGGAAGCCTCCGCTAGTAGTTCTATATTGTGGGTTTTGTTTATCAGGTGCTTATGATGCTCACAGTCAGTAGTTTTTAATCATCCAGGAGGAAAGCTTACTTTTGAACATATTGTTCGTGGAATGTTGGAAGAAACTATTTTCTCCTTTCACCACATCTCCAGGGCTTTGCTTTTATCAGCTTCCACAGACGAGAGGATGCAGCACGTGCCATAGCTGGTGTTTCTGGTTTCGGTTATGACCATCTCATCCTCAATGTGGAGTGGGCCAAGTAAGTTTTGCTAAAAGTCCATCTCGAGTTAAACGCTTTAACAGTGAACTGAAACCTTTGTGATGATGAAGCATTTTGTAAATGCATCAACGTGGAAGTGTTGTTAGTTGCTCTCAGCTGACTGGTAAATACCTTAACAAGTTTGTTGGTCAGTTTTGTGTCATTACCTGATCACTTAGTTTATGATCCTGTGTTCATACTTGCATATTCCAATTGCTGTGTTGGTCTGTCCATTGTCTACGAAGTGCAAGCTCTTCCATGAGCCTTGAACTCTGTAGATTAGGAGAAAGAGAAATGATGTCACGAAAGAAACGACCTCCGTTTTTCCATGCCAGCAACGCTTTCTTTGTCAATATCTACACATTCAGAATTTCACTTTGAATAGAATTTCAAATTGCAGGTGATGTGCAAATTGCAAACTTGTACAACTGTCGGCTGTTTTGCCGTTGTACGAGTAGAAGCATGATGGAATTGCGTAGCTCACGAGATTTGAGATTGCGATGCCTTTGTCTCCACAATAATCAGCGATTTTTAAAAATCTCCACTCGAACAAATGTGTTTCTGAATAGTTTACTTCCAACCGTTCCTATTTGTATTCAACCTTTTTCCTTTGCACACTAAAGGTCATACATGAGCTTGTCCATGCATTGCCTGCACAACAAGGTAATTAGGAGACATCAGTTTACTGTACTTGTGTTGTTGTTGTTTTTTCCTCATTATTTACGAGGAAACAGACACCAAAGTAACAGTTTGGCAATTAAATTCCGGCATCATCATCTGTCTGGTCATGGAATGCCCATGTGCAGATCATCGCATGATTTGCAGAAGTTTGAATCATCAACAGTCTTTGACTGTGCTGTTTGTCTTTGTTTCATTATCAAAACAAAGAAGTTTTATTTTCCTTTTGTTTTATAATTATACATTGCCAATGTCTATTTATTATAACTTTGTTTCCCTTTCAAAATGCGAGATTTGAAACGAAGGTGATTATTTGTTCTGTTCCTTATCTTCCTGACCTCTAGGCCTTCCACCAACTAAGCTGCTTCCTTTCTCCAGGATCTTTCGTCGTCTTCAGTTTTGAAATAAAGATCTTCAACCATTATTGTGGTAGCATTGTTTTTGGTTTTGTTTTTATTTTTATTTTATTTTTTTTCTTTATTCAATTGTATCTAAATATAATAACATGTTGTGATTACCCTTTTGAAGTCGTTTTCCTGAGAAGTGCGATTTCACATTCCGTGGTTAAAGTTGATTGTTTTCTTCGTTTACTCCGATACCTTATTGTGAGTTTGCTTTCTTTTTTGGAAATGGTTTGTGGTTAGTCTCTTGCAAGGATCGAACACTGTTTGATCACCATGTAAAACGCCATGGAGATGTATCGTCTGCAAAACGGAGAAGAAGAGAAGGGAATGTATGGTTAAAAGAAATTAAACGACTGTTTGCTCCTTTATAAAATAAATTCAACGAAAGATTTACGCACGAAATGTCAGCTTCCTTTTGCTTCCTATGGTAGTTTAGCATACCTTGATCGACGTCCTGGTGATTCCATCCATAAATTCGATGGCGTATTGGTCACACAAAAAAAAACTTCGCTTGAACTTGGCCAGACGTGCAGCAAAGACAAATGGACAGAGGATGGCAGACGAAGATTGGAGATGGAGAGGAAATATTGTAAAATTCACTTCCAATGCAATGACCGAGGGTTGCAGAGAAGACAAAATAATGGATCATGTCGAGGGAGGCTTTCACCCTGCAATGAACTGGACTAGATTTGTCAATTCAAAATATTACAGAAGACAAATTTATAGTTTTGGGTTTTATATAATTACATATTCACTCAAACTAAACTAGAGTCAGTCTTTGACCTTTTTTAACACACACCACCAGCAATTTCATCTCTGGTTATATTCCCCCTCTTGATGTGCGAAACACTTTAAATATCCGTGGATGGTCAACGTTTATTTTCTATTTATCGTGTATTTCTTCACTGGTTTATGGCCTGCATAGCTTTGTCAGGGGTAGAATTTTAAAAAATCCATCCTCGGTTATCATCGGGGAATTGAGTCAGGGAACAGGTGTCGCAGATGGAGCTGGAGGGTCATTAATGAGCCAGCTGGGATTTAACCGATGTCTGAGAGTGACGTATACCTATCCTGCGACTCGGATTTTGATTTTTAATTGATGACTGGAATATCCACATCCATAACGATTTGGAGCCACAGCAACTGAAATGGTAATTTTACTTTGGTACAACAGGCAGACCATGGTTTCGAGTTTTTCTTCGATTTTTAACATTTCTTTTGAAGCTCACAATTTTCTCTTTTATCTGTTTGAAACCGCCATATGGTAAAGACTGAAACATTGCCCATCCGTAAATAAAATTGATGGATGACATCATAATACATCAGAAATGAACAGTCTTTTGAAGCATTGTGATCTGGTAGGTATTGTTTTCTTGAGCATATCTCTCAACAGATTTGTGATATTTTACCTTTCTTTATCAACATTTCCACATCTGAAATTAATTTCAGGTTGTTTAATCATCCTTAACAAAGCACTCCAAGCCTGATGTTGGCTTGAAGGTTAATGTGGCTGGCTTAAGATATTCGGGTCCTGAGTTTGAGCCCGTCGGCTGTTGAAATAACAACAGGTGGCCTATTATTCAGCCTGAGAGTTTGCAAATAAATCTTATTTAAAGTAAACTATTGCTTGAGCAGATTTTTTTATTTTGTGGTAAATCTGACTAATGTACGTGATTTAAACCCATGACGTTTTTATGTACATCATTGGTGGGATGACAAATATGAGAAACAAGAAAAAAAAACAGTGATGGAATCTCAAAAAAACAACCACACAAGGTAGGAATGACACCACATTGTGACACCACAATCCTCTTATGGATTACCATCATGACACCTTTTGACATTTTACCTTTGTTGTGGGATTGTGATGGAACCGACATGGCTCGATATCAATGTGAATAATTTTGCTGGTAATTTGTAACAATACACGTTAACTTGAGAAATTAAACACATCAGTATAAACATAAACCAAATCAGCGACTGAACAGGAAAATACTCGAGTTGAAACTTCACTGCCGAGAGCCAAACAATAATGAAATAACAATAACATCATTAAACATTTCAAAATCTTATTTAATCTATTCTAATAAATGTCAGTGTGTCTCCTCCATAACTCCAAAACCATGAAACCCTGCAGCCTGAAACTTTGCATGCATACGAAGGAAGTGCAAGAGTGAGAATTGGATGTTTGGATTAATTAAAACTCCTCTTTTGAAGATAATTAACAGCGTTATTTAATTATATCTTTTATCAGGTGCATCCTCGGCCACCTCGCTATATTTTCGGGTCGTAAGGCGATTTTCTGGGTTACCTCGCTGGGGTCTGAAGCCGCCATGTTTTTTGGTCTGCTCAACCATGCCCTGAGTTGAAACAGGCCACAATGACTGTTTTGTTTTTTGTTTTCACTCTTCTCACTCATTATTGATACCTACGAATTGCTGGATACATTGCAATGTTTGAAAACGTCTGGAGATGCCAGCATTTGTGACTATTTCATTTCCGCACATGTCATAACCTCGAGACTCTCTTAAACTAAGCCAAATTACAAAATTTAAGCTCCAGAATTGAACTTGGCAGCAGTTCCGACTGCTAAAAGCATTCATTTGTCCAATTCGGACATTGCTTGGGTGTTTCTGGGTGCATGGGTTTATCGACAGCAACTTGTAATCGCTTGCCAATCCTGGTGTTCCGTTGGAGTGCTTGCTTGAGTGCTTAAGCCACTTGCCAAGCACCCTCCAGTCAATAGTGGTACAGTTCGTGTCCCGATTTGGATGTACAGTCAGCAGTTGCTATACAAGGTAGAGGTACGTATACAGCACATGGACGTGGGACATATGGTTATATTTGGATCTGTAGGGACTCTGTGGGTGTGTGGGCATGCCATGCCTGTTACGGGCAATGTGGTGGCAAAGTTTGATCCCGTATCTTATCGAGATTTTATCAGGTTTTCCTTTGTCCTCGTGATTGTTTCGAAAGCATTTGGTTATCGGGTGTTCTTTACAAAGGTTATGTATATAACTATCCATCCATCCATCAGGACCATACTCTGTGCAGAGCATTGGTGCTGCCTAAGCAGTCTCCTTGGCTATCGGGCACAATCCTGGATGGGTCGCCACTCCGACACAGGATACCAGCAAGCTGGCACTCATTTTGCTGCCCTCGGAAGGGTGACAGGCAGAGTCAACCCCACCTGGTATTAATTTAACAACCGAGGGGGATTTGAACTCAGGATCCTAGGCTCCCAAGCTGACTCCCCTTACCATTTAAGCCAACACCAGGCACTTCTTAACTATGACCGGTCGAAAATGGATTTCAGATATTATTTTGTTTCCATCATCACCGTTGTTTGTTGCAGAATCATTTTGATGAGACTGAGACTGTATGAATCGTAATTGATGCTCCACCACACGTCTGCCTTCCCTTCCACCACCCCTCCCCACTCCTCCTCCCTCCTCTCTCTTTTCCCCTCCACCTCCTCGCTCTCCTCTTTTTATCCCCCTCCTTTAGTATACCCATCAGCAAAGCGACGGGTGGTATTTGCTAGTATAAAATAAAGTTCCCTTACTTGTGCCAAGTGATGCTTTTGGTCACTTTTAATTGATGGGAATGTCTGATTGCAGACAAAATTACAACAGAACACTAGCTGTTTCACTGAAATAAGTGCAGCTGAGCAGCTTCTGGGGTGTTCCAAGATGGCAGGTCTCTGGTGCTACTCTCCTCTTATAGATTTAAAACATTTATAAAATGCTTAATGTTTTATATATTTTGTAATTTTGGTGTGGATTAAATCCATTTGTTATTCAATTGTTTTAATACTTGTTTCATTTGATTTGAGAGATGGTTTGGAAAGGTATTGCTTTTGGAATGGTTCTGTCCAGTGTCCTTCCCCCACCCCTCCTCACAATCCTGGCCTGCTTTGGTTGATTCCAGATTTTCATTCGATTTATTTTACTAATCAAACAATTAATCTTTTATATATTTTAATATTTTGGGTTGCATGCACGATTCCAGAGACAAAGTAACTACCTCCCGTTGGAATCGCCATCAGCTGTTATTGAGGTTGGTCGGGCGACAGTTTGTGTCCACATTTGAATGGGCGGCCTTTTTTCCCCGCATCATCCATCGATATGGAGTAATACCGTACTCCATGATAATCATGACATGATGAGATATTTGATCAAGTGACGACATTTCCTGGGAATCCTTCATAAAATGGAGAATGCTTTGACTTGGTATGTTTGACCCTTTATCAGTGACTTCAAATACACAAGACCGACTGAGGAACCATATATACCCACACAGTTGATTTTAAAAATTCAGCAGGTGTGATTTTCTTTTGTAATCTACCCTTTTTATCCCCTGCCGCGTGGCGCAAGGGGGATATTGTTGTCACCCGGGTCGTCCGGCTGTCCGTCCGTCCGTCCGTCCGGGCGTCAACATTTATAGCTCTGAGTGCGATAACTCATAAACTGTTCGCCATATCGATTTGAAATTTGGGTCACACATGTACCACCTGAAAAGGAAGAATCCTATTGATTTTGGGCGTGGCTGGATCCAAGATGGCCGACTGGGGCGGCCATCTTCAAAAAAATGTTTTTTCGCCATATCGATTTGAAATTTGAGTCACACATGTACCACCTGAAAAGGAAGAACCCTATTGATTTTTGGCGTGGCCGGATCCAATATGCCCGACTGGGGCGGCCATCTTGAAAAAAATGTTTTTTGTAATAAATGGAAAACCGCTTATCTGATTTCAATTATTTTTGGTTACTACGTTCCTCACCCCTGGGGAACTTTTTCGAGATGATGACCAAATGGTGTCTTGTTTCCAATTCACCTCCTTCATTATCTGGAATATGTATGACCTTTTTCATTCAATGGCGGGGGATTCCCCATCTCTGATGGTATATTTTCACTCTTGCCACATCTATTTACCTTTGAACCTTCTCCAATATGCCCTCTGCTTCACTTGCTCATTTGTAGCATTTTTGGTTAAACATTATTCTGGTCAACTTGGTCCTGTCTGAAGGCCTTCCCATATACACAGTGTATGGTCATCGTCATGCTATAATTGGGCTGTGAGTATGGGCCAGACTCGTAGAGGTATGCACTCACCTCCAAGCTGTCTAGCCAGGGTTTGAATCCTGACCCCGCTATAAACTGTCATCCACAGGTAGGGTTTCACAGGTAGGGTGATTCATCAGTGTGTGTGCCGTTAAACTGGACTTTACATTTGCTGGAATCATCCACCTCACTTCTCCCATCAACATGGCAGGGTAGCTTAGAGGTACATGCACTTGCACTGGGTGCGGGTAGAGGCAGTTAGCATGCGGACCCCACTTCATACTGCACACATTCAGGCACACACACCTCCCCAGAAAGAGTCCCTGTCCAGCCAGGCATTATTGGACATACTCCCCATTAACACCATCACTCGATGTCCAATGCCTGTCGACGGCAATCACCGACCACCCAGTGATTGTGCTTCTCATCCTGCTCTCCTATCATGGAGTTCTGCACCTTAAGGTCTCATGCATCTCATCCTTCTCTGCCACAACATGTCCTCGTACCTCCTTTTCTACAGCCTTTATTTGTCCCTCTGACGCTATTGCTAATCAAATTGCTGTCTCTTCATTTCTTTTTTCCCTTTCTGTTTTATTCTTTTCTGGGTCTCCATGGTGGTACCCGTTTTCTGGGTCTCCATGGTGGTACCCGTTTTCTGGGTCTCCATGGTGGGACCCGTTTTCTGGGTCTCCATGGTGGGACCCGTTTTCTGGGTCTCCATGGTGGGACCCGTTTTCTGGGTCTCCATGTGGGACCCGTTTTCTGGGTCTCCATTGTGGGACCCGTTTTCTGGGTCTCCATTGTGGGACCCGTTTTCTGGGTCTCCATTGTGGGACCCGTTGTTTGGGTCTCCGTTGCGGGACCAGTTTTCTGGGTTTCCATGGTGGGATCCGTTTTCTGGGTCTCCGTTGTGGGACCCGTTTTCTGGGTCCCGTTGTGGGACCCGTTTTCTGGGTGTCCGTTGTGGACCCGTTTCTGGGTCTCCATGGTGGGACCCGTTTTCTGGGTCTCCTTGGTGGGATCCGTTTTCTGGGTCTCCTTGGTGGGATCCGTTTTCTGGGTCTCCATGGTGGGACCAGTTTTCTGGGTCTCCATGGGTGGGACCCGTTTTCTGGGTCTCCATGGTGGGACCCGTTTTCTGGGTCTCCATGGTGGGACCCGAGTCCAGTTCATTGACTTTGAGGTGCAAAGCAGAACAGGTTGATGATGAACAAACATTCTGTCCATGATACTTCAAAATAATCCCACTCCATCGAGGTAGAGAGAATGTTTTAATTGTCTCTCTACTGTTCCTCGCCTTGTAAATTTCATGAGATTGAGGGGGGAGGGGGGGGGGCAA
>CM068953.1:191080195-191107864 GCA_035128595.1 Eptatretus atami | reverse complement strand
AATGTAACAGCTGGGCATGCATGTTTCTCTCTCTCTGTCTCTCCTTCGGTCCTCTCTCTCTCTCTGTGTCTGTCTCTCTGTCTCTCTGTGTCTGTCTGTCTCTCTGTCTCTCTCGTGTCTGTCTGTCTCTCTGTCTGTCTGTCTGTCTCTCTCTGTCTGTCTGTCTCTCTGTCTCTCTGTGTCTGTCTGTCTCACTTAGCAAACTCCATTGGCCAGACATGCAAGTGTGTGTGAGATTGGTGCCATTGAGGTTTTAGTTTATTTGGACAATAGGTTTCTGTATTTCTTTCCTCTATCCATTGCCCTCTGCACTGGATTCATACGAGTTTTGCTGTCTCGACTCCACATGTCATTTTCCAACAAAACAACTTGATAAGTGTGTGTGTGTGTGTGTGTGTGTGTGTGTGTGTGTGGTGTGTGGTGTGTGTGTGTGTGTGTGTGTGTGTGTGTTGTGGTTGTTTATATATGTCTCCAAAACCATGAAACCTTTTGGCCCAAAACTTTGCAGGCATACAAATAGAACTCCAAGGGAGTGCATGAGTGAAAACTGGTTATTTGGGTAAATTAAAACACCCCTTTTGAAGGAAGATAACGAAAGGCTTATCCTTGGTCAGCCCAACTTTACCTTTTGGGGGTCATTGCCACCGTTTTGATTTGGCCAACTGAAAATGCTTTTCCTTGGAAACCCGATCTACTCTCACGGATTAATTAAAGTATCCTTTACCTCTATATGCCATGATGATTAACAATCATATTTCCATTATATATTTTGAGTGATGATAAAATGTTGCCATTAAACTTGGTTGATTATTAAATTTAAAAGTAAATGTTTTTACCATACAGCACAATGTATTGTTTTTAACCCTTAAATGGGAAATGTATTCAAATACAACATGTATCTTACATCTATGTCCTCAAACATGTATCTATTTAGCTCAGGGATTCTCATATCTAAACAATTATATTGGCATCTGAAAGTCTGGCTGGAGGTTCCCAGTCTGGCTTCATGGAGTGTGTGTTTCGGTCATGTGCAGATGCGTCTTCACACTCTTAACTTCAATTGTAAATTATTCCTCAGCCCTTTGATTTCGGGCTGATCTGACCTCCGGATAACCACTACCATGGGGCCATGTGTGATCTATTCCAGCACCCAAAGGGCTGCAGTCTTGGCACAATTCGTGTCTCAAGGATGACCAGATGGTGTCTTGTGATCTTACCCCCCCCCCCTTACCCCTAAATGTTATATGAAACTCAAAAAATCCATGTAAGGCAGAATCAGAGGAACAGCGTGTTGCTTGCTTGTGTTATTGAATCTCCTCTGGTTCTTCATATGCATATGTGTCTTTTAATAAATTACTCAAATGTACAAGAGGATTGAGAATTATCACCGCAAGTAATGACCACGACACAAATGATTATAAAAGCATAATATGAATGTTTTACAAAACAATATCCCCCTCCCTAATGTTTTTTTTGTTGTGAAAGTGCGTTATTCCTTCTGACACCTGACACCCTCACGGAAGTAAATTTTATTTTTTGGGAATTTAATAATTTTTAAGGTTTGGCTTCCAAATCTCCGTCATCAGAATGATTAAGTAACATGTTATATATATTACCTGATATAACATGTTATAATGTCATGCACGGTCTGATCCTTCCAATGACCTGATCTATGTTATGTCATGGCCTGGTCTTATCCTTTTAATGACTTGACTAACATGTTATCATGTCATACACGGTCTGATCTAACATACAACTATCGATTCAAGCAAGCACTTGGTGAATGCTCTACAAGATGATTGGTAATGGAACACACCCCTTCTGAACATGTGATCTTCTCAGTTGAAAATATTTTAATATTTTTGAGGTTTAACTAAAGATCAGCCTTTACACACTTCTTCTTCACTGTCTGCAGCAGTTTCATCAAGTCCTCTTTACTTTCTGCCAACAGAGTGGTATCCTGCTGCAACCACAAGGCACGTGGTCGGCCCATTGGCCTCCTCCACTCACGAGGCTCACTCGCTGAGAGAATCTGGTGAGCAGGATCAGCGTCAGGAAAACAGCCACATGTCCATACAGCCACAGCTGATGTTCACGGACTATGCAGGTAAAAATCTAATTTGAGTCTCTCTCAGC
The DNA here is from genome assembly GCA_035128595.1 of Eptatretus atami. Lineage (NCBI taxonomy): Eukaryota > Metazoa > Chordata > Myxini > Myxiniformes > Myxinidae > Eptatretus > Eptatretus atami. The sequence goes on along the minus strand of CM068953.1, from coordinate 191,105,728 downwards.
AACCGATCGTTGGACACAAAGTCCGACCAGGACAGCCAAGGATTCTCTGGAGACTGGTACCAAAGGAATTAATCACGACTCAAATCCCTGGTCAGAGTCCAAGTCTCACACCCATAGAGCAAGACTGGAAGCACCAAGTCCTGAAGACTCGGACTTTCGTCCTCACACTCAGGTACCGCAGTTCCACACCCCATGATCCATTGAATCCGTGCCTCCCAGGCCCGACCCAGACGTCTGTTGACCCCTAGCTCACAGCCAGCAGAGACATGAATATCACTGCCAATGAAGTGAATCTCTCCGGGACCTCAACATCCTCACCACAAATAGGCACAGACATGACAGCAGCATCCAAGATGTCATTGAAAGTCTGGATCTTAGTTTGACCAGGAAACCCGTAATCCCAGCGGCTCCGATCCTCATGCAGCACATTGAGGGCCCCCAAAAAGATATCTGGAGTCTCCGCAAAGATAACTGCATCATCTGCGAAATCAAGGTCAGAGATCTTGACATTCCCAAACGATGCACCGCAGCTTGATCTCTCCGACATTCTCCCAAGAATCCAGTCCATACAAGTGCTGAAAAGTGTCGGGGCCAGTACAATACCCCTGACAAACTCCAGTAACAACTGGAAATAAGTCAGAGATGGTGCCCCCCGACACCTCAGCCACCTTAACCTTGAAGCCACATCAAGCTTAGAGATGGGTATTCTGCTTGTATTATTGAAACGTGCATTTCATACTTTATGTCGCTTTGCTGTGTGATTCAATGTGTGCCCGTCCCTCGGATGGACGACGGGCAAATTTAATTTTCTGTGTATATATATATGTCTCCAAAACCATGAAACCTTTTGGCCCAAAACTTTGCAGGCATACAAATAGAACTCCTAGGGAGTGCATGAGTGAAAACTGGTTATTTGGGTAAATTAAAACACCCCTTTTGAAGGAAGATAACGAAAGGCTTATCCTTGGTCAGCCCAACTTTACCTTTTTGGGGTCATTGCCACCGTTTTGATTTGGCCAACTGAAAATGCTTTTCCTTGGAAACCCGATCTACTCTCACGGATTAATTAAAGTATCCTTTACCTCTATATGCCATTGATGATTAACAATCATATTTCCATTATATATTTTGAGTGATGATAAAATGTTGCCAATTAAACTTGGTTGATTATTAAATTTAAAAGTAAATGTTTTTACCATACAGCACAATGTATTGTTTTAACCCTTAAATGGGAAATGTATTCAAATACAACATGTATCTTACATCTATGTACTCAAACATGTATCTTATTTAGCTCAGGGATTCTCATATCTAAACAATTATATTGGCATCTGAAAGTCTGGCTGGAGGTTCCAGTCTGGCTTCAATGAAGTGTGTGTTTCGGTCATGTGCAGATGCGTCTTCACACTCTTAACTTCAAATTGTAAATTATTCCTCAGCCCTTTGATTTCGGGCTGGCGGTGATAATTCTCAATCCTCTTGTACATTTGAGTAATTTATTAAAAGACACATATGCATATGAAGAACCAGAGGAGATTCAATAACACAAGCAAGCAACACGCTGTTCCTCTGATTCTGCCTTACATGGATTTTTTGAGTTTCATATAACATTTAGGGGTAAGGGGGGGGGGTAAGATCACAAGACACCATCTGGTCATCCTTGAGACACGAATTGTGCCAAGACTGCAGCCCTTTGGGTGCTGGAATAGATCACACATGGCCCCATGGTAGTGGTTATCCGGAGGTCAGATCAGCCCGAAATCAAAGGGCTGAGGAATAATTTACAATTGAAGTTAAGAGTGTGAAGACGCATCTGCACATGACCGAAACACACACTCCATTGAAGCCAGACTGGGAACCTCCAGCCAGACTTTCAGATGCCAATATAATTGTTTAGATATGAGAATCCCTGAGCTAAATAGATACATGTTTGAGGTACATAGATGTAAGATACATGTTGTATTTGAATACATTTCCCATTTAAGGGTTAAAAACAATACATTGTGCTGTATGGTAAAAACATTTACTTTTAAATTTAATAATCAACCAAGTTTAATGGCAACATTTTATCATCACTCAAAATATATAATGGAAATATGATTGTTAATCATCATGGCATATAGAGGTAAGGATACTTTAATTAATCCGTGAGAGTAGATCGGGTTTTCCAAGGAAAAGCATTTTCAGTTGGCCAAATCAAAACGGTGGCAATGACCCCCAAAAGGTAAAGTTGGGCTGACCAAGGATAAGCCTTTCGTTATCTTCCTTCAAAAGGGGTGTTTTAATTTACCCAAATAACCAGTTTTCACTCATGCACTCCCTGGAGTTCTATTTGTATGCCTGCAAAGTTTTGGGCCAAAAGGTTTCATGGTTTTGGAGACATATATAAACACACACACAACACACCACACACACACACACACACACACACACACACCACCACACACACTTATTCAGGTTGTTTTGTTGGAAAATGACATGTGGAGTCGAGACAGCAAAACTCGTATGAATCCAGTGCAGAGGGCAATGGATAGAGGAAAGAAATACAGAAACCTATTGTCCAAATAAACTAAAACCTCAATGGCACCAATCTCACACACACTTGCATGTCTGGCCAATGGAGTTTGCTAAGTGAGACAGACAGACACAGAGAGACAGAGAGACAGACAGACAGAGAGAGACAGACAGACAGACAGAGAGACAGACAGACACAGAGAGAGACAGAGAGACAGACAGACACAGAGAGACAGAGAGACAGACACAGAGAGAGAGAGAGAGACCGGAAGAGAGGAGAGAGAGAAGAGAGAGAGAGACAGAGAGAGAGAAACATGCATGCCCAGCTGTTACACATTTGGCCCACCTTCCCGCATGACGCTGGTCCTGCAATATACCATTCAGCCACTTGTGCCTCTGCAGAAGCATCCCATTCATTGCAGCTCATTTATACCCGTTGGTGTGTGGTCTCCTCCATGGGACGATGAGAGGGGAGAGGTAGGAAGGGGTGGGAGGAGGATTTCCAAAGCTCATACGTAGTGATTTTATAGGCCCGTTTAACTCACCTGAAGTCCTCCACCTGGCATCGCCTTTAAACAGGTTTTACACAACAACGTCCTTACCCTTCGCTGCTCTTGATGGATGCTCAATGCTTTCTCAGTGCAAATTTTACACATGGCTTACCTATGATGTGTCTCTCGTCCAGGTGTAAATCTAACTTTCTTGACCACACAGTCCACACCGTGACCACACATTCTTAACACATTTTTGCTTTGCACCCCACCCCCCACCACCACCCGTTCCACTTAATGCTTACAATAGGGATGCTGTCATGCCTTTGCACTTAATTGAATAATAAGCATCACTCATCATATGTTGTTTTTTTAAATTTAAAAATCACATAACTAATGTTTGCCTATCTCATGGAAGCATGATCCACAAACTGTTTGTTGTGAATTCTGTATCCAGACTCACATGAAAGCCAAAGGTGTCTCCAAGAAATGTGGTCACAAGAGAGGAGCAGTGTGTGTGTGCCAAAGCCAAAGGAGTTCCTGGCTTCTCTGATGCTCTAACAATCACCTTGCTCTCTTTGATGTCTGTGGGGATGGTGATCATAATTGTTACTGCTGTTATATTGTATTCTACAGCAAACAAGATGTTAAAGACACAAACACACGTGTCAGCAGATTGTTGATGTCCTCGCTCTGGAGTTGTTTGGCCAGCAATGTGGTCTTTATGGGACCCCCACCAAGCTGAGTTGCTTGTTAGAGAGAGACTGAATCTTGCATGCCTCACACTTTCTGCAAGCTCACTGCTCAACATGACATTCGATTAAATGTTCACTCACAAGGTGACAAACTTTTCAGATTATTTTTTTGTAAATGTTGTTGCGTTTTTGGGAAAAGGTGGAGGAACGGTTACTTGAGTGCATGAATAATGCTGTTGCTGTTTATTTGTCTTACATAATGAATGCTTGGTCAGCTCTAGGACGACAATAGCATCTCAATATTTATTTGTTTATTCTTTGACTTTAATTTCCCTTTTGTTTGATTTCTCCCTGGCTGTACGATGAACCAGGCGTGTGCTCCATCAGCAAGCCCTTTGCTTCCCACTTGCCAAGTGGCTTGCTGGATCCAAAGCCCTCAAACGGAATGGAGCACAAGGCACTGCTCAATAACATGGTGGCCTCCAACAAAAACAATGATAATATTGTTTTACTCAAGCAAATTGGCCCTCGTTTTCAGTTTTACTCCATCCTATTGTGATAACTTCCCCAAATAAATATATTTGTTAGCAGCGGCTACAGAGTACGAGAAAGAGGGAAAGAAAGATAAAGAAATGGGGAGTCAGATTAAGGAGGAGCCCCATGCAAAATTTTATCCATGTGGACCCGAGCACTCTGCTTTTTGGGGAGGGGTCTTGCATGTTTGTAGATCTTGAAGAATTAGGATGAAAATTAGAAATAACAGTTCTTCGTTGTATGAAACACAAGGCTGCCGGGTAGCACTGTTGGCTGAGCGTGCAGCTGTGCCTCTGTTACAATGCCCTCTGCTGGTTATGGCAGGAATGGAATTTGTCCATGGTACCGGCGATGGCTCGCCGTCTCTTCACGAAGACACCATGGGATCTTTAACGTCTACAAACAAATGGTGGAAAATTAAATGCCCGTCGTCCATCGAGGGATGGCGCACACATTGAATCACACAGCAGAAGGACAATAAGAGTATGAAATGCCACGTTTCAATAATACAAGGCAGATACCCATCTCTAAGCTTGATGTTGGCTTCACGGTTAAGGTGGTGGCTTAAGATCTTCAGGGCTGAGTTCAAGCCCCCTGTCATGCTGTAGAGTTATACATGAGGTGGTTGACTCGCCTGTTATCCTTCCAAGGTGTGAACAATGAGTACCAGTGAGTGGAGTTTGCACTTTACTTGCTGAAAAAAAAAACAAAAACATAGTACTGTTGAACCTGCTATTTGCGGGAGATGCATCCCTGAAAAATGCCGCGAATGGTGGGGTCTGTGAATGTGGGGGCATTGTATACATATATACATATATATATATATATGTACATACATGTTATTTTATTTATTTATTTATTTTTTCACATCGTCTCGCTTGGGAAAGAGTGATTACACTGAACAAATCAGGACACAGCAGGAGAAAGGGAAAACACAAACAGCAGGACGGAGGGAGAAAATCGACGGAGACGGACAAACAAGGGATGCAGGTAAAGATGAGGGGTGGAGGAGAGCGCAACGGGTGGACAATATGGATACATCAGCAAAAATGTGTTTGACCAGTTTGTGATTTTTGTCAAGGTCTGAGTAGAGGGAGAGGCTGATGCCTATCTATCAGAGGGATGAGAGATGTCACAGCAAGAGTAGAAAAAGATAAAGAGGACTTTCCACAGTCAGTAAGATAATTGATGAAGATTAGGAATAATGAGGCCAAGAACACTGCCTTGGAGTACCCCAGCCTTGACAGGGAGAGGAGATGAAAGGGTTCCATTGAGAGCCTAATGTTGACTCGAGACGGGAGGAAGTAAGTAATCCAAGGGTGGAGTTGGCCTTGGGGTCTATAGACAGTTTGGAGAGCATGGCAGGATGCCAGACTGTATCAAAAAATTGAAATAAGTCCAGAGAGACGGCCCTGATATCACGTCTGACATAGCGGGCCTCCACCATTTGTTGGGAGGAAGAAGCATCATATCCAAGGTTGAGTGACCAGGCTGTTGGAGAAAAGGAAGGATGTTATGTCATCTGCGATGATGGATTCAATGACCTTGCTGGTGATTGGAATGTACAGTACGCTAATTGGGCTGCATTTAAGGAGATCCATTTTTGCACCATTTTTATGTCATGCTGTTGATGTTGGCCGATTTCCAACTTCCCAGATGGATATACGAGACCAGTCCTGACGTGTAAAAACAAACAAAAATAAATAAATGAATGAATTTTAAAAACGAATACGTGAAAGCACGAATGTCACGAATAGTGGGTCTGATTAAGGACAAACATCAGAGTCTTCTTTCAATATATAGTGTCGTGTTTAAAAGGGTCGAATGGTGTTCAGGTTTAAAGGGGTATAAAGGGTCTGTCGTGTCCTATAAGGTCTTAAGGATTCCAAAGGTGTAAAGGGTATGGTCCAATAGTAGTTCGGGTCTCAGGAGTTTAAAGGGTAAAGGGTGCTTCAAGAGTGAGGGTGTACGGCGATGGGGGTGTAAGGGGTCAACAGTGGTCTAAAGGGTGGAAATTATTAAAAGGTGCCAAAGGGTAAAATAACTAAAGGGTCCAAGCAGTCCCAAAGTGTGTTGAAAGGTACAATCCAATAGTACACAATAACTTGACATTGGCACAATCAGCAGACTTCCAAACAGTAAGAGACATAAGTACGTCATACAACTTTTTTCATCGACAAACAGACAGACACAGACAGACATCGAGACAGACATCGAGACAGACATCGAGACAGACATCGAGACAGACATCGAGACAGACATCGAGACAGACATCGAGACAGACATCGAGACAGACATCGAGCGACATCGAGACAGACATCGAGACAGACATCGAGACAGACGACGAGACAGACACGAGACAGACACGAGACAGACAGCGAGACAGACAGCGAGACAGACAGCGAGACAGACAGCGAGGACAGGACAGCGAGACAGACAGCGAGACAGACAGCAGACAGACAGCGAGACAGACAGACATAAATGGCCTTTTTATAGTATAGATTATGAGTAAATTACTGAACCTGTCATTGGTTGTGGTATTGTTTTGAGTCCGACTAGGACGGCCATTTTGGCTAACAAAGCAAAGCACCCATCTAAATCACAGGGCTGCGTTTGTGGAGGGGCAAGGCGAGCAGCTTGCAAAGCCGTTGACACGGACGACTGGCTTGGCAAGAGTATTCAAGCTGCTTGCTAATGGACCACACCAAAAGATGTGCATAGCATCGCAAAAGCGCTCTCCAAAGATGGAGCCTATTCAAGAGAGAGGGATGGTGTAAAGTCAGCCTGTGGCGTAGAGAGGGACAGTGTAACGTCAGCCTGTGGCGGTAGAAAGGGACAGTGTAAAATCAGCCTGTGGCGTAGAAAGGGACAGTTGTAAAAGTCAGCCTGTGGCGTATCGTGGGACAGTGTTAAAGTCAGCCTGTGGCGTTTATCGAGGGACAGTTGTAAAATCAGGCCTGTGGCGTATAGAGGGACAGTGTAAAATCAGCCTGTGGCGTATAGAGGGATAGTGTAAAGTCAGCCTGTGGCGTATAGAGGGACAGTGTAAAAGCAGCCTGTGGCGTTATAGAGGAAAGTGTAAAATCAGCCTGTGGCGTATAGAGGGAAAGTGTAAAAACAGCCTGTGGCGTTATAGAGGGACAGTGTAAAGGTCAGCCTGTGTGGGTTTAGAAAGGGACAGTGTAAAGTCAGCCTGTGGCGAGAAAGGGACAGTGTAAAATCAGCCTGTGGCAATATAGAGGGACAGTGTAAAGTCAGCCTGTGCGTAGAAAGGGACAGTGTAAAGTCAGCTGTGGCGTAGAAAGGGACAGGTAAAGTCAGCCTGTGGCGTTATAGAGGACAGTTTGTAAAATCAGCCTGTGGCGTATAGAGGGACAGTGTAGTAAATCAGCCTGTGGCGTTATAGAGGGACAGTGTATAATCAGGCCTGTGGCGTAGAAAGGGACAGTGTAAATCAGCCTGTGGCGTAGAGGGACAGTGTAAGCGCGTGGCGTATAGAGGGACAGTGTTAAAGTCAGCCTTGTGCTATAGAGGGACAGTGAAAGATCAGCCTGTGGCGTATAGAGGATAGTGTAAGTCAGCCGTGTGGCGCTATGGTATAGAGGGATAGTTGTGAAGTCAGCCTGTGTGTATGGGGGATATGTAAAGACAGCCTGTGGCGTATAGAGGATAGTGTAAAGTCAAGCCTGTGGCATATAGAGGAAAGTGTTAAAGTCAGCCTGTGGCATAATAGAGGGACAGCCTGTGGCATGAGTTTCAGCTTTAGTTGTCATGTTAGTGGATTCTCTTGGGAATTTGAATTGGTTATAAACTACTTTGGTTTGGGGAGATGGAAAGTGATGTGCTGGACGACCAAGAGGTTATGTTTGCTCAAACATGAGTCCATCACCATTTTTTTTTTGGGTAAAGCCGCTCCAGTGTTTGGAGGGTGCAAACTGGAGTAAGCGGAAGAGGCTTTGGATTGAACCATGTTGATGCTTGTGATCCGACGAGTGTTGGCGATGCTGGTGGAGATGTCTGGCGTAAGGGAAAAAAAAAACAATTAGGAGCAGGGGTATGGCAAAGGTGGTTTTACAGTGAAGAATTTACAACACCAACCACACACTATCTCTTGACGAAGACCTTATCAGACACATCAAACTGAGCATTGATGCACACAATCACCCATCCAATACTCAAGTACCACAAATCTTGCCAGGATCCCTTGTTCCCTCTATCTCCAATGTTTCGAGGTACCTATCAATTCAAATATATGTAATGTTTTGATTGGTTCATCACCTTTACCTTTTAAGTTGTTTCTGTACATTTTCAGATTGCAGTATTAATCACCAATGCAAAAGATAAAGTTTTGATATCACAAGCGATGGCATCATTTGTGCACTTCCTCAAATTGCTTTCTGTTTGATTTGGGGAATCGTGGCTGAACCCAGACCAACCAGCAATTTGACATCCGTGTCGGAACCATCGTTATGGAGTGTTCAACAGCTTCACTGGTGTGGATAACGTTGCCCTGGTCATCTGCATTTCTTGCTCGCAATTAGCTGGTATTTATCTTTTAATGGACAAAAAGCTTTCCACACAACCCAGTGAACTAAGGTTCATAAGCTTCAGCATAACATTTTCCACCATGGTGTTTCTTGCCTTCGTTCCCGCATACAACAGTACCCAAGGGAAGTTTGCTGAAGTTACAAAGATTTTTGCCATTATTATCTTCTAATTATGGAATCTTTGGATTGCATTTTTTCTGCCAAAATGTTATTAAGGTGCTAAACAAATGAAGGATGGAGAGATTAAAGTTGACGAATGTATGATCCCACCATCCCTTGCAATAAAAAAATAAATTGTGCAAAAACATTGTTACTTGACTCGGTACCTCTGACTCCAACAACTTACATTTGGCCATATTTCTATTGAAGGCCATATGAGAGTATTCTTCTTCTTCTTTTAGGTGAAGACACAAGGCTGCGGCGGTAGCATCATGAGCCGAGGACGTGGCTGTGCTGCTAGTCCGGTGCCCTCAGTGGTTAGGAGAATGAGAGTTCTTGAGCAGTCCCATTTCCCAATTGACTTTACTATTAAATGTTAAGACATTATTTTTTTTAACACCTCCATTTCTGCAAATCATATTACTTAACCACATATTATTAATACTAACAAATACAACCCGTTCTCTTCACTGACAGGAATACTGACGAGGGGGGCAAAAAAAGAGGGGGAGGAAAGAAGGGTGGAGAAAGAGAGGAGAGGAGAGAGAGGAGAGAGAGGAGAGGAGAGAGAGGAGAGGATGAGCAGGTGAAGGAGGAAAAGTGAGTGGGGAGAGAGGCAAAGAGGAGTGGAGGAGCCAAGGAGGGAGGGATAGTGAGGAGGTGGGTAAGGGAAGGCAGCATGAGGTAGAGGAAGGGAAGGGCAGACGTGCGGTGGAGTGTCATTTACGATTCATACAGTCTCATCAAAATGATTCTGCGTAGAATAACAATTAAGATGGAAACAAAATAATGTCTGAAATCCATTTTCCACTCTCATACCATAAATACCACTCAGAAACAAACAAACGCAGCCCGGACGCGTCCGGAACCAAGCTGTTCTGGAGACAAACATCACCCGGACACATCCAGACGTGTCCGTTTGGGAGTTTTTCTCTGGAGACAAACACCGCCAGACATAACCACCATCTGGATATGTTCAGAACGTCCAGAGACAGAGAGACAGAGAGACAGGGGAGACAGGAGACAGAGAGACAGAGAGACAGAGAGACAGAGAGACAGAGAGACAGAGATGTGTGTGGAGAGCGTGCTGCATGTATTGGTATAGGGTAGAACAGTGGTTCTTAACCTGGTTCGACCGAATCCCAGGGGTTCAGTGAGCCAATCTCAGGGGTCTGGTGAAAGCCCTCCGAAACACATTGCAATTTTGCTACAATTTGGTTTCAGTCTAACTTAATTTTATTTCTTCTTTTTATCATGATCAGGATGTCAAGTAAGAAAAGGAAATGGTCGGAGGATTATGCGGTACGGGTTCACGTATACCACGAGCAGGACGGAACTCAGCATCCTCATGAATTCAAATTCCAAAGTTTTGCCTTGGGCGGTAGAATTAGCCCTGTTTTCTGCGAGAGCACCAGCATCGCCATGCAACTCATTTCGAAGAATCAAAGTTCATCCTAGCCTTGGCGTACATGGCTGACATCTTCGACGCCACTCAACCATTCTCAATTGCCAGATGCAGGGCGGTGGAGTGAATGTCATCAAAAGCCGAAGAAAGCTGAGCGCTTTTCGAAAGAAGTTACCGTTTGTGGAGCGGCGAACAGGAGAAGGACAACTTGCGCGAACTTACCACTACTGGACGAGTGTGTGAGCGGAATTGAAGACGATTCTGAAGTTGGAGCACTGCTATACCAAGGGAACTGAAGCAAGCGATTGCCACGCACTTGGATGAGCTGGGAAAGTCACTCGATGGATATTTTCCGCTGACCAAGCACAACACCCAGCATCGGTGAGAGAGGACAGCCATTTACTTTTCGGCGTTTGCAACGGCAGATGTCAACGATCAATACCTCGACGACCTCATCGAACTTCAGCAGAGCCAGGCTCAACAACCATGCGTTCGGCACAACAACGCTCTCAACGTTTGGGCCGCAAATGAAGGTATCCTCTCATCACTAAAATGTGTCTTGAGATCCCTCGCCCTTTCGTAGAACGTATCTCTGTGAGCACGCATTTTCGAAACTGCTGGACATCAAAACAAGAGAAAGGAGCAGACTTGCATGCGAGAAATGATACGAGGGTGGCCCTTGCCACAACAAAGCCACGCATTTCCCAGATCGCCTCAAAAAAACAAGAACAAAAATCGCATCAAGATCCAATTCTTCTTATTATCCAAAATATACTTTTGAATTTGATGCAATTTTTTTTTCATTTTTTTAATTAAAATTGAAATTTGTTGTCAATTTGAGGGATTCGGCGAGTGTACGGAGGTTTTTGTTAGGTTCGCGCACCTCTGAAAAGGTAAGAACCACTGGGGGGAGAGGAAGGCTGGGGACAAAGAGAGAGAGAGAGGGGTGAGGGAGTTAGCAGAGAGAATAAGTTACGCTTTATGAGCAACACCGACGCACACGAACACCAACACACACTCTCAGCTGATATCGGCATTTTTTCAGGAATCGGAGGTTGGAATCAGCGGTTGATCACAGACTATAGTACGAACTGATACAACCAGAGAAAACTTGAGTGGCTTTCACTGAAAAACGTTACATTTATATAGACGTTGAGGGTTATGTTCACAAATATCAATCTTTATAAACAGCTGTGTGTGAAGGGTGGAAAAAATTTGGCTTGGTAATTTAGAAAATACATTGATTCGGCAAACTGTTCAGAAATTGGGTGTTATCAAATAATATAGTTTGCTTTGGAACTACAAGAACACCCGATAAAAGTACACAGAAACACGTAACCTTTGTAAAGCAAACCCGATAACAAATTGCTTTAGAAAGAGTCGCTGAGGACAAAAGGAAAACCAGATAAATCCCCCATAAGATACGGGATGAAACTTGGAATGGCATGTCCACACACGTCCCTGCAGATCCAAACTACCCACATCTGTGTGCGCTGAATATGTTACTCTACCTTGTAGTAAACTGTCGACTGTACATCCCAATTTGGACATGATCTTACCGCTATCGACTGTAGGATGCTCGGCCAAGTGGCTTCAGCACTCAAACAAACACTGCAAACAGAAGTGATTACCAATTGCCGTCGATAAAAACCATGCAACTGGAAACGCCCAACCAATGTACGAATTGGACAAAATGCACACTTTTAAGCTCGGAACAGCTGCCAAGTTCAATTCTCGAGATTAAATTTTGCAATTTATCTTAGTTTAAGAGATTCTCGAGGTTACGGCATGTGTGGAAATGAAATGAAGCCACCAACGCTGGCGTCTCCGGGCGTTTAGAAGCTTTCCAATGTACCCAGCGATTCGTAGCTTTGATGTTCAGGCATTCGATAATGAGCGAGGAAAGTGAAAAAAAAGTTTTATCGTTAAGAAATCATTGCAGCCTGTTCCAAGTCAAGGCGTGGTTGTGCAGGCCAAAAAACATGGCGGCTTTAGCCTCAGCGAGGTAACCCAGGATACGCCGTAAGATCCCACAGAGAGTGGTGGCAAGGATGGTGCAATAAAGGATATACTTAAATAAGGCCATCATCATCAAAAGGGGTGTTTTAATTAACCCAAGCACCCAATTTTCACCCTTGCACTTCCTTGGAGGTCCCTAAGGTATGCATGCAAAGTTCAGGCTTTGGGGTTCATGTTTTGAGTTATGGAGGACGCACACACGCACAACAAACACACATATATATTGTTATACTTAAGCACCCACTCTGACCCATCATTCCCACTCCCCCTCTCCCCTCCCTCGTTCCCCAGTGATTCAACAACAGTCTCCAAAAGCATAACATATACTCGTATCCAAAGGACAATATATTTAAATTTAAAAAATAAATAAATAAATAAAAGAGTCCCATCCAATATGAATCAAAAATTACTATAAATCATAGTAGAACCAAACAAAAATCTTCTCTTAACTCAATTATCCTTCCCTCACTTGCCAAATATCTGGGAATGAAACCCATGTGTGAGAAGTGTTGGAAGAGGAAGAAACCCTCAACAATGACAGGATATCTGGGAACGAGACCAAATTCTCGCCCTGCCTGCCTTTGGCTTCCCCTACCCCAGAGCTCAAAGCATGATTTAATGATTAAACCGTTTCATTCACTTGACTAATTGACTAACATAATTTTAAACAAACTTACGTCATAATAGGCAGGAAACCTTTTGAAAGTAGACAAGAAAAATAACATGGTATATGAGCATGGGAGTGTAAGTTCACCAACATGATGTAAGATTTCACAAGATTTTAATGTCTTGCCGCAGGTTTTTCCCCAAACGTTTCAGGCTGCCCCCCCCCTCCCCCCTCAATCTCATGAAATTTACAAGGCGAGGAACAGTAGAGAGACAATTAAAACATTCTCTCTACCTCGATGGAGTGGGATTATTTTGAAGTATCATGGACAGAATGTTTGTTCATCATCAAACCTGTTCTGCTGCACCTCAAAGTCAATGAACTGGACTCGGGGTCCCACCATGGAGACCCAGGAAAACGGGTCCCACCATGGAGACCCAAAAAACGGGTCCCACCATGGAGACCCAGAAAACTGGTCCCACCATGGAGACCCAGAAAACGGATCCCACCAACGGAGACCAGAAAACGGATCCACCAAGAGACCAGAAAACGGGTCCCACCATGAGACCCAGAAAACGGGTCCACAACGGACACCCAGAAAACGGGTCCCACAACGGAGACCCAGAAAACGGGTCCCACAACGGAGACCAGAAACGGATCCCACCATGGAAACCAGAAAACTGGTCCCGCAACGGAGACCCAAAACAACGAGGGTCCCACAATGGAGACCAGAAAACGGGGTCCCACAATGGAGACCAGAAAACGGGTCCACAAGGAGACCAGAAAACGGTCCACAATGGAGACCCAGAAAACGGGTCCCACCATGGAGACCAGAAAACGGGTCCCACCATGGGAGACCCAGAAAAACGGGTCCCACCATGGAGACCCAGAAAACGGGTACCACCATGAGACCCAGAAAACGGGTACCACCATGGAGATCCAGAAAACGGGTACCACCATTGGAGACCCAGAAAAGAATAAAACAGAAAGGGAAAAAAGAAATGAAGAGACAGCAATTTGATTTAGCAATAGCGTCAGAGGGACAAATAAAGGCTGTAAGAAAAGAGGTACGAGGACATGTTGTGGCAGAGAAGGATGAGATGCATGAGACCTTAAGGTGCAGAACTCCATTTGATAGGAGAGCAGGATTGGAAGCACAATCACTGGGTGGTCGTGATTGCCGTCGACAGGCATTGGACATCGAGTGATTGGTGTTAATGGGAGTATGTCCAATAATGCCTGGCTGGACAGGGGACTCTTTCTGGGGAGGTGTGTGTGCCTGAATGTGTTGCAGTATGAAGTGGGGGGTCCGCATGCTAACTGCCTCTACCCGCACCCAGTGCAAGTGATGTACCTCTAAGCTACCCTGCCATGTTGATGGGAGAAGTGAGGTGGGATGATTCCAGCAAATGTAAAGTCCCAGTTTAACGGCACACAACACTGATGAATCACCCTACCTGTGAAACCCTACCTGTGGATGACAGTTTATAGCGGGTCAGGATTCAAACCCTGGCTAGACAGTTGGAGGTGAGTGCATACCTCTACGAGTCTGGCCCATACTCACAGCCCAATTATAGCATGACGACTGGACCATACACTGTGTATATGGGAAGGCCTTCAGACAGGACCAAGTTGACCAGAATAATGTTTAACCCAAAAATGCTACAAATGAGCAAGTGAAGCAGAAGGGCATATTGGAGAAGGTTCAATAGTAAATAGATGTGGCAGAGTGAAAATATACCATCAGAGATGGGGAATCCCCCGCCATTTGAATGAAAAGTCATACATATTCCAGATAATGAAGGAGGTGGAATTGGAAACAAGCCACCATTTGGTCATCATCTCGAAAAAGTTCCCAGGGGTGAGGAACGTAGTAACCAAAAATAATTGAAATCAGAATAAGCGGGTTTCCATTTATTACAAAAACATTTTTTCAGATGGCCGCCCCAGTCGGGCATATTGGATCCGGCCACGCAAAAATCAATAGGGTTCTTCCTTTTCAGGTGTACATGTGTGGACTTCAAATTTCAAATCGATATGGCGAAAAAACATTTTTTTGAAGATGGCCGCCCCAGTCGGCCATCTTGGATTCAGCCACGCCCAAAATCAATAGGGATTCTTCCTATTCAGTTCGGTTACAGTGCTGACCCAAATTTCAAATCGATTATGGCGAACAGTTTATGAGTTTATCGCCACTCAGAGCTATAAAATGTTGACGCCCGGCACGGCACGGACGGACGGACGGACAGCCGGACGACCCGGTGACAACAATAATTCCCCTTGCGGCCACGCGGCAGGGGGATAAAAAGAGGTTAGGATTACAAAGAAAATACACCTGCTGAATTTTAAAATCAACTGTGTGGGTATATATGGTTCCTCAGTCGGTCTTGTGTATTGAAGTGCACTGATGAAAGGGTCAAAACATACCAAGTCAAAGGCATTCTCCTCATTTTATTGAAGGTTCCCAGAAATGTCACTGATCAAATATCCATCAGTCATGATTATCATGGAGTACGCGTATTACTCCCATATGCGATGGATTGATGCGGGGTGGAAAAAGGCCGCCCATTCAAATGTGGACCACAAACTGTGCCCGGACAACCTCAATAACAGCTGATGGCCGATTCAACGAGGTAGTACTTTGTCTCTGGAATCGTGCATGCAATCCCAAAATATTAAAATATATAAAAAGATTAATTTTGATTAGTAAAAATAAATAAACTGAATGAAAATCTGGAATCAACCAAAGGCAGGCCAGATTGTAGGAGGGGTGGGGGAAGGACACTGGACAGAACCATTCCAAAAGCAATACCTTTCCAAAACCATCTCTCAAACTCAATGAAACAAGTATTAAAACAATTGAAAAACAAATGGCATTTAATCCACACCAAATTACAAAATATATAAAAACATTAAGCATTTTATAAATGTTTTAAATCTAAAAGAGGAGAGTTAGCACCAAGACCTGCCATCCTTGGAACACCCCAGAAGCTTGCTCAGCCTGCACTTATTTCAGTGAAACAGCTAGTGTTCTGTTGTAATTTTGTCTGCAATCAGAATTCCCATCAATTAAAAGTGACCAAAGCATCACTTGGGCACAAGTAAGGAACTTTATTTTATACTAGCAAATACCACCGTCGCTTTTGCTGATGGCGTATTACTAAAGGAGGGGGTGATAAAAGAAGGAGAGCGAGGGAGGTGGAGGGAAAAGAGAGGCATGAGGGAGGAGGAGTGTGGGAGGGTGGTGGAAGGGAAGGCCAGACGTGTGGTTGGAGCATTCAATTACGATTCATACCAGTCTCCAGTGCTCATCAAAATGATTCTGCATCAAAACAACGGTGATGATGGGAAACAAAATAATATCTGAAATCCATTTCGGACCGGTTCATAGTAAGAAGTGCCTGGTGTTGGCTTAAATGGTAAGGGGAGTCAGCTTGGGAGCCTAGGATCCTGAGTCAAGATCCCCCTCGCGTTGTTAAATAATACCAGTGTGGGGTGACTCTGCCTGTCCACCCTTCCGAGGGCAGCAAATGAGTGCCAGCTTGCTGGTATCCTGTGTCGGAGTGGGACCCATCCAGGATTTGCCGATAGCCAAGGAGACTTGCTTAGGCAGCACCAATTGCTCTGCACAGAAGTATGTTCCTGATGGATGGATGGATAGTTATATAACATAACCTTTGTAAAGAACACGCCGATAACCAACATGCTTTTCGAAACAATCCACGAGGACAAAGGAAAACCTGATAAAAATTCTCGATATAAAAGATAACGCGGGATCAAAACTTTGCCACCACATTGCCCGTACAAGGAGTGCATAGCCCACACAACCCACAGAGTCCCTACAGATCCCAAATATAACCATATGTCCCACGTCACATGTGCTGTATACGTACCTCTTACCTTGTTAGCAACTCCTGACTGTCATGCCAAATCGGGACACGAAACTGCTACCACTATTGACTGTGAGGGTGCTTGGGCAAGTGGCTTCTAAGCACTCAAGCAAGCACTCCAACGGAACACCAGGATTGGCAAAGCGATTACAAGTTGCTGTCGATAAACCATGCACCAGAAAACACCCAAGCAATGTCCGAATTGACAAATGAATGCTTTTAGCAGTCGACAACTCTGCAAGTTCAATTCTGGAGCTTAAATTTTGTAATTTGCTTTAGTTTAAGAGGTCTCGAGGTTATGGACACTGCTGCGGAAATGAAATAGTCACAAATGCTGGCATCTCCAGACGTTTTCAACATTGCAATGTAATCCAGCAATGTCGTAAGTATCAATAATGAGTGAGAAGAGTGAAAACAATAAACAAAACGAGTCATTGTGGCCTGTTTCAACTCAGGGCATGGTTGAGCAGACCAAAAAAAACATGGCGGCCTTCAGACCCCAGCAAGGGTTAACCCAGAAATACGCCTTACGACCAGAAAAAAAAAAAAACTATAGCGAGGTGGCCGAGGATGCACCTGATAAAAGATTATAATTTAAAAACGACTGTTAATTATTCTTCAAAAGAGGAGTTTTAATTAATCCAAACATCCCAAATTCTCACTCTTGCACTTCCTTTCGTTATGCATGCCAAAGTTTCAGGCTGCAGCGGTTTCATGGTTTGAGTTTATGGAGGAGACACACTGACATTTATCTAGAATAGATTAAATAAGATTTTTGAATATTTTAATGATGTTATTGTGTATTTCATTATTGTTTGGCTCTCGGCAGTGAAGTTCAACTCGAGTATTTTCCGTTCAGTTCGCTGATTTGCGTTTATGTTTATACTGATTGTGTTAATTTCTCAATTACGTTGTATTGTTACAAATTACCAGCAAAATTATTCACATTGATATCGAGCCATGTCGGTCCATCACAATCCCACAACACAAGCGTAAAAATGTCAAAAGTGTGTCATGATGGTAATCATAAGAGCGATTTGTGGTGTCACAATGTTGGTGTCATCCTACCTTGTGTGGTTGTTTTTTTGAATTCCATTCAGCTGTTTTTTTTTCTTGTTCTCATATTTGTACATCCCACCAATGATGTACATAAAAACGTCATGGGTTTAAATCACGTACATTAGTCAGATTTACCACAAAATAAAAAAATCTGCTCAAGCATATAGTTTATCTTTAAATTAAGATTTATTTGCAAACTCTCAGTCTGATATAATAGGCCACCGTTGTTATTTCAACAGCCGAGCGGCTCAAAACTCAGGACCCGGAATGATTCTTAAGCCAGCCACACTTAACTTCAAGCCACATCAGGCTTAGGAGTGCTTTGTTAAGGATGATTAACAACCTGAAATTAATTTTCAGATGTGGAATGTTGATTAAAGAAAGGTAAAAATTATCACAAATCTGTTGCAGAGGATATGCTCAAGAAAAACAATCAAATACCTTACAGATCACAATTGCTTCAAAAGACTGTTCAATTTCTGATGTATTATGGATGTCATCCATCAATTTTATTTACGGATGGGCAAGTTTCAGTCTTTACCATATGCGGTGTTCAAACAGATAAAAGAGAAATTGTGAGCTTTCAAAAAGAAATGTTAAAAATCGAAGAAAAAAACTCGAAAACCCACGGTCTGCCTGTTGTACCAAGTAAAATTACCATTTCAGTTGCTGTGGCTCCAAATCGTTATTGGATGTGGATATTCCAGTCATCAATTTAAAAATCAAAATCCGAGCGCAAGGATTAGGTATACGTCCACTCTCAGACATCGCGTTAAATTCCCAGCTGGCTCATTAATGACCCTCCAGCCTCATCTGCGACAACCTGTTCCCTGACTTCAATTCCCCGATGATAAACGAGGATGATTTTAAAATTCTTACCCCTGACAAAAGCTATGCAGGCCATAAAACCAGTGAAAAATACCACGATAATAAAAATAAACGTTGACCATCCACGGATATTTAAAGTGTTTCGCAACATTCAAGAGGGGAATATAACAGAGATGAAATTGGCTTGGTGAGTGTGGTTAAAAAAGCGTCAAAGACTGACTCTAGTTTAGTTTGACGTAATATGTAATTATATAAAACCCAAAACTATAAATTTGTCTTCTGAATATTTTGAATTGACAAATCTAGTCCAGTTCATTGCAGGTGAAAGCCTCCCTCGACATGATCCATTATTTTGTCTCTCTGCAACCCTCGGTCATTGCATCGAACGTGGAATTTTACATATATTTCCTCTCCCATCTCCAATTCTTCGTCTTTGCCATCCTCTGTCCATTTGTCTTTGCTGCCACGTCTGGCCCAGTTCAAGCCAAGTTTTTTTTTGTGTGACCAAATACGCCATCAATTTATGGATGGAATCACCAGGACGTCGATCAAGGTATGCTTAACTTACCATAGAAGCAAAAGAAAGGCTACATTTCGTGCGTAAATCTTCGTTGAATTTTATTTAAAGAGGCAAACAGTCGTTAATTTCTTTTAACCATAATTTTTTTTTTTTTATTTTTTTTTTTTTTTTTTTTTTTTTTTTTCTTTTTTTTTTTTTTTTTTCTTTTTTTTTTTTTTTTTTCTTTTTTTTTCTGTTTTTTTATTTTTTTTCTCTTCTCTCCGTTTTGCAGACGATACATCTCCATGGCGCTTTTTACATGGGTGATCAAACAGTGTTCGATCCGTTGCAAGAGCACTAAACCACAAACCAATTTCCAAAAAAAGAAAAGCAAGACTCAACAATAATGCTATCGCGAAGTAACGAAGAAAACAATCAAACTTAACCACAATGGAAATCGCATACTCTCAGGAAAACGACTCAAAAGGGTAATCACAAATGTTATTATATTATGATACATTAATAAAGAAAAAAAATAAAATAAAATTATAAACAAAACCAAAAACAATGCCTACCACAATAAATGGTTGAAGATCTTTTTCAAAACTTGAAACGACAAAATCCTGTGAGAAAGAAGCAGCTTAGTTGGTTGGAGGCCTAGAGGCAGTGAAGATGAAGAACAGAACAAATAATCACCTTCGTTTCAAAATCTCGCATTTGAAAGGGAACAAAGTTAATAATAATAACTGGCAATGTATAATTATGAAAACAAAAGGAAAAAAAACTCTGAAATGATAACAAAACAAACAGCACAGTCAAAGGACTGGTTGATATTCAAACTTCTGCAAATCATCCGATGAATCTGCATCATGGCAATTCCATGACCAGACAGATTGATGATGCCGAATTTTAATTGCCAACACTGTTACTATTGGTGTCTGTTTCCTCGTAAATAATGAGGGAAAAAAACAACAACAACACAAGTACAGTAAACTATGTCTCCTAATACCTGTTGTGCAGGCCAAATGCATGGACAAGCTCGTATTACCTGAGGTTGCAAAAGGAAAAAGGTTGAATACAAATAGGAACGGCGTTGGAAGTAAATATCAGAAACACATTTGTTCGCAGTGCGAGATTTTTAAAAATCGCCTGATTATTGTGGGAGACAAAAGCATCGCATTCTCAAATCTCGTGAGCTAACGCAATTCCATCATGCTTCTACTCGCTCAACGGCAAAACAGCCGCAGTTGTACAACGGTTTGCAATTTGCACATCACCTGCAACTTGAAATTCTATTCAAAGGAAAATTCTGATGTGTAGATATTGACAAAAGGAAGCGGTTGCTGGCATCTTGGAAAAACGGAGGTGTCGTTTCTTTCTGTGACATCATTTCTCTTTCTCCTATCTACAGGAGTTCAAGGCTCATGAAGAGCTTGCACTTCGTAGACAATGGGACAGGACCAACACAGCAATTGAATATGCAAGTATGAACACAGGATCATAAACTAAGTGATCAGGTAATTGACAACAAAACTGACCAACAAACTTGTTAATGTATTTACCAGTCAGCTGAGAAGCAACTAACAACACTTCACGTTGATGCATTTACAAAATTGCTTCATCATCACAAAAGGTTTCAGTTCACTTGTCTTAAAGCGTTTAACTCGATAGACTTTTAGCAAAACTTTACTTGGCCCACTCCACGATGAGGATTGAGAGGTCATAACCGAAACCAGAAACACCAGCTATGGCACGTGCTGCCATCCTCTCGTCTGCTGGAAGCTGATAAAGCAAGCCCTGGAGATGTGGTGAAAGGAGAACAATAGTTCTTCAACATTCCACGAACAATATGTTCAAAAGTAAGCTTTCCTCCTGGTGATTAAAAAACTACTGACTGTGAGCATCATAAGCACCTGATAAACAAACCCAACAGATATGAACTACTAGCGGAGGCTCCCCGGCGCTGTGGCGGAGGGTGGGGTGGGGAAAGAGACACCCGGCGCTGGTTTTCAGTACATGTTAGGACATGAAAAACGAGGAGTTATTGGCCTCATGCGTGCGTACCTTGTTTGACTGAGAGGTGGCAGCAAGCACTGCCTGAGCCCCCACATCACAAGATGCACTTATTTGTATGCCTTTGGTACCTCCAAACGGCATCAAGGCCAATGGTGGGCGCTTAAAAGCTTGCCCAGGTACTGGAAGTACTTACTTACTTGCCATTCAAAATTTGGGCGCCTTTGGTGCTACGGTTCGGCCATAAAAGAATAACGTACAAACACTTGAAAATATTATAAGATATTATCACTTTCGATGAAAATAGCGAGTTGCAAAAGTTTCACAAAAAAAATTGGTTCATCACGATAATAATGCTGCAATAACATACTTTTGTGAGAGATTGCCGTTAAAAACTATTTCTTATCCTTCAAATGGATAAAGACCACATTTACCAAACTTACTTAATTACTGTAGGAATCTGAGAAAAAAAGATTTCTCTTACTTTATTCTTAACTCACAATACAACCCATCGCTTCCTGACAGGGGTATCAAGTTCAAAGGGGGAAGAGCGAGGGGGAGAGGGGAAGAAGCCTCACCAAATGTTGCTCTACACTGGGGAGGGAGGGGTCGGAGGAGGCGGGTGAGACAGAGAGACAGACAGACAGACAGGACAGAGGACAGAGCTCTATTGATTATAAAGTAGAAAAAATCAACCAAGTCATAAAATAATAACAATCAATCAAATTCCAAACATGAAACCCAACAACACCAAGAGGAAAAAAACCATCTTCAACACTATTAATAACAAATTCAACACAAAACTGGCAAATGCACAGTCTGCGGACTGACACGCTAACTGCGTCCACCATTAATATTCAAACTGGCGATGTCATGAAGACATAAGCATCAACTCAATGCATTACAAGTTTAATTCTTTCCTTGCGTGCTAACAACATACTTTTTCAGTCTTTAAAGTGAGTATCAGAAGTAAGAACGGGTTGAGATTGCTGTGTTACAACACACTGAGCACCAATAAGGAAGCGCGCGAGGGAGTATCAGCGAATAAATCGCTAATAAAAAAAACTTTCACACAATCTTTATGATAAGATTTTGTAAGAAAATCCATAATTTCAGTGGAGGGATGGATCTCAGAGACATGGTTGAGGCCGACTTCCCGCAGAGCATCACTTAGTGAGCAACAGAAAGAAACCCCCATCAGTTCACAATCATTACATTGAGAATCCAATTGCCGAGAAACTGGGCTCATCGAGCAAACACTAGATTTCATCTTAGCATTCTGCTGCACCATGAGGCTGCATATAAGGCTCAGCTACCTCAATCACAGACAGATCACGAGGTTAGTACACATTCGCCACTTCCCCATTAGAGAGAGGGGGGACATGCCATTCAACACAAGGGTTCAAACAGGGACAAACATGAGGCTCAACCTCACATTGCGAGATCGAACCGCAGAACACCAGAGACTCGGTGCTGTCTGAGCAAACACATAAGTTCCAATATTTATTCACACGATCCTCAACCGACTCTGAAAATATAAGATGTTGAGGAATTACTTCAGCTGGAGGTGACGCAGAGGAGGAGGTTGTGCTCCTTCACGAACCACTTGAGCAAAGGTTGGGGGACCAGCCCAAGACTTTATTATCGGCTGCGTTTAGATCGGGGAAGATGACAGAGGGTTCTTTTCCCTATGTTCTGTTTGTCTAATTGGGCTCTTCAGCACTTTATATTACATCATCAACAATGACCCGGAGTAGCACCCCGTTGTTCATGCACCAGCCAGGCTGCTGACTCACAAAGTGGACCTTATTCAGGCAGGAGGTCTTCTTAAATGACCATGTTGGCCTGTTCCATGTTTAGCGACGACGCGATGCATCAATGCTTTTCAAATCATGTTCGGTATTTAAACATTGTGGAACACCTTTGCTCTGATATGTTGTGATGTAAGTTTTTTTTCACGTCGATATGTTTTTTTCGGTTATTACCGTTATATTCAGAATCCCAATTACCAATCCATCCATCGACCATTCTGTTGCAGAGCGTGTGCTGCCCTAAGCAGTTCCTTGGCTTTGTGGCACAACCCTGGCCACTTCAGAACAATTCCGCGTTTTGTCTTGAACCATATACTTTGTGTGCTTTTGAAGTGTTTGGGGATCACTGTCCTGCTGAAAGACCCATGACCTTCAATGGAGACCCAGCTTCTTACACTAGGTTGAACATTTGAGTTCCAAAATGCCTGGTAATCTCCTGATTTCATGATGCCATGCACCCATTCAAGGCACCCAGTGCCAGAGCAGCACAGCAACCCTAAAAACATCACTGAACCTCCTCCAGTTTGACTGTAGGAAGGTCTGTACTTTTATTTGAAGGCTCATTTTGTTTTCTGCAAACATAGAGATGATGTGCTTTCCCAAAAAGCTCTAATTTGGTCTTTATCAGTTGCACAGACATTCTCTCAGAAAGATTCTGGCTTTTCAGGTGTTTGCAAACGGTAGTTGGTCTTTCTTCTGTCTACTCTCTTCAGCAGTGGGTCCTCCTGGGTCTCCTATATAGAACCCCTTCATTGAGTGGCGACGGATGGTGATGTGAAGTTGAAACTGTTGTACCTTGTGTCTGAAGGTCAGCTTGAATCTGCTTGCAGTTGATCAAGTGCTTTCTCTATCATTCGAACACTCCTTCACTGCCAAATTCTTCGATGCAAGTTTTTCTCCTTGCAGCCACGTCCAGGGAGGTAGCTACAAGTGCCTGGCCTTAACTCCTGATAATATTGTGCACGGTGGACACAGGAAACATCAAGTCTCTGAGATGGACTTTGTAGCGAAGCATGGACAATCTCAAGGACTAAAATCTTGGGTCTGACCTCCTCAGACAAATCTCTGCGTTTCTTTCTATTCTCCATGCTCGTTGCTCAACAACAGCAGAATACTCCTTTCTCCATTCAAACTGATTGAATGAGTGATTTTTTTTATATTCAGGCACCTGCAACTCACCACATGTGAGTTCAATTCCAAAGTAAAGGAGAATCGCTGCTTGAAATCTATAATTTCAACAATTCTCAAAGTGCCAAATAATATTGTCGCGGCCCATTTTTAGGGTTTCTGTGTGGAATAAGCTAAGACTTAGAAATTTTTTCAGACTTTTTTTTGTTTTTTCCACTGCAACCCAAAGAAATACATATGTGGATATCAAAAGATTTTTAATTTCAACAATTTTCTTGAAAGAAAATGGTGCTTTATTTGAAAAAAGTGCAAGGTTGCCAATATTTTTTGGCCCACGACAGTACCCATGCAACAGCAAGCTAAAATCATACGGAATCTCTGCGAAAATGCTTGATACAATTTTGGACTTACCTTGCAAATCGTCAAATCTCCGAGGACACTGAAACGAAGGGGACAGTCGTTCCCTTACTCCATAAAGGAATGCTGGTGTCCTCAGGGTCTGTGTTGCGTCTAAATATGATCTGTTGTTAGTATCATCGATGATCTGCCTGATAGTATCTCTCAAATAAGCGTTATACAGATGACTCAAAACACTGTATACTAACCTACCCAGGAGGAACCTTGTCTCCTCCTTCCCATGTCTCCTCTTGCCAGCACCACTCTCAATCAGGACCTCGGCAGACTGTGATTAAATGGGGAAAGTGGCTTGTCATTTCAACCCCAAAAAGACCCACTTGTCTATGTCCAGGTCAGATCACCTTGTTTTTCCAAACCCTGTCTGTGGATTCTTCACTTTGCCAGGGAACTTCCTGTTATCCGTCTGCTTGGATGGATATCAGCTCAAACCTCAGCTGGGAAAATACATCTCCGGTATCGCGAAAAGAGCCTTCCCAGCACCTTGGCTCTCATTTTGTGCTCTGCCGATACCCCCCTCAAGGTGCTGTTCTCCATCAATACAAAGGCCACCATACGACCTGTCATTGGAGTATCAATGCCGTACTTCGGTTGGTGCCCCACCTGTCACCTATCTCCATTGACAGAATTCCAGCAATGTCTGCCATTCTGGTGGAAAAGGAGTATGTCATCATCATTTGGAACATCTCAATCCACCCTCTGTTGCCTTCTTTGAGCCTTTTCTATAGATATTACCACGGAAGTGCCCTGAGGTCTCACGGATTGTCCACCTAAACATACTTTCAATCGCCTCGACACGTTTGGCAGTTTCTTCCCATCCATACAATAGTACATGTGTGTCAACAGATGGTATCAGTGCAATATGCAGGACCAAGTGTAAGCCATTGTTCGCTTAGCACCAGACTTCGGCGATCTCTCCT
>CM068953.1:191064089-191078754 GCA_035128595.1 Eptatretus atami | reverse complement strand
CTTTGCCCAATCCATCATCCAGTGAGCTAGCACTGCGAAGTGAAGCTGCACAGGAGGTGCTCCTTCGGAGTGTGTTTTCAGATTTTTTTATGCTTCCGGAATCTCGGATATATATATAATATAATATATATATATAATATATATATATATTGTTACAGATTTCCGCTGGCGTCGGCGTTCGCACTACTGCATCAGTCAAATTGCAGTCGCGCGCCCACCCGAAGGCCGAAATCTAGTCTTAGCTTTCCGGACAACCCCCGGAAACCAACCACGGGTGCCTTTTAACGCACCATAAACTTGTCAATATTCTGTCCACGCGCTACAGGTTTAATCGCCGAATTGTCGATATGCCTAACTATTCGCGCGGACAGAAATACCGAGAGTTTATACCTCAACGGAACTTGTACGGAACGAGCCGTTAGGCGTTTTCCGCAGCAGTTTTTAATCGCCAAATTCCGTCGGACCAGATTATCACTTTTATCGGCTTTAATAGCCAGTTAATTCCCGAACGCATTGTGCAGTCAATGTTAGGAAAATGACGCAAACAAGCAGATCAACATATTAACAATGGAGCATTTATTCACAATAAGCACGTAAGCATTCAATGAATGGGGGATGGGGACATGACACGAGCAACAAGCAAGCGATCAAAGGGGCGGGGGGGGGGGGGCGGGATGGGACAAGACACGAGCAAAAAGCCTACAGCCGAGGTCGATGCGATAATGTACACGCAATCATGCACTTGACCCACATTCTACTTAAAAGACAAGGCGCCACAGACTATCATACAAAACCCAAGGAAAGAAATAGGGCTCGTGAGCCTTTAATGGTACTCAGAGCCGGGATGACCGAAGGACTCCAAGAGACCGGGCTGTTACCTGGCCGCCCCTTGGTGGCGACTCGACGGTCTTCGGGTCGGCGACCCTGTGCCTCTGTTCCACCTGGGGCATCGCAAAATGCGCCAGTCGCTTTGAGCTGCTGAGCAGCTTGGCGGGCGGCTCTCCTTGGTCACTTGGCCTTCCCCGTGGCCTGGTCGATAGGCTTGGCCGACGACGCTTCAGAGGAGCGAACGGGCGTTGCTCCTTAGAGTTGATGCTCTTTTAGGACCGTTCACTCCTCAGCGCCGCTCGATGCTCTCAGGGCCCGTCTGCCCGGACCGCGACGCAGCTTGCTCGACCCCGACTCTCCACGCTCAACTGGCCCACTGAACTGAACCACTTGACTTCTGCCGTTGCGTCTCGATCCCGCCCAACTCGTCTTGCGACGTGACTCTGCCCTTTTATCGGATGGGGTGCCCACCCTTCGAACATTCACCAAGGCTGGCTCCGCCTACTTTCAACTCTGCTGCTTTCAACCCTGGTGGAAACCCCATTTCTGATTGGCCAGTCCTTTCCAAGGCAGACCTCATCTTGATCCGAATATGCAAATCAGCCGTTTAACGGCTGTTTGCACACGGACGTCTGATTGGCCAGTCCTTTCCGAGGTAGACCCCATATTGATCCGAATATGCAAATCAGCTGTTTCGCGGCTTGTTTGCACACGGACGGTGGAATGTGGCCTCCAATGCGGCGTGGCGTGGTCCGTGTCAACGGCATTTTGCCGCTGTCGCTAAGGAGGGCTGATGGTGTCTCGATGTTGATGGCGCTGTCGAGAAGATGCGGTCGGTGTGTGGAGTTGATGGCATTGTTGAGATGTTGGCGTTGTTGAGGAGATGATTGCATTGTTGAGATGTTGTTGAAAATAAAAGACAGAAAAGAATAACTGCTACCTCAAAGATTCACAGCCCGGCACACGAACAAGACCCGTATACATGGTGGGGAATCTAACCTGAAACACATACTATCAAAATAACTGATCTCTGGGAACCTGAATGGTGTTCTGTGAATTTCCACAACCGTAACACTACCCCTCCCCTTTTTACAGACTCGTCCCGAGTCGTCAAATTTTCGTGTGCCTCATGTGTAAGTTCCCCTTAATATGTTTTACCTTCGATCCCTGAGTGCGACATTTGGGGTATTCGTGTCCCAAAAATAAGTAACCTATGGGCTGTGTACTAACTAAACAAAACTCACTCATTCGGACACTTATCTACATTGCCGGCGCTATGACAAACCTGCAGGGGGAGCAAAACTCATTTCCAATTTTACCTAAACCTTATAAATTTACACTAAACCATGGCCCAGGACTGATGGACTCTGTGGGAAAAAGCACATAGCAATGTCAACGGTTTTTCAGGTGGGTGAGTGCTCAGCAGCTTGAAGGCAAGACATCTCCGGGGCCGCTGGTTCAAAACGGCCCCCTTCGGTACTTCCTTCTTTTTGTTTGTTTCTTCAGCTGCTGAAGGCAACTCACCCCAACCCGGCGGCTATGGCCATCCCACAGGCCATTCTTGAAGCAGGGAGCCAGGCTGCCCAAATGCAGTCCTGGCTCATGAAAGAATGCAGGAATGACCAAGTACAGGAGGTTGCGGCTGCCCAATGCAGTCCCAGGCTCCTTCCTGCGATGAACTGTATGGACATGACGCAAGCAAACACAATGGTCGAAGGGCTGCCTGCAGGGCAGTCCCCGCAACTTGCGCGATGATCCTGGCGCACATGGTGATGGAATGACACAGGGCAAATGCAAGAACAACAGGGTAGCAGGCATGGGGTCATGGCCGAGGCAGGCAGCCAAGGCATGGGAGGCAAGGCCGGAACAGGCCGCTGTAGCACAAACAGGCCGGCATGTGAAGCTGGCCGGCCTCTAGTCTCGTTCTGGAGGGAGTGTGGTGGTGCCGGTCGCTCTGAAGGCTGGCTCGGACCTACCCTACGTTCTCCCCCACAACCTATCGCCTTTGCCTGTCTTTGTCCATACCCACTCCCTCAATTTGCACAACAAACAATTTAGCCCCATCTTATTTTTTTTATTTTATTTTACTCTTTCCTTCTATATTCATTTTCCTTACAATTCCGTCTCCCTAACCCATCTTATTGTCCTGTCCGGCTAACCTATGGTCACCCTACCACTCCCAACCCCTATGTTCCCTCCTGGAGGAATAAGGGAGAGGCTAGCGTCCTGCCTTGAGGCCCAACAAAGCCTCAGAATGGCCTCCCTCAGATCTCAGCGATCTTTAGTCCAGCGGAACACCGAGAGTGAAGGATGGTGGTGCGAAGGGGTACATTTCCCTATCTACCGTAACATTTATTAATCCTTAAACTATTGGTGCTACCAACCAAGATTCCGTCGCCTGTGTTGTGTCCTCACAAATTTTGGCCTGCCCTAAAATTTTCCTGTGTGCCCTTGCACGGTTTCGTGGCTGGGCCGCGTGGCTCACTTGGCAGGAACTACCCTCTGCCGAATCTCAAACAAGCACCGCTCGAACAACAAGTTCACTCCTCAGTGCCGCTCGAAGCTCTCAGGGCCATCTGCCCGGACCGCGACGCAGCTTGCTCAACCCCGACTCTCCACGCTCAACTGGCCCACTGAACTGAACCACTTCACTTCTGCCGTTGCGTATCAGTCCCGCCCAACTCGCTCTTGCGATGCGACTCCGCCCTTTTTATCAGGTGGGGGTGCCCGCCCTTCAAACCTTCACCCGAGGCTGGCTCCGCCTACTTCACCTCTGCCCTTTCACCCCTGGTGGAACCCCATTTCTGATTGGCCAGTCCTTTTCAAAGCAGACCTCATCTTGATCCGAATAAGCAAATCAGCCGCTTCGCGGCTGTTTGCACACGGACGGTGGAATGTGGCCTCCAATGCGGCGCGCCGTGTCCGTGTCAACGGCATTTTGCCGCTGTCGCTGAGGAGGGCGTGATGTGTCGCAATGTTGATGGCGCTGTCAAGAAGATTGGCGGCTTGTGAGTTGATGGCGTGTGTTGAGATGTTGGCGGTGTTGTGGAGATTATGGCGTTGTTGAGATGTGTGTGAAATAAAAGACAGAAAAGAATAACGGCTACCTCAAAGATTCACAGCCCGGCACACAAACAAGACCCGTTATACATCGGTGGGGAATCTAACCTGAAACACATACTTATCGAAATAACTGATCTCTGGGGAACCTGAATTGTGTTCTGTGAATTTCCACAACCGTAACAATATATATATAAATATATATATATTATATATATTATATATTATATATATATATATATATATATATATACCAATTTGATTTCTACTTGGTACAAAGACAACACATGATGGTAGTCATATTTTCGTCATGTTGTCGAGATCAGATCAAGATGGGACTGGCAGTCATTTTAGTTGTAAAAAAAAAACCCGATGTTGAACTTGACCTCAATGATTTATTGGACATGAATTTACCAATCTTGTTCAATCTGCACACTATAAAGAATCATGGCTTCCAGAAGCGCGTCATTTTTTTTTTTATCGAATCAAAGATGGCCGAGTGACGGCCCAGTTTGTTACTTAAACGTGTCCCCAAACTATTTCTCAGGAATACCCAGTCCGATTTTGTTCAAATGTGGCATGAGCACAGTACACGATGGCACACATGTACCCTCACTTTATTTTGCGATCTGATCAAAGATGGCCGACTCGTAGACTGGCGGCCATTTAGCTGTACATAAATAAGGGATCGCCCTCTAGTTTCACACAGAAAAAATTACTAAAACGATGGGCCTATGACATTCTATGTCTTCTTTTATTTGTTTTATATTTCTCTCTGATGTGCATCTCAGCAAGTCTTTTCAAACAAACCTTTCACTACTGTTTGATCCGACTTGCTGATGATGTTGTGAATTTCCGACTGCCTGATTTTTTTTTCCCACGAGTCTTTTATTTTTCTCTTTCTTTCTTTTCCTTTTTTGATGGCTTATCGTTATTTTCATTTTCATTTTCAGTTATCTTGAATTTCTTGCACCAATGCAGTGAGCACCGCTTATTTTCCTTTTCAACTTCATCTACATTGTATAAGCTCGACTATAACTTCATCTACCATCATCCACATTGCATAAGCTTGACTTAATCCCTTTGTCTTAAAAAAAACAACAACATAACTTAGGCAATGTCTGATTTGCAAAATTTTAGAATTCAAAACTGCATGAAATCTGCAACTCGGCATGAAAACGATTTAAAGAATCAAAATGCGCTATTCCACAAGTACGGAATGAAAACACACCTGTTATGTTGAATACTCTCCATCTGTACAAGCAAAGCAGTCAAAGCAGCAAATCGCTCCCCTTTCTTGTGACTTTTCTTGTTCCTGGTTGGCATGCTTCACTACACACAAAGTCAGGAACCTGCAACATTTCCACAAACTTTTCATTTATTGAGCTGTTTGTTATTGTACACCTTACACAAAAATAACGACTCTCAGTTAAATTTCAGCCACTACTTTGTCGGTGTATATCCATTTTTTGTACCTAAATGATGGCTCCGGTTACAATGCTTTATGTACTCGTTCATTCTCTGTATCATCAGGTCGTACGTGAGCATTACCTTGTTGCTTTCATTGATCACTTTTGGTTCATGTTTCCACGATTTTCTGAAACTGGGTATATTGAATATTTCAAGATGTGCCAATGGATTATTTCACATACTTTGTTGTGCCCTTGAGTGTACAATTGTTCTGACATGAGTTTTTTACATCCCAAAATGAGTTGACTCATGCTTTCTGTTTCTACCTTGCAGAACCCACACTCTCTGATTGACTCAGTCCCACAATCTTCTTGAAGCTATTGCTATAGTGCCTTAGTCTGGTCATTTATTATTATTTGTTCTCCATCCCAGTTGAGGTGACCTCTTTTTAGCCATTCCAATTAGCCTTATTTGTCAATGCCCAATCTGTCCAACTTTAAAAAAATATTCCTTGCTGATTTTTCCATCTCCCAGTTGTTGGTGTATTTTTGTTGATATTCTATTTTTTCCTCCACCACTGAATGTGTAAGGGGGTTATGTTTTCATCCTTGTCTCTGTTTGTCACTTGTGAAAATCGAAGATTTTTCAAGCACTTCGTATGCTGGTTGGTCTTGTGTGTTATTCTGTCTGTCTGTTTGTGTTTGTTTGTATGTCAATCGCTTACAGTTAACGATTTTAAACCGTTCTTCACTAAACTCCACCACATGGTAGTTTGTCATATCGAAGTCTATTGTTTTGGAGGTCAAAAGGTCAACATTGCCAAAGTCAACAAATTTGTCAAATTTCTAAAATCCTCAATTTTCATCCGATTGACGAGAAATTGAATAGATTTGCATATCTCCATCCCAGTTGAGGTCAGTTTTGAAAGCTTCCTTCTTGTCTTGGTAGGTACATTCTTAGGATACATTCACTGAATTGAACCACCAATTATTTTGAGGTCAACATCGGCCAAAATGTCAACATTGGCCACATTTCTAAATTGTAAGTTTTCATCTGATTAACTTGAAATTTGATGAGTTGCATATTTGTTCATTGAATTCAACCACCCATTATTTTTGAAGTCAACATAGACCAGAAGGTCAACAAAGGCCAAAGATCAACAACTCAGGTGAGATTTCTAAAATCCTCAATTTTCATCTGATTGACTTAAAATGTGAAGAGGATTTATATTCAGGTCACTGAATTCAACCAGCCATTTATTTTTGAGGGCAACATCGGCAAAAAGGTTGACATAGGCTAAAATGTCAACAGAGGCCCAAAAGTCGACATTGGCCAAATTTCTAAAATTGTCAATTTCATGCGATTGACTTGAAAGTTGAAGAGGACTTGCAGATTTGGTCATTGAATTCAATCACCAATTTTTTTTAAGGTCAAATTTGTTTCATGGATTTCGCAAGTATCTTCCGATGCATGACATCTTTCTTGTTTGCTTGTTTGTGTGCAGGACATCTCAAAATGTATTGGACAGATTCGGATGAAATTTGGTGGGCAGTTTGAGTGTGCGACGAGGATGAACTGATAGATTTTGTTGAAGATCCAGATCCAGATACAATAATTTTTTCATGATTCTTCACCATTGAGTGATAGGATTAAAACTGATACATAGCACAATATCTCAAAAAATTATGGATGGATTCGGATGAAACTTGGTGGACAGGTTGGGTGTTTGACGAGGACAAATTGATTCATTTTGGTGAAGATCCAGATCTGGATACGAGAATTTTTTTTAATTTTTTAAGTGATTCTTAAACCTTGATACATGGGCTCAAAAACGAGTGTAGCATGATATTTAAAAATGTATTTGCCGATATGTTCTACTTGATCAGGCATTGCATGGCGGAGATACGCACTCGACTGAGTGGTTGTTCTTGTATATTCTTATTTTGTCTTGTTTTGCAATCAATTGGGGCTGTATTCATTGCTGTTTTGGTTTCATGTGTGACATCTTCTCTTCACACCTGTCTGGAAATTTTTTGCGAGCTGGGTAAGATGTATATTTTCTGGCTTGATGTCTTCATGTTTGTGAACAAATTGGATTTGGTAGTCTGGTAACTCTTCACATACTCAGCCAATCTTACAGTTGTATATCTCTGCACTTGTTGAGTTCCATCAGAACATAGCTTCCTTCTTGTCTTGCAGGTACATTATTAGGATACATTGATTTTGTAGAATTTTGTGGATCGTGAGGAGTTTCCTTATTTTGATATCTAGTTTGTTGATTTCCAATTGCAGCCAGTTTATTTTGCCACAGCTGTATTGGAACACTGGCACTGCCAGTTTGGTTGATGACTGATTTTGGTCCTTGGAGAAAGGTAATGTTTCAGGGTCCAGCGTCCTTCTACACAGATATTCTTTGTAATTGTTTTGCCCATTTTTTGAGACATATTTGGTTGCCCACTTTTAATATGAGGAATTTGTAGAAAACTTTATTTTCTATTCCCTGTATTGTGCATTTACATCCCAGGCAAATATTGTAGAGTTGGAATTATAGTATATGAAAGTAGTCCTCTCATATACTATAGTTGGTAACAGTCCTTCTGCAGAGAATTACTACAGGAAAGGAATGCTTTTTGCATGGGGTCGATTTTTATAGCTGTCCGTTTTTTAGGTTTACCTTGTACGAATGTGCACTTTGCGTACTTAGCGAGGAAAAATCCCATTTCAATGTGTCGGGGTACCGTCGTCATTGTTGCATCATCGTCATCACTTGCTTGTATTAACAGGAAATGGTGGGAACTCGACACTTCACAAATATCCATGGATATTTCCAGCACTCCCTCTGTTTCCGTGAGTCAGATTTGCATCCAGGAACACAGAAATTATGGTTAACCTTTTGAAATTGCCGCACTTTTGTCTACATCCTGAAAATTATGTTTAAAAGACTATTTGACTTGCAGATTTCACCCTAGCAAGTCAGGTTAAAAGCACCTTTGCTAGTGGAAGTGATCACGAAAACAAACAAATTGCATGTGTAAAGGGCATCCTTTCCATTCATACAGATCACTGTGAAAGTCCCGTAATGAGAGCAGGAAGCCAGAATGCATTGAATTCCAACGTTGCGTCCAAGTTGACGGTTCTATTCTCGTTGAGATTTTACTCTCTGAACATTGCAGATAGATAAGCAGCGTGCCTTTTTCTTCATGCAAACCATTTTGAGCAAAATTGTTAAATTGAACATTTTAAAAAGAAATGTACATTTTAAAATGCACACTGATTTCAAATACAAGTTAACAAAGTGAGGAGCGTTTGTACTTGCATTGAGCGTTCCACCTTTCCATTTAATCTTACTCCTGTTGATTGACATGTGTGCTGTCATTGTTGGAAAAATGTAATAACCAACCACAACACCGATGATATCTTCCTTCATGATCAGTGTGCCAGTGAAAAGGTCATATATTGCAGGAGGATCTCCATATTCATCAAAACTCAAACCGTCACCCATGTTGTTCAGAAATGTGACTTTTTGAGATAAAACATCAGCTGAAATAAAATGATGTTAAATTGTAATTAAATTGAATGCTTATTGCGTCCGACTCAATCCCAAGCATGTCTCACCAATTAACATGCATTAATTAGAAGAGTTTGCATTTGCGAAAACGATGAATATTGCTTACTATTTTGAAGCAAGGTGTAGGATTTACAGAGCAAATACAAACCTGTTCCACTGAAGGAGATTTTTGCATTAATCATCGGCTCATATACATATAATACATATATATATATATATATATTGTTACGGTTCTAGGAACCGTGCGCATACAACATACAGGTGTACCAAGATCAGTTATGCCGTTAAGTATATGTGTAGACAGAACCCCTCCTTTGGTGTCGTGGGAAATCGAAGGGTGCATTGCGATGTTTTTTTTAGTTGGGTAATAAATCTTTATATCCCATTCTCCATTGCGATCCCACGGTACCGAGCCGCTTGCAGCCTTCGGTTCGCTGGCAAACAACATACACGGTCCACCTGTTGTCTCTGGAGGCTCGTATTTCCGAGACAGAATGTTCGCTGTCGCAGTTCCTATTCGGCTTCTCCAAATGCTCCAACTCTTTCTTGACGAGTCCACACGCGTGGAGCGGGCGGGCCACGCGCGGTGCCTGTCCGAGACCCCGCCCAGAAATGGCGGACCCATGCGAGCCCCGTCCAAACAGGCGGACAGTGACGTCAGTTTTGACAAAGGCCCCGCCCCGCTGAGGGAGGCTATAAACCATGACATCATCCTCGGTCTGAGTTATTTGGGGGTTGTTCGTTCTGTGCTTGGAGGCCGGAGTTGTTGGAAAACGAAGGGTTCCAATGCTTGGCTCCGCTCACGTCTCGCCGACTGGCCCGACTACTGATCCCGGCCCACTCGAGCTCCTCCATGCGACCCGAACTCCACACGGCAGCTGTGGACCTGACTGCACGACTGTTGGCAGTGGCCACACCATGGAGCATTCCTTTCCCGAGACTCAGGTACTCGAAAGAACTGCGACCTCAGCCCGCCTCCCTCCCTGGCTGCAAAAGTCCTTTGCCTTCAACTGGGTTTATTTTGTCCGAGTGAGTATCTGAGTGTGTTGCGCCAGTCTAATAAGTAGAAATGTATAAGTGTTTTCGATCATTGTAATTCTTGCCTGTATAATTCCCACGGAAGTCTGCTCTGTTCGCCTTTATAAGTTACTGTAAATTGTCGCACTACATCTTCTTTCTTTCCCCTGCATAACACCCCAAAACCTGTTTCTGTGCACATAAATTTCCTCCTTTATTATAAATAAATTATTGTAGAATTGGTTCCCAGTCGTTTTCGTCTTTCCTTCATTGTCCAGCATGGTTCGGATCTGAGTTTTAGCCGGGTCTTTGTTCCCGTTAATCTGCTCATCCTAGCCAGCACGGCTTTGGCAGTTCCACTCGAATGCACCCGAACCGGAGTTGGTAGTTGGTAGTTGGAACTCTACCGCAGTCGTAGAGTGACCTGGTTTGAGCAAGACGTGCCGAGGACATTGTTCCCTGATAGACGACACCGCGTCGTTAATTAGGTAAATTGGTTCTAGACAAAAAGACCCTATGCTACGCGGTGGAGGTATTGGCGTCCACGGTCGTGCAGCGACCCGCAGCATCACGGAATTATCCGTGAGTGACGGCCTACAATTCCGGGAGTCTGGTGGGAGACGAAGTAACTTCCCCCACCTCGTGGTCGTTCTCGCACCGGTTCACGGCCACAACAATATATATATATATATATATATATATATATATATATATACAGTATATATGTATATGTGTATGTATATGTATATATATATATATACAGTATATATGTATATGTGTATATATATAAATACAGTATATGTGTATATATAATATATATAAATACAGTATATATGTATATATATATACAGTATATATGTATATGTGTATATATGCATATATATATAAATACAGTATATATGACATATATATATATATATATATTAGTCCCTGTAATTCCTCGACAATGTGTACAAAAAAAAATTAGTCAGTCGATTTTGTTACTTTTTCTCTTTATTGCCTACAAGTCACAATTCTAAACGATCATCATGAAACCGTTATTTTCCATCCGATCTACTTGAAATTGAACAAGATTTGCATATTGCGTCAATGAATTAGAAACCAACAATTTTTGAGGTCAAAAGGTCAAACTTCTAAAATCATCAAATTTTATTTGAAAAATCGTCAATTTTCATCTGATTGACTTGAAATTTGCACAATTGCATCACTGATTTGTGAAACCAGCTATTTTGAGGTCAAAGGTCAACTCAATGTCAAACTTCTTAAATCATCAATTTATATTCAAATATCATCAATTTTCATTCAAATGACTTGTAAAATTAAACAGAAATTGCAGTCCATCACTGAATTGGGAAAACAACTATTTTTGAGTCAAAAGGACAAAGATCAACTTGAGGTCAAAACTTCTCAATCATTAAATTTCATCTGAAAAATCATCAATTTTCATCTGATAACCTGGGAATTAAGCAGCAATTGCAGAGTACATCGCTGAATTTGGAAACCAACTATTTTTGCGCTCAAAAGTTCAAACTTCTAAAATCAATTTCAATCTGAAAAATAATCAATTTTCATCCGATTGACCTGAACTTTGATTAATATTGAATTTTAATCTTAATGAAATGGACAATTTGATGTATCCATGGCAACCTTTGGAGAGGGGGATATGAATCT
The DNA here is from genome assembly GCA_035128595.1 of Eptatretus atami. Classification (NCBI taxonomy): domain Eukaryota; kingdom Metazoa; phylum Chordata; class Myxini; order Myxiniformes; family Myxinidae; genus Eptatretus; species Eptatretus atami. Next base: position 191,067,200 of record CM068953.1, on the reverse strand, counting down.
TGCAAGTGTGGTGCTCCGCACGACGTCTTTTTCTTGTTATTCTGTCTGTCCGTCTGTCTGTCTGTCTCTGTTTATCACCTACAGGTCACAATTTAAACCGATCTCACAAACTTCACCACATGGTAGAGTTTATCAGACGGAAGGAGCCTATTGTTTTGAGGTCAAAAGGTCAAAAGATCAACATTGGCCAAAGGTCAACAACTTAGGTGAGATTTCTAAAATCCTCAATTTTCATCTGATTGACTTGAAATTTGAAGAGGATTTATATTTCATGTCAAGAATTCAACTAGCCAATTAATTTTGAGGTAAACATAGACAAAAAGGTCAACATGGGCCCAAGGTCAACAAACAAAGTGGGATTTCTAAAATCCTCAATTTTCATTTGATTGACTTGAAGTTTGAAGAGGATTATATTTCAGGTCACTGAATTCAACCAGCCAATTATTTTTTATGTCAACAAAGGCCAAAGGTCAACATAGGCAAAAGGTCCACAATTTATCTGAGATCTTTAAATTCCTCAGTTTTCATCCAATTGACTTGAAATTTGAAGAGGATTTATATTTCAGGTCACTCAATTCAACCACTAATTATTTTGGAGTTCCACATTGGCCAAAACGTCAACATAGGCCGAATTCAACAAATTGTCAATTTTCATTCGATTCACTTGAAATTTGAAGAGGAAGTTGCATGCTTGGTCATTGAATTCAACCACCAATAATTTTGAGGTCAAATTTGTTTTATGGATTTTGCAAGTTTTGCGCTCTGCACGACGTCTTCTTTATTTACTTGTTTGCAGCCTGTGCTGCTTGGCTTCATCATATATAAATGCAGTAAACCCTCGCTTACGTTATTGTTACATTCTTGAAAAGTGCGGCTTTAACTGAAACAACATTAAGCGAATCAATTTCCTCATTGGAATTAATGTAAATAGGCGGTGGGGTGTGGGGGTTAGGTTCCAGAGAATATTGTTATTATCAAATAAAGACACGATTTACATATGTGCATAAGTTGAAAATAATTTTAAACAAACAATTTTATATCATCATATCGACTTGCTTTTTCGCATCTCACTTTGCTTCAGCTGTTCATTGGTTCGCTCTTCACCATGTAATTACAAAAGTTGTGTAATGTCGGCTTCTTCCACCTCATAAAAACCCTCTTTATTAACCAAGCCGAGGATAACTTTCTTCATAATCATCATCATCACTTATTTTCCATTATGTATGGTATGGCTTATACACCAATATATTGGTACAGCTTATTCTGTAGCTTTACTAAAATGAGAAAGCCATTAGTTTGGAACCAAAATAGAGGTAAACGACTTTATAACGGAATGGTGAACAACTTTAAACGAGTATTTTCTCTAATAGATTAGTTGACATGATAACAAAACAATGTTAACCAGGACGATGTTAAGCGAGGACTGTGTGTGTTTGTGTTTGTGTTTGTGTTTGTGTGTATCTGCTCCATTATAGATCGATGAATATACCTGCCATGATGAAAAATTATTTACATTGGCACAGCTTCCATTATAAATGGACCTTGGCCTGGAGCACATATGCGAACAGGTCTTTCAGTGCATATTGCAATCGCATAAACTGCCATGTAGGAGTTGTAGGCATAGTCGAGTTCAGCCACATCTGTCAACGGTGTTTCAGCATTGTCCAAATGGTCGAAAGCTGAACAATTATAATCCATTTGCAATTAAATGTTGCTTCCCAAAATTCCATGAAGAAACATCTAATGACCCATCTCTGATTGGATCTTTCTTGTTCTGCATCGTCCTGCAAAATTCATTTTTTTGGTGTAAACTAATGAACTTTGAATTTCACTGATTGACTCGTGGAATCACATTTCTGAAACTGACTTCCTTTTGTATCACGTGTTTGGAGCACAGCATTTCAGAAAAAATAATAAAATCTTACATTGTTTGAAATCAAGAGTTGACATTTTAAGGGATAGGATCTCATTTCTGAGAAATCCATATTAAATATAATGAAAGACATTTTCACTCCAGATCGTATTTTGAAACTTTGTATTGGATTATCTATGAATTCTATACATGTCAAAGAATGCTTTTTGCTCTTGTATTTATTATTATTATTATAAAGTGTGAAGCAGAAAAAGGTAACTTCACCCATCCTAGCCTGTATCTCTCTCTGGCGTCGGCGTTCGCACTACTGCATCAGTCAAATTGCAGTCGCGCGCCCACCGAAGGCCGAAATCTAGTCTTAGCTTTCCGGACAACCCCGGAAACCAACCACGGGTGCCTTTTAACGCACCATAAACTTGTCAATATTCTGTCCACGCGCTACAGGTTTAATCGCCGAATTGTCGATATGCCTAACTATTCGCGCGGACAGAAATACCGAGAGTTTATACCTCAACGGGAACTTGTACGGAACGAGCCGTTAGGCGTTTTCCGAGCAGTTTTAAATCGCCAAATTCCGTCGGACCAGATTATCACTTTTATCGGCTTTAATAGCCAGTTAATTCCCCGAACGCATTGTGGCAGTCAATGTTAGGAAAATGACGCAAACAAGCAGATCAACATATTAACAATGGAGCATTTATTCACAATAAGCACGTAAGCATTCAATGAATGGGGGGATGGGGACATGACACGAGCAAAAAGCCTACCGCCGAGGTCGATGCAAATGTACACGCAATCATGCACTTGACACAATTCTACTAAAGAGACAAGGCGCCACAGACTATCATACAAAACCCAAGGAAAAGAAATAGGGCTCGTGAGCCTTTAATGGTACTCAGAGCCGGGATGACCGAAGGACTCCAAGAGACCGGGCTGTTACCTGGCCGCCCTTGGTGGCGACTCACGGTCTTCGGGTCCGACCCTGTGCCTCTGTTCCACCTGGGGCTCGCAAAACGCTTGAGCAGCTTGGCGGGCGGCTCTCCTTGGTCACTTGGCCTTCCCCGTGGCCTGGTCGATAGGGCTTGGCCGACGACGCTTCAGAGGAGCGAACGGGCGTTGCTCTCTTAGAGTTGATGCTCTTTTAGGACCCGTTCACTCCTCAGCGCCGCTCGATGCTCTCAGGGCCGTCTGCCCGGACCGCGACGCAGCTTGCTCGACCCCGACTCTCCACGCTCAAC
>CM068953.1:191017349-191043438 GCA_035128595.1 Eptatretus atami | reverse complement strand
CATCTGATTGACTTGAAATTTGAAGAGGATTTATATTTCATGTCAATGAATTCAACTAGCCAATTAATTTTGAGGTAAACATAGACAAAAAGGTCAACATGGGCCCAAGGTCAACAACTAAAGTGGGATTTCTAAAATCCTCAATTTTCATTTGATTGACTTGAAGTTTGAAGAGGATTTATATTTCAGGTCACTGAATTCAACCAGCCAATTATTTTTTATGTCAACAAAGGCCAAAGGTCAACATAGGCAAAAGGTCCACAATTTATCTGAGATTTCTAAATTCCTCAGTTTTCATCCAATTGACTTGAAATTTGAAGAGGATTTATATTTCAGGTCACTCAATTCAACCACTAATTATTTTGGAGTTCCACATTGGCCAAAACGTCAACATAGGCCGAATTCACAAAATTGTCAATTTTCATTCGATTCACTTGAAATTTGAAGAGGAGTTGCATGCTTGGTCATTGAATTCAACCACCAATAATTTTTGAGGTCAAATTTGTTTTATGGATTTTGCAAGTTTTGCGCTCTGCACGACGTCTTCTTTTATTTACTTGTTTGCAGCCTGTGGCTGCTTGGCTTCATCATATATAAATGCAGTAAACCCTCGCTTAACGTTATTGTTACATTCTTGAAAAGTGCGGCTTTAACTGAAACAACATTAAGCGAATCAATTTTCCTCATTGGAATTAATGTAAATAGGCGGTGGGGGTGGGGGGTTAGGTTCCAGAGAATATTGTTATTATCAAATAAAGACACGATTTACATATTGTGCATAAGTTGAAAATAATTTTAAACAAACAATTTTATATCATCATATCGACTTGCTTTTTTCGCATCTCACTTTGCTTCAGCTGTTCATTGGTTCGCTCTTCACCATGTAATTACAAAAGTTGTGTAATGTCGGCTTCTTCCACCTCATAAAAACCCTCTTTATTAACCAAGCCGAGGATAACTTTCTTCATAATCATCATCATCACTTATTTTCCATTATGTATGGTATGGCTTATACACCAATATTATTGGTACAGCTTATTCTGTAGCTTTACTAAAATGAGGAAAGCCATTAGTTTGGAACCAAAATAGAGGTAAACGACTTTATAACGGAATGGTGAACAACTTTAAACGAGTATTTTCTCTAATAGATTAGTTGACATGATAACAAAACAATGTTAACCAGGACGATGTTAAGCGAGGACTGTGTGTGTGTTTGTGTTTGTGTTTGTGTTTGTGTGTATCTGCTCCATTATAGATCGAGTGAATATACCTGCCATGATGAAAAATTATTTACATTGGCACAGCTTCCATTGATAAATGGACCTTGGCCTGGAGCACATGCGAACAGGTCTTTCAGTGCATATGCAATGGCATAAACTGCCATGTAGGAGTTGTAGGCATAGTCGAGTTCAGCCACATCTGTCAACGGTGTTTCAGCATTGTCCAAATGGTCGAAAGCTGAACAATTATAATTCCATTTGCAATTAAATGTTGCTTCCCAAAATTCCATGAAGAACACATCTAATGACCCATCTCTGATTGGATCTTTCTTGTTCTGCATCGTCCTGCAAAATTCATTTTTTTGGTGTAAACTAATGAACTTTGAATTTCACTGATTGACTCGTGGAATCACATTTCTGAAACTGACTTCCTTTTGTATCACGTGTTTGGAGGCACAGCATTTCAGAAAAATAATAAAATCTGACATTTGTTGAAATCAAGAGTTGACATTTTAAGGAATAGGATCTCATTTCTGAGAAATCCATATTGAAATATAATGAAAGACATTTTCACTCCAGATCGTATTTTGAAACTTTGTATTGGATTATCTATGAATTCTATACATGTCAAAGAATGCTTTTTGCTCTTGTATTTATTTATTTATTATTATAAAGTGTGAAGCAGAAAAAGGTAACTTCACCCATCCTAGCCTGTGCCACACTTCTACCTCAACAGACAATACGTGAACCCAACCTTAGTCATCGGTACTCCGGCATTATTAGTCTGGTGGAGAGAGGGGTGAACCAGGACTTTTATGGTGCATAATTGTTTTCAGGGAATTTTGAATATTTGGGGTGTTTGGATTGATCATCCAGTGGGTGCCACTCTGTCACCTTTGAGGAATTGGAGAAATCCAAAATGGCCACCACTCACCTGTAAACTCACCCGTACTGCTGGCTCACCTGCCTCACATCTTGCTCAGTTTGACCCCATGGAAACCAAGGCCTTCAAGATTATTGGAATCTCCTGTGATTAAGCCAAGTCGAGGGATCTTTCACTTCCCCATTGCAGACAAGTCAGTGGTCTCTCTGTCTTCCACCACCTCCTTTCTGGTCTTGCACCCTCTGATTTTCCATGCTTTGTCCACCCATGTTTATGCAGGGCACAAACGGTCCACCATTAACTCCCTTCTGGTTAAACAACCTCAATCCAGGATCACTGCTCACCTTCACTCATTTGTTCCACTTTTTTCCCACCTGTGGAATCAGCTGCAACATTCTCTTCAATCTCATTCTTCCATCCAGGTCTGCAAGACAGCTGTTCACCACCATCTCAGGTCACCCAAAATCCAAAACCATGATCTTTTCAAAGCTTGTTAAACCCCCACCCCAATCCCTCCTTCAAATTTTCCAGTTGTCCCTCCTGAGAGGTTCCTTCTGTATCCATCTTGTTCACCCAAGGCCATCCTCTCCTGCACTTCATTCCTCCCCACACACACATTGTTTGTCGAAGTTTGCCTTTATCTTGACTTTCAACTCTGCTGCGGTTCACCGCAGCTCCCCAACTCTTCCTTTTGTCATGTTGTGTCCTATTCCGTTCAGTGTACTTCTACCAGCTCTTCCACGAACCGTGACTATGTGTGCAAAAAATACTAAGAGACAGGTATATAAGCATGAATATTGAGTATTTAAATCAAATAAGTTTTAAACTATGTATTTTTGAGGGCGAGGAATAAACGTTTTATACTGTCACGATGATTGGATGTGTCCATATATGGGAATCCAAGATGGCCGCCGGTTTTCCTTCTGGTTACTTGCAACAAAATGGAAAACAAACATTATTTGCTTCAGATCTGAAATATTTTGATGAAAGTAGCGTCTAGTCATAAGTATTTTCCGTCGGGAAATTTACTGAACACTGCCATGTGGCTGAAGATTTCCCTTCCATGGAAAATCCAATATGGCTGACAATAATGATGACATCTTGGCTGTCACCAAATTTACAATGTCTTCTGCAGTTGTAAGCAGGTAGACACGTGACACTCGATAATTATCGGTACAATACTGATCATCATCTTTTTCATTTTCATCATCTTCATCTGCCATATTGCCCTTTGTTTGAAGCAACTGTCAGATCCTCCACATTTGCACAACACAGACCAAGCAAATTGAGCATCTGCACATCCACATCTGGGGGATGAGCAAGGCTGAGATTTTGATCTTTCCACAAGGATTCTTTGTTGTGCTAACACTTGAAGAGGAGGAACACCTTTTTCCACATGGTTTCTGGCATTTTGGGCTTTTTCAGGTCATTTTTGTATGACACTGGAATACCAGGTGATGAAGACTCCTTGACATCTTCCTTCTTGAATCTTTCGAGGATGGCGTCATCCTGGCTGTCGGCAATGTTTGGGCATACCTGTTTCATCAGTCGGGCCAACAAATTGAATTATTTCAGTCCATTTGGTGAGGAGATATTAGTGTGGAAGTTATCCTTAATGGCTTGCACTCGCACTATAATCTCACAAAGGAATGCCATTCAGTTGTGTTTCCTTTGTTGCAGCCTCTGCCACCGATGCTTTAAATCACAAGATTTCATCATATGAACAGCAGATACCAAGATCGTGAAAATGTTCAACAAGGTTTTTCTTGCCAGGCACAGCAACAATTTAAAATGCAATGGTGTCAGAGGATTTGTGACTGTATTTGAGCTGATATTTCGGATTACAATCAAAGGCAATGTGTACTTAAGATTGTCTGAAAGATTTTCGAAAAGTGAGAGAAGGGTTACACTGGTCGAGTCAATGCCCGTCTCCTTGTCTACTCAGATGGCGTACTTGTCTTTGTAAGGCACCAGATCTTTACCCTCTCGCAGCATTGTTTTACTGACATTCCTAACCATGATACCATAGTCTTTGTCTTCAACAAGTCCAAGCATACTTGGCACAGTATCACAAAAAAACTAGAAATCCTGGAGCAGAGAAACTCATTCGTCATCAAAATGCTTCTGCAGTTTTGAGAAGACAGTTTTGCGGCATCAGATACCACCATGCAATGAATTGTGCTCAGGAACCTCAATGGACATCCACTTTTTTTTGAATTATCTCTTCTGATGTCTTCCAAAAGCTAGATGGGTTACGCAAGTCAGGTTTGAGTGTACAAGTCTTCCCTCAGAATATGCAGTGTGTGCAATTTAACACTTGCATCCATTTAATCTCCCAAATCTGAATCCCCTTTTAAGAAAAAGTCAGATCCACTGTTTTTTGATGAAACTATGTAATTGAAGAAATAAAGAAGTTTTTATTTTATTTTTATTTTAAGACAACGTGTTGAGGGCTGCCAGGATGGCCTGGATGTATACTTTCCTCCAAGCTGTCTCACCTGAGTATGAATCCCAACTCAGCTGTAAACTGCTATCCTGGTGTGTCACAGGCAGGGTGATTCATCAATGATGTGTGTGCCATCCTTCGGATGGACGTTAAACTCGGTGTTCCATCTGCTGGTATTAGTTGTTTAGTTGGTGTCTTTCTTAGAGTTGATGAAAGAAGATAAAGCGTTTGGGCCGGATAAACATCGAAGAGTATTGAAAGAGATGGCAGAGCAGATGGCCATGCTTATTGTTAACATACTGTATGTAACGTCATGCTTATTTGCTCTAGCAACCTGAGTCTGCGTCATTGATGTGTTGTAGCCCTATCTTTGCTCATACAACGTGATAAGCCATTATTCACAAGAACAGCCACATCCATGATCCATCCACATCACAAATGGTTGTAGGCATCCTAAGTTTTCCATGCCTTCACGTTTTCCAGTGTGTAAATACTTTTCGAAAATATAAGAAAATTTTCGAAATCTGGAAATAAAATGGTTGGAAAGTTGTCGCTTTTGCACCTTGCTGAATTTGGCAATTCATGTGTGTGTGTGTGTGTGTGTGTGTGTGTGTGTGTGCGTGTGTGCGCGTGCTCCATAAGTGCAAAACCATGAAACCTAACAGCCTGACACATTGCATGCATACAAAGAAAACTCCAACAAAGTGCATGCGTGAAAATTGGTTGTTTGGGTCAATTAAAACACCCCTTTTGAAGATATTTAACAGCCTTATTTAATTATATCCTTTATTAGGCACATACTGGGCCACCTCGCTCTTTGGGGTCTTACGGCGTATCCTTGGTAACTTTGCTGGGATCTGAAGCTGCCATGTTTTTTGGCCTGCTCAACAATGCCTTGACTTGGAACAGGCCCCAATGATTTCTTAACGATAAAGTTTTTTTTCCACACTTTCCTCACTCATATTATTGAATGCCTGTTCACCATAGCTACGAATTGCTGTGTACATCGCTTTTGTAAGTGCGAAAGTTTAAAAATTAGGAGCTTGAGGTGATTTCATGCATTACATGATACGATTTTAAACGACCTCCTCTCACAGACTAAAGTACATCATCAAAATATTATTTACGTTTTGATGAACAGATATCGTCCAGACTAAATAAGTGTCAAAATCTGGAGTGAAATCTGATAATTTGAAGAAATAACGAGTCTTATAACTAAGCCAACATACCTATTTACTTTAAGCAAGCAAGGCTATGTTCCCTCCTTCTCCATACATACACAAGAAAATGTGAAATTTCCAAAGCATCAAACTTTTCTTTTTCTACTGTTTGGAGAATTACATTGAGTGAACAAAAAAATTAGGAAAATGCCAAAATAAACTACATTGAGCTATATGATTTACTGCATTCACTGCTGGACCTCACACCCTGTCATCCAGAGGGACTGCCTAAACATAGCATCTGCCAGATCTGTGTCTATATTTTCCGAGGTTTAGCGATGTGCACTGCAGGGAAACTAAGCAAATCTGTTGAAAAACGGACGTTTTAAAATGAAGTTATAACATTTGTGCGGACCCCAAACCGATGTACCACGTGACGTGTGCATAGCGGAGCAGGCAACATGGCGGATTATCTATAATGTTCACTTCATGGGCAATTTAACTTTGCGATATGATCAGGGTTGTTCTGCATTAAGCAGCAACACTTTTGTGGATAGTCATGATATGAACAAATTCATTTCATTTCATTAACTTATGTGAGCGCGGTGTAGACCAGCTTTAAAGTTAAAGGGATCCTATATGATTTGCAGCCACAGCCTGGCCCAGCCATTCCTGATCAACCATTTAATTTGAGTGCTGACTTGAGTGCTTAAGCCATTTTTTGAGTGTCCTACAGTCAATAGCGGCACCGCGCTATGTTGTTCTGAGCGAATCGTTCGCTCACTGTGGATGCTTTTGCTGAGCCACGTCGTTCAGAGTGGTTCGTGCTCCGTCATCCTGAGCGAGTGTTTCATGCTCCATTATCCTGAACGAGTGGTTCATGCTCCATCATCCTGAGTGAGAGATTCATGCTCCATCATCCTGAGTGAGTGGTTCATTCACCGTCATCCTGAGCGAGTGAGTGGTTTGTGCTCTGTCATCCTGAGCGAGTGGTGTCGTGCTCCATCATCCTGAGCGAGTGTTCCGTGCTCCATCATCCTGAGCAAGTGGTTCGTGCTCCGTCATCTTGAGCGAGTGGTTCATGCTCCGTAATCCTGAGCTAGTGGTTCATGCTCTGTCATTCTGAGCGAGTGGTGCGTGCTCCATCATCCTGAGCGAGTGGTTTGTGCTCCGTCATCCTGAGTGAGTTGTGAAATATCACCCGATTCCCTCTGTGGCATGATTCGACAAGGGGCACACCCCTGCCTTTCTGGGCGGAGTCCCCATCTGAGGCGATGGAAATCTCCGCCCACGTACGTGGCTGGACACGCGTGTGTAATGGCGCGATGTGCGAAGAGAAGGAGTGATGGTTTCGGTTAGCTGGAGGCTCGATTTGTATTGCAAAAACCCTGACTAAAAAAATAATTCGCAGTGAACACATGTAATTCCCATTAGACACAGGTAGGGGGCCCTAACTATAAACACATACTTATTGAAATAACTAAGCTGAGGGGCTGCTGTCTGTCTGTGTGCACAAGTCTTCCAGATTCATAACAATACATCATATAGTTTCAAAGTGTAGAGGAATGGGCTTTGTCTAGAACAATAACACAGGATTCTCTGGACATCTGAGGAATATTAAAACTCCAAGAGACCGTAAACAGAATTAGCGAAGTGATTGTACTTATCCCTAGAAAGTCAATACCGCTTCTTTCACATGAAATTTTTGTGTCTCGAAGCAGTGTCATGAGAGTGTTGAAGGATGATCTGAAGGCTTTCACTTCTAAAATCCAACTGATGCTGCAGTTCACCTTTGATGACGACTGTCGACATTGTTAATTTTGTGTGCAATTCAGTAGTAAAGTTCAAGCAGGTATTAACACACTGTGCATGACAATTTTGAGCGATGAATGCCATATTTATTTGAATGGTATGGCAAATAAACAGAATTGGCGGTTTTTGGGATATGGAGAAAGCAGCCCACTTTATTGAGTCACCTTTCCACTCCTCAAAAATAATGATTATACTTTGGTCCCTGCAGTCATCAGATTTACGATTCATACTTTTAAAAAAATCAGTATAATGAGGAATGGGGTGTCTGTGAATATGGAATGTTACTTATACATGTTGAACACATTTTTCTGGAGTCTTGTGACAAATGTTCATGGTGCTTGATTTCAACAGGACGGAACAACAGCACATAAGCTTACAGCTCACAATTCCATGCAGTGGCTCAATAATCACCTTCCTTGGAGATTAATTTCCCTCCGAAATTGATTTCCTTGACGTTAGAGATCTGAACACCTTTTAACTGAACTGATCTGAACACCTGAACACCTCTCACCTTTCGATATTTTTTTCTGTTGGCATTTGTTTAGAAAGAGAACTCGATGAACATTCCAGAACTCAAATATGTTGTAACAAGGGTTATTTTCAGAGTTTCTTGTGAAACACATCTGTCTGTCATCAAAAACTATTCCATACATATCTGTAAGTATGCAGACCTTGTAGAAGAATAGTTCGATCATTTGTTCAAGTCAACCAAAACTTTAGGAGATCCATAATGTATCATATAAATGATGTGGTCTTGCATTGATAATTAATAGAAGATTTAACTAGATATCTGTGATCATAAAGCAATCTCGAATGGTGAGCCTCCCTTGGCTTACCCTTGGTGATCGCCCACAATTTAAACTTGGCCACGATCCAATGATGGCATATTTTGTTCACACTCTCATATGACCTTTACCTTCAACATTTAGGGATAAAGTGTATATTTAGAAAATGTCTCCCCATCTACAATATATCCATGAAACTCAACATCATGAAAATCAGTGGAAAATAGTTCAAGTTATGATTAAAAAGGTGTTTTTTGTTGCTTTGTTCACAATCCGAAAAAGTCGGTCAAGGACACACATCACATATCAGGTGCGCACTTCAGTGTAAGTACATTATTATGATGCAAGAACATTTTTGAAGGCTAAGCAGTCTTTGAGTTTCCACATTGCCAAAATTTAGCAATCACAAAAAACTCTTTTTTTTTTTCAGACTGCTATTTGACCTTGAGCTTTAACTCGGAGGTTTATGTTTTGCACAAAAGGTAAGTGCAGCTTAGCTTACTCTAAGCTATCTAGAGAAGGCAATTTTGTTCCAATCAGACAAACATTAGTTGGGTTATGGTGAAAAATGTTAAAATGTCTACAATTGGGTCATGACCTTAAAATTATGTCAAGGTAAAAAAGTCAACCCCACATACTTTCTATTCATTATTGTTGCAAAATTACATTCTGAAATTCTGAGCCAGATTTAAGATACAGCTCGGACATTGGCAGAAAAAAAGGAAGAAAGACTTAAAAGGTGGTTTGGTATTACTAGGGGCATATTACGTTGATCTTTAACCTATTGTGGTATGATGTAATTTAAGCAGAAATGCAACTTGCTCTCGGCTATCCATGGAGGGCAATTCCATTCTGATCGGAAGAACGTCAGTCAAGGTCATGACCTTAAATTTAGGTCAAGGTTAAAAATGTCAACCCCAGATACTTTATATTCACATGATTAATGCAAAATTTCTTTCCAATGTCCCAACTGGCTCCGAGATACAGCTCGGAAATTGCGACAACTCTGAAATTGTTACAGTTTGGATTTTTGGAGTTCAGGAAGAAAATAAATAAATAAATTTTCAATGGTTTTATATGTTCCCCTGGGGGTCAAAGAAACTTTTTGGTACTATTAAAAATTGGGTCACTAATTGTGGAAACAAACCCAACGACAGCTATACACCTTCCCCTATCCTATCAGGGGAGACTTAACAAACAAGTAAAATTGAATACATTTCTTTGACTAACCCTGTATTTAGAAGAATCTTTGGAAGTGTTCACTTAAAATATTCAACATACTCTTCACTTACATGGTATCCATGTTCAACCTGAATGAGAGGTTGCCATCTTGATTGTCTTTTTCTTTCCACAAGGCATTCATAAAACCAGTTGATGATACTCGACTTTTTGAAATAACCTCAGGAAGTGGGTCAGAATGTGCTTCTGGTTTAAGGGAAATTAAATACTCATACAGGCCTGGTATAAATCCTCTCCGTTGCTCAACCCCAATTGCACCATCAAAAATTGGGGCATATTGTGGAACATTCATTGCTGGTGTACTGAGCCCGATGAGTAAAGTAACCCCTGTGTTGTTTTCAGTTAAAAGTAAATCGGCCAACGGATAAAAGTTTTTACTGTGGAAAACTATAAACACAACTTGTACCTTTGTCTTTGAAAGAACTGCACCTGCATACAGAAGAGTTGTGATGCAAATAACATTTGGTGTCAATTATGTTGATGGAAAATGGGAAAAAGTGAAATCATTATTAGTAGCTGTGATTTGAGGCACAAAACATTGGAATGTGAGACTGACAATATTTTTTTCTTGCAATCTAATGTTACCTTTTGACTAAAAAAATTCTTAAAAACTCACAGTATGAGGTCAGCATTCAATGTACATGTCATGCAATTTAATTTTCTATGATTCCTGAACATGAACTTCTGAAAAAGAAAATCTACAAATATCTTAAAAAGATGGAAAACAATAATTAGTATTCAACTTGGCTCAATAGCTACCACTACTATTTATTTAACAAGACAAAAAAAACATTAAAAAAAAATGGAAAAACAGAGTGATGAAATCTCAAAAAAACAAGTAAACAAGGTCAGAATGACAACACATTATGACACCACAATACGACACAACAATCCTCTTCTGGTTTAGCATCACGACATATTTTGACATTTTACTTTTGTTGTGGGATTGTGATGGAACAACATCAAAAGATATTGTGATGCTAAACCAGAATAGGATTGTGGTGTCGTATTGTGGAATTGTAATGTGGTGTCATTCTTCATTGTTCTTCTTTTTAAACTTCTTCTTCTTCATCCATCACAATCCCACAACAAAAGTAAAATGTAAAAACATGTTGCAATGGTAATCCATAAGAGGATTGTGGTGTTATTCCAACCTTGTTTAGTTTGTTTGTTTGAGATTTCATCCTTGTATGTTTTCTATTTTTTCTTGGTTTTTGTTTTCTTGTTTCTGAAATTTTCTAAAGTTATAAAATGCTTAATCTATGTTATATTTTGTTATTTTGGAATCGATTAAAACTATATAGGTTATTAAATTCAGCTTATGGAACATTCTACTCCCCCCCCCCTCAATCCTGGCTTTTTGTTCAGTCCACTATGGGGATTATTACATATTCAAAATAATGTGAGAATCATTTTTTTTTAAATGCTTAATGTTTCATATATTTTGTTATTTTGCTCTGGAATAAATCCATCTATGTTATTAAATTGTTGTAATACTTGTTTCAATTTATTTGGGTGGTGGTTTGGATATGTATCACTTTTGGAATTATCACTGTCCACTATCAATTTCCCCCCTCCATTATCCTGGCCTGGTTTGGTTGAGTTCACATTTACATTTGATTTCTTTTCCAAATAAAACGATTAATGTTTTATATTATTTTAAATTTTTTGGTTGCATGCACGAGCGCAGAGACAAATAACTTCTTTGCACTGCAATTACCATCATAGCTTCAGCAGTTATTGAGGTAGGTTGGGCTGCAGTTTTGCATTTTTTTGAAAGTGGAAGGAGCAGAAGTACAAATTGGCATTTTAGTGATCTCCAAATACAGTACTTTAGCGATGTATTCTGGCATCGTATTAAGTCTTGGTAGTTCAGAAAATGCTCGAGAATAATATGTATGGCATTCAAATGCTTATAACTCACTCTATAGTAGTTTACAAGTTTATCACATCACTACTAGAGCCATCGCTGCTACCTCCGCCGTGCATAGCTTGTTTACCGAACTCGATTGCCCGAACTGCTGCTCAGGGGCCCCAAGTTCTGCTAAGGCTGGACCTCGGGGTTTGCGTTTCAAGCTCCCTCCATTTATTTAAGGATTATCTGCAACTCATTGTTGGGCCCAAGCTCATACCTGCCAGGAACTACCTTCTCTGCAGCTCAAGGAGTGCCGAGACTGTTTCCCATTGGGTACTGCTCTATCTACACCCTGACCCACTTATCTTCTGGCCTTGGGTAGCACGCCTTTACAAATTGTGACAGCTGCTGATCAGCAGGCCATAAAATAGGCCGGAAAACACCTCATTAACCTGACCAGGGCGCGATCAAGATGGCCATTGTCCAACCTTCTTTTCCTATGAGCGCTCACTGCCATTGTTGTGGGTGAACTTGTGTAAGGGTATAATTTCTCTTTAGGAATGGGGTATGGTGATCACGTGTATATATTTATGTAAATTTGTCCTAATAGGACAAAATGGGGGGGGGGGGGGAAGAAATCAAATTAATGATATTCATGTATTCTCAATTAATTCACTTGCTGCTTTTAGTTGTTTTAACTTGCTACTACTGCTTTTAACAGTATAAAATAAGGTGTTACTTTTCTACTGGAATCAAATTGACTGTCAGTAAAATCTCCTTTTACAGTCTTTTGATCTCCATGTTGATGGAGGTGAATGTACAAGCAAAGATAGAATTGTATCTTATTAAATCTTATGTGCTTTATCTCTCTGAAATACATATAACCCAGAATGGTATCTGCAATGTTTAAATGAAATTGCCCAGCTGCTAAAGAGAATAACTCATTGCTGCTGCCTCATTGTCTAGCAGAAAGTAATCCACCCTGTCTCTGAGTTTTGTCCGAACCCTGTTATCACCCTCTCCTCAAGGCTGAACTGGTGTTCACACTACCTCATGCTTGTTAGCCCTCCCCTCCATTTACCCTTGCCAGATGTCTAGCCCTCCCCTGACTTTTTTGTCCAAAATAGTATAAAGAGGATTGCTATGATCATTTTGAGCAGAAAGAGGATCATGCTTGATATTGCTTGCCCCGTATATCCTTCTTTCCCAAGCACATGTTTGTTGTTATTTGTTCTTGATGTTTGCTGTTAATAAATGGTCTCAGACTTCAAAAGAGAAGAACTGAATTTCTTCCATAGCCTCCACCATTGTTATATTGTAGTGATTCTGATTATTTCAGAATAAATTCAGCTGTTCCTGTAGGTTTCCTCTGCTGGGTAGTGCATTTCACAGCAAAGACTCATGTGTGAGCACCAAGTAGCTTTCAAAAGACCTCCAGGATAAAGTTGTGGAAAAACACAGATCAGAGGATGGGTAGAAAAATATTTCAAAGGCCTTGAATATTCCTTGGAGCACAGTCAGGACAATCAATAGGAAGTGGAAGGCGTATGGTACCTCCATTACCCTGCCTCGATCACGCCGTCCCTCCAAACTAGATGACCAAGCAAGGAGGAGATTGATCAGAGAGGCCACCAAGAGGCCAATGGCAACTTTGAAGGAGCCACATGCCTTTTTAGCAAGACTGGTCACTGTGTGCACGTGACTTCAATATCCCAAGCATTCCACAAGTCTGGCTTGTACGGTAGAGTGGCAAGAAGGAATCCATTATTCAAAAAACCCACCTTGAGTCCCATTTGAGGAATGCAAAAAAACACTCCAGAGATTCTGAAGTCATGTGGCAAAAACGTTTGTGGTCTGACGAAACAAAGATGGAACTTTTTGGCCGAAATGCAAAATGTTACGTTTGGCACAAATCTGACACAGAACATCACCAAAAGAACATCATCCATACTGTGAAGCATGGTGGTGGCAACATCATGTTATGTGGATGTTTCTCATCAGCAGGGAATGGGACATTTGTCAGGATAGAAGGGAAAATTGATGGAGCAAAATATAGAAAAATCCAAGAGAAAAATCTGCTGCCCTCTGCAAGAAAGCTGAAATTGGGACATAGGTTCACCTTTCAGCACGACAACGATATGAGACACAGCCAAAGCTACACTGGAGTGGCTACGGAACAAAAAGTTAAATGTCCTTGAGTGGCCCAATCAGAGCCCCGACCTAAATCCAATCGAAAATCTGTGGCACAACTTGAAGATTGCTGTCCATCAATGCTCCCCATGCAACTTGACTGAGCTTTAACAGTTTTGTACAGAAGAATGGGCAAATATTGCCCAATCAAGGTGTGCAAAGGTGGTAGAGACCTATCTCAGCAGACTTACAGCTGTAATTGCTGTCAAAGGAGCTTCCACCAAGTATTAACTCAATGGGGTAGACACTTATCCAATCAAGATATTCTATTTTTGTATTTTTAATTAATTTTCTGAAATACAATGTAATTCCAGGCTATAAGGCAACAACAGGTGATAATTTTGAAAGGGGTGAAGGCTTTATATAGGCACAGTATGTGTGTTTCCGAGCGAGAGGGTGGGGTCAATGCAAAGTGGAAAGCCAGAGAAGATCCTTATCATTGAAGGCATAGAGTAATGTCTGTTTAAAAAAATTCAAGGGGAAGCCATTGTTTGCACCGGATGCAATGCTGGAGTTATACAGTGAGGATCCAAACAATGTAACTGATGTTGCTTCTATATTTGATTCAGTTAACTGAGCTCCATGTTGGAGTCCCATTGAAAGGTCCAACTGGAACACTGCAGACTCTCTGTGATGGAATGAATGAGTGTCAGGTGTGCAAGAGTCACTACAGTAAAGGGAACATCATGTTGAAGCTGTCACTTATTAGACTATTCTGATCTCTCATCGCAGGAGGGTGAAAATGAGAGTTCTGGCACACCCCAATTTAAATTGAGGTCAAAATGTAAAAGGAAAAACTATTTGACCATCTTCCAAAAATATCACACCTATTTCTCCCATTTTCAAGTAACCCAGATGGATAATAACTAAATTACCTATACACAAATATTAAGAGGATACAGACAGTCCTCGGATTATATAAGGTCGAATTGCATACAGTTGACTTTACATAAATGCCCATTAAAATAAATAATTCGAGATTCGTCAATTATTTACATCTTTATGCTTCTTTACGTATGGTCCAGTGTGGCACTACTTATTGTCGCCTGTGCAGGGGAGGTCAGGATGGACCCCATGCATACCTTAAACTTGTTGACTGGCTCCCATGTCTGAACTGAAACAGTGACCCTGCATGCTCACTCCCCTCTTGCTCCTCAAACAACCCCAGCCTGGGTGTTTCCCCATGGAGCAATGATGTCACTCGCAGCATATATTTAATGTGTCTCCCGTGACAGAGCTATCGGACGTGGTAACGTGAAATCAAAGGTGTGCAAAGGCGTGCATAGGTGGATTTCCTCTTTCAGTAATTTTGTAATCAATCTGATTGACTATGGACATTAATAAGAACTGTAATCTTATTTAATCTCTCATCTGTAATCTCATTTTAATCACTGAATATTAATTGAACTCACCTTGATATAACTCGTATTAAGATAACTCATACGAAATGTAATCACCCGTGTCTTCTTATATTCCTGTTCTAAGTAATTAATTTGCTTGCTATTGATTTAACATGCATCTGTAAAAGTAATTACATCCAATGACTTGGAGATGTTTTATGAGCTCCAGTCAACTTTAATTATATCTATTAACATATCAATATATAATATAACATATCATTTGTTACCTGATGCAATACAAATCCATTTTACTCCTTTCTTAGCCTGCTTAGATGAATGTCAGTGGCTTGGTGTGCCTGCTTGAATAATTGTTTATTTTAGCCAGGCAGAGACTGTCTGGGAAGCATGCGAAGGTGATAACAGAGATGCCGGGTTCCGTTGTTCCTTCTCGGCAGTTGAAAACACTCAAACTTTTTATTACTCTCTGAAACCTTGAATGTTACTTTTGCTTTATTCTGATTGGTTTAGCCGAGGTTAGTTACAGGTCTCGCTTGCCTGACCACCCGATATGTTCCCCTCCCGTTCCGTTTCTATGGTAACCCTTTTTCTTATTCTATGAGGACTAGCCGCACTCAAGTTTATTTATTTCAATATCTATGGGAAAGTTGAGGCTGTGACATTGTTTTTCTTCTATCCTATGCTTCGACCCATCTCTCCCTCCACCCTTCCTGGCTCCTGTAGAAGAGATAGTACTCTTTATCTCTGGTTTGTAAAGATCATTGAATGTCATTCGTGTTCTTCCTCCACGTATAGTATGTGAAATAAAGATTCTTCTTTGATGTGCTGACCCCTGAGTTGACACTGAGTCATTCCATGACAAATTGGTGAGCCAGGCAGGAGGCACTGATCCCTGTGGGCACAGCGATGGCCAGCGGTGACAGTAAACACCATGTGGCCACAAACTGAATGGTAAGAGGAACCTGGTTGAAAATCCTCTGGGGGAGGTGTTTGCTCTCACTTCGTGTCGGATGTTCCCCCTTTCAAAACTGGTAACGTGCCTGAACAATAGGGAAAGTACAAAAAGGAGAACCTTTACTGATAGGCCAAAGATTAAGTGGTTTGAGGCCTCTTAAGAAGTGGCCAGTGTCCGCTAAGGGAACAGGATAGGATCCTGGGCATTCAAATGCTTTGAAATAGGGGTTGAAGACCTCTAAGAGAAAGGGTTGAAAGCCCTAGCATACTAGGAGGGGGTGTCAGACCCCCCCCCCCCCCCTAGGAGAGGGTTGAAGGCCCTGCTCATTAAGAGGATCGAGTCCTGAAGAATGAATGAATGGTAGGAATGTTTCTTGAGTTAATTATTGTGATTTGTTGTTCGATCATTGTGCTTGCCGGTAGGTTGTTCGTTGTGAAACTGTTGCAGTGTCTGTTGCATTGTTTTTGTGAGCTGCTAAAAGGTTAAATCACTGGAAATAATGCTAGGTAAGCAGGGTAGAAGTAAGCAAACCGATCAGATCCAAACTAGGCCACCATCTGCCTTACCACCTATTATCTCTCAGACCGGCAAGCAGCAGCTTCTTCACTCTCTGCAGATCTGGATAAAATTACAAACTGGTCCAACACATGGAACATGTCTTTCAATCTGGACAAATCTCACACTCTCACTTTATCTCTCCGAAAGGACCGCTTGGGACCCCCCCCCACCAATCTACTTTCTCAACAATCCTTTGGAAGAAGTCCTTCCTTTCAAGCTTCTGGGTCTCACTATCTGCCATGATCTTTCCTGGGAAAGCCAGATTTCCATCCCGGCCTCCAAAGCCATTCGCCGATTGGGAATGCTCCTTTGTGCAAAGTCCTTCCTCGGCCCACCTGAGCTCCTGTCCACTTAAAAAGCTGTCGTCCACAGCCTGATGGAGTACTGCTCTCCCCTCTGGGCTGGTGCTCTTGCCTCCAAACTTTCTCGGCTTCACGCTGTGGAAAGCAAGGCATTTCGGATCAATGGCATCTCCCGCGATGAGGCTGAGTCATTGGGCCTCTCACTCACTCCCCGCAGGCAGGTTGGTGGTCTTTCTGTCCTCTACCATCTCCTCTCAGGTCTCGCCCGCCCTGCTCTGTCACTTTTGTAAGTCATCAGCAAAGAGATAAAGATGATTTTCCAGAGTCGGAGAGATTATTGATTAAAACCAGAAAAAGAACAGGGCCCAGAATAGGAAGAGGATGAAAGGACGGAGATGCTTTTGAGCTTAACCTATCTATGCGTTACGTTACAAATATGATCCACTACCCGTGTTGCATATCTTTCAGTAACAATGATGTCATCAGTCACATGGTGTCAAGGGAATATTAAAAAGTATATACTTCTCTGAAACTGCTCAAACTATCAATGTGAGACTTTGCAGGTGTGATCCACTACCTTTGCTGTATATAATGTGATACATTTTGCATCAATCTGTTAAGCTGTTTTGGAGAAGAAGATTTTTAAAGGATCTGTTTTCAAACCAATATGGACCACCCAACCACGTGACCTATGAAATCATAAATTTGCACTCCACCTCTTATTTGGTCGGGAATCACATTTTTTTTTAAGTTTTGTGTTGATCAGCTAAGATTCGTTTTTCTATCCAATCTGGATGCCAAACCATGTGACTTATGAGGACATAATTTTCACATTATATGAAGCAATTGTATTGGATGATTCTTGTAAAGTTTAGCATCGGTAAGTTAAGCGGTTTCAGAGAAATATTTTTCAATGCCGTATTTCCTTTCAATTCAATATGGCTACAACACTATGTGACTGATAATGTTTTAGTCATCAAACTTTAATCACGATGCCTAGTTGATGACATACACAAAGATTCATGTAAATTGGTTGGACGGTTTGAGAGAAGATATTGTTACGTTTGTTGGGTGTGAGGGGGGTGGGGTTAGACATTCCTTTGGAACAGATTGAAATGCGTAGTGTGGCATGTTCCGTGTATGAGTAGCTAGCCAATCCCAATGTAATAAGTAGGGAAATGTTAGTTTCAGGATTGTCTTGTTTGAATGTGCAGCATAACTGGGATGGCGTGTACTAATAATTAATTAGGGATTACGGTTAAGGAATTTTATGTATAACCCCTTTGTAATGTTAGGGTTAGGGTTAGTTTAATTTATTGTGTCAATCAGACAAGCGGTTGGTTGCTGAGAAACAAAATGTTTCAGCGAATTATAGAGCAAAAAAATGGAAAACAGAAGAAAAATATGAAAATTGATTTTATGTGACATTGACCTTTGACCTTTTTATCACATTATTAATTTGTCTTCTATATGTTCTCATAATTGAGCTTTGTTGAAAATTTGATGACAAAAGCTAAAATTGGGGGAAAGAAAAAAACAAAAGTAAGAAAAAAGAATAAGAAAAAAAGTTATGGTCCAGACAGGCACAGAGAGACACACATGAATGATTGCAAAACCCCATCTATAGCTGCAGTGGAACAGGCTAATAAATAATATATAAATCTGTACTAATAAATGTCAGTGTGTGTCCATCCACCAGTCAGTCCATCCCGTTCATAACTCCAAAACCATGAAACCTAGCAGCCCCAAACCTTGCATGCATGCTAATGGAACACCACGGTAGTGCATGAATGAAAATTGGGTGTCTGGGTTAATTTAAACACCACTTTTGAAGGTAATTTATTGGGTGCTAATCACAAAAAAAACAAAACAAGCCCAACGAAGATAGTGGCACGCCATCTTGGTCAGCCCTCTGTCAGCTCGCTTGAGTCTTACGTCGCCATTTTATTTTTTTGGCCTGCTCAACAATGTCTTGACTAGGATCAGGCCGCAACGATTTATGAACGAAAAAGCGCTCCAAATGTTTTTTTATTCACCTTCCTCACTCATATAATTGAAAGCCTTATCTACATACCTACAAATCACTGTATACATCACTTTTGTAAGTGCTATCGTTTTGAATTTAGGAGCGTGGAGGGATTTCAAGCATTATATGATGCGATTTTCCATGATCTCCTCTCACAGACTAATTCAAGTATATCATCGAAATATAATTTGAGTTTGGAGCATCGGATCATGTGGAATGAATAACTCGAAATCTGGAGTGAAATCTGAAAATGTTAAGAAATTGGCGATGTTTAGTTTTTTGCTGTTAAGAATGAAAATGTTGAAAAATCGCCGATGTTTAAAAATGTTTCCCCTTTCTTCCCCACCTTAAAACCGTTATCGTCTCCACCATTGCAATGAACATCCCTGGTTATTTCCTCGTGAATTAAACCCATTCATTTTAAAAGAGTGAAGAGCCTCGTGTGCCTCTTGCGTTTCCCATGCACACAAATCTGATATTGTTTGAATGCAATCCAAGGGAGTTCGGTCCATCCGTCTTGCATCACTTTTAATGGGCATTATGTGCAGCAATAATTTACACGGAGATGCGAGGAGCAGGAGGGGAGTTCTCAACGTTGTTTATATCAATTGTGAAGTGTTTATTTCTGGCTGCTGCCGATCTTTCTTTATATTTTCTCAAAGCCCAGGAACAGAACCTCCCTCTTCCCATAGGCCCCTGGTTTTAACTATCGTGGCATTTTCCAGGAATGTAACCCAGGCAATATTTAAGGGTTACTGTATTTCTCCCGGTTCAGAAGACAGCTATGATTTTCAGAGCTTCTGTTCTATGATAGTTATGAAAGCTGTTTTATAGATAACTAGCATGGATCAGCTTTTGGGGTAATCCATTATGGCTGCCAGATGCCTCTCCTCATGTCGTTGCATCGGTTGACATCACAGATTTGCTGTGATGTTGTGATTTGCACCAATCACAATACAAACAATACTTTTGTACAAAATTATTTGTAACATTGGTGATATTATATTTCTTTGAGATTTATTACCTCTGCCACTGAAGGTGAAGTTGGTTACGTTTTCACCCCTTTCTGTCTGTTTGTCTGTGTGCAGGATATCTTACAAAGTTGTGGACGGATTCGGATGAAATTTGGTGATCAGGTTGGATGTGTCACAAGGACTAACTGATTAGATGTTGGTGAAGATCTGGATCTGGATCCGGTGACTCCTATTTTTTACGTGATTCTTCACCAATGAGAGATATTGCTAAACTGATATATAGCACGATATCTCAAAAAGTTGAGGACGGATTCGGACGAAACTTGGTGGTCAGGTTGGGTGTGTAGCATCGACGAATTGATTCGATTTTGGTGAAGATCCGAATCCGGATACGAGAGTTATTTCATTCTTTAAGTGATTCTTCACCATTGAGAGATCCGACCAAAAACGATGTAGTACTGTATAGCATGATATTTCAAAAATGTATTGGGCCCAATATGTTCTCGTGGATCATGCATTGCGTGGTGGAGGTATGCGCTCTACTGAGTGCCCTTCTAGTATAAAAAGGTCCAAGTGTTTAAATGGTCAAGGGACTAATCTGTCTCATCTGAAGGATGTAAGGGGTCTAAATGTTGTTAAGATCTCATGAGTCGAAAGGGTTTTAGGGGTATTTTGGGTCCTTCGTGATATTTGGGTCTTCACAGGCTTTTGCGTGTTTTGGCTCCTCGGGGACTTTTTGGTGTTCATCGTCCTTTGATTTTTTGGGGTCTTTTGTGTCTTCAGGGTCTTTTGTGTCTTCGGGCTCTATTGGGTATTCAGGCTTTTATTGGTTTTTTAGGTATTTTGGGTCTTCTTGGTCTTTAGGGTCTTTTGGATCCTCTGGGTCTTTTGGGTTTTGGGGTGTTTTGGGTCATCTGGATCTTTTTGGTCATTGGAATCTTTTGGTTATTTTGGATCCTCAGACTTTTGGGTCATCTGGGTATTTTGTGTCTTTGGGGTCTTTTGGGTCACCTGAGTTATTTTGGTCCTCAGGGTCTTTTGGGTCTTTTGGATCCTCAGGGACTTTGGAGTCTTTTGAGTCCTCGAGTCTTTTGGGTCATCTGGGTCATTTTGGTGTTTGTGGTTTTTTGGGTCCTTTGGGTCTTTGGGGTCTTTCAGGGTATTGGGGGTCATAAAGGGGCTTCAACGGTTGAAGGGGTCTCAGGAGTCTCAAGGGTCGAAAAGTACATTCCAATAGTACGTAATTAATAGTGGTACATGTGTGAAGTGAGGGTGCAATTGAAGTTCACACAGTACGTAATTAATAGACATACAGTCACATGGCTTCACTGTGAAAGAAACATTCCAATAGCGTGTAATTAATGGATGTGTGTGCATTCTGCAACCGATATTCAAACAGTACATAAATATTAGATTTTTAAATATTTTTATCCGCTATCGTAAAAAATATAAAAATAAAACACACACACACACACAGGAATATGTATTGCCCTTTATTTGAAGCATATCTTAAATGTCATGAATAAAAATGTTTTGTAATAGTGAAACAAACAATCATTCTTGGCCCAGGTCAATATGACACACTTCTGCATTATCGGGTTATTTCACTTTAAAATATTTTTTCCCGCAATCCTGAAAAACAAAAAAACAAAACACACACATAGACACATGTATTAAACTTTATTTGAAACACTTATGAAAGATGATGCATAAAAATGTTTTTACAACAAAGTTATAGGAGAACAAAAGTCAGACCAGATCAATATGACCCACTTCTGCATCATAGGGTAGACATACAGTCACACGGCTTCACTGTGAAAGGAACATTTCAATAGTGCATAATTTATAGACGTTTGTGCAGTCTATAACCAATGTTCAAACAGGATGTGATTAAAAGGCATTTTGCTGCATGGCTTCACGGACTGTCTGACTGACTGACGGACAGAGAGACGGCTTCAAGGCTTCAGGAAATGGATCATGCTTTTCCTTTTTATATGTATAGATGAAGATGATAATACTGAATACTTTTATGTATATTATGATTTTGAAGAATATTATTTTAAATATTCTCATGAAAATAAACTACTTTGTATTCAAAAAATACAGAAGTGTTGGTGACCATACAGGCCATTCATGATTCAACATCCCAAATAGAATAAAAATTGATGAAGAACGGATAGCTTTTATAAGGATAGAACATTGAGGATATGATATCATTGATTTGTGGTATAATTGTTTGTTTAAAATACACCTACAAGACCCGAAAGAATTAAATCAGTCTCGGCAGGAAGAATATTATCCACTTGGTGGGGATAATCAAATGGGTGGAAGCACTATGTGAAAACAGCAAATAAAATAATTTAATAACACAAAAATCCATTACAATTTCGCCATAATTTATATGATGAAGATTCAAAAAACTGGATTCTTCATATAACTAAGTGAATACAAACTGATCAAGCAACAGGAAGATGGGAAGTAGAGGTGTTTCCTGCCATCATATTAATTTCTCAGATATTTCTCAAAGATAAATATTTCCAATTATATAAATGGCAGGGAGAACACCTGTATGAGGGTGGGGGGGGGGGGTGGTTAAGCTCTTATTCTGGTGTCCAATCATACCTACAAGAAAAAGGTATTCGCTATTTTCATAAATACTTTCCGTAAATAAACAATGGAGATTTTCATGAATAATAATAATAAGAAGAAGAATGATAATACCATTCCTTTCATGTTGTAAATGTGTATAGCGCTGTCAAGGCAGTTTCATTGGCAAGGTGTAGACCTGGACAGGTCGCCACTCCGACGCATGTTACCCTGAATGGTTATTACCCCAGGACACTGGTACTCATTCCGCCGACCTCGGAAGGATGACAGGTTGAGTCAACCCAACCTGATGTTAATTTAATGTCCGACAGAGTCCAAAGCCAGCGATCTTAACCACAAAGCCAACAACAGGCTTAGAAAAATTAGATTTTCCATAAACTACTGGCTTTTTGCTGATGTTCAAGTCAGGTCAGGTCAGGTGTGGGAGGATGTGCCAGTGCAGCGCATCGCTGTGTCCACTTTGTCGGTTCTCCAGGGGCTTCCATCTGGCCATCCCTCAGGCAGAATTCCAGCCCATCCCTATCTCCTTGAGATGATGATCAACCTGCTGCAACCACAAGGCATGTGGTTGGCCCATTGGCCGCCTCCACTCATGAAGCTCCCTCATTGAGAGAATCCAGTGAGCAGGATCAGCATTAGGAAAACGAGCCATATGTCCATAGAGCCACAACTGACACTCACGGACTATGCAGGTAACAAATCTCTTTTGAGTCTCTCTCAACAACCGCTCGATGGACACAAAGTCCAACCAGTGATAGCCAAGGATTCTCCGAAGAGACCTGGTCCCAAAGGAATTAAGTCGCCATTTCATGTCCCTGGTCAGAGTCCAAGTCTCACATCCGTAGAGCAAGACTCCAAGCACCAAGGACCTGAACACTCAGACTTTCATCCTCCTGCACAGGTACTGGCAGCGCCACACCCCATGATCAAGTGAATCCATGACTCCCCAGGCCCGACCAAGACGTCTATTGACCTGACTCACAGCCAGCAGAGACATGAATATCACTGCCAAGGTAAGTGAATCTCTCCTGAACCTCAACATCCTTGCCACAAACAGGTACAGACAAGATGGCAGCATCCAATATGTAACTAAAAGCCTGGATCTTAGTTTTGACCGAGGAAACCTGTAATCCCAGTGGCTCCAACTCTTCATTCAGCACCTCGAGGGCCCCCAAAAGAATATCTAGGGTCTCAACAAAGACGACTGCATCATCTGCAAAATCAAGGTCAGAGATCTTGACATTCCCAAACAATGCAAGGCAGCTTGATCTATCCGACATTCTCCCCAGAATCCAGTCCATACAAGCAATGAAAAATGTGGGGGACAGTACACATCCCTGACAAACTCCAGTAACAACTGGAAATATGTCAGAGATGGTATCACCACCTCTCACAGCACTCTCAGTACCAGAGTAGAGTCCAGACATCAGATTTATCAGTTTTGGTGGCACCCCACGAACACAAGAATCCTCCAGAGGGCTTCTCGATTCACTGAATCGAACACTTTGCAGAGATCAACATAGGCTGCAAGCAGCCCATGCCAAAACTTTCGCCTGCGTTCCTTGAGGACCCGAAGAGCAAGAATATGGTTAATTGTTAACTTCTTTGGTGTAAAGCCTGACTGCTCTGGACGCTGGTGCTCAAGCAGATGGTGGTGAACCCTCTCAAGAATTGTCCGAGCAAAGACCTTGACTTGTACTGAGAGCAGCGTCACCCCTCAGTAGTTCTTGCAGTCTCGGCGATCACCCTTCCCTTTCCAGAGAGGGACAACAAGGCCACACTTCTAGTCAGTTTGGATGATACCTGTGATCCATCCAGGTAGAGCACAGAACTGTGTGCAATGACACAAGTACTGCATTTTCACCAGCCTTGAGAAGCTCACCATGGATGCTACAAATCCCAGGAGCTTTAATCCATTTCAACTGGTTCACCGCATCCTGTGTTTCCACAAACAAAGGTGGATTACAGTTGATTGGATGGTCAGCAATAGGGACAGTTACAGCCCTGACATCCATCTCAAGATTTGGTGGATCAGCCTGGTGCAGCCGCTCAAAGTATCGCACCCAGCGGGCCTTCACTTCGGACTCATCTGCCAGGATCCAACCACCCTCTGCTCTAACTGCAGTACACCAAGGAACGGGTTTGGAGGAAAACAACATGTGAATTCCCCTATAAGCAGGATGAGAATTACATGACCACAGGGGATGCTCTCCCCCCTCACAGATTCCTTGCACAAAGGCCTCCTTGTCCACCATTAGCACACGTATAGTTTTCCGCCTCAGCTCTCTGAAAAGCTCAGCTCTGCCATTCAGCCTGTCGATGTGATTTTTGTCAATGGTATCCAATGTCCCTTGAGAGACAAAAATTTTCTTTGCCCTATGGTGAGTTCTGGGAAATCCACCAGCAACCTCAAGGACGATGGTCTTGAAGGCAATCCACAACTCTTCAGGATTCCTCAAAGCACCCAGACCCCCCAATTCTCCACTCAGCCTGTTCACAAACTCCTCGGCTACCCTCTCATCCTTGAGCTTGCCAGCATCCAGCCTAGGGTGGAATGGTGCCATTCTCCCAGATTTAAGCTGCAACTTCAGTGTTGCTACAACAAGTCTGTGGTCGGTATTGAGGAAATGAGCTATCCCTTAGATTCTGCAGTTCAGGACAATCCTCCAGAGACCATCAATGAGCACATGGTCAATCTCCTTTGCCACACCATGAGTGTTAGAATACCAAGTTCACCAATGAGCCTGTGGGCGTTGAAATCATGAAACAGCCGCCCGAAGTCCACGACTTCTTGCAAAGACAAGGAACTTAATGCTATTCTGGTTCACAGTTCCAGACCCATGGGGACCAACACATGTCTCATCAAAATCCCGATCAGTTCCAGTCAATGCGTTGAAATCCCCCAAGACGAGAAGAGTATCTCGCCTAGGGCACTGATCAACCAAAGACTTGAGTGTGGTATAGAATGCATCCTTCATGGTGAGATCACTCGCCTCAGTCGGTGCATATACAGAGACCAGGGAAACGACACCCAAGGAGTGATGAATCCTTTGTCTCATAAAACGCTTGTTGACCAGTGTTACCTCAATTATAATTTGAGTCAGCTTATGGGACACAGCAACAGCAACTTATTGGGCAAGGTATCCATGAGAGCGACGAGACCAATAGTCAGTGTAACCACCCGCCATGATCTCAATGCAATCCTGTCTCCGAACCTCAGAGAGTGCTGCAATAACGATGTCCAAACGCTTGAGCTCAGATCATAACAGAGACAGGTGATCATCCTCTCTTAGGGATAGGACTTTCCAGACACCCACACGAAAGGACCGCCTCAGTTTCATCCAAGTAGACCACTGCCTGGTGGACGATACCTCAACACGACCCTGAAACATACTACTACAATCTGACCCGGGAAGGTTAACCCTTGGTTTTTCTCCTGTCATCAAAGAATGGGGGTCCCGAAGGCTTTGCTCCAATCCGGTGATCCAATGAGCTGCCCTGCGGAGGGTAGCTGCACAAGAGGAACTCCCATGGAGTGGGTTTTCAGATTTCTTTGTGGTACATTTTGTGGAATGAAGGGTTTTATGGTGGCCGGAGTGCAAATATGCCTGGTGTTGACTTAATTGTTTGGGTGGCGTGCTTTGGTATCCGAGGGTCCCGAGTTCAAATCCCACTCAGCTATTGTATTAATACCAGGTGGGGTTAACTCGACCTGTCAT
>CM068953.1:190996492-191017339 GCA_035128595.1 Eptatretus atami | reverse complement strand
TCGGCAAAATGAGTGCCAGCATGCTGGTATCCTATCGGAGTGGCGACCCATCCAGGATTGTGCCCAATAGCCAAGGAGACTGCTTAGGCAGCACCACCACTCTGCACAGAGTATGGTCCAATGGATGGATGGATGAAGTGCAAATCCTTCCACCAACCTCCTCAAAAAAACAACTAACCCAACTGCAGAAGGATGTCCGCAGACACAGTTGGGCACTAGATGTGGATGGCTGTTGGCTCACAAGGAGCTCCTCTGCCCTTTGACATGTTTTGTTTTTAATCCTGCTGTGTGTCCATATCCATACACCCTCCTCAACAGGAAACCTGTTCAGGGAGAGAGTTTAGTCGCCGACAACTTGACCATGAAACAGCTTAGTTCAGGTTTACATAGTACCTAGTCACAGATATAATCTGGCCTGACCTGAAAATATGTTGATAAGCTGATGTTGATAAACCCACAAATGCAGACTCCATTCAAAATATAAATAACAAGCTTCTAAAGTTGATAAAACACAGAGCAATTTTACAAATTATAGCAAATGATGTTCATTTATTTGCTGATGCATTTGAGGCTTTTCAAACAGTCTGTCATAATAGGCAATCACATGGACGAGACCCTGCTTACTATTTCACTGCTCCTGGATTGGCTTGGAGTGCTTTGTTGAAAATAACAAAACCACCATAGGATTTAATTTGCACGATATGCTCCTGTGTATTGAGAAAGCAAAGAGAGGTGGAATATGCCAAGTCTCTTCCAAAATATACAAAGGCAAACAACAAATATGGTCCTGATTTTAATAATAATGAAGAGAGCTCACACTTGATGGATTATGATGCCAACAACTTGTATGGTTGGGCTACGTCTCAAGCTCTTCCTTATGGTAAGCTTAGCTGGGTTAGACAAGACAAGCATGAAAAGGTCCGACATGATATTCTCATATTTGACCCAGAACGCTCAGATAATTTAAATTATGTGTATTATCTCGACGTTGATTTGGAGTATCCTAAAGACTTGCATGAAAAACATCAAGACCTTCCCTATGGAGCTGCAAAGGAAATCTCTCAATAGGAATGGCTTAGTGAATATGAACACTCATTTCATGCAGAGAAAAAGATAACCTTGCAGAAAAACTACTGACAGCACTTTATGATAAAGAGAATGATGTTCTTCATCAGAGGAACTGAAAACAGTCTGTGAGTGCTGGATTGGTAGCAAGAAAAAACATAATAGCATTAATAAATTCGCTCAAACTCACTGGCTGAAGAAATATATTGACTTCAATAAGATACAGATATAAGGACAAAAGCAAAAAGTGATTTTGAAAAGGATTTCTATAAACTGATGAATAATGCTGTTTTCGGAAAGACAATGGAAAATGTAAGGAACAGACAAAACATTAAACTCGCCACATCCTGGAAACAAGCCTCCAAGCTAATCAACAAACCTCGCTTCCAAAGGACAGAGATGTTCTCTGAGAATTTTTGTGCTATTCATATGAATAAATTGCCCAACAATTTAAAGTTACTGATGTGTAATAAGTATTACAATTATCGAAAGAAAAAATTACAAGGAGGACGTTTCTCTCTTGTACATGGATACTGTTAATTTTATACTGAAGATTGAAACTGAGGATATTTATGATGATATGAGTAAGGATAAATGGCTTCATGACACAAACAATTACAAGGAGTAAAGTGCTCTATACTCTATGATGAATAAAAAGGTGATTGGGAAGTTCAAGGGTGAGTTGGTGCGAAAGCGTGTGTGTGTGTGTGTGTGTGTTTGTGTGGTGTGGTGTGTGTTGTGGTGGTGGTGTGTGTTGTGTGTGTGTGTGTGTGTGGTGTGTGTGTGTGTGTGTTGTGTGTGTGTGTGTGTTGTGTGGTGTGTGTGTGTGTGCGCGTGTGTGTGTTTTATGTCTGGCTTCCTTCTTGGGACTATGGTGCAGTAATTGGTCTTTATTTTGATTTATTGAATTGAGAACAAAGGCATACGCTTACAAATACCTTAACAGAGACATATTTAAGTGTGACAAGTTATTGAAAGGGGTCAAGAAAAGTGTGACAAAAGAAACAATAAACTTTTCCCACGATTATGAATGTTTAAGTAAGCGAAAGGAGGTCGTTAGAAAAATGAATACTATTAGGAGTTACTCCCATCAACTATATTCTGAAACGACAAATAAGAAAGTATTAGGAACTTTTGATGATAAGAGATTTATTAGCAGTGATAAAATTGATGTGCTCCCTTATGGATATAAGAAATAAGTGTTAAGAATTAAGATTAAGTGATAAGGGTTAAGAGTTAAGAATTAAGTGTTAAGAATGAAGCATTAAGGACTAAGTGATAAGGATTAAGAGTTAAACCCGACGTGAGTAGGGGGAAAAACATACAGTGTGGGACTGGCCTATGACCGAAGAAGCGAGAGAAAATGCAATGAGACAAGTGGAAGCGAATGGGATGAAATGGCTTCTAAAGAGGATGGGTTAATATGCCACAGTTTGTGTGTTCCCCCCCCCCCCCCCCCCCACTGGCAAATAGAGAAAACTGAAACGACACTTAGTGGAGCGCATTCCTCTGCCAGGCTGAACAGTTTATGTTTTGTATCCCACTGATCGGCTGTATCTGCATCCGGACCTGAACCAACATCGAATCAACTTGATATTGTCACATGCTCAAGCTGTCTAGGTTTCATCCGAATCTGTCCACACGTTTTGAAATACCATGCTATTTATCGTTTTTGGCCCTTTCTCTCAATGGTGAAGAATAACTTTAAAAAAACTCTAGTATCTGGATCTAGATGTTCCCTGAAATCGAAATAATTCCTCCTTGTTACTCACCAAATATGTCCCCCACGTTTCGTCCAAATCTGTACATAATTGTTTGAATTATCCTGCTCACAAATAAATAAAAAACAGGTGTGAAAACATAACCTCTGTCCAGCTTCGAAAGCGGAGATAATAGTTGAATATAACTCATGTAAAGAGAGACCATAATCAGACATAGGAGAGAATGGAAGAGGGAAGAGGTGAGATTAAAGCAATGAAAGTTTGGAAAAAATATACATCACCAGAGAGGAGGTGGGGAGGATGAGCAAAACAAGGAGAGAGACAGAGACAGAAAAAAAAAAAAAAAAAAAAAAAAAAAAAAAAAAAAAAAAAAAAAAAAAAAAAAAAAAAAAAAAAAAAAAAAAAAAAAAAAAAAAAAAAAAAATATAATCACCAAGAGGGGAAAAAAAAAAAAAAAAAGAGAGAAAAAAAAAAAATAAAACAGAGAAACAGACAGAGAGAGAGACAGAAACAGAGACAGAGAGACACAGAGACACGACAGAGAGAGAGACAGAAACAGAGAGACAGATACAGAGAGACACAGAGACACAGACAGAGAGAGAGACAGAAACAGAGAGACAGATACAGAGAGACACAGAGACACACACAGAGAGAGAGAGAGAGAGAAAGAGAGAGACAGACAGACAGACAGAGACACGATAATATTTTATTTTATTTGGTTGGTGTGGGGGGGGGGGGTGAGCAGGGAAGGTGGAACATTGCTTTAAAATTCGGTATTTAATCAACTTCAAAATAAGCTCAGAATTTGTTTTGTTCAAAATTATTTTGTTATTTTTCATGGGAGTTTGTTTCATCATCTCACCCATCTTTTGGACGTTCTCAAGTCCATATTGCTCCTGCCAATGCTCCTGAAAAGCAATGCATATCCCATGATGTTCTGCTTCACTCACAAATTGAGTCAAGGCATTTCTACCAAACTCATCATCCACCACAAGTGCACCAACATAGGACCATCTGAAGTGTCGAACTAAGTTCACCATTGCAGTAAAAAATACACATCACTTGGGTGAGTGTGAAGGAAGTATGGAAATTGCTTTTTATCTCTGAAGCATTTACAGGTTGCAGCATTACTGATCTGTAAATACATCAAGGTTAACTATGTTATGATTGTACTCAACTAGCAAGCATATCATTGAATATATAGTGAAACAATACGGCTAGCATGACACACGAAACACACATGAACACAACATGAACACATCAGACACACACACACAAACACACACAACACACACACAGACAACACACACACACACACACACACACACACACACACACACCACACACACACACAAAACACCTCCTGACTATTATGGTGAGCATCGCCACGGATTATGTCTCACACGGTAAAACCACGTAATCTGCACAAAACAACCATCCGTCTGCCACCTAGAAACGAGTTGCTCCTGCTAATGCAAACCATTCAACCAGAGGACACGTGATGTGATTGGTGGCAAAATCATAACATGTGGAGTGTGATGAGCATGCCGTCGATACCCATAATCTGCAGCGATGCTCACCATAACAGTCAGGAGGTGCGTCTGATGTATAAATGATTAATGTGGTCGTCATTGGTAAGATATTTATCAATGTGCCATGCTGTTGAGGGCAAATAAGCCCAAAATCTGGATCGATGGCTCCGTTTGATGGTTAACTGATGATGACCATATAATGTTTGTCTGTTTGATAGAGTCAACTGTCCAAGATCTCTGTGTTGGAGGCAACACCTTGGTGTGGATTGTGTCCAATGGGGATTGGTGGAGTATTGGTCACACTTCACATGTTTTTGATATATATGTGTAATCCCTCCCATACTCCTGTAGCTGAAGTAGCTGCATAAAGCTCCCAAAGAAGACTTACACAAGGTAAGTGCTAATGCTGTTTTGAACCCTTCCCAGAGTTCCTCAACAACTATAAAGATTTTCACACAAAGTACATACATGAGAATCTCAATTCTATACACCCTCTCGGCTACCGGACCGGTTTCATCGCTTCTGGGTAAACCATCAGCGATAGCATACACAGCAATGCATACCAATGAGGCTCTCAGGAATGTACCACGTTTAAACATCAAAAGCAGTCAAAATATAACTAAAGACCCACCCACATCTCTGACTTGTGAACGGAGGTAATAGCCAATCAGCTCTCACCTAATCGACTACACCCAGATGGCTAAGATTATATAAATGATTTATCCCTCCCACACTCCTCCAGTGTACAAATTTCCTTGCGACTGCATTTAATTTATTTCACATTGTATAAGTTAATGTGACCACTTGTTCTTGTCAGCAACGTCGCCTCAACACTGTTTGACATTAAAACTAGATTTCGACGTCGGAAAATTTTTCCCCGATCATTCACAACGTTAAACACAAGTATGAAGCAAAAACGACAACATATATATATATATTTTTTTTTTTTGGATGTTTTATTGCATCACAAGAGTCATCTTAATCTAAACAATAACATTGGTCTGAACTCTGTCGTTTCCATTTTAATAATATAACTCATGGATAAACTGATATATCAACATATTTAATATCATTATCGACAAGAATATGCATTTAGAGTTGTTGTCGGGCCTTATTATTAAAGACAGGTTTTTGTTTTCATTTTCTCTCGGCATTCATTTTTCATCATTTCATTTCATCTCTCTTTTCATTTTTCTCACATCTCTCGACACACAGAACATGCAACAAAGGGAGCAGGATACAAGAGGGGCGGGAGAGGGAAGCACAAAACAGTCAGGAACACAGCCATTAGGAGATCTGTGGAAGGGAGAGGGATGGGGTGTGGTACATAGAGGAAACAAGATGGACACCACAGAGACTTTCAGGAAGTAAAGCAGGGAATTTGAAGGAGGTGGATTTGGGATGCATTAATGGGGGAAGAAAGGATGGGGGAAGATAAGAGGGGTGGTGAACAGTTGCTTTGATGACCAGGAGGGAAGAGTGGGATTGAAGAGCATGTGGGAGTTTGTTCGCATAAGGTGTAAAAAAAAGAGGAATGAATGAGTGAAGGTGAACAGTGATTCTTGATTTTGGCAGTTTCACCAGAATGGGGGGGGGGGGGGTGGACTTTTTGTGCCCTGCAGAAAATCGGTGGACAGATCTCAGAATAGCAGGGGGGTGGAGGGGGGCAAGGCCGGAGAGGAGACGGTATAAAACAGAAAGACCACCGGCCTTCATGCAGTGAGAGAGTGAGAGACCCAAAGACTCAGCTTCATCGCGGAAGATAACAATGATCCTAAAAGCCTTGGTTTCCACAGTGTGAAGTCACGAAAGGTATGAGGCAGGAGACCCAGCCCAGAGGGGAGAGCAGGACTCCATCAGGTTGCAGATTAAAGCTTTTAAACACATAGGAATTTAACACATGTGTCAACTGGTTGTGTATTAGTGAAATTCAATATTTCATGTTAAAGTTTAATGTGTGATTAAAGGAGAAATTACTTTGAATCTCATCTAAAGAGTACACCTCTTTTAAAGTGTTTTATTGCCAACAAAAGAAACATTTTGAGTAATATGACAAATGTCACAAGCATGCATTAACCATTTGTACCATAAAAAAGATGACAAATAATGGCTTTCTAAGGACTTTTAACAAAAACAAAAAACTACAAGTCCATGATGATATTCATCAGCTGTTTCATTCTGTTCCCTCATTCTTTTATTAATTTTGGAAATGGCAGTTCCAAATGCAATGCGTCACGTCCTTCGGTTTAATGTCCCTCCGATTTATGCCTCGCCCTGCATGCCAAATGCAAAGGTTGTTGTTTATAGCTGGGTTAGGTTTCCAACCCTGGCAATGTAGCTCAAAGCTGAATGTGCAATCCTTTAAGAGTCTAAGCTATCCTGGCAGGCCATGAAATAACAACTGCAATGTGATTGATGATTTGAAATAATCCTTTACTTTTATGATGCTAAAGACAAGTGATCTCATCATGTCAACATCATCCTGCTTCACACAGGAGCTTTATGCTGTGTGACTGGGATCAAAGAGTACCTAAGATTTCCAACTTTTTATTGTGATGACTGTCGAAAGAATACTGCTCAACTGGAAAAGTATCTATGGAAAAAGTGTTGTGGGTGGTGTTTATGGGCATGACACCCTTAGGTCTGGTGAAAACCAAAATTACTCTTGTCTTTAGTGTACAGCATACAAAAGGGCATTCTTTAAAAACTGAAAGATTAACAATGAACTTCTTCAAAGTGTATGTGTACATAACTTGTAAAATAAGAACTAAAAATTATCTCTCGGGAATTTTCCTTCCAATGTTTATATGTTATCTACATTATAAAAGGAGCCATGTCTGTCTGTCTGTCTATTTGTCGTGTTATAACTTGAGAACAGATTTCCGGATTTCAATAAATCCAACTACGGTGGATTCAGGGAACTCCTGGGAAGGTTTGTGAGAATTTTTAAATTTTATTTATTTATGTTTTATGGGTACTTGGGTACACGTGGCGAAACTGCAAACACCAACTTGCGACGCTGGTTATCCGCACACTCCCAGGAATCCTTTTTCTTCTTGCCCTATTGATTAGACATCACAGCAAAGATTGTTATTTCTGTCTTTGAAGCGACTTCTTATAGTCTCGTTCCCATAATATGTGAATTGGATGTGCATGCATTTCTGAAATACATTTTGTTTATAATTCTTGGACTTGCACACCATTCAGCCTTGAAAACTCGTGCAAAAACCAAAAGCTTTTTTATTAAAGATGTCACGATTATATTTCTTCTGCATTATGAAAATGTACCTTCTTTGGGCGGTGTATAATAGACCGCTGCCATGATCACTAACATGTATTCCTTCATTTTCTTTGCATGAGTTGTAATCAAAAGGTACCTTTGTTTCTTCAAAATGTAAAAATAATTAAAAAAGGTAACTTAATGTTAACTCACACTCCCCACATCGCGTCTGACCAGAGACATTCAAAATGGCTATTTCAATGCATTTTTGTGTAAAAACGCCAATAGTTGTCCGATTTTCTGCAACTGAAGCTTGATCCATCTTTATAACAATGAAAAATGAAATAAGATGGTGAATTTGAGTGAAGATAAAGCCATGAGAGAGTCTGGATGGACTTTATATTACAGGCCTTAATTTCATTTAAATTGCAGTTTTGTATAAAAACGCTAATTTTAGTCCAATTTTCTTACCGTTTCTTGCAGCTGAGTCTTAAACCATATTAGCAACAATGTAAATTCACATCATAGTTCTAAATAGACTTTAGATAAAGCTGTGAGAGAGTGAGAAAGTGCAAGCCTGACAAAAGAAGAAACACAGAGCAAAAAAATGGTGGCGAGCTGGAAAAAAAATAGGCGGCGTAAAAAATAAATGGCGGAGCACAAGAAAAAGGCAGCAAAGGCCAAAGATCATCAACTTGGGTTCGATTTATAAAATCCTCAATTTTCATCCAATTGACGAGATTTGAAGGGGAGTTGCATATTTCGTTATTTTTGAGTTGCATAAATTCACCAACCAATTATTTCTGAGGTCATAAGGTCAACTTTGGCCTAATTTCTAAAATTGGGAGATTGAGAGATGGGGCCAATAACCATATATATATATATATATATCTCATGGTATCTCAAAAAGTTGTGGACGAGTTATGACAAGACTATTGATGAGTTGGCGAAGTGAAAGGAACAAGTGGATGAGATTTTGGTTCAGATCCAGCCCATCAGTGGGATAGAAAATGCAAATTGCTTCGCCTAGCGGAGGTATGGGCTCTACCAAGTGGGGTTATACTTTGTTTTGTTTTTACAAGTGTCGCTCTGTGAGTGATTTCTCATTTGTTTGTCTCTCTGTCTGTTTGTTTGTTTGTTTGTCCTCACAGAACATGAGTGTTTTTCTCTGCAACTGCTTGTCAGATTGGGGAGAAATTTTCATCATGTGGTGGAAAAGAACTCAATTTACACAAGTTGGATCAGCATACAAAAGGAGAATCTTGAATTTTGAATACATGGAGGAAGAATATTCAATGATTCACTGAAACATTCAAATGAACTTCACTGAAACAGAAGCCCGAAGTAATCCCTCTTACACACAATTTGACACCCATAAACGGGAGGGTGAGACATTTGGCAATTCACCTATGGGATGAGCTGATAAGCCTGAGGAAAAATAACTCAAAACTGCAATACGTGGCCACTTTGGGTGGGAGGGAGAGAATGACACAATCATGGCAAAAGTTTGCAGTGTTAACAACCAGGTCACCCTGTTTCTCTGCAGTGGGAATACCTTTTTTCATAGTAAGATATTCATTTTATCAACATGTAGGTCAAAAGACTGTCGGGAAAAGGGAAACATTATTGATAGCCAATTCAACCACAGCACAAAAATTAAATTTATAAAGTACCAGCAACAATTCATCTCATGAATATAATTGAAAATACATGAATATAATTATTTTTCTTCCACATCCCCCCTTTTTTCCCCCTATCAGGAAAAAATTTAATAATTACATTACACATGATCACCATACCCCATTCCTAGAGGAGAAAAGATATCCCTTACACAAGTTCAATCAATAATGGCAGCGAGCGCTCCTAGTAGAAGAATGCTGGACGATGACCATTTCAATGGCAATCGCCTGCAAACAAGGCAGGAATCCTCTAACGACCGGATCTAATCTTACACGATGGAAGGCTACAGGCTGTATCTTATTTCCAATATAATTGTTATGTTAACACAGATTGTGCAAATCCTCCTGTTTCATGCGAATTGAGATAGATGACGTCTCTTAACCACAAGAATGAGGATTTAAATGCCTCCCAGTTTCAACATCCTACCACGGCACCATACACAACACAGATCGCTGGATGAATGTTTCTTCGTGTGTGCAGACTAGGTGAATCTTCTTGTTCTACATTACCAGAAAATCGTTCTTGATTCATTTTATTGACGATTTTCGGTCACCAAACGTCACATTTGTATAACGAGTTCATCATTGGGCATCAACACGACACAGTACACCACAATGCAGTACAGTATACTGCATACGACGTCATATTCGCTGAACCTTTTATTATAATATATTTTTACATCGTTTTAGAGCATTTTCCATACCTTTTGCACAGAAGGCCTGGCATACCATCTCATAATACCGTACACACAAAGTTGGCTACATTTACTTTCCTGAAATCAAGACAGCATCAGTAACTCCACAATCCATCACATTTTATTTCCTGACCCTAATCCATATAAACGAAAGGATATACTCTCACTTGCCCACTGTAAACCAACCTGGCACTCAAATAAAACATCATAATTTTGTAAACTTCCAGTCACATATGTATTATGTAGACATTTTAATTATATGTTTTTATTGGGTTTTAAACCAGTGTTGCAGCATCATCAATCTCAGCATTACCATGGTAGCCACATAACGTTTGACTCGTGGCTCACTTGCAAGTTAGTAAAATCACCCTGTTGGTTTAAAAAACAACATCAGTTGCATTACATTTTTCCAGAGTTTAAAGAAAAATACTAATAGACTTTAAAACTCACTCACGACCTTCTGTACACAGTCCAAATCCTTAATCGAGGGTCAATTCTGACTTCAACTCTCTCTGAGATTAAAACTAAAATTCAATGTATGTTCCATTTTATTTCATTTCATCACTCAGTAATGCTCTATTCATATAATATGCTATTTATTTTAAATATATTACCTCTCAGCCCTATTTAATCTGTTAACCAGCCTTATCATCCGAGCATTACCAAACATTATCTTGTTCTCATGGCTCAACTCTCAG
Organism: Eptatretus atami; assembly: GCA_035128595.1. Lineage (NCBI taxonomy): Eukaryota > Metazoa > Chordata > Myxini > Myxiniformes > Myxinidae > Eptatretus > Eptatretus atami. The sequence goes on along the minus strand of CM068953.1, from coordinate 191,006,729 downwards.
CTGGAAACAATCATCCCTTTCCACGAGTGACGTGTTATTTCAAGGGCTTGCGTTCCGAGAGTTTTCCTCAATCCTCTGTTAGCACACAGAACAAACCACTTCATGCTATACCTGCAGGGAGTCAATCCAACGTGCCAATCCACCAGTGCACTCATCTGTCGTGCTCACCAAACACCATGGTCAGTTATTTAATTTTATTTTATTTCTCAGCTAAAATATGAGACAGGCATTTCAATTTAATTCTGGCCAATGCATATGGCATATGTCACATGGAGATGAAAATATCTTTTCATCGTCTCACATGGAGGATTCTCATTCAAATCCAAATGATCTTAGTTTTCATCTTACAGTCATGACAATACCATTGTATTTCCGGTCATTCAAAAACTTCTTGTAATCTTCCTAATATCCCAGAATTTAACCTATTTTTCTGCCTGCAATTCTCATCACACCATGGCTTGCCCCACCAAACATACAGGCACACAGCTCAAGCTCGTGATTATTTACTCACACTGCCTGCACGGATTTGCACAGATTCACATTTACCAGAACCTCAAAGATGAAACCAGCCAACACCATATTCACATTATTATTGACTTTTTGTTTTACCTTTTGACGGCTGAAAAATTATTTTCCTACGTCAGCCTCACGTGCACTCAAGGCCAAACAAGGTCAAATATAATATCTCAAGCTTTTGAGCCTTATTTTATTTATTCATTTATTTTATTTTATGAATGTTCTTGCTGGCCAGGCACTGATCATGTTGGTCAACCTGTATTCAAACACATGTTAAATTAATTTCAATTCCACTACCCTAAGGGCATTTCCATGTCTCATTTTTCGTACCGAGGCAAAGTTGACACAGAACCCTGCCAATTTGGATTTTCTCCCCTTTTCCCAATTCTCTTTTTAAGTTTTCAATCCTGTTTTTTTTCCAAAGTTACCTTCTACTAGAAACACTTTTCTATTTCCCTCCATCCACTAGGACCACTTATCAACATCACATATTGATTCTGTCACATAATTTTCAAACATATTCCAAATTGGTGTACCTTTCTCAGAAAACATTTTATTGGTTACCTTTCCAAGGCAGTTCCCCATATTCACAAACTTAGTGAGAGGAAAAAAATTCAAAACTCAAACAAAACCCCACTAAGTACACTTTGCAATGCAAATACAACTTGTACAGATACAGATACAGACAGGATACAAATAATTATAATCATACAAGATCTCTTAGACAAAACAATACACAATTTTCTCTCATTTCCAAACTCAATCCCAAGCTGGAAACACAATTCCAACTCAAAAACAACACTATTTCTCAACTTCCAACCTCTGTTGGACAACGCCCTATTCTCACTTCTGTTAAGCACCCTATTCTTACCTCTGTTAAGCCAACACCCTATCCAAGACTGCATTTAAAGTGCCAATGTAGACTCCAAGTAACTATCCAGGCATACACCGAAACAGTGCCAGTGCCGCCAATAAAAGTGGACCCTTTAGCCTGATCAGGATTTTTCAGGACTCCAACAATAACCTTTGACACAATACTTATATTCTCCAAAATAAACATAAACCACTGAGCAAATAAAACTCAAACTTATAAATGCTCAAATTTGGTTCAAAGCATGTTAACCTTTCCAAACAAAGAACGAGGCTCACAGCGAGCTGGCAGCAAACACTCGCCCATAAAGATTAAATGTCTCTCACCTTATTTGATCCGTGAGCTCGTGCCTACCATCAGTCCACTCTGTACCAACACTCCTCCAGGTTTAATGCTCCTGCGCATGGCTCGCAAATTGTGGAAGAAATTCTTTTCATCCTGTACATTTAAACATTTATTAACAAACAGCATTAACAAATACATACAAACACATACATATGCACATACAAGTGGTCGGAATATAGACTTGTTCCAGATCTCTGAAATACATGGAGAATTTTAATTTCGTATACGGTGTTCAGTGAGACACAGGTCTTTATCATTTTAACCCTCAACGGCACGCATACCAAAACTCACACATTGGCACACCTGGGTCAATTTGACCCCATTCAAATCGGTCATTGATTTGGTCGATACACCAGCCAAATGTTGCAACATTTGTCAAATATATCATACCTAGTTAGTACAAAACAGTGTAAAACATTGAGAAGTTGATGATACATATGAAATGTATTCAATATCTAGTGATATCCGTAACAAAAACAATCGGAAATTAATGTGCGAATGGCTACACATTTTATTAATTAACTTTTTTACACAGAAAGCAGCAACAGCATAACATACAAAACTAAAATATGGCAGTTTCCATAATAAAGAAATACGAGTCATTTTCATTGTACTGTCTAGATTTATGAGGTTCATTGTTCTAGTTACGCTTCGCAATTTGTACAAGTAGTAACAGTGGTTGAATGAGTACCACAAACATTTTTGTTGCAATTTGAGCAGACAGTTGAGGTCTTATTGTCCTGTGGCCTTCTGCATAATTGCATCGTTTCCTGGCAGGATTTCTAGCCTGACGTGGTCTCTGGATTGCTGCAGGAACCTTCCAAGTTGATGTAATCGGTCACTACAGCCGGCTGGAGAACATGAACATTCTGAGTGCGCAGTCAATCCAGTCGTTGGTGAGGCGTATGCCAACTGCTTGAGGTATTTACGACGTCGACCCTTTCTGTCATTTGCAGCCCATTCAGGATTTAGAGACATCCATATGACAAATCCAGCAACTCCAGCCACATCCAAAGGTTGTAAAACAAGACCATAGGCCATCGGTTTGATTTGCGCTTGCAGGACAGTAATGTAGCCAGGTGATCCATGTTATCCACGCCGCTCTTTTTGGCATTATAGTGAAGGATGATGGAAGGCTTCTGTTTTTCCCCTTCCGTAGTTTCATCGTGATGCATGGTGGATAATGCCAGAACAGCCTTACCTTTAGCAGAAACATATGATGTGATTGTCAGATTACCAGCAAATCCAAACAAAGACGACGCTGGGTCTATTATTTGCAGGCTGCATTTCAGGTGTATTTCAGCTTTGTTACGGCGCAGAGTTCCAACAATTGTGGTATGTTGTTGAAGCAAATTTTCTGCCAGAGGAATGGACGTAAACAAGTATCACATACAACATTTCTGCCACTGCGAAGCCAAGGGCCAGTAGTATTCAACACCACAGTTGAACCGAGACCAACTTGTCTGGCCTCACCTGGTTGTCGACCAAGATATACCTCGCCCTTTAGTGGATAAGAGGTTTCTGCGTCACAGTTCCACCATATTTTTATACCATATTTTGCAGGCTTGCTTGTATGTATTGCCTAAAAGGACATCTACCTCTAAATGGGACAAGTTGCTCATCGACCGTCATATCTTGTCCAGGAATGTAACATAACTTCAGACGATCCTGGAATAATTCCCATATATCACGGAATGCGGCCAACTTATCTGTTGCTCTCCTACAGCTCTGGTGTTTTTATTATCAAATCGCAGAAATCTCAACAGACTTTTGAAGCGATTTTAGAGACATTGTCGCAGCAAAAATGGGTCTTCCAGTCTCAGGAGACCATAATTCACGTATCGGTTCCATATGTGCTCCGTGTAGACCAGCAACGAGTAACAACCCAATGAAGGCCTTCAACTCAGGGATTGAAAGAGGCGTCCACTGTTTCACGTTATTGGGTTTGCAGCATTCCATTCAGCATAAACTCGAGTTGCTTCCCTATTAGTTTCTCTCATGATGATATCCAAAATAGTTGGTGTTATGAAAAGATCATATGATGCCTCCATTTCCTGGACGGTACCTGCTCTTGTAACAACAGGTGGGTTGCGAATAATGTCTTGCAATTCTCGTCTATGTGGTGCAGGTGGATTGACATCCCATACCTGAAAATACCATAATTATCACATTCAATATGACACAAGATTTCGACGTACAAAATGTCAATCAAACTTTCGCAAACCAATTAACACAATTAGGCTCAGATGCCATTAGCTAACAACACGGTACACTAACCTTGCCATTTTTTCCTGTAAAATGGTTATCAGTAGGGGCAGCTGGTTGAACAATACGACCCTCAGCACGACCAGGAGCACGACCTCTGCCCACAGCTCGACCCCTGCACGACCGCGCCCACGTGGCTTTCTGCTATGGCCTGGCCTTGCTGAGCATTCTCATTATCAGACTGATTGTAAGAATGTCCAGAATCAGCAATATTTCATCTGGCTGTTCATCAACGTCAGAAACCTGATCTTCATCTGATGTATCACGGACTGCAGCCTGATCTGGGATGTAGGAATCATCATCGCTTGGATCAGATAAAGACTCACTGTCACTTTCATCTTCAAATATTTGTCTAAGAACATCAGCAACAGAATACCGTGCTCTCCGTTGGTTGGCCATGGTTTGAAGGAAAATGCTAATACACTAGCGTTATGAACTGCAGTTTCGAGTTCTGGAATATCCCATTTCCAGGAAAGAGCAATTCCCGGAACCGTTCCAATCCCCTTTTTGTCACAGAATGATACAGATTATAACAGTATGAAAACAATTGGGAAACACCTTTATTGTTATTCGAGAAATAATTACAATTCCAGAAAAGAAAACGGGATAAAGTGTTCATAGTTATGAATGTAAATGTTTTTTGGAGTTCTCCCAGCGTGGGTCATATAGACCCCACTATTTTCTCCTGCAAATATCTCCCATATGTGTTACCCTATATCGCTAAATTTTACAGCGATAACATACATATATTGGGGTGAGGATAAACAGAGACCATGGGCTGATATCAGGCTAAAATTTTTTTTTACACACAAAAAACCGACATGTTGGGTCAAATTGACCCAGGTGTGCCGTTGAGGGTTAAATGCTGGTGCCACAGTTTGTCAGGTCGATGTATTTCCAGGTGGAAAGCATTTCCAGCTTTTGTGCAGCAATTAGCTTAATTTTGAAGGATTGTAGCATATATTTCAAACCAGATGTGTAGAATCTCTCATGGCACTGAATGATGTCAACACTGAAATCCTTTTGAACAAAGATGGATCACATACAATTAATGGTATGGAAGGGAAAGGTTCAGCTTGCTTCTTTAGCAGACTAAGGATATATAAGCAAGCAGGTTTATTGAACACATCTGGACATTTCCTTCGACCAACATTCTTAGTTGAGTTATAATAACATTCCTCTATCCATCTTGCTGGTACCTTATATCTATCATGTCATAAAATCACTCAGTAAGTAAAAATGTATATTTAAATAATAGACAATTCTTTTTTCCTGAATTCAGCTTACTTGAAAAGTTGGCCTGCTCATCACATCTTTAATAGTCAGGTCTATCTTTCCATACGAAGGAAAGATATGATTACGTTAATTAAAATTAAATAGATACATGGTTCAAGGGCATGTCAAATCATACCATATTTAAGTACATTTTCCATTTCAGATTTAATACATTTATTTTAATATCAAGTTTTAAATGACAACATTTACTATTGTTTTTATCACACTCAAACCCATTATGCAAATATCGGAGAAATTGCATCAACACTACAATACAGGTCAAAGCACAATGGTAATTCAAAGCTAGGTTGTTATAATTACCTTAATTAACAGGAGTAATTAAACAAGTCACGTGTCTATCATTGTACTCACAGGGCAAGTCTTTAAGAAGTCTTTCTCAGGACTCTCAGCTCTGTGAACTTCCCCTTGTGAGAGTGGTGTCCTCGCCATTTGGCCTTGACATTTTCCAGCAGTGCGAGATGCCGAGCTGCGGACCACACTTCGGCTGCAGAGCATCCATTTGGAAACATTTGGGTACAAAACTTGACAACATGGTTAGGAGATACAAAATTTATCCAAACAGTTTAAACACTACCAAATACTACCATTGTTTCATCGATCAGATGAGCGTCCATTTCTTTTATGGTCAATGGAGCTGAAATATCTCGAAAAAATAATCTGTAACTGATCTTTCTCATCATTATTCGTAATTCCATCAACATTTTAAATCTCTGACATTGTCCATTTCTTTTATCCACTTCTCTCTCACTTATACTACAAAATGCTGCAATATCTCATCACACTTACTCGGGTCATCCAATAACTTACTCTGACTGATGGACCAATATCCAAATCTGTTCATAATATGATAGGCTACTAGTGTGCCAAATTTGGTGCTTTCCTCACAAAATGCACAATTGTTATGCTAAGTTGCCCCACTAAAAGTAATCCCTCTTATACACAATTTTACATCCAAAAATGGCAGGGTGAAACATTTGGCAATTCAACTATGGAATGAGCTGATAAGCATTGGACAAAATAACTCAAAACTGCAATACATGGCCACTTTTGGTGGGAGGTAGAGAATGACACAATCATGGCAAAAGTTTGCAATGTTAACAACCAGGTCACCCTGTTTCTATGCAGTGAACAAGACCTTTTTTCATAGTAAGATATTCATTTTATCAATATGTCGGTGTAAAGACTGTCGGGAAAAGAGAAAACATGACTGACAGCCAATTCGAATATTGTACAAAAATTAAATTTATAAAGTACCAGGAACAATTCAACAAGTGAGTATAATTGAAAATACATGAATATAATTATTTTTCCTCCACAAGAGTGACTACTCATTGTAGAATGTTTTCATGATAATTATGATGTCATAGGTCACGTGGTGTGGCAGTTATGTTGGAAAAAAGGAAAAACTTTGGACATATGTATCTCCGTAACCGCACAAAGGAAAAAAAAATAAATTTGACAAACTGCAAGTACTCCTCAATGGAATTAAGTGTGATTTTTTTTTATGTTGTCAAAGGTGCCTTCGTTATGATGTCATAATTGCAGACATAGAATGCTACATTCGATCAGTATGAACATTGTTCCCTCGCGTCATCTAGGGATAAATTGGTCCACAGAAAAAACAAACTGATGTAATCAACCGTCATTTAGCAGCCATATATATATTTTAAATGGACAAAATCTACAAAAAAACTTATTCTCTGAAACGGCTGAACTGATCTGGGGGAAATTTTATACAAATGTTTCTCAAGCCTTGGGGATACCAGGGTATTCACAAATAATTGATAGGTCACATGGTCTGGCAGACATATTGGATTGAGCAAAAATCATTAAAGAAATTCTTTCTCTTGAACCACTCAATCAATCTACAAGAAACTAATCTAGTTATGTCTATTTTAAATTACGTAATACAACAGTACACAAACGCCATGCAAAATACACTGCACAAAGCTAAAGAAACACCACGCCATATAAGTCCTGGTGAGGGTCTGCAATCTCTGATTGCTCTTTTTCTTTTTAATTATTGATTTATTATCAGGATATTTAACAACCATTTATGTGCACATCATGTCTAAATTGCATCAGTGATGGTGAATGTGAAAAAAAACAATCATGCCATATTTCCCATGGCTCATCCATCATCTGGATGAAGTTTCACATTGATCTCTTAAGTGGTTCTGGAGAATTTTTTTCTTTTAACGTTTTTATTTTCAATCCAACATGGCCACCAGACCACGTGAAGAATGACGTCATAAATTTAATCCTTCACTCACATCTGGTCGTAGATCAATATATGACATTTCAGACTTTTTTGGATAAGGATTTCAATTAAACCAATGAAGGCTGGAACACCACTTCAATGATGCCATCATCGTTATGACCCTATATACCCAATGGTCGAGTTGATGACACATGCCAAGTTTCTATGTTTTTGTTGAATAGTTTCAGAGATGATGTCCAATTATTTTTCCCTTAATTCAATATGGCTGTCATACCACGTGACCTATGATGTCAGAGTTATAAATATAATATTCTCCATGATGAGTCCCTCTTATGTTTAAGGTTTCACATCAATTGGACAAGCGGTTGCAGAGAAAAAAAATTTAAGGAAATATATATATATATATGTGTATATATATATATATAGACACAGACAGACAGATAGAGGCATCGCAATAGTATCGCAACCCCTTTGGAGCAAGACTAATTGTCATATTACCTGTGGAAGATGAAAATTTCCGAAGACTGGGCTCAAGAACTTCAGAATATTTGAAGCATAATCTCCAACAACCACCCGTGGAGAACAGAAACCTTGAGGTCCCACATCCGAGTCAATTCTCCCTTCTAGAAACCACAGGCTGCTCTCCAGGACTATCGGTATTGAAAAGCAGGAATCAAACAGCTCATAACCCAGAGTTATGTTAGGAAAGAAAGAAACATTCTTATTTATTTCTTCAATGCCAAATATCATTGTCAGAGCCCATTGTAAACCTTGAGGATGCACTCTGAAACATTTAAAATGACACAGATTTTCAATTTAAAAATAATGCAAAAGTTACTTTTCACATAAAGCAACAATTACTCAGTGATTCTCATCATTCTTCATGTTTTTTTCATTAAATGTAAAACACTTTCACTGTGTTATATATTGATGTCAAAACAAAGTTCTTCTCAAATAGTTTTGGAGCAAAAACTTGACTTCCATTCCAAAGGCAGCAGGAACTCCCCACCGGCAGGAAGAATGTGCTGCACTGGCTGAAAACTACGTGGAAAAGGAAAAAACACTTTTGCTCGCTTGACAAGATATCAGGGAGGTATGTAAACTTACTTCTGAACTGTGCAATCTGTTTGAATCACGACCGAGCATTATACTGTCCTTCTGGTGTTTTGCAGACAGGGTGATTCACCAATGTGTTCACTCACCATCGAATGGATATTTATTATCTTGCCAAAACGAAGTTTTTGCAAGATATGTTAGTCAGCTTGTATGTTTTTTTTGTTTATTTTTTTTTTTGTTTGTTTGTCTGTACTCACATATAAAAATTCTGCAGAGCACAGTTATCATTGGAAATTTTTGTAACTTCGCATATCAGAGGCCTATAGAGGTCCCTTTCAGCGCACAAAATTTTGAAGTCAAGGTCAAAGGTCAAGGTCACTTTGTCGCAAATCAGGGGAGTGGACGAAACCCTTATTTTTTGAGTAATTTTGATCGGATCGTCTTCAAACTTCATGGGAATATAGTTCATGGTCTGGCGCTCAGCTGATTAATTTTTGGTGGCGATTGGCCTTGACCCTTCATATGTTTTTTTTTTCTTTTTTTTTTTTCTTTTTTTTGTCTGTAATCACGTATCGATCACTCTGCAGAGCACAGTTATCATTGGAAATTTTTGTAACTTCGCATATCAGAGGCCTATAGAGGTCCCTTTCAGCGCATAAAATTTGAAGGTCAAGGTCAAAGGTCAAGGTCACTTTGCGTAAATCATGGAGGTCGACGAAACCCTTATTTTTTGAGTAATTTAATCGAATCATCTCCAAACTTTATGGGAATGTAGTATATGGTCTGTCGCTCAGCTGATTAGTTTTTGGTGGCGATTGGCCTTGACCTTCATGGTTAGCGCCTGAGGTCAAACATATTTGACCCCAAGGTCAAATTTTGAAGTTTTAGGAACCATATCGTGTATACCTCAAATTGAACAGCTCGATGAGTGCTTTCTAGATATGTCAAGCTTGAGACATTATGACGTCATTTGGTGACGTTATGAGGCAAACACATTTTTCATGGTTACTCTGTAGAACCATTCTCATCGGAATCTCTCGTAGGCAGATATTCCTCAAGGAGTCGCTCCTGTGGATAGCAGCTCTGTTCACCTCAGTGTGACCTTAAAGAAGTCACATGTGGTCACTTTTTGCAAGATAGCGGTCACCCTGCGGTGACTTGGTTTTTTATATTTTTGAATAAATTGTCAAGGCTCGAATAAGAGATAACATACATAACATATAACAAAGGGAACAGGAGACAAGAAGGGTGGGAGAAAGGAGCACAAAACAGTCGGGAACAGAGACATGAGGAGATCTGTGGAAGGGAGAGGGATGGGGCACGGTACACTGGGTAAACAATATGGACACCACAGAGACTTTCAGGAAGGAAAGCAGGAAATTTGAAGGAGGTGGGTTGGGATTGGATTAACGGGTACAGAAAACATCATGGTTATGGATGGGGAATGATATGAGGTGTTGGTGAACATATGTTTTAAAGACCTGGAGGAAAGAATGGGATAGAAGACAACGTGGGAGTTTGTTCCAGAGGTGGGGGAAAATAGGAATGAAAGAGTGAAGGTGAGCAGTAACTCTTGATTTTGGCAGTTTCACCAGAAGAGAGTTGATGGCGGACATTGAGCGCCCTGCAGAAATATAGGGGGGACAGATCACAGACAAAGAAAGGGG